>CM039673.1:384618754-385818754 GCA_022496015.1 Hordeum marinum | reverse complement strand
ACTGGGATACTTGCGAGCTGGCGTGTGAATTGACGGGACGCTTGCGAGCAGTCCTCTGCCTAGGCTAACTAGGAGACATGCGAGCAGTCCTTTGCGCGGGCTAGCTAGGAGACGTGTGAACAGGGGTGAGGCATGCGAGAAGACTGCTGCGTAGGCTCACAGGGAGGCGAGCCATTTAACCACCTCCTGCCTAGATCCCAACCACTTTATATTAATCGTTCATGTGCTGCTGGTTATAGCAGGCGACCACACTCCCCTCTCTCCACACACCGCGGCTGCATTCTTGCCGCCGTTCCCAGTCATAAACGCTCTCGGAAGTGTATCACATGGCGACCAAGCGCACCATCAAAGGGAGTGGTGATGCGGGGGTCGAAGCTGGGGCTGTTGAAGCAACTAAGCATCTCTTGATGCTGGGCGACGAGGTTGCCCTCCCGGTCGATGAGGTCTCACGCGGACAGAAGCACAACAATGACACCGTAATCTCAGTCATGCCTCCCCACCAGGAGGCGGCATTGCATAGAGACTACTACGACCTCTTCCATGACCACTCCACCGACTTCGACTCCGACGCGACAACTCCAACGACGACGAAGAACAGGTTAGCCCCCAGCCCTATTTTGGTAACTATATCATAGGGTATCTCTGACTAGTTCCATTTTCCGCCTTTTTTGGAATTCATCCGGGGTTCATGTTATTTCAATCCATGTAATCAGAGTAAGATTCGATAGATCTGTGTTAGTGTGTATGTATTGATTGTTTGGTAGGTAAATGATATTGTTTGGTAGCTAAATGATAAGTGACTTGGATAAGTGACAATCGTACATACGATTATGCTAATATTATGCCTAAGGTTTTAAAGTGATTTAATGGTTGACCTATACAAATGATCATTTTGCTAATAATCCATCTACATAGATGATTGTACATGTACCCATTTGTAAATAAACATTGTATAAGAGCATGTAGATCACTGCTTTAGTGATAATGTGGAGTAGTACTTACTTCAAAGTTCCTTGTTTGTTTGACAATAATTGGTTCATGCATTTAAAGTCATTAGTTAATAACTTTGTTGCACCAAGTTGTTTGTAATATCATTTTGTGCATTTTATTAATCAATCTCATGATTTTTTATTATATGTATAGGTGCTATCTGACGATGTTGGCAATGATAAGTACGACCAGAGAAGGTACAAGAAACAAAAGCTCACAGAGCTCTATGTGGGAACGCATAATCGTCGTATCAGGACCCAGAATGGGGGCTTCGGATGCCCGTTCTATGCCCAAAGGCTTAATCCCACGTTTGCAAGTGTTCTGGCGCATGCTAGAGGACGAGCCGTTAGCTCTTTCAAGCAGAAGTATTCTCCGACAGTGGCGCACGCCGCGTATGCGGAGTACTTGGAGAAAGTTTATGATGTTGGTGGGTACGATTAGGATTGAGTTCTATAGACATGTCCTGATGCCAGCACTACCCTAGCTATCTATAGTTTGTGTGTCTTTTATCTCTGCTTGAGTATGTTTATTATGTGTTGATCTAGATGTTGGTAACACTCTATTTTATGAACTAATACGTACAACAATGTAATTGCAGTCTTGAGCTGCAATCAGTTTGGTTGATGGAATATTTATGCTTATCTTAGAGTCCCCATACAATTTACTACTAGCAAATGTTTGCCCACAACACACACAACTATGTTTTAGTGTTGGTAGTTTTTTGCACTATGCATATTACGATAAAAAATGCTTGACTTACCTGCAAACTTGTTGAATGCGGTAAAAAAATTCAGGTGTCACACGAAAGATGAAATTTTGAACCCAAAAACTTGGTTATTTTCCCGGATTGTAACCGGGTGCGAGGACTAACATTGTGCCACGACACACGTGTGTCCTGATTGTCTAGAATGCATTCTCGCGCATTGCACATCTGTGGCAGTAGGATTTACATGGACCACGATAGTCCACTTACACCGTAGTGACACTTATCACAAACGGGCATGTCTACTGAACTGTCACGTCCGAATCACATTATTATTCTGGCCGAGAAAACCCTCACCACTGTCCCCGCTTAAGAAAAACCTCACCATCCTTCCCAGTCGCACCCGCACTGCATATTCCACACCGCTGCTTAGTGCTAAATGTGTATGCCGCTTTAAGTCATTGCACACACATCGTTTTTGCTAACCGTTTGCCATTTAACGCCCCCAATAATGGGCCTTCTTCTAGCCAATGCGTGGCCAACCAAGCTGGGTAGGAGGCCGTGCGTGGTTGCGCACGGGAACGGGCTCACCAACTATACATGGCCAAAAGAACCACCGGGAACGCTTGTTCGTGTGCTGGTCAAGCTTGCACAATAATCCTCCGCTGGCAACACGGTGGCAAGACGTGCCAATTACAGCCCGTCTAGCCCCCATTTATTCCATCGCTCATTTAACCTATTGTCTCTCTTCAACCTTTCCCCACAACGCAAGAAGCACAACCACACTCCAAATACAGAGAGGATATCCTGCTCGGCTTCAATGGCGGAGCTCCCAGCAGCTGCCGATGACGAGGCACAATTCACCATTCGTGCCTATGTGGACACCCACGTAAGGTCAAGAACCTCACGATGGTATACACTAACGACCCGGTCTGGGTGGAGAACTCTATCCACACTATGGAGCAGTTACTTGTCTATGGCAAGTACAAAGTGGTCGGCTTGGACCTCGAGTACACCGGAGGTCGTGCTGAGCATGATTAAAAGGTTGCCATCGCCCAACTATGTGTGGTCCATTACGTCCTTGTCTACCACTAATGCCTAGAAACAAGGCCTTGCGATCGATTTGACAGGATTGTCAACAACCCTGGTTACATATTCGGTACGATGGACACCACCAACGATGAAAAGGTTCTCAAGATGACGGGCTTGGCCTGCCGGAATCTTGTGGACATCCAATGCATGTACAAGATCTTGGGCGGCGAGGAAAAGCATAAGGACTCCCTGGTTGACCTCGCCATGGCCATCATCGACCTGTACTAAAGAGGCATGAAGGATGTCTGCAAGAAGAAGAAGGTTGTCTGGCACCGCGCCTGGGTCCGAAGACTGGATGAAGATCACAATAAGTATATATGAACGGTTTGATGATCGTCACTACTAGTTTAGTATGCATGTACTTGTTAATTGATGTGTGCAAATGTTATCTATAGTCAGTAATCTAATTGTATGTTTATTTAGGGTAATCAATCATGATGTTGTTCTGTAGTCAGAACATAGATTCTATATGCAGACATAGCAAATCACATCTCTTATGATTATAGAAATGAATAGGCCAGTGATGATTTCAACAATCACAGACAATTGGGTGTGAGCAAGTGTTTGCCCATAGGCCACATAACACATAGCTTATTATCAGGAATCATTTGTCTTTTTGTCGGTCTTCCCACACAATTCCATGTAGTGCCATGTGTGCCGGGTATCACACACATCTTTCTTATGCAGAATCGTTTGTGTTACTTTTGATCAACACAAAAAATTCGTCCAAATGACCTATTTGCCGGGTATCACATACAATCATGCAAATGGCATCTTATGAGGGAGACTCTTATTTTGGTAGTACTATATTTTCCTTAGTATGCAATAGAATATTAATATCTGGACATTAATTGTTGGGGAACGTCGCATGGGAAACAAAAATTTTCCTACGCACACGCAAACCTATCCATGGTGATGAGCATCTACGAGAGGGAGAGTGGATCTACGTACCCTTGTAGATCGCTAAGCGGGAAGCGTTAAGAAACGCGGTTGGTGTAGTCGAACTTCTTCGCGATCCAAATCGCCGAGCGTCCCGCGATCTCATCACGATCCGTCCCGCGATCCAATCACGATACGTCCCGTGAACTCATCACGATCCGTCCCGCGATCTCATCACGATCCGTCTCACGATCTTGATCACGATCTGTCCCGCGAACTCATCACGATCCGTTCCACGATCTCATCACGAACCGTCTCGCGATCTCGATCACGGTCCTTCCGATCTAGCGCCGAACGGACGGCACCTCCGCGTTCAGCACACGTGCAGCTTGATGACGATCTCCACCGTCTTGATCCAGCAAGAGGAGGTGGATAGGAGAGAGAGTTCACCGGCAGCGTGACGGCGCTCCGGTGATGGTGGTGGAGCAATTCCGGCAGGGCTTCGCCTAAGCGCTGCGGAAAACCGATCTAGAGGAGAAACTGTGCACCGGTGAAACGGGTAGCACGTGGCCGGAAATTCTGTCCAAAAACCACCCAATCCACTAGTATATAGGAGGAGAGGAGAGGAGAGGCAGCCAAGGCCTTTGGGTCGGCCGAAATAGGAGGTGGGAGCAATCCTACTTCACCTCCAATCCTAGTTGGAGTAGGATTGCCTCCTATTGGCTGATTTTCCACTTTTTGCTTTAGGACTTTCTCTCCTGCGCCATGGGCCTTTGTGGCTGTTTTCCCAGCCCACTAAGGGCTGGTTATTATTCTCCCACAGCCCATGGACCTCTTGGGGTCGAAATACCCCTCCCGGAGGCCTCCCGGTACACTACCGGCACTCCCGGTACACTACCGATGAGCCCGAAACTTTTCCGGAAACCAAACTGGGACTTCCTATATATGAATCTTTACCTCCGGACCATTCCGGAGCTCCTCGTGACGTCCGGGATCTCATCCGGGACTCCGAACAACCTTCGGTCACCACCATACATAACTCTACACTACCGAAACGTCACCGAACCTTAAGTGTGCAGACCCTGCGGGTTCGAGAACTATGTAGACATGACCGAGACACCTCTACGGTCAATAACCAATGGCGGGACCTGGACGTCCACATTGGTTCCTACATATTCTACGAAGATCTTTATCGGTCGAACCTCTATGTCAAGGATTCAGTTAATCCCGTATAACGTCCCCTTTGTTCTTCGGTATGTTACTTGCCCGAGATTCGATCGTCGGTATCTCCATACCTAGTTCAACCTCGTTACTGGCAAGTCTCTTTACTCGTTCCGTAATACAAGATCCCGTGACTAACACTTAGCCACATTGCTTGCAAGGCTTGTTGTGATGTTGTATTACCGAGTGGGCCCTGAGATACCTCTCCGTCACACGGAGTAACAAATCCCAGTCTCGATCCATGCCAACTCAACAAACACCATCGGAGATACCTGTAGAGCACCTTTATAGTCACCCAGTTACGTTGCGACGTTTGATACACACAAGGCACTCCTCCGATATCCGTGAGTTGCATGATCTCATGGTCATAGGAACATATACTTGACATGCAGAAAACAGTAGCAATAAACTGACACGATCATATGCTATGTTTGTAGTTTGGGTCTTATCCATCACATCATTCTCCTAATGATGTGATCCCGTTATCAAATGACATCTCATGTCCATGGCTAGGAAACCTTAACCATCCTTTGATCAACGAGCTAGTCCATTAGAGGCATACTAGGGACATGGTTTTGTCTATGTATCCACACATGCATTTAAGTCTCCGATCAATACAGTTATAGCATGGATAATAAACGATTATCATGAACAAGGAAATATGATAATGACTAATTTATTATTGCCTCTAGGGCATATTTCCAACAGTCTCCCACTTGCACTAGAGTCAATAATCTAGTTCACATCACCATGTGATTCGCATTGTTATGAATCTAACACCCAATGAGTTTTGGGGCTCGATCATGCTTTGCATGTGAGAGAGGTCTTATAGTCAACGGGTCTGCGATATTAAGATCCGTGTGTACTTTGCAAATCTCTATGTCAAACCGTAATCACTGCTACCACACTCCACTTGGTACTATTTCCAAATGGCTGCTCCACTATACGTATCCAGATTGCTACTACTAGTCATCCGGATAGGTGTTAAAGCTTGCATCGACGTAACTCTTTACGACGAACTCTTTATCACCTCCATAATCAAGAAACATTTCCTTAGTCCTCTGGTTACTAAGGATAATTCCGACCGCTGTCCAGTGATCCACTCCTGGACCACTCTTGTACCCCTTGACAGACTCGTGGCAAGGCACACATAGGTGCGGTACACAGCATGGCATAATATAGAGCCTATGGCTAAGGCATAGGGGACGACATTCATCCTTTCTCTTTCTTCTGCCGTTGTCGAGCTTTGAGTCTCACTCAACTTCACACCTTACAAATCAGACGAGAACTATTTCTCTGGCTGATCCATTTTGAACTCTTTCAAAATCTTGTCAAGGTATGCACTCATTGAAAGTCTCATCAAGCATCTTGATCTATCTCTATAGATTTTGATGCTCAACAATTAGGTAGCTTTATCCAGGTCTTCCTTAGAAAAACACTTTTCAAACAACCTTTTATGCCTTCCAGAAATTCTACATTATTTCCGATCAACAATATGTCAACCACATATACTTATCAGAAACTCTATAGTGCTCCCACTCACTTTATTGCAAATACAAGTTTCTCGTAAACTTTGTATAAACATCAAAAACTTTGATCACCTCATCAAAGTGTATATTCCAACTCCGAGATGCTTGCTTCAGTCCATGGAAGGATCACCAAAGCTTGCACACCTTTTAGCATCCTTAGGACTGACAAAACCTTCTGGTTGTATCACATACAACCTTTCCTCAAGTAAACCGTTAAGGAAATGATGTTTTGACATCCATCTGTCAGATTTCATAATTGAAAACGCAGCAACTGCTAACATAATTCCAACAGACTTTAGCACCACTACGAGTGAGAAAATCTCATCGTAGTCAACTCCTTGAACTTGTCACAAACAACTTTGCAACAAGTCGAGCTTTACAAATGGTGATATTTACCATCAGCGTCTGTCTTCATTTTTAAAGATCCATTTGTACTCAACGACCTGCCGTCCAACGAGCAAGTCTACCAAAGTCTATACTTGGTTTTCATACATGGATCCTATCTCGGATTTCATGGTCTCATCCATTTGTCGGAATCCGGGCCCATCATCGCTTCTCCATAGCTCGTAGGTTTATCGCTGTCCAACAACATGACCTTTAAGACAGGGTTGTTGTACCACTCAAGAGCAGTACACGTCCTTGTCGACCTACGAGGTTCGATAGTAACTTGATCCGAAGCTTCATGATCATCATCATTAACTTCTTTCTTCAACTAACATAGGCTTCACAGAAACAACTTTCTGCGCTGCGCTACTCTGATTGAAACAAGGTTCAATAACCTCATCAAGTTCTATCTTCCTCCCACTCAATTCTTTCGAGAGAAACCTTTCCTCGAGAAAGGATCCGTTTTAGTAACAACCACTTTGCACTCGGATCTGAGATAGAAGGTTCACCCAACTGATCTTAGGGTATTCTATGAAGATGCATTTGTCCGCCTTGGGTTCGACCTCATTAGGTGAAAACATTTTTCACACAAGTGCCGCAGCCCCAAGTATTAAGAAACGACAGCTTAGGTTTCTATCAAACCATAATTCATATGGTGTCATCTCAACGGATTTAGATGGTGCCCTATTTAAAGTGAATGTAGTTGTCTCTAATGCATAACCCCAAAATTATAGTAGTAAAACGACAAGAGACATCATAGCACGCACCATGTCCAATAGAGCATAACTATGATGTTCGGACACACCATCACACTATGGTGTTCCAGGTGGCGTTTAGTTGTGAAACAACTTTCACATTGTCTTAAGTTGTATGCCAAACTCGTGACTCAGATATTCACCTCCACGATCATATCGCAGTCATTTTTATCTTCTTGTCACGATGATCTTTAAACTTCACTCTGAATTTGCTTGAACCTTTCAAACGATTCAGACTTGTGTTTCATTAAGTAAATATACACTATATCTACTCAAATCATCAGTGAAGGTAAGAAAATAACGATATCCACTGCACACTACAAGACTCACTAGATTGCATACATCAACATGTATCATTTCCAATGAATCACTTGCCCGCTCCATCCAACGGGGTCCTTTAGTCATCTTGCCCAAGAGGCATGGTTCGCATGTCTCAACCGATTCGAAATCGAATGAGTCCAAATATCCATCAGCATGGAGTTTCTACATGCGCTTTATACCAATATGACATTTAGCGGCAGTGCCACAAGTATGTGGTACTATCATTATTAACTTTGTATCTTTTGACATCAATGTTATGAACATGTGTAATACTACGATCAAGATTTCAACAAACCATTCTCACTGGGTGCATGACCATTGAAGGTATTATTCATGTAAACAGAATAACCATTATTCTCTAACTTAAATGAATAACCGTATTGCAATAAACATGATCTAATCATGTTCATGCTCAACGCAAAACACCAAATAACATTTATTTAGGTTCGTCACTAATCCTGAAGGTAGAGAGAGCGTGCGATGTTGATCACATCAACCTTGGAAACACTTCCAACACATATCGTCACCTCACCCTTAGCTAGTTCTCCGTTTATTCCGTAGCTTTTATTTCGAGTTACTAACATTTAGCAACCGAACCGGTATCCAATACCCAGGTGCTACTAAGAGTACTAGCAAGGTACACATTAGTAACTCGTATATCAAATATACTTCTATCAATGTTGCCAGCCTTCTTATCTACCAAGTATCTAGGGTTGTTCCGCTTCAGCGACCTCTCACCTCATAATAGAAGCACTTAGTCTCGGGTTTGAGTTCAACTTTGGGTTGCTTCACTGGAGCAGCAACTGACTTGCTATCCATGAAGTTTCCCTCCTTGATCTTGCCCTTTTCGAAACTAGTGGTTTGATTAACCATCAACACTTGACGCTCCTTCTTGATTTCTACCTTCGCGGTGTCAAACATCGCGAACAGCTCAGGGATCAATACTTCTATCCCTGGTGTATTATAGTTCATCACTTAAGTTCTAGTAGCTTTAGTGACAGTGACTTGGAGAACTATATCAATCACTATCTTATCTGGAAGATCAACTCCCACTTGATTCAAGCGATTGTAGTACCCAGACAATCTGAGTACATGCTCAACGATTGAGCTATTCTCCTTCATCTTACAGGCAAAGAATCTTGTTGGAGATCTCATATCTCGCAACACAGGCACGAGCCTGAGATCACAATCTCTGCCCCTAGAACATCTCATATGTTCCGTGACGTTCAAAACGTTTCGGAGCCTCAATTCTAAGCCGTAATGCATGACGCACAAAACTATCAAGTAGTCATCGAAACGTGCCTGTCAGATGTTCACAACATCTATAGACGACGCTAGAGGGGGTGGCGCACCGAGCGGTGCATTAAGGACATAAGCCTTCTGTGCAGCAATGAGGACAATCCTCAGATCACGGACCCAGTCCGCAATATTGCTACCAACATCTTTCAATTCTATTTCTCTAGGAACATATAAAAATACAAGGGAGCCACAACGCGAGCTAGTAATCTACAACATAATTTGCAAAGACACTTTGACTATGTTCATGATAATGAGTTCAATTAATCATATTATTTAAGAACTCCCACTCAAATTGACATCCCTCCGATCATTCGAGTGATACATGATCCAAATTCACCAACTCAAGTCCGATCATCACGTGAGTTGAGGTGGCTGCAATGGTGAACATCATTATGTTGATCATATCTACTATATGACTCATGTTCGACCTTTCGGTCTCTCGTGTTCCGAGGCCATGTCTGTACATGCTAGGCTCGTCAAGTTTAACCCGAGTGTTCTGCGCGTGCAAATCTGGCTTGCACCCGTTGTATGTGAACGTAGAGTCTATCACACCCGATCATCACGTGGTGTCTCAACACGACGAACTTTCGCAACGGTGCACACTCGGGGAGAACACAGTTCATCTTGAAATTCAAGTGAGGGATCACCTTATAATGCTACCGCCGTACTAAGCAAAACAAGGTGCATAAAAGGATTAACATCTCATGCAATTCATAAGTGACATGATATGGCCATGAACTTGTGTTTAAGATCTCCATCTTCGAAACACCGGCATGATCTCCATCGTCACCGGCACAACACCATGATCTCCATCATCTTGATCTCCATCAATGTGTTGCCATTGGGGTTGTGGCGCCAGCCCTGCTTCTACTTCTATTGCTACTGCTTAGCGATAAAGTAAAGCATTACATAGCGCTTAATGATTGACACGCAGGTCATACAATAATTAAAGACAACCCTATGGCTCCTGCCGGTTGCCGTACTCAACGACATGCAAGTCGTGAAATTCTATACATCACATGATCATCTCATACATCACATATATCTCATCATGTAATTGGCCATATCACATCACAACATACCCTGCAAAAACAAGTTAGACGTCCTCTAATTGTTGTTGCATGTTTTACGTGGCTGCTATGGGTATCTAGCAAGAACGATTCTCACCTACGCATAAACCACAACGGTGATACACTAGTTTGCTTTTCAACCTTCTCAAGGACCGCCTTTGTCGAATCCGATCCAACTAAAGTGAGAGAAACTGTCACCCGCAAGCCATCTAGGCAACAAGTTGCGTCGAGGGAACCGGTCTCTCGTAAGCGTACGAGTAATGTTGGTCCGGGCCGCTTCATCTCACAATCCCGCTGAACCAAAATACGACCAAGGGAGGAAGCAATCTAAGCATCAACGCCCACAAACCTTTTGTGTTCTACTCGAGATCTCATCGAACCATCAACCTAGCTCATGATGCCACTGTTGGGGAACGTCGCATGGGAAACAAAAATTTTCCTACGCACACGCAAACCTATCCATGGTGATGAGCATCTACGAGAGGGAGAGTGGATCTACGTACCCTTGTAGATCGCTAAGCGGGAAGCGTTAAGAAACGCGGTTGGTGTAGTCGAACTTCTTCGCGATCCAAATCGCCGAGCGTCCCGCGATCTCATCACGATCCGTCCCGCGATCCAATCACGATACGTCCCGTGAACTCATCACGATCCGTCCCGCGATCTCATCACGATCCGTCTCACGATCTTGATCACGATCTGTCCCGCGAACTCATCACGATCCGTTCCACGATCTCATCACGAACCGTCTCGCGATCTCGATCACGGTCCTTCCGATCTAGCGCCGAACGGACGGCACCTCCGCGTTCAGCACACGTGCAGCTTGATGACGATCTCCACCGTCTTGATCCAGCAAGAGGAGGTGGATAGGAGAGAGAGTTCACCGGCAGCGTGACGGCGCTCCGGTGATGGTGGTGGAGCAATTCCGGCAGGGCTTCGCCTAAGCGCTGCGGAAAACCGATCTAGAGGAGAAACTGTGCACCGGTGAAACGGGTAGCACGTGGCCGGAAATTCTGTCCAAAAACCACCCAATCCACTAGTATATATAGGAGGAGAGGAGAGGAGAGGCAGCCAAGGCCTTTGGGTCGGCCGAAATAGGAGGTGGGAGCAATCCTACTTCACCTCCAATCCTAGTTGGAGTAGGATTGCCTCCTATTGGCTGATTTTCCACTTTTTGCTTTAGGACTTTCTCTCCTGCGCCATGGGCCTTTGTGGCTGTTTTCCCAGCCCACTAAGGGCTGGTTATTATTCTCCCACAGCCCATGGACCTCTTGGGGTCGAAATACCCCTCCCGGAGGCCTCCCGGTACACTACCGGCACTCCCGGTACACTACCGATGAGCCCGAAACTTTTCCGGAAACCAAACTGGGACTTCCTATATATGAATCTTTACCTCCGGACCATTCCGGAGCTCCTCGTGACGTCCGGGATCTCATCCGGGACTCCGAACAACCTTCGGTCACCACCATACATAACTCTACACTACCGAAACGTCACCGAACCTTAAGTGTGCAGACCCTGCGGGTTCGAGAACTATGTAGACATGACCGAGACACCTCTACGGTCAATAACCAATGGCGGGACCTGGACGTCCACATTGGTTCCTACATATTCTACGAAGATCTTTATCGGTCGAACCTCTATGTCAAGGATTCAGTTAATCCCGTATAACGTCCCCTTTGTTCTTCGGTATGTTACTTGCCCGAGATTCGATCGTCGGTATCTCCATACCTAGTTCAACCTCATTACTGGCAAGTCTCTTTACTCGTTCCGTAATACAAGATCCCGTGACTAACACTTAGCCACATTGCTTGCAAGGCTTGTTGTGATGTTGTATTACCGAGTGGGCCCTGAGATACCTCTCCGTCACACGGAGTAACAAATCCCAGTCTCGATCCATGCCAACTCAACAAACACCATCGGAGATACCTGTAGAGCACCTTTATAGTCACCCAGTTACGTTGCGACGTTTGATACACACAAGGCACTCCTCCGATATCCGTGAGTTGCATGATCTCATGGTCATAGGAACATATACTTGACATGCAGAAAACAGTAGCAATAAACTGACACGATCATATGCTATGTTTGTAGTTTGGGTCTTATCCATCACATCATTCTCCTAATGATGTGATCCCGTTATCAAATGACATCTCATGTCCATGGCTAGGAAACCTTAACCATCCTTTGATCAACGAGCTAGTCCATTAGAGGCATACTAGGGACATGGTTTTGTCTATGTATCCACACATGCATTTAAGTCTCCGATCAATACAGTTATAGCATGGATAATAAACGATTATCATGAACAAGGAAATATGATAATGACTAATTTATTATTGCCTCTAGGGCATATTTCTAATATGATAATGACTAATATGATAATGACTAATATGATAATGATACAGTTATAGCAGCAAGGCATTTTTGGTATTTTTGGATTAATATATCTAAAAACAAAAAGGCAAAATAGTAGATCGAAAAGAAATATGTTGGAAAATTAGACCCGGGGGCTGTAGGTTTCACTAGTGTTTTCTCTCATGAGTATAGCACACGGTGGGTGAACAAATTACTGTTGGGAAATTGATAGAAGATCAAATAATCTTGACAATATCCAGGCAATGATCCTTATATAGACATCACGTCCAAGACAAGTAGACCGAAACGATTTTGCATCTACTTCTATTACTCCACACATACCACTATCCAGCATGCATCTAGTGTATTAAGTTCATGGGAAAATGGAGTAATGCAATAAGAATGGTGACATGATGTAAACAAGATCTATTCATGTAGGAATAGACCCCATCTTGGTATCCTTAATGGCAACGATACATGCGTGTCTTGCTGCCCCTTCTGTCACTAGGAAAGAACACCGCAAGATCGAACCCATCACAAAGCACCTCTTCCCATGGCAAGAAAATTCCATCTAGTTGGCCTAACTAAACCAATGATTCAATGAACAAATACGAGGCTATAAGTAATCATGCAAATAAGAGATCAAATAAGACTCAAATCATATTCATGGATAGAAACTAATCATGAACTCAAAATTCATCGGATCCCAACAAACACACCACAAAAGTCATTACATCGGATAGATCTCCAAGATACCATTGTATTGAGAATCATAGAGAGAGAGGAAGCCATCTAGCTACTGCCTATGGACTCGTAGGCCTATGGTGGACTCCTCACGCATCATCGGAGAAGCACCCATGAAGACGGTGCACTCGTCCGTGATGGTGTTAGATTGGATCTGAGGTTCCGGAACTTGTGGCGGCTGGAATTGTGTTTTATCGACTACTCTAGGGTTTTCGAATATTTGGGAATTTGTAGGACGAATAGTCAGTTGAGGGGAGTCCCGAGGTGGGCATGCTTCTCTAGGCCGCACCAGGTGCCTCTGGCGTGCCTTGGTGGAGGGTGGCCACCCTGGGCCCCCTCTCTTGTGATTGTTTGGCTCATCCTGGTTCTTCTGGTCCATAAAAAATCTCCAAAATTTCCCACAACATTTCGGCACTGTTTGGTACAGATTTTCTGTGAAGTAAAAACAAGCAAAAACAACAGCTGGCACTATGTCAATATGTTAGTCCAAAAAATTATATAAAGTTGCTATAAAATGATTGTAAAACATCCAAGATTGATAATATAACAACATGGAACAAGCTAAAATTATAGATACATTGGAGACCTGTATGCCGTTATCGCACACGTGATCATCTGGACAATCGTTTGTGTTCTGCTTGATCAGGGCAAATAGTTTATCAGGGTGAACTGTATACCGTACATCACACACACTTGTATTTTTACAACCGTTTGTGTTTTTATTATCCAATCACAAATAGTTTATCTAGGCCAACTATTTGCTAAACATCACACACGCAACTATTGTTTAGATCTGTAGCGACCCGACTCAAAACGAGTCAAGCCTCTGTGTTTTCTGTGCCATCCCTGGATCAGTATGCTGGCACACACAGTACATCAATGTATATATCAAAGTGCAATCACATGTAAATAGCGTAAAACTGATATATACCTTAAAATAGCAGCGGATACAGTCAACGGGAGTGGAGTCCCAATAACACCAACGGCAAGTTGAGTGCGGACCGTAACCCTGAATCGTACTCTTACCCGTCGTAGGAGAGTATCTGCAACATAAAACGTTGCAGCCGTGTAGGTCAGCATTTTGAATATGCGGGCAAGATCACCATAGTAGATCAGAAGAATAAAGACTATTCTATATGCAAAGGCTTTGTGGCTCTGTGTCTAAGTTTTTGCGTAAAAGCTGATTTTATTTTCCTACAACAAAAGAATATCAGGAATTTCACTATAGAGTTACCTATCATGACCTGGTTCCGCCAACCAGTGTCTCAATGCCCATAAGTATCATTAAGTTGCCCACAATTAGTTATCAGTCCAGTGTTGAGAGTTCAGAGATAGATCCAAGTCTAGAAGCTCAAATTGTCCGTAACCGGGGACACGGCTAATCGATTAGGTTTAACTCTGCAGAGTATTGTGTACTTTACCCACAAGATTCTTTCCCTCCTGGTAAGTCCTCGCACTGCCTGGTGTTTGAGAACAGGATGAAAGAAACATGGTCTTTCAGAGTGCTTCCCTGACTGTCCGATAGTGCCCATCCCAATCCTAACGTCGACTACATCTCGTAGCACTGCCCAGCAGAGTCACAACAAAGATCAACCAAGCCAGAGCCCATAATGACTTGTGGCTACACAGGTAAGCTTCCGGGCATGAAGTATTCATCCTTCTCTTTGAGTCTGGGTGAAGCTTTCCGCAAGATGTCATGGCGCTTCTCCATGCATCCCGGCCATCCACTGGTTTCTCCAGGGATGCCCAATCAACCATCCTTCACCCAGTAGTGTGTATTGAAAACTTGTCTTCTCGAGTCTTGAAGTCTTGAGGTCTTGAAGATGCAGGACTTGAAGATGTCTTCATGAAGTCGTCGTTTTGACGTGGAGTCCTTCTTCACACCACTCACGAACACTCATACCAGACCCCGTCTACTTTAGCATAGCATTGCACTAACTAGCGTTCCCGGGGCTTTAGTAACCAGTGGTGGGTTCCTACCTCATGCATTCTACTCAACTACAAGAATTTCAATAACACTACGGGAGGGATATGTTGAATGATGTCACTACATGCAATAAAAACATAGGTATGAAATAGATGGTCAAGGTGAACTTGCCTGTACTGTTGATGAAGAGAAAGATCGCTCTTAGAAATAACTTGATAGACTATTCGTCACTCTCCGATGAAATCTATAATCAAGCATTGCATACATATAAGCAATCATACTAGCAATCAATTCTAACAATCACAAGGTAACACAAGAAACAAAATCAACAAGGTTGATGAAAGAAATACCTAAGACAAAGTTGAAACACAAAACTCCAACAAATTCAAAAGTAACACAAAACCCAAAACAAAGTAAAATATAATAAAAGGATTTTAGTAAATATTTTGTTAGCAAAATGAATTACTTTTGAAGAACAAGTAAAACTATGCAACCAATATTCTAAACAACACAAGTGTTTGCCTAATGAACTTAACTACAAGCACAACCATAAACTAAGAGAAAACAAATTATGAAACAACTTAGTTAACAGAAAGTAATTAAATAAAATCTTTATTATAAAACAGAATTAAGTCATCTAAAACTTTGTGAAAATAATTTCTATGAAAAACTAAATTGTTTTATAAGACATTACCTAATGATTAAGGATATAGTTTTCCTATCATAATAGAGCAAAACTAAATTATTTTATTAACAAAACATTACTTAACAGAAAGGAATTACTACAAATTTTATTTGAAAACAGAATCTAATTATATAAAACTTTAGTTAAAGTACTAGTACTAACTAATTTGTTTTAAATAAACTATACCTATTTGAAAGAGGGTATAGATCCCTACAACAAAATTTATAAACTAAACAAATTAACTTTTGTTAACAGCAAGTAAATTACTAAGGTTTGGAACAACAAAACTAAATGAAATCTGAAGCTTAATATAAATCATATTCAGATTTTCAAAAACAAAGTAAATCAATATAAATAAACTAATATGAAACTAAACAGATTCTGTTTGGTTTGAAAATACTATTTAAAATTATTATAAAAATTCTCAAACTCTACCTAATGATAGCTAATATCACTAGTGACAAGTAGGAAAAAGAATCATTCAAAAATTCATTTTAAAACTCAAGATATTCAGAAAACAAAATTTAAATCAAATCTGTCCAAATTCAAATTTAAATGTTCAAACATGGTCAAATTTGGTATCTACAGAAATTAGATAAAAATTGTGATCTAATTCAAAAAGAATCAATTTAAAATAGTTAGAAACATAAAAGATATAAAGAAAATAAAAACAAAACTATTCTGTTTTTGAAATTAAAACGGAAAAAGAATTTTTTTTGCTTCGAACGAATAGGGGTACACGTGGAGCTCTGCTATTGGCTACGGGGGTGTGCTACGGGCAGACGACCGAACATTAGAGGAAAACGCTTCGGCGTTTAATTCTTCTAATCTGGCGCGTAGGAGTTTGATCCGACGGTTGAGAGAGAGAGGGGAGGGCTCACCGTGGTGGTTGCCGGTTTCGGCGAGGGTTCCGGTGATGGAAGAGGCGTCGAGGTCGTCGGGGATGCACCTCCGGTGGTCCTCCGGCGGCGGCGAGGGCTCCGTTCGACTCAGCGATGAATGGCGCGTCCGGTGGTGGTCGAGGGCGAGCTCGGGGACGACGGTGACGACGAGCAGGAGCGGAGGGAGTTTCGGGATCGGGGAACACTCCGGCGAGGGTGACGTCTTGGCAGCTCCAGAGAGTGTCCAAGAGGGTGAGGGGTCGGGGAAGTGCGCACGGTCGTGGGGAAATCGTCGGAGGGCTCGGGAGAGTGCGGGGAGGTCAGGGTGATGCGGGGACGCGATAATGGCGCGGCGGCCGTGGTGAAGTCCGGCGAGGGATTCCGGTAGTGAGAGGACGCGGGAGGAGGGGGAAACAAGGGGAATGGAGAGAGGAGAGGTGCCGGCTACTTATAGGGGTCTCAGGGGGTCGGGGGAGTAAGGAGGGAGGGGGTCCGCGTCGAGGGAAAACCGGCGACGGCGTCGGGCGCGGGAGGAGAGTGATGACCGGCGACGGTTTCGGTCGGGCGCGTGGGACCGGCCTGTCAGTGAGAGAGCGAGAGGGGGTGTTATTAGCGGTGACCGTTATGAAATAAAATCGGCTTTAAAGGCTGTGGGCCGGCCGGTTTTATTATAAACCGTTACCGTTTCTATATTAATTTTTTCCAGAGCCATAAAACCTATTTAAAGCATTCGAATAAATTCCAAATATAGTCGAGTTTTATATCAAAATTAACATAATAATAAATGCCATTTAGTGGACATTTTTATTATGGCATTTGAATACTTTGGAAAAAAATATTATTTTCAGAAATTGCCCTTTTGCTTTTAAATCCCTTTGCAAATATTTTTCAGAATAACCCCTGGTTTTTATTATTCAAATAAATCACCAAGAAGTCCCTGGTGTGGAGTGTCATGTTACTCCTCTCAAATTTTTGTCAGGGGTTTGAATACTTTGAAAATTTTGAATAGGAACCAAATATGAAATGATTCCAAAAGAAAATCCAGAGATTTTCACATTCACTATTCAAAGATTTATTTTAAACTTCCAACTCATATTTCATGTAATTTGAAGAAATCATTTTATCTTCTCTCATGAAAATCATTGAGTTGCATAAAGTTTTCTGAATTTGAAATATTTTTCAAATGAAATTCAAATTCTTTTCAAATCCCTTTTCATTTCTTTAAATGGAAGAAGTCATGTCATCTTCACTCTAGGGTTTTGTGATGAAATGAATTTGAATTCCTGGTGATCAAAATGCAAAGTGAAAGTGTGGGAAAGTCATTTCATTCCCTCTCATTAAACTTTCAAAAGTTTCAAATTTCACTCACTTTCAATCATTCAAGCAAACAAACAATCATTCTATATTTATTATAACATTCCAAAGTTTGGGATGTTACAAACCTACCACACTTAAAATGAATCTCGTCCTCGAGATTCGGAAGGGCTAGAAAGAAATGTTAGGGTTTGGGGTCTTCTAACAAAACTCCATTGACCTGGAAATGTGGGTCTACCACACTTGAAATGAGAGTTACTGGTCCTTCAAAATCTTGACAGTCCTATGGTGCATCTGTCTGTTCACATTCTTCACAGCATCTTCCTTGGTGATGATCTTCGGTTATATCAAAATCTTGTGTCCTCACAACAAGGTGTACTTCCTCCAATACTGGGTCTTCTTAGCTGACAAGTCTCGTGATCATTCTAAATAACTTATCGAAGATCTCATGGTGGTCTACCATTTGTGGTTATCCTGTAGTGAAATGGGTCTTGGCTTTATTCCTCACCGTAAAATTTCCTACGTGTGACAGAAACTGTCATGTACAAGGGGTTTCATCCTACCATTCTAAGGCTTAAACAAAAAGCTTCAAAGAATGTCGTCTCTTTACTATGGGTAAGTCACTCAGATTTACCATTCCGAATAGCAAGAGAATGATAAGAGTAAGTCGTCATGGTGGCCAAGCCATGCCGCACTAAAATCATTACCTTGTATAAGGTTTAGTAATCTCGTATTCTAACACTTGGGCTTCCTCACAAGCGTTGCAGAAAATTTCTCTTGTCAACGAACGAGGTTCGGATAAATCCCTTTTTTTTTCTGCAAGCCGAACAAAACATCTATCGTTTCTTCACAACTCTCAGGTTTTCGTAATACTCCTAAGGAAAACGTTTGATGATCAGTCGTAGCTTCTTCCAAGTCTCTGCCTTCACAAAGGTGGGGCTTGATCCTTATCAATCCTGAGGTCAGTGACTTGTGGATTCACTTTAATACTTGAACAACTTCATCTCACCCGTGGGGTGACTATCGATGCATATTCGAGCATTACCTTCAGTTCACTCCATTATACCCTTGAGGCAACAATTTACAGACTTATTTTTGTTTAGATTCCACTCTGCAGAATCCATTTTCCTTTCCATTGGTCTGTTTAACCCTGGGTATGGTTTCATCACAATCATTCCTTTTCTCAATATTCCAACTTCGAAAGCACTTTGTCTCAAAGGTTATTATCCGGATAGTTTGCGGTGGTTCCACATTCTCTTCATCCGTATTCATTTATCCAAACTCCTAAATCCGGGAAAGGTACCTGTGGTTTCTACCACACTTAAATGAAATGCAAGGTATGAATTCTTACTACTATTTACCTCATTATTGTCCATTATTCCACATTATTACACAATTCTTATGTCTTTTCTCTCTGAATATGCAAGGTACATCATAAGGAGTGAAATGTCTGGAAACTGGAATTTTGGACCAGAAAACCGAGAAAAAGGCAGAAAAATCAATAGCCTCAGAATGACCTGAAAATTTACGGAGAATATTTTTGGAATATTTAAGAATTTATGGAGCAAAAATATACCCGAGGAGGCTGCCAGCAGGGCACAAGCCAATAGGGCACGCCCGTTGGTGGCACGACCAGATGGCTTGTGGGCCCCCTACTGGCCCTCTGATGCCCTCTTCTTCTATATGGTGTGTTTACCCTAGAAAAAATGATAAACAACCTTTCGGGACGAAGCGCCGCCGTCTCAAGGTAGAAACCTGGGAAGAGGCCCTTTTGCACTCTGGTAGTCAGATTCTGCCGGGGAAATCCCTCTCCGGGAGGGGGAAATCGAAGCCATGGTCATCACCAACGCTTCCTCCCTCATGGGAGTACCAATCATCATCAACATCATCACCAACACCATCTCATCTCCAACCCTAGTTAATCTCTTGTATTCAATCTTTGTCCCAAAACATCAGATTGGTACCTGTGGGTTACTAGTTGTGTTGCTTACATCTCGTATTTGATGCTTGTTGGTTTACTTGGTGGAAGAGATTATGTTCATATCCTTAATTATCATTATTACACCTTTGATCTTTAACATGTTGATGATGTGTGAGCAGTTACTATTGTTCCTGAGGACATGGGAGAAGTTTTGTTATAAGTAATCTTGTGAAGTTGGTATGTGTTTGATATTTTGATGGTATGCATGTTGTTACTTCCCTTAGTGGTGTCATGTGAACACCGACTACATGACACTTCACCATGTTATGGGCCTAAAGGAAGTCATTGTGGAGTAACAAGTAGATGATGGGTTACGAGAGTGACAGAAGCTTAAACCACAACTTATGTGTTACTTCATAAGGGGCTGATTTGGATCCACATGTTTCATGCTATGGTTAGATTTATCTTAATTCTTCTTTCGTAGTTACGGATGCTTGCGAGAGGGTGATACGTCTCCAACGTATCTACTTTTCCTAACACTTTTGCTCTTGTTTTGGACTCTAATTTGCATGATTTGAATGAAACTAACCTAGACTAACGTTGTTTTCAGCAAAACTACCATGGTGTTGTTTTTGTGCAAAAATAAAAGTTCTCGGAATGGAACGAAATGTTTTGGAGATTTATTTTGGAATATATGAGGAATTATGGAGCCAGAAGCCACCTGAGAGGGGGCCTGGGGTGCCCATGATCCACCAGGGCACGCGAGGCCCCCCTAACGCGGCCTGGTGAAGGGTGGACACCTCGTGGGTCCCCTGGCCCTAATTCCAACGCTATAAATTCACAATTCTCCACAAAAAAATCAGAGAGAAAGTTTTACCTTGTTTCACAATACGGAGCCACCGCCACGTCCCGTTCTTTATTGGGAGGCTAGATCTGGAGTCCATTTGGGCTCCGGAGAGGGGAATCTTCGGTCTTCGTCATCATCAACCCTTCTCCATCACCAATTCCATGATGCTCCCCACCGGGAGCGAGTAATTACTTCGTAGGCTTGCTGGTCGGTGAGGAGTTGGATGAGATTCATCATGTAATCGAGTTAGTTTTGTTAGGGCTTGATCCCTAGCATCCACCATGTCATAAGATTGATGTCGCTATGACTTTGCCATGCTTAATGCTTGTCACTAGGACCTGAGTGCCATGATTTTAGATCTGAACCGTTTATGTTATCATCATTATATCTATGTTCTTGATCCGATCTTGCCTAGTCATATGCACGTATTACGTGTTATGATCCATCAACCCCATAGTGATAATATTTGGGATACTTCACGGTGATGGCCGTAGTTTGAGGAGGTCATGTACTCACTGAGTGCTAATGCTTTGTTCCGGTTCTCCATTAAAAGGAGGCCTTAATATCCCTTAGTTTCCTTATGGACCCCGCTGCGACGGGAGGGTAGGACAAAACATGTCATGCAAGTTCTTTTCCATAAGCACGCATGACTATATACGGAATACATGCCAACATTACATTGACGAACTGGAGCTAGTTCTGTGTTGCCCTAGGTTATGACTGTTATATGATGAAATATCATCCAACAAATACTCTGATCCAGTGCCTACTAGTTTTCCACTTATTGTTCTCACTAAGTTACTACTACTGCTGTTACTGTTGCACTTGCTACAAAACTATTGTTGTTACTGTTACCACTGCTATCAAACTACCATATTACTATGCTACAAATCACTTTTCTGCAAATATGTATCTCTAGCTGTGGTTTAATTGACAACTCAATTGCTAATACTCTCAAATATTTGTTGGCTCCCCTTGTGTTGAATCTATAAATTTGGGTTGAATACTCTACCCCCGAAAACTGTTGTGATCCCCTGTACTTGTGAGTCATCAGAGTGGTTAATCATAAGTAGGTTGTTAGTTCAAGTAAGACAACATCTTAGCACCGGTCCACCTACCTACATATCAAATTATGAAAGTAGCAAACGCAAATCAAATCAACATGATGAACATGACTAGACAGAAATTCCCATGTGTCCTCAGGAGCACTTGCTTAATATAAGAGTACTTTCAGGCCTGTACTTTGCTACAAAAAGGATTGGGCTACCTTCTTCACCATTGTTACTATTGTTACTTGTTACCTGTTACGAATTATCTTGCTACAAAACTATCTGCTACAATTACTTTCAGCACTTGTAGAGAATACCTTGCTGAAAACTGCTTATGATTTCCTTCTGCTCCTCATTTGGTTTGACACTCTTACTTATCGTAAGGACTATGATTGATCCCCTATACTTGTGGGTCATCAAGACTCTTTTCTGGTACCATTGCTGGGGAGTGAAGCACCTTTGGTAAGTGGAAATTGGTAAGGAAACATTTTCTATACGTGCTGAAATTTACTGTTGCTTGTCACTATGAACGGTCACCCTTTGAATGGCTTGTTCAGCGCACCTTCTCCCCGAACGGAATATGAGGATTTTTTCTTCCACCTTCTGCACCTACCAAAAATATTTATTATGAGATTCCTTTGGGTATGCTTGAAAAACTATTGTCTGATCCTTATGATGGTACGACTCATCCTCATTTCCTTTTGATATTCGTCGATGAGGTTTGTGGATTGTTTTAGCTTGTAGGTTTGTCTAGGGACAAAGTTAAGAAGAAATTTTTCTCTTTATCCTTTTAGGGAAAAGCATTGATGTGATATAGGATATTGGATAATATTGAATCATGGAATTGGAATCGCTTGAAGCTAGAATTTCATCAAAAGTTTTACTCAATGCATCTAGTTCACTGTGATCAGATTATATATATATATATAACATCTGGCCTCATAAAGGAGAAAGCATCGCTCAATCTTGGTGGAGGCTTAAATTTATGATGCACACCTGCCCCAACTATGAGTTTCCAAGATAAATGATTATACAAAGTTTTTATGCTCGACTTTCTCATGATGATCGAATATTATTGGATTCTTCTTCCTCGGGCTCATATATGAATGAAACTATTGAATTCAGATGGGTTCTTTTGGAAAGAATTAAACACAACTCTCAAGATTGGGAGCATGAAGAAAGAAGATTACTTAAAACTCTGAGGACGAACATGCCTACTATTGGATATACTCTTGATGATTTAAAGGGCATAAGCCCCACTCAGTGTCAGCACAAGATTAATATGGAACAAGATGCTAAACCTATTGTTGACCATCAATTCTTCTTAAATCCTAAAATAAAAAAAGTGGTAAGAACTGAAATACTAAAGCTTCTGGAGGCAGGTACAATCTGTCATATTGCTGATAGTAGGTGGGTAAGTCTTGTTCATTGTGTCCCTAAGAACTGGGGTATTACTATTGTTCCTAATGATAAGAATGAGCTTATTCCATAAAGAATTGTAACTGGTTATAGTATGGTAATTGATTTTAGCAAATTTAATAAAGCTACTAAAAAGATCATTACCCCTTGACTTTTATTGATCAAATGTTAGAAAGATTATCTGAGCACACACACTATTGCTTTGTTGATGGATATTCTGGATTTTCTCACATACCTATATCAAAAGAAGACCAACATAAAACTACCTTTACTTGTCCTTTTGGAACTTATGCTTATAGACACATGCCTTTTGGTTTATGCAATGCACCTGCTATATGATTGCTATATTCTATGATTTTTGTGAAAAGATTGTTGAGGTAATCATGGATCATTTTTCTGTTTACGGGATTTCTTTTGATGATTGCTTGAGCAACCTTGATTGAGTTTTGCATAGTTGTGAAGAAACTAGTCTTGTCTTGAACTAGGAGAAGTGTCACTTTATGGTGAATGAAGGTATAGTGCTTGGGCACAAAATTTCTCAACGAGGCATTGAGGTAGACAAGGCTAAAGTTGATGCGATATAGAAAATGTCATGCCCGAGAGATATCAAAGGTAAAGAAGTTTCCTTGGTCATGCTGGTTTTTATAGGCGTTCCATTAAAGTTTTCTCAAAGATTTCTAGGCTATTAACTAATATTCAAAAAGATTTTCCTTTTGTTTTTGATGATGATTGTGTAGAAGCTTTTGCAATACTTAAGAAGGCTTCAATTTTTGCACCTACTGTTCAACCACCTGATTGGAACTTACCATTTGAAATTATGTTTGATGCTAGTGATTATGATGTTAGCGCTGTTCTAGGGCAAAGAGTAGACAAAAAATTAAATGTTATTCATTATGCTAGTAAAACTCTAAACTCTGCTCAAAAGAATTATGCCACTATAGGAAAGGAATTTTTAGCAGTTGTTTTTGCATGTGATAAGTTTAGACCTTACATTGTCAATTCCAAGTAACTATTCACAGTGATCATGCTGCTATTAAATACCTTATGGAAAAGAAAGATGCTACACCTAGAGTTATTAGGTGGGTACTTTTACTTCAATAGTTTGACTTGCATATCTTTGATAGAAAAGGATTTGAAAACCCCGTAGCAGATAACTTGCCTAGGATGGAAAATGATCTTGATGACCCACTTCCTATCGATGATAGTTTTCCTGATGAACAACTTGCTTCCATAAGTACTTGACGTAGTGCTCCTTGGTACGTTGATTATTCTATTCAAATTGTTGCCAAGTGCATTCCAACTAGCTTCACATATCAACAAAAGAAAAAATATTCTTTTATGATCTATGACATTACTTTTGGGATGACCCACATCTTTACAAAGAGGTAGTAGATGGTATTATTAGACGATGCATACCTAAGCATGAACAGGAACATATTCTTCGGAATTGTCATGCCAAATCTTATGGAGGGCACCATGCCAATGAAAGAACTGCAAGCAAGGTATTACAATCTGGTTTCTACTGGCCTACTCTTTTCAAAGATGCCCGTAAGTATGTCCTTTCATGCAATGAATGCCAGACTGTCGGTAACATCGGTAAGCGTCAGGAAATGCCTATGAATTATTCCCTTGCTATTGAACCATTTGATATCCGGGGCTTTGAATTTATGGGACCTTTTCCTTCCTCAAATGGTTGTACTCATATTCTAGTTCCTGTTGATTATGTTCCTAAGTGGGTAGAATCTATTCCAACTAGTAGTGCTGATCATAACACCTCTACAAAAATCCTTAAATATATCATTTTCCCGAGGTTTGGAGTTCCTAGATATTCAACAACTGATGGTGGTTCACATTTTATTCATGGTGCTTTCTGTAAACTGCTAGCTAAATACGATGTTAAGCATAGGATTGCATCACCTTATCATCCCCAGTCTAGTGGCCAAGTTGAATTGAGTAATCGAGAAATAAAATTAGTATTGCAAAAGACCGTTAATAGATCTAGGAAGAATTGGTCTAAGAAACTAGATGATTGACTTTGGGCTTATAGAACTGCTTATAAGAATCCTATGCGTATGTCTCCATACAAAATGGTCTATGGGTAGGCTTATCATTTACCTCTTGAGTTAGAGCACAAAGCTTATTGGGCAATCAAGGAACTTACTATGATTTTAAACTTGCCGGTGAGAAGAGGTTATTGGACATTAGCTCACTTGATGAATGGAGAATGCAAGCCTATGAAAATTCTAAGTTGTTTAAAGAAAAAGTTAAAAGATGGCATGACAAGAGGATTCAAAAACGAGAATTTAATGTCGTGAATTTAATGTAGGAGACTTAATACTTCTATGCAATTCTCATTTTAGATTTTTTGCAGGAAAACTCCTCTCCAAATGGGAAGGCACATACGTTGTTGAGGAGGTTTATCGCTCCGGTGCTATAAAAATCAACAACTTCGAAGGCAAGAACCCCAGAGTGGTTAATGGACAAAGAATTAAGTACTATATTTCAGATGCACCCATTAATGAAGAAACTAATGGCATCCATGCCATCACACCGGAAGAACACATCAAGGAAGTCTTTCGGAACTCTCCAGAAACCTGAAAAATGGGGTAGGTATGTGGTACGATAACTAATCCGACTCCAAAAATTCCATAAAAATATTTTCTGTCGTTTTTGGTGTTTTAGAAAGATTACAAAATTAAAACGAAGTTGGAAGGACCCACGGGGGAGGCACAAGTCAACAGGTCGCGCCCCCTAGTGGTGCGGCCAGATGGCTTGTGGGTCCCTCGTGTGGCCTGCAGACTCTGATTTCTTCCATAACACGTATTCTGACCTAGAAAAAAATCATTATATATACCCCCGGAGGTTTTGATCACCGCATCGCGAGATTTTCTGCTGTTCCTTTTTTGAGCTGTTTTTCTGGCAGATCAGAAAATATGTCATCCCAAGATTCGGATGGAGAGAGCTATGTATCCCATTATGTTGCCAATCCAAAGATCTTTGGCAATATTTACCCCTACCTATGGTCCTCGGAGGAGGAAGAAGACACCATCTTGGACTAAATAGAAGATGCTGGCCCGGATGCTAGTTCAGATGAAGAGGAAGCTCCACTACCTCAACCTGCAGATGTGCACATGGAGTTCAAGAAGTCAAGCCTCCCTAATGAAGGGAACACACCTAATACCCAGATTATCCCTTCTTGTTTTCTGCTGGAAAGCAAGGCATCTTTATGCAAAAGGATATTGAAGCTTTAACAAGAGAACAATAATTTAAGGCAAGAAAACTTCATCCTCAAATGCAAATTGGAGAAGAAGAATACTACTACAACACCACCACCATCACCGAAGAACACTTGAGTACATGGGTATGGGCACCACCCTTGGCTTGTTCCAAGCTTGGGGGAGGTGCCCCAATATTGTATCACCATCACTTTTCATCACCATTATCTATCTTAGTTTGATGTTCACTTTTCGTGATTTAGGAAGTTAAAATTTTAGTTTTGCCTTGTTTAGAGTTTTTGCTTTTAGTTCTACCTATCCTTGTAATCGAGTGCGAGAGTTATATAATAAAGTTAGTTGGGATCATGTGCCTCTTCCTCTTGTGCATTCATCATCTTAGCATGGGAATAAAGAGAATAGAAAAGAATCATATGCCTATCTCTTGAGAATGACTTCACATAAAAAAGAGGTATAAGCAATAATAAGTGTTGAAAACTAACAAACACAATGTTAGTAATTGATACGATCTATGCCAAATTATGGTAGAGAAGATGAGATTTACATATAAATATACTATCTTGAACACCTTCCATGATTGTAAGCTTCCATCAAAATATTAAATAATGACCAAGTGTTGAAGTGGGACATGGAAGACAACATAATGATCATGTTTGTATACATTTGCATGGAAGTTATATGGTATTGAATCCTTTAATATGTGATGCTTTCTTAGGACCTTTTGCTAGCCCAATGTTTCGCACTAAGTAGAGATACTACTTGTGCATCCATAACCATTAAACCCAGTTTCTTGCCATGAGAGTCCACCATACCTACCTATGGATTGAATAAGATCCTTCAAGTAAGTTGTCATTGTCGCACAAGGCAATAAAATTGCCTCTAATCATGTAAGATCTTTTATTGTAAGGGAAAGTAAGCTTTGTACGATCTTGTGATGGTGAAGCAATAAAAGCGACGGAGTGCATAATAAAGTTTGCTATGACAAGTGGCAATATGAAGTGATGTTCCTTTGCATTAAGAGATGAACATATCAAACAGATAAAAGCTCATGACAACCTTTGCTTCCCTCTGCGAAGGGCCTATCATCTACATTCTTACAAGTTCTATGTTCATGCAAGAGTCGATAATATTTCCCTTGTTCTTATTCTTCAAACCATTTAGTGGCAAGCATTATGTGTTGAGGAAAGATTCAAACAAATATATCCAGCTGAATGTAGATGATCATGTGCCATTATTGTTGACATTATCCTTGAGGTAAATAAGTTGGTTGACAAGAACATTAAAGCCCCCATCTTCCTATGTGTCCCACAGAATCACTTCTTAAAACAATATGCAATGTATGTTAGCAATCATATAAGGCTACATCATAGTTGAATATGTGAACTTGCTAGAAATATAAATCTCTTACATAGAATCTTCTCTCGATTCCAAAAGCTATGATTATATCAAGGACTAATTGCATTGCTTGTTGGTCCTCAATATAGAGTATGCTTCATATTTCTTCAGTTGTGAATAGATTGTTACTTTTTCATGAGAGGCTATATGATTGAAAGCTTGCTACTATGATGATATTCATGATGCTCTCATGTCCGTATTCTGTTTTTATAGACACCTGTCTCTAAAATTATGTGGTCTTTATCTTAGAGTCTGGCTTTTGCTTGAGGACAAGCGAGGTCTAAGCTTGGGGGAGTTGATACGTCCATTTTGCATCATGAATTCTTACTACTATTTACCTCATTCTTGTCCATTATTCCACATTATTACACAATTCTTATGTTGTTTCTCTCTGAATATGCAAGGTACATCATAAGGAGTAAAATATCTGGAAACTGGAATTCTCGACCGGAAAACCAAGAAAAAGGCAGAAAAATCACCAGTCTCAGAATGACCTAAAAATTTACGGACAATATTTTTGGAATATTTAAGAATTTCCGAAGCAAAAATATACCGGAGGGGGGCTGCCAACAAAGCACAAGCCAATAGGCACCGCCCCTACTAGCGTGGCCAAATGGCTTGTGGGCCCCATGCTAGCCCTACGACGCCCCTCTTCTCCTATATGGTGTATTTTACCCTAGAACAAAATCATAAGAAACCTTTCGGGACAAAGCGTCGTCGTCTCGAGGGAAAAACCTGGGCAGATGCCCTTTTGCACTCCGGTAGTCAGATTTTGCTGGGGAAATCCCTCTTCGGGAGGGGGAGATCAAAGCCATCGTCATTACCAATGCTTCCTCCTTCGTGGGAGGACCAATATTCATCAACATCTTCACTAGCACCATCTCATATTCAACGCTAGTTCATCTCTTGTATTCAATCTTTGTCCCAAAACCTCAGATTGGTACCGGTGGGTTACTAGCTGTGTTGATTACATCTCATAGTTGATGCTTGTTGGATTACTATGGGGAAGAAATTATGTTCAGATCCTTAATTGTAATTATTACACGTCTGATCTTGAACATGTTGATGATGCGTGAGTAGTTACTATTGTTCCCGAGGACATGGGAGAAGTCTTATTATAAGTAATCTTGTGAAGTTGGTATGCGTTTGATATTTTGATGGTATGTATGTTGTTACTTCTCTTAGTGGTGTCATGTGAACGCCGACTACATGACACTTCACCATGTCATGGGCCTAAGGGAAGTCACTATGGAGTAACAAGTAGATGATGGGTTGCGAGAGTGACAGAAGCTTAAACCCCAGTTTATCCGTTGCTTCATAAGGGGCTGATTTGGATCCACATGTTTCATGCTATGGTTAGATTTATCTTAATTCTTATTTCTTAGTTACGGATGCTTGCGAGAGGGGTTAATCATAAGTAGGTTGTTAATTCAAGTAAGAACAACACCTTAGGACCGGTCCACCCACATATCAAATTATCAAAGTAGCAAACACGAATCAACTCAACATGATGAACATGACTAGACAGAAATTCACATGTGTCCTCGGGAGCACTTGCTTGATATAAGAGTACTTCCAGGCATGCCCTTTGCTACAAAAGGATTGGGATACCTTGTTGCACCATTGTTACTATTGTTACTTGTTACGAATTATCTTGCTACAAAACTATCTACTATTGTTACTTACAACACTTGTAGAGAATACCTTGCTAAAAATTGTTTATCATTTACTTCTGCCCCTTGTTGGGTTCGACACTCTTACTTATGAAAAGGACTAAGATTAATCCCCTATACTTGTGGGTCATCAGCCGCGGCCAGCACAGGCTCGTCATCCTTTCTCGTGTGCCACTACCATAGTCGTCGTGCACGCCCACCACATTGCTGATTCTCGACTTACATCCCTACCCGCAAGCCTCCATTTTCTTCGGGGTCTGCTCGTCGGAGGTCGGCATGGTCGCATCGATCACGCCCGGGCCCATACCCATCAACCTCAAGGCCACTCCTATGGTCAGTGGATCTTCCATTGGGGGCCAGAGGAGACACCCACGGGAGATCCCAGCTAACATGCATCCCGAAGCCCGCATCCTATTCGATAGAATGCTAGCCACAAATGACAAAGAGGGATGCAACAGTTTCATCATCGAGAACATCATCTTCTAAGTCAATGTGGGTGCGTGGCCTTTGATCTCGATGAGACACAAAGCCAAGAGGGCCAGGCCCCTTCATGGTCGGCCAGGCTAGACACCTTCGATGAAGGCCATGGAGCAATGGCCAACCCCTTCACCTAGATGGCATGGGCTGCACTTTCTTGCAAGATCACAAATTCCCGGAACACTATGGCCTAAAATAAGAAGATGAATTGGACATCGATGGGCATCTTTGTTTTTTGAAGACGAACTCTCCATCCAAGCCAATGCAAACAAGAAGCACCAAAGCAAACAAAGGAAGACATACAGAAAGGACGAGGAAAACTCATTTTTGGATGTTGGAGGGACATTATACAAGACCCCAAGGTCGTCACCGAGCAAAAGGCATCAACGTTTTGGCTACATGTTCATCATGAGTTTCATGAATGCAAGAAGTTTGTGCCACACCAGATGGTGAGCAAGTGTGTGTGGGTGTCCCTCTCGAAGCGTTGGAGGGTGATACAACAAGAATGCAACAAGTTTTGTGCCACCCTTGAGAGCACTGAGGGACGTCCCACGAGTGGCCTCGTCATTAAATACATGGTACACACGTGCCCATCTTTGTTTCCATTGTTTGATGCTTGCGTGTCCATTTTCTCATATGTTGCATGCTCTTCATTTGTAGGCATTACAAGCTTTGGAAGAATTCATGGCCCAACATGGGAACAAGTCATTCAACATCACCCATTGTTGGTTGGTCATCAATGGGGATGAGAAGTTCAAGGCACAATATGTCACCCTCAAGGAACGTGGAGGGAAGGGAGACGTCAAGGACCATGGCAAGGGAGAGAAGTCACGGTCGCAGTGGAAGACCAACTCCAAGAAAGAGGGCAAGCATGATGTGGCATCAATTGCCTTGCATGCAACTTTGGATGGCATGATAACCAAGAAGGACACACGGGAGGAGAAGCGCCTGCAAGACAAAGAAGAGCAAATGAAGGCCTTCATGGAGATACAAAGGTGGAAGATCGATGTGGAGGTGGAGAATCAAATGAAGAAGCTCAAGATGGAGGCTGACAAGAAAATGAAGATGCCCAAGATCGAGGCCACCAATGCCAAGACAAAAGCAAAGTAAGTGGTGCCCTCTTGCATGGCGAAGGGGGTGGATATCATGAAGGTTGACTTGATCATGATGTCCCTTAGAAAGAGGCCTTGGTTGGAGAAGATGCATGACGACATGCTCAAGTTCGATGACGAGTGATATATGGAGGAGAGAGACATCTTTGTTTGCATGATGGTAGGTGTGTCGGCATGACCACAACCGAGATGGCGTGGTTGAACTCCCATCTCTTTTGTGTGCTTTCATGTGTGCCGATCACTGGCAAGTGCGCCAACATGAACTGTCTGGTGTTTTTTTGGAGGCTAGCATGTATGCCGATCGCTAGCATTTGCACACACATGGAGTCTGGGCGATAGCATGGCCGCTGGCATGATCTATGGCCATGGGCCTTTTTAAAATTCATATTGATTTCCGTGGAGACAATAATTGGGTCGGCCTGTTGGGCGCATGGACAGCCCAAACACGAAAGGGGGCGGACAAGCAGATCCAAACGGACAAAAAGCAGACAAGGCATGCATCCGTTTGGGTCGAGGTGTTGGAGTTGTTCTTAAATAAAGTGTACATAGTAACAATAACTTAAATAAAATGTAAAGTATGATTTAAATATAAAGTACCCTAAACAAAAAATTTAAAATTACAAGTGTGGTGCCAACTAACACTACTAGTTAGTGGGCCAAAATCGTCAACCTATGGCCCATCCCTACCCCCTCTCTCAATCTCCCTTACAAACTCTCCTCACCCCTTCCCAAATTTGTGATGCCGCCACACTACCGAAACTATCCTTTCTTCCCTCCCAAATCATTGTATCCCACAACTACTCACTATTGCGGTCACCTCTATCTTCGACCCTCCTCGACGTCAACCTCCCCTCTACTCACGCAATGTTGCCTCCGTTGCTGCCGCCATGGGTTCGTCTATGCCGACACACAACTTGGGCAACAACAACAAGAGCAGCAACCGTGTAAGATTTCATGGCTCCAAATTTTCTAAATATAAGATTTCATGGTAGAATTGAGTAAGAACTAATTACTATGTGGCTTACACTATTTTGACACTAGAAAAAAGATACATCATACACCAATTCTGAGGGATTCATACCACATAAGATTTCATAGCTCCAATTTTATTTCATAAATAGAAGATCGTATGGTAGAATTGAGGAAGAACGAGTAAGTGTGTAGCTTACACTATTTTGACACCAGAAAAAAATACATCAATTCTGAGAGATCCATACCGCTTATGATTTCATGGCTCCAAGATTTTGTCTTCGTAAATAGAAGATGGACAATTATATTTCAGCCCTTAACTCAAACATGGTACTCTAGTTTACCCCTGATTCTCAAATTTGCTAAAATTCGCCCGTTAGGTGCCCTTACAAAAATGTCCTTTCGTGTCATTTCCGTCTAGTCAAAGGGCTTTGGACATTTTTGCCCATGTCGCCATGTACCATTTACATGCGGAACCCACTCCAAAAAATACAAGGAAAAACTATTTCCCTCACCACCTCTCTCACACACGCTTACAGGTGGACCCCAACTAAAAAGAAATATAAAAAACTCTCTCGCACCTCCGTCTCCAAATAAGTTACATGTGGTTCCTAACAAACAAAGAAAAAGGAAAATGGGAAAATCTCTCCCTCTCTCCCATCTCACGCTCTCCCTTTCTTGGCTACACCAAACCCGCCGCTAGCCATAGTTCCATGTGTAGCCGCCCTCTCTCCCCCCTCTCTCTCTATGTGTGTGTATGTGCGTGTGTGTGCACATGTGTGTGTTTGTGTATGTGTGTACCCTATATAAGGATAACACGACCCGCATTGAGCTTACGTCATCGCTAGCATGAATTCTCGTCAATGTGGCCAGTAGTAACCCTGAGCCTCAGTAACATGCCCATTAACTCCACACTCTTTGCTTCTTCTTCCCGCATAATTAATTGGATAGATGTGCCCCATATCAACGGATCCCTTCTTGTCTTTCCGAACTCTAGTGTAGCGCCACCACTGCCCGGTCTCCTTAACCTGGAACGCCGACGGGTTGCCCCAGGCTCATTAGCCCTGAAATGCCTCCCCCTGCCCTGAATCTTCTGGTGCACCCTTAGGCATCCTTGTTTCTCATAGCAGCTCTACCCGTGAGTGCTTGCTCCGATGGCCGCCATTGAGGTCCTAGATTGCATCGTGGTGTCTCCCCATTCTACCTGATCACCCTATCAAGGTCCAAGTGAGCATGTTCTCATGTTTCCCCTATTTTTAAAGCCTTCGTCGCCTCTACTCGTGTTACGCCAAGCGTCAACCGTCACCGTCTGCTACCTCTTGAGCTTGCGTTGGTTTTTCCCTTGAAGAGGAAAGGGTGATGCAGCGAAGTAGATAAGTATTTCCCTCAGTTGTTGAGAACCAAGGTATCAATCCAGTAGGAGGAACAAGCAAGTCACCAATGGATGCACCTACACAAACAATCAAACTCTTGCACCCAACGCTATAAAGGAGTTGTCAGTCCCTTCACGATTATTTGCAAGGATTAGACCCGATAGAGATAGATGTAAATGAGAATGGAAAGTAAAAGGTAAATAAATTACAGTAATGTACTTTTGGTATTTTTGGTTTATAGATCTGGAAGTATATTATGGAAAGTAGACCCCGGGGCCATAAATCTCACTAGAGGCTTCTCTCTCGAAGGAAAATATCATGGTGGGTAAAAAAATTATTGTCAAGCAATTGATAGAAAAGCAACTAATCATGTAGTTATCCAAGGCAATGGTCATGCATATAGGCATCACGTCCATATCAAGTAGACCAAAAGATTCTACATCTACTACTATTACTCCACACATCGACCGACTCCTGCCTGCATCTAGAGTATTAAGTTCATGAAGAATAGAGTAACGCATTAGGAAAGATGACATGATGTATAGGTATAAACTCAAGCAATATGATGAGAACCCCATCTTGTTACCCTTGATAGAACCAATACAATACATGCCTCACTACCTGTCGTGGTTTTATCACGGCAGATGTCCGAGGACTTATGTTCGAGGCCACCATTGAGGTGATGGACTGAAAGGGGTTGGTTGGGACGAAGGACCCACGTTTACCTAGGTTCGGCCCCTCGAGACGAGGTAAAAGCCTACGTCCTGCTTGTGTTGTATTGGTTGGAATATCGATTACAAGGGAGTGGATTCGCTTGACCTAGTTCTCGATTGATTCGTTTTTTCTCTAAGTCGCCCCGGGTCTCACCCTTATATAGGAGGCCAAGACCACGGGTTACAAGTCTCATACCGACTCTTACAATGTATCTGATTCTATCTCTATGTCACCTGCCTTCCTAAGCAAGTCATCTCCAAGCGGCTTAACCGCCCGGGTCTTCATGCCTTCTTGGTCTGGGCCTCGCCCAGGTCCATCTTGGTAAACCGCCATATGTTTAAGCTTATGTCTCTAGGCCCATCGACCTTGGTTTGGCGTATGAGCCGCCAAGTGTAACCCAACCCCACCTGGGCGGGTCCCACCACGGGGTTATATCCCCAACATTAGGCTCCAGGTTGATTTGAGCTTGCTCATGTCAATCGTCCATTTTACTTGGTGGCGAGTCTCTTCCTACAACACCTGAAAGTAAGAAAAAGTAACCCGCCGTGACGTCATATTGGATATGCCAAAATATTCCCTGACGACCACAACGGGTCTTTCATAATTAAACCGATGGCCCGAAAATCGAGGCGTCTATCTCAGTCGGTCAGTTTTGGTCGCCTGGATTCCCGTGCCCGTTTCCTTCCTTTCAGCCTCTTAAATAGGAGCACGACTAGTCCTTCTCATTTCCTCCGCAACCTACGCCTCTTCTTCTTCCTCTCGATGTCGCCGCCCCCAAGCTCTCTCGCGTTGGTGAATCACCTACGTCGTCATTGCCCAAGGCCGCTGCATCGACCTGACCGGACAAGAGCATCATCCGCGCCCGTCGCATTTCCTCCGGTACATCCTTCTCCGTTCCCTAGATCTGTAGTTTAGGGTAGTGAATCCATGGAGTTCTTTCGCCCGCTAGAACATGAGCTCTTTGCAATGCCAGTCGACATGTAGAGCAACGAACCTGAAAAGCATCCCTTGTCCATTGTGGTAAATCATAGGAAACCAAAAATAGTGCAATACAGATCCGTAGTTTTCCCCCTTTTACTGTCTTCGACCGCTTGCCAGTTCCTCCGTTCATTGTTAGGTTTAAAATATAGTTGCTTTTTTCCTTTGTTTGTAGATCCGCAATTATATAAATAACATGCAAAAAGCTGTTTTCCACACTTAGCGGTATTCTGCTCCATTGCCCTGCAACGTAACCCGCCATTAAAATTCTGGCTTTCGCCCTGAACTGCACGGGCGGCTCAGCCTCATAGAACTTAGATTTCATCAGGCGCCGTTAGCTTGTCTGTCACCTTCTAACTCGCCATGCACTATTACTTTCAACAAATTTTAAAGCCGCCATTATGCCTCATGCGACCAATTATTGCAACTGGGTTGGCTCTGCCGTTACCAAAGAATTTGTGAAGGATTACGTAGACACGGGGACCTTGCCGGCCAAAAACGTCATTCATTGGCGGGTTCCAGGCAATGAGAAGAAACCTATCCCCCAAGAGGGTGAAGTGGTTGTATTCGCAGACCACCTCTCACGTGGCTTCAATCTGCCCGGCTCAAAATTCTTTCGAGATGTCCTTCACTTCTTCAAGCTGTGTCTCAAGACATTGCGCCGAATTCTGTTTCAAACATGTGCAACTTCCAAATTCTCTATGAAGTTTACTTGCAAGAAGAGCCATCGGTTGACCTCTTCCGTGAGTTCTTCTATGCCAACCGCCAGACAGAAGTTGCATCTGGCCCAAGCTTGGAACTCGACGGCATCTCCATTCAAAGAAGGTGGGACATGGCCTTTCCAGCGGTTCGTATGCCAAGTCATCCTAAGGATTGGAACAAGACCTGGTTTTACTGCAAAGATACATCTCCAGAAGGAGGGCATCCATTACCGGGTTATCGCCCGTCCAGACTCAAGACCATGATCGAGCTCCCTGACCGGATGTCAGTTTCTGAACGGGCAAAGTATGCTCCGGATTGTGCTAAAATCAAAGCCCTCATGTCCAACGGTCTGACAGGGATTGATATGACCCGCTGCTGGGTCTCTTGGCGAGTCATGCCTCTAAGCCGGAGAAGCCGCCTTATGTGTGAATATATGGGTGACGCCAACGATCCCCTTTGTTTTAATCCTACCATTTTGTCAGAAGACGACATCACTGTTGCTGTCAAAAGCCTTGTCCATGAATCTCAAGATTCTTGCCGCGCCATCAGGTTATCACCCTTCTGCGCCGCAAACCCGGCCCCAGATGTAAGGGCGACTCTCAATCTCCTGACTTCCGTGTTTACCTATCCATGCATGTTTTATAATATCTGACCTCTTTTGGCTGCTTTTACTTCCAGGCTAACTCCAGTTTCTGGAAAAAGAAATATGTTCCTCCTCCAAAGAAGTTGAAGGAAAAGACCATCGGCCGAAAGAAGAAACCTGCACCTCAAGAGCAGCCTAAAGCTGACGACTCAGAGGTAAAACTTGACTCTCTTGGCTGTCTCTTCATGCACCTTACTGACAATAATAACTTCACAGGACGACACGGAGACAAGCCACGCCAACGCCCCTGAGGTAACTTATGTCTCATCTGACTCAGAACATCTTGCACCATAGAAGATACGACGGGTCGTCCGAAAAGTCCCATTTTCTCATCCTCTTGCTTACTTAGACCCCAACTTTCTTTTGAAAAAGCAACAACAAGTCTCCCGACACCAGACCCGAAGCACCGGCTCTAAAGATCTTATGGGCAGGTTATCTCACTCTCCGGTTCAACGGAAATGGCCGGCTGAGGTATTTGTTTCACTTGGCTTAATTTTGTCAATCTTGCCATACCACTTCATTTTGTCTTTATAATACTTTAACTTCTGTCAGGAATCACCCCCTTCTTCAGGCGACTCTATGGCAACCAAGCTGCCGCCTCTGAAGATCAACCCAGAGTACATGCTTCCGCATTCTATCCTTTGTCATCCTTTGGACTTTATATATTACTTTTCTATGCCCTCCAGGGCTCAAGCAAAGCGAAGAAAAACCGTCGGCTCTACCTTGGCCCCCACTGCTCAAGAGCCGAAAGCTGCCAAGCTGGGGACTCAGGCTGCACATGCTGAACCTTCTGCTACCTCCAAGGATGCACCTGAAGATACTCGTCGTTCTGCCGAGCCGGCGGCCCATGAGACGGCCACTAAGAGCCCTCCGAGGACCAATTCCAAGCCGTCGAGCCCTTCAAAGGCCGTTGACAATTCAACTACTCCAGATGTCATCATCACCGGAACCGGCTTTCAAACTCCTGAACCTCATGTGTTGACAAAATACACTAAGAAAACTGAAGCCTTTGACAAGCTGGACCTTGAACTCCCCGTGTTGGAGAAGCTAAATGTTGACGAGCTGCATGCCGGTTATCTGAACCGCCTCACCACGAGCCGGAACATGGAACTCAAGCTCATCAACCTGATGAAGAAAAAATACGAGGTACTCTTTCCTTTCCTTATATCCTTATGTAGCCCCCAAGAGCCGGTTTAGTATTTATAAATGGTAAACCGGGTCTTCCAAAGTATGCCTTAAGTAGAACCACTTAACCTGTAGCCCCCAAGTATCGGCTTAATATGCAAATATTGAGCTGGTACTCAATCTTAAGTAGTTGATCACCTGTAGTCCTCAAGTTCGACTCAGTATAGAAATAATGGGCCGAATTTCCTCATTGAAAGAGCCAATTGTAGGCCCCAAGTACCGGCTTATCTTTGACAAATATGAGCCGGAACTTCAATGTAGACTTGAACAAAGAGCCAATTGTAGCCCCCAAGTGCCGTCTTATCTTTGACAAATATGAGCCGAAACTTACTTTGTGGTCTGCAATTTGTAGTCTTGGAGAGCAAATAAACATTAGCCCCCACGTGGCGGCTTAACTTGATAAATATAAGCTGGAACATACTTGAAATATTGGAGAGCAAATAGACATTAGCCCACATGTGCCGGCTTAACTTGGTAAAGATGAGCCGGAACGTACTTGAAATATTGGAGAGCAAATAGACATTAGCCCCCCAAGTGTCAAGTATATTGCTTGCAATCTGCTAGAGACTTGCATTATATTTGCTAATTTAACCATCTGACGATATGTTATCCTGGCGACTTACCTTTCTTGTACCTTTGTTTGTCACAGGAAGCTTTAAATAACGCCGAGTATGAACTGACCGGCTTGAAGAGCAATCTGGCATCCCAACAGGCCGCCAGGAGTGCAGCAGAAGAGAAGTGCCAGCTTGCGGCGGAAGAGCTTGTAAAAGCTAAAGCTGATTTTGCCGCCTTCAAGAAAACTGCCGAGACGGAGAAAACTGCCCTGGCTCAGCGTGCAGATAACGCTGACCAGCGGCTCATGGAATTATCTGATGAACTGCACGCCCTGAAGCACCATATTGCAAAGATGTCTGCTGCTATCTTTGGTAAGTACTTTAGCCAATATCCTTGTGTGAAGACTTATACAGGCGCCTTATAACAAACAATCCATCTTATACAGGTCCATGGAGCCGTCAACTTGCTGTGGACAGTCTGTTATCTTTGAAAGCCGTCTATACCCTCTCAGAACAGCTGTACTGCGGAACACTCTGCACCATCAAGGCAATGCTTAACAAGGAGAGTATCCCCCAGTCCATGAAAGGAGTCATAAAAATATTGTCTACTCTGCCCAAGCAAATCCAGGAGCTCAACAAATCATCCGCCAGAAAGGGAGCCATTGCGGCCATAAGCCGGGCTTTAGCCTTCGCCCCAGAGTTAACTCCCGAGGAGATGATGGACGGGTTTCTATCAAAGAAGGACGACGGCTCAGAGTTCATAGAAGCCGAATACGCCCGTTGCATGAAGGCCTCCAGAGTCCTTGCATCGGTGCTGGCGGAAGAACTGAACCTGTCAACATATCAGGCGGCTTACAATGTCGAGAAGAAGCGAGTGCGTGGCCCAACCTTCGAGGCCACAAACTTAATTCCTGCACGCCGTAAGCACTTCTTTGGTCCTGAGCTTGACCCGTATCCCCTCTTTGAAGAGGCAACATTTGAAGCTCTAACCAACTACAACTGCGACGTGGACAATCTCCAGATCGAGGAGGTCGAAGACCCGGCGCAGGGTGACCCGCCGTCCAACTAAGCCCTTTGATAACGCCGTGGGTAATCCGGCTCTCGAGACCCGCCGAAATTCGGGGCATGTAAAAAACTTTAAGTCATCGCTTTTGAGCTCTCTGGAGAGCATTGTAATAGGCTCTTAGTAAAAACTTGTCTTGCCTGAACTGTGCCATCATGCACATAGGAAATGACACTGCTTTAACATATTTTATCTGCCTTGTGCTCCATTCATACTAGATGTCGTGGCGGCTCTTCTTGAGATAACCAACCCATGGAAACAAAATATGTCTCATACCGTTTTTAGTACGGCGGCTTAGAACCGCACAACCTGGAGATGTTATATCTTTCCGGATTTGTTCTTTGAAACTTTTTTGAACTCATGTGCCATTTCTTCTGGGTGGACTCACTAAATAAAACTCCTAACCAGTACAGGGTCTCTATCGAGATTACCTGTCCTTACTTAGAATGGCTCAGGGTCTCAAAGCGAGATTAACTGATAGGAAGTGTAGCGTCCCAAAGAGAGACACGGCAGGGCATGAGTATCCCGGTAACTCAAAAATTGCCTCTCACGTGATATAAATCCGTCGTTTAAACCTTAAATAGTTCAGGGTCTTTAAAAGGATTGATTCTCTAAGAGTATGAATGGGCCACATAGCGGAGAGTCGGCGGTAGATGAGAGAGTTTATCCTTGCTTTCCGTAAGCCAGCCCTCACGTGACAAGAACCACCGGTTTAACCTTAACCCATACAGGGTCTCTAACGAGATTGGCCGTCAATATCTTTGAACCGGCTCATGGTCTCGAAGCGAGATTAACTAGTAAGAGTTCGGCGGGTCACCTGGTGGAGTGGCAAGTTGCAAACGGGCAGGTTTAAGTCTGGCGGCTTAAGAGCCGATCAAGAGGGTATGTAAGCTAAACCCAGTGGGTTGGAAGCCCCCAAATTACCTTTGTTGACGAAATCAACTATTTATCTTGAGAGCCGATCGATAGGGTGTGATAAGCTAAACCCAGCGGGTTGGAAGCCCCCTAGATGACCTTTGTTGACAAAATCAACTGTTTGGCTTGAGAGCCGATCGATAGGGTGTGATAAGCTAAACCCAGCAGGTTGGAAGCCCCCTAGACGACCTTTGTTGCACAACTGAGATATGTGAAACAACAAAGGCCCCGGCTTGCAGGGATGCCAACTTTATTCATATATATATATATATATATGATATGTACAATGGTGGTGTACAATGTCAAGTCTCAACGACTCAGGTGTAGTAAGGCCGCAGATGAGCTATGTGCCACGGTCGGCGGGTCTCCTGCCCAGAAATATTTGAGTCGTCCCGGACGTCAATGAGGTAATATGACCCGTTTTTGAGATTCTTGCTGACCATGAAAGGCCCTTCCCATGGAGGGGACAACTTGTGTGCATACGTTTGATCTTGAACCAACCGCAACACTAAGTCGCCTTCTTGAAACGTCCAGGTCTTAACCCTGTGGCTATGGTAGCGACGCAGGTCTTGGTAATAGATCGCCGATCGAGCCGCCGTGAGATCACGTTCTTCCTCCAAGGCATCAAATGCATCTTGACGTGCTATTTCGTTATCCTACGCAACGTAAGCCGTCACTCGTGGCGAGTCATGATAGATATCTCTTGGTAGTACGGCTTCTGTGCCATAAACCATGAAGAAAGGTGCATAACCTGTTGATCTATTAGGAGTGGTTCTGATGCTCCATAAGACGGACGGCAACTCCTCCACCCAACAACCCGGTGTGCGCTGCAAAGGAAACATAAGCCGGGGTTTGATACCTCTCAAGATTTCCTGGTTAGCACGTTCTGCCTGACCATTTGATTGCGGAGGAGCCACCGCGGAAACATCAAGTCGGATGTGCTCACTTTCACAGAACGCTTGCATAGCCCCCTTGGATAAGTTTGTGCCATTATCTATGATGATACTGTGAGGATAATCGAAGCGGTAGATCAAGTTCTTAATAAATTGAACCGTCGTAATCGTGTCACACTTGCTAACCGGCTCAGCTTCTACCCATTTGGTAAATTTGTCCGCCGCCACCAAGAGGTGGGTCTTCTTGTCCTTGGATCTCTTGAATGGCCCGACCATATCAAGCCCCCAGACTGCAAACGGCCAAGTAATTGGAATCATGCGCAACTCTTGAGTCAGGACATGAGTACGCCGGCCGAACTTTTGACAACCATCGCACTTGTGAACCAAATCCTCTGCATCTTTATGAGCCGTCAGCCATAAAAAACCATGTCAAAAAGCCTTGGCCACCAGAGATTTTGAGCCGGCATGATGACCACAATCGCCAGCATGTATTTCATTCAAGATTTCCTTGCCCTCTTCAGGTGAAACATAACATTGGAAGACGCCAGTAATGCTGCACTTATGTAACTCACCATTGATTATGGTCATGGATTTAGACTACCTGGTGATTTGTCTAGCCAGATTTTCATCATCAGGTAACTCGCTCCGAGACAAGTATGCCAAGTAAGGCACGGTCCAGTCAGGAATAGCATGTAGAGCCGCCACCAGCTGCCCCTTCGGGTCAGGCACAACCAAGCCTTCCTCTGAAGGTAACTTAACTGACAGGTGATGTAACACATCTAAGAAAATGATAGGTGGTATCGGCTTATGCTGAGAACCCAGCCTTGACAAGGCATCAGCCGCCTCGTTCTTGTGACGATCAATATGATCCACCTGATAACCCTTGAAGTGACCAGTGATGACATCCACTGCCTGACGATAAGCCGCCATCCGCGGGTCCTTGGAATCCTAAGTGCCCGAAACTTGCTGAGCCACCAGGTCTGAGTCGCCGAGACACCTAACCTAACTCAGGTTCATCTCCTTAGCCACCCGGAGGCCATGAAGCAGAGCTTCGTACTCAGCTACATTATTAGTACAAGGAAACATCAACCTTAATACATAACAGAATTTGTCACCTTTGGGGGAGGTCAAGACAACCTCTGCCCCTGATCCTTCCAGCTGCCTGGATCCATCAAAGTGGATTGTCCAGTATGTGTTATTCGGCTTTTCCTCGGGTGCTTGACACTCCGTCCATTCGTTTATGAAGTCCACCAGGTCTTGACACTTGACTGCCGTGCGCGACACATATTTCAGATTAAGAGGTCCAAGCTCCAATGCCCACTTAGCAATCCTGCCGGTGGCCTCTCTGTTTTGAATTATATCTGCCAACGGGGCAGAACTAACCACTGTGATTTGGTGCCCCAGGAAGTAATGCTTCAGTTTATGATTGGCCATGAACACCCCATATACTAGCTTCTGCCAATGTGGATACCTCTGTTTGGACTCCGCCAGGACTTCGCTGATGTAATAAACCAGCCTCTAAACCGGATATTCCTTTCCTGCCTCCTTACGCTCCATGACGATCGCGGAGCTGACTGCCCTGTTGTTAGCCGCCATGTATAAGAGCAAAGGTTCATTCTCAGCCGAAGCTGCTAAAACCGGCGGCTCTGTGAGCTGCCTCTTGAGGGCCTTAAATGCTTCACCCGCTGCCGTACTCCAGACAAAGTTGTCTGTCTTCTTCATCATCTGGTACAAAGGGACGACCTTCTCACTAGGGCGGCTTATAAATCGGCTTAAATCCGCGATCTGTCTCGCTAGGCGCTGAACATCATTGATGCATGCCGGCTCAGACAGGGAAGTGATAGCCTTGATCTTATCCGGATTAGCCTCAATGCCGTGCTCAGAGACTAGGAATCCCAAGAGCTTTCCTGTAGGAACCCCGTAAACACACTTAGCCGGGTTAAGCATCATCTTGTAGACTCGTAAGTTGTCAAAGGTCTCCTTTAGGTCATCAAGCAAAGTCTCCTTCTTCCTGAATTTAACCACAATGTCATCCACATATGCATGAACGTTGCGTCCAATTTGGCTGTGAAGACAGTTCTGAACACAACGCTTGTAAGTCGCTTGGGCATTTTTGAGCCCAAAAGGCATATACACATAGCAGAAGGAACCAAAAGGCGTAATGAAAGCCGTCTTCTCTTGGTCCTTGACTGCCATCTTGATCTAATGATAACAAGAATAAGCATCCCAGAAACATAAGCTCTCACAACCGCCGTTGCATCGATGATCTGGTCGATACGGGGGAGAGCAAACGGGTCAGCCGGATAGGCTTTGTTAAGCTCCGTGTAATCCACACACATACGCCATGTGCCGTTCTTCTTAAGCACTAGCACCGGGTTAGCAAGCCACTCTGGGTGAAACACTTCAACGATGAAACCCGCCGCCAGGAGCCGGGCCACCTCTTCCCCAATGGCCTTGCGTCTCTCCTCATTGAACCGCCGCAGAAACTGTTTGACCGGCTTAAACTTAGGATCCACATTAAGGTGGTGCTCAGCAAACTCTCTCGATACACCCGACATGTCAAAAGGCTTCCATGCAAAGATGTCCCGATTCTCACAGATAAATTCGATGAGCGCGCTTTCCTATTTGGGATCCATATTGGCCCCAATAGTAAACTTTTGCGACGAGTCGCCTGGAGTAAAATCCACTAGCTTGGTGTCATCCACCGAGAACTTGAGGGGTGGCTCAGATTCCGTGGTGGGATTTTTGAGCGGAGTCATATCCTCCGGGTCAACATTCTCCTTGTAGAACTTGAGCTCTGCTTCTGCGCAACTTGACTCTGCATAAGCCGCATCTCCCTCCTCACACTCAATAGCCATCTCTCGATCACCATGCACCGTAATCGTTCCTTTTAGGCCCGGCATCTTGAGCTGTAAGTACACATAACAAGGCCTAGCCATGAACTTAGCGTAAGCTAGACGTCCAAACAGAGCATGGTACAGACTCTTGATCTTGACCACCTCAAAACACAAGGTCTCTACCCTGTAGTTGTATTCGTCGCCAAAGGCGACTTCCAAAGAATTCCTCCCCACTGGATAAGCCGACTTGCCAGGCACTACACCATAAAAAACAATTGAGGTGGGCTTAAGATCCTTATCAAGCAACTTCATCCGGTGGAAAATGTCATAGCTAGTACAAAATATTGATGCTGCTGCCACCATCCATAAGCACTTTGGTAAAAACATATCCTCCAACTTGGGGGGCAACTACCAACGCCAGCTATCCCGGGTCATCAACACGCGGCGGGTGATCCTCTCTACTCTAGGTTATGTCGTACTGTGACCACTTCAAGTACCGTGGGAGAGCCGATGTGACGACATTGACCGCCTGCTTGCGCAACTTCTGGTCCCGCCTGTTAAGTCCGGTTGTGAAAACGTGATACTGACCCGAACTGAGTTGCTTCAGATTACTCTGATACCCAGACTGATTATTTTGCTGTTGATTATTGCCATTGGTTTGATGATGATGCCCTCCTTGGCTGCCTTGTCCCTGGTAGCCGGATCCTAAACCGCTAGATCCCAAGCCGACACCTGACCCGCCTGGCCCTGAGCCGCCTGGCATGCCTTCACCATTGTTGTTATGCTGCCGCACACTGTAATCCCAAAACTTGTGCATAATGTGGCAATTTCCCCATGAGTGATTCGCCGCCTTATCGGGCCGACTGTGCTCTGGGCAAGGTTTATTGAGCATCTCCTCCAATTAAAAGGAGTTTTACCCTTATTAAAGGGTTGTCTGAAGTTCCCATTGCCTTTAGCACGACTGTTCCTGGTGCTGGCATTGGCCACCAATTCTGACCCGCCGTCCGGATTCTTCCTCTTGCCTTGGTTGCCATTGCCTGCCAGACTCTTGCCATTGTTACTCTTCTTGCCCTAACCAGGCTTCTCCTCATTAGAACCTGGATCCTTCGTATATCAGAGTCAGCGTACTTTGTGAGAGCTGCCATGAGCTCCCCCATGTCCTGACACGAGCGCCTAAGCCGTCCAAGCTTCTGCTTCACACGCGTAAAGTGGCAATTCTTCTCCAGAATCAAAACTGCTTGAGCCGTCGTAATCTGCTCAGACGAGTGGATTATGGTTGAGACCTGTCGGACCCAATGATGAGCCGACTCAGTCTCCTGCTGAACACAATGATCCAAATCCACAATCATCATGGGCTGCTTGCATGTTCCCTGGAATTTTTTTGATGAACTTCGCCTTTAACTCGGCCCAGGAATTAATGGTGTTGGGTGGCAAGCCCTTCAACCACGTGCGAGCTGGCCCTTCCAGCATCATGATAAAGTACTTGTCACACACTATGTCACTGACATCTAACATCTTCATCGCCAGGTCATAGCTCTCAATCCATGCCTCTAGAGGCAGATCAGCAGTATAGTTTGGGACCTTGTGAGGGCCCTTGAAATCCTTTGGCAGACATTCGTTCCGTAAAGCCGGCACCAAGCACGGCACTCCCATGGCCCTGGTGGTTACTCCTGTTCCTATCGAGATAGAAGGTGCTGGTCCTTGATGAGCCGCCGCCGTCACCAGAGCCGCTTCCTCGCGCCGTGCCCTTGCCCGGTCCACTAGAGCCTGAGCATCCAGAACCGCCTGATCGTCTCGTGGCGGGTTCCGGTGTCGGTCACTGCTAGAAACTGCCGGCGATTCATAATGCCGGCTGAAGCTGCGGCTGGGGATGGGGGTTTAGTGCACACGACTCTGGCTGTAACTGTACTTCTCCTGCTAGGCCATCACCGTCTGTAGGTATCCAATAGCGTTCCTCACCTCTTTTGCGAAGGGTGACTCGTTTGGGATAGGAATCATACCAAGATGGGTAGCCGCCGCCACCATGTTCTCTGCCAGGTTTGAATAGTGACCCGCCGGCGTTAGGGCTGGTCCAGACGGGGTGGGTTAGGGCGCTGTTGTTGAGCCGCCGACCGACTCTCTGGTGCTTCCGTGGTCCATCCCGCCCCTGGCGTGTTAAAAAGATTCCTGGTCTTGAACTGTTCTGGCAAGTGGGACTGATGTCTCATCCATTGAACCGCCGCCGCGGATTGCTGCTCCAGCTCAAGGCGGAAAGCATTAGCCTTAAGGCATTCTGCCTCTGTGTCTAGCTGGGCCTTCAGCATGCTGACCCTTGCTGGACTTCAGTCATCTGGTCCTTTATCCTTGCGATCTCTGTGTTTCGGGCGGCCTGCTTCTCTGGTGTGACCTCAATGGCCATCAGGGTCGTGAGCTCATTCAGCAGATCTAGGAGAACTTGAGCCGGCGGCGGGTCAGCCCCCAACCCGGCTGCCCCAGTGGATGTATTGCTCGTGCCTGATGCGAACCTACCATGAAGATGACCGCATGCATTGGCGGCCCATAGTCCTCCGACTCATGATACTCCGACTCGGGGTAAAGCTCGTCGTAGCTCCCGAGCCTGCCATTGTGAAGCGGGTAGATTGATTCCGTCTCTCCGCTCGAAGATCCATCCTATGAACAGACGAGGGTTTCATGTGACATGGACCCCTCTAGATCTGCGCCTTGAGTAAAACCGACGAAGACATGCTTCCTGCCCTGGGTTGACATGGGCGGGTTGGATGCGCCAAGCGGGTTGCGTGCGCCAAGCCGGCTCAACGATGTTGGTGCGGATGTTCGTCCCGGGTGTAGATCCGCCGAACTTGCCGATGAAAACATGGATCCCACCGAAGGGGACTCGGAAGCCATACTCGACAGAGTCGGCCTCGGGGTCCCAGCCGGCGTCATCGATGTAGAGCCGGCCACGGCGGCTCTTCGTCATCCTACCGACAATGTACCCCCTCGATCCCTAGAAGAGAGCCCTTTGAGAACTCAACACCACCGAGTGCTGGCCCTATGGTGGGCGCCAACTATCGTGGTTTTATCACGGCAGATGTTCGAGGACTTATGTTCGAGTCCATCGCTAAGGTGATGAACTCAAAGGGGTTGGTTGGGACAAAGGACACGAGTTTACCCAGGTTCGGCCCCTCGAGACGAGGTAAAGGCCTACGTCCTGCTTGTGTTGTATTGATTGGAATATCGATTACAAGGGAGCGGATTCGCTTGACCTAGTTCGCGATTGATTCGTTTTTTCTCTAAGTCGCTCTGGGTCTCGCCCTTATATAGGAGGCCAAGACCATGGGTTAAAATTCGCATACCGACTCATACAATGTATCCGATTCTATCTCTATGTTGCCTTGCCGTCCTGGGCAAGTCGTCTCCAAGCGGCTTAACCGCTCGGGTCTTCATGCCTTCTTGGTCCGGGCCTCGCCCAGGCCCATCTTGGTAAACCGCCATATGTTTAAGCTTATGTCTCCAGGCCCATCGACCTTGGTCTGGCTTATGATCTGCCAAGTGTAACCCGACCCCACCTAGGTGGGTCCCACCACGGGGTTATATCCCCAACACTACCCCTACTATGTCATTGGGTGAGGACACCGCAAGATTGAACCCAAAACCAAGCACTTCTCCCATTGCAAGAATTACCAATCTAGTTGGCCAAACCAAACCAATAAGTTGAAGAGACTTACAAGGATATGAAATCATGCAAATAAGAATTCATAGGAGATTATAATAAGATTCATGGATAATCAGAACATAAACTCACAATTCATTGGATCTTGACAAACACACCACAAAAGAGGATTACATCGAATAGATCTCCATGAAGATCATGAAGAACATGGTATTGAAGATCAAAGGGAGAGAAGAAGCCATCTAGCTACTAGCTATGGACCCGTAGGTCTATGGTGGACTACGCCCGCATCATCGAAGGGGCAATGGAGTTGATGTAGAGTCCTTCCGTGATCGAAACACCCTCCAGCAGATGACCGGAAAAGGCTCCAAGATTGTATCTCTCAGGAACGGAGGCTTCTGGCACCGAAAAAGTATTTGCGTGGCTCCTTTTGATGTTGGGGGAATATTTGGGAATTTATAGGCCAAATATTAGGGTTAGGAGACCTGTCAGGAGACGACAAGCCTGCTAGGTGCGGCCAAGGGGGGCCCCGCACCTAGCAGGCTTGTGCCTCCCTAACAGGTTTCCTGCCGTGCACTCCAAACCTGGTTGATTTATTTCCTTGCAGAAAAATTATTTTAGAAGGTTTTTTTCATTTGGACTCCGTTTAATATTCCATATATGCAAAACTCAAAAACAAGGAAAAACAGAAACTGGCACTAGGCTCTAGATTAATAGGTTAGTCCCAAAAATAATATAAAATAGCATATTAATGCATATAAAACATCCAAAACAGATAATATAATAGCATGCCATCATAAAAAAATATAGATACGTTGGAGACGTATCAGCATCCCCAAGCTTAATTCCCGCTCGTCCTCGAGTAGGTAAATGATAAAAACAGAATTTTTGATGTGGAGTTCTACCTAACATATTTATCCATGCAATATTCTCTATTGTGGCATGAATATTCAGATCTGTAAGACTCAAAACAAAAGATTAATATTGATATAAAAATAACGTTTCAAGCATACTAGCAAAACAATTGTATCACTTCAAAATATAATGGAAAAATAAAGTTATCCTTACAATATCATGCATAACCCCGATGAAAAGTCAAGCAATTGTTTTCACACCTTTATTTTCTCAAACTTTTTCAACTCTCACGCCATACATGAGCATGAGCCATGGATATAGCATTATATGTGGAATTGAATATGGAGGAGGTTGTCAAGGAAAGGGAGAAAATAGTCTCACATCAACTAGGCTTATCAACATGCTATGGAGATGCCCATTAATAGATATAAATTTGAGTGAGTAGGGATTGCCATGCAACAGATGAACTAGAGCTATAGTGTATGAAAGCTCAAAGAGGAACTAAGTGGACGTGCATCATGAAGAAAAATTCCACTAGTTATATGAAAGTGACAAAATAGGAGACTCCCTATCATGAAGATCATGGTGCTACTTTGAAGCACAAGTGTGGAAAAAAGGTAGTAGCAATGTCCCTTCTCTCTTTTCTCTCATTTTTTGGTGGGAATCTAAGCCTCTTTTATTATTATTTTGATTTGGGCTTTGCTGGTCTCTTTTTTTCATAAAGTCCGGAATCTCATCCCCACTTGTGAGGGAATCATAGCTTCCATCATCCTTTCCTCACATGGGACATGCTCTAACAATGATAAGCATCACACTTTTATTTACTTACAACTCAAAAGAAAATTAAAACTCGATACCTATGACAAAATATGACTCTATATGCAATATGGAAGTGATGGCGCATGTCATAAAAGGAAATGGTGGAAGTTGCGTGACAGCATATCTCGGAATGGCTATGTAAATGCCATAATAGGTAGGTATGGCGGCTATTTTGAGGAAAGATATATGGTGTCTGTTTTCAGGAAGGTATATGGTGGCTGTTTTATAGGAAGGTGTTTGTTGTACCGGCAAAAGTTGTGCGATACTAGAGAGGCTAGCAAAGGTGGAAGGGTGAGAGTGCATATAATCCAAGGACTCAACATTAGTCATAAAGAACTCACATACTTATTTCAAAAGTATATTAGTAATTGAAGCAAAGTATTAAACGCATGCTCCTAGGGGAGAGGTTGGTAGGATTTACCATCACGCGCTCCCGACCCTCACACAAAGGTCGACAATCTATAAACAAGTCATGCTCTGACTTCCTTACATAACGGTTCACCATACGTGCATGCTACGGGAATCACAAACCTTTACACATGTATTTTTACCAAATCACAATTACTTCCTAACGTGAATCGTAACATTACCATCTTTATATCTCAAAACTTTATGCAAGGAATCAAACTTCTCATAAATACTCAATGCACTTAATATAGAAGTTTTTATTATATCCCTCTTGGATGCCTATCATATTAGGACTAAATTCATAACCTAGACCAATTACCATGTTGTTTAGAGACTCTCAAAATAATATAAGTGAGGTACGAGAGTTCAAGTATTTCTATAAAACACAAACACCATCGTGCTCTAAAAGATATATGTGAACCACATAGAGCAAAATTGCCCAACTCAAAAGATATAAGTGAAGCACATAGAGCATTCTAACAAATTCACGATTCAGCGTGTCCTTATAAAAAAATTTGTGAATCACGGATGATTTTGGAAAACTAACAAGCAAAGACTCATGTCATACAAGACGCTCCAAGGAAAACACATATCATGTGGTGAATAAAAATGTAGCCTCAAGTAAATTTACCGACGGATTGAAGACGAAAGAGGGGATGCCTTCTGGGCATCCCCAAGGTTAGGCTCTTTGGCATACTTGAATATGACTTGGGTTTCATTGGGCATCCCCAATATTACGCTCTTGCCACTACTTATTCCATAGTCCATCAAATCTTTACCCAAAACATGAAAACTTGACAACACAAAACTTAACAGAAAACTCGTGAGATCCATTAGTATAAGAAAATAAATCATCACTTTAGGTACTGTTGTGAACTCATTCTTTATTTATATTGGTGTTATACCTATTGTATTCTAACTTCTCCATGGTTCATACCCCATGATAGAACCCAAAGATTCATCAAAATAGGCAAACAACTCAAAGAAAACACAATCTGTCAAAAAACAGAACATTCTATAGCAATCCGAAAACTTCGTATACTTATGTAACTCAAAAAATTCTGAAAAATTAGTAAAACATGTGAAATATATATATAAATCTTGTGTAAAATGTTTACTCATTCGACGCTTTGAAAAACTTAGAAAATTCCTGGACTGAGCGCAAAAGTTTCTGTTTTTCAACAAGATCAAATCAACAACTACCATAGATCACCCCAAAGGTTTTACTTGGCTCAAACACTAATTAAAACACCAAAACACAATTAATATAGAAGTCATAATATGGGAAACACTCAAAAACAGAACACAAAAATAAAATTGGGTTGCCTCCCAACAAGCGCTATTGTTTAACGCCCCTAGCTAGGTAAAACGCAATAGATCTAGGTATTGCCATCTTTGGTATGCAATCCAAAAGTAGCTCTCATAATAGATTCATAAGGCAATCTTATTTTATTTCTAGTAAAGTTGTCCATGCCTTTACTTAACAGAAATTGGAATCTAATGTTTCCTTTTTTCATGTCAATAATTGTACCTATCGTTCTAAGGAAAGGTCTACCAAGAATAATAGGACATGTAGGATTGCAATCTATGTCAAGCACAATAAAATCTGCGGGCACATAATTCCTATTTGCAACAATAAGAACATTATTAATCCTTCCCATAGGTTTCTTAATAGTGGAAGCTGCAAGATGCAAATTTAGAGAGCAATCATCAAGATCATGGTAACCTAGCACATCACATAAAATTTTCGGAATCGTGGAAACACTAGCACCCAAATCACACAAAGCATGGCACTCATAATCTTTGATTGTAATCTTTATTGTAGGTTCCCACTCATCATGAAGCTTTCTAGGAAAAGAAACTTCTAAGTCAAGTTTTTCTTCAAAGATTTTATCATAGCGTCAACTATATGTTTAGTAAAAGCCTTATTTTGACTATAAGCATGAGGGGAATTCATCATGGATTGTAACAAGGAAATACAATCAATCAAAGAGCAACTATCACAATGAAAGTCCTCGAAATCCAAAAGAGTGAGTTCATTGTTATTTAAAGTTTTGACCTCTTCAATCCCACTTTTATCAATCTTAACATTAAGATCCATAAACTCTGAATCATTGGGATGCTCTTTAACTAAAGTTGACTTATCTCCAGCCCCATCTTTATCAAGATTTATGTTGGAAAACAAAGATTCAATAGGAGTCACATCTTTATCAAGGTAGCTTGTTTATCAAAAATTTGGCCTACTAAATCTTCAAGATGAGCAAACTGAGATTTCAATCCAAAAAAACTCTTTAGACATATCATCGAGTTCCTTGTTCATGTATTCAAGCATACTCTTTTGTTCTTTAAGCTCATTTATAAAGAAGTTATTATGGTCAAATTGAAGTGACATGAATCTTTTAGCATTATCCTCAGTATCTTCTGACATCCTAAGATAACGATTAAAGTCATTGGGTGGAGCCATAAAGACGAATAAACGAACTATCACACAAGCAAACAAAAGGCAAACGAAAGCAGGGCGAATAAAAAGGCAAATCTTTTTGGTATTTTCTAAAAATCGTTTTAAAAGTGGGGGGAGGAAAACAAGAGGAAAATGGCAAATAATGTAAATGCAAGAGACGAGTTTGTGATGGGTACTTGGTAGGCTTGCTGTGTATCCTCCCCGGCAACAGTGCCAGAAATCCTTCTTGCTACCTCTTGAGCTTGCGTTGGTTTTCCCTTGAAGAGGAAAGGGTGATGTAGCAAAGTAGATAAGTATTTCCTCAGTTGTTGAGAACCAAGGTATCAATCCAGTAGGAGGAACAAACAAGTCACCAATGAATGTACCTACACAAACAATCAAACTCTTGCACCCAACGCTATAAAGGGGTTGTCAATCCCTTCACGATTATTGGCAAGGATTAGATCCGATAGAGATAGATGTAAACGAGAACAGAAAGTAAAAGGTAAATAAATTGCAGCAAAGTATTTTTGGTATTTTTGGTTTATAGATATAAAGTATATTATGGAAAGTAGACCCGGGGGCCATAGGTTTCACTAGAGGCTTCTGTCTCGAAGGAAAATATCATGGTGGGTAAACAAATTACTATCAAGCAATTGATAGAAAAGCAAATAATCATGTAGTTATCCAAGGCAAGGATCATGCATATAGGCATCATGTCCGTATCAAGTAGATCGAAGTGATTCTGCATCTACTACTATTACTCCACACATCGATCGACTCCTGCCTGCATCTAGAGTATTAAATTCATGAAGAATAGAGTAACACATTAGGAAAGATGACATGATATATAGCGATAAACTCAAGAAATATGATGAAAACCCCATCTTGTTACCCTTGAAGGAAACAATACAATAAGTGCCTCGCTACCCCTACTATGTCCCTGGGTGAGGACACGACAAGATTGAACACAAAACAAAGCACTTCTCCAATTGCAAGAATTACCAATCTAGTTGGCCAAACCAAACCAATAACTCTAAGAGACTTACAAGTATATGAAATCATGAAAATAAGAATTCAAAGGATATTCAAATAAGATTGATGGATAATCTGAAGATAAACTCACAATTCATTGGATCTTGACAAACACACCACAAAAGAGGATTACATCGGATAGATCTCCATGAAGATCATGAAGAACATGGTATTGAAGATCAAAGAGAGAGAAGAAGCCATCTAGCTACTTGCTATGTTCCCGTAGGTATGTGGTGGACTACTCACGCATCCTCAGAGGGGCAATGGAGTTGATGTAGATGCCATTCGTGATCGAAACCCCTCCGACAGATTACAGGAAAAGTCTCCAAGATTGGATCTCTCGAGAACAGAGGCTTTTGGCGGTGGAAAAGTATTTGCGTGGCTACTTTTGATGTTGGGGGAATATTTGGGAATTTATGGGCCAAAGATTAGGGTTAGGAGACATGTCGAGAGACGACAAGCCTCCTAGGCGCGGCTAGGGGGCCCGTGCCTAGCAGGCTTGTGGCTCCCTGGTAGGTTTCCTGCCTTGCACTCCAAGCCTGGTTGATTTGTTTCCTTCCAGAAAAATTCTTTCAGAAGGTTTTATTCCGTTTGGACTCTGTTTAATATTCCATATCTACAAAACTCAAAAATAAGGAAAAAATAGAAACTGACACTAGGCTCTACATTAATAGGTTAGTCCCAAAAATAATATAAAATAGCATATTAATGCATATAAAACATCCAAGACAGATAATATAATAGCATGCCATCATCAAAAATTATCGATACGTTGGAGACGTTTCACCATCATTGTTGTCGTAGCTCGAGCTCAGACCAGTGAAGGTTCCAGGCTAGCATCCTTGCAAGCCTGCTCTCGTAGCCTGATACATCTTCATCATATCTACTTTTCCAAACATGTTTGCTCTTCTTTTGCCCCTAATTTGCATGATTAGAGTGAAAGTAACCCAGACTGACAATGTTTTCAGCAGAACTATCTTGGTGTTATTTTTTGTGTAAACATAAACAATTCTCAAAATTGAGCTAAAATTTATAGATAATTATTTTGGATTAAATAAAAAATACTTGTGCAAATAATTACCGGAGGAGGGACACCTAAAAGCCACAAGGACTGGTGGTGCAGCCACCCCATGGACGCACCATCTGAGCTTGTGCCCCCCTGGACCTCCGTCTGACCTAATTCCGGTGCTATATATTCACATCCTTCGAGGGAATAAACAAATAAAAAGTTTCATCACGTTTTACAATATGAAGCCACTACCACCCCCTATTCTTCATTGGGAGCCCTAATCTGGAGTTCGTTTGTGGCTTCGGAGAGAGGGATTCATCACCGTCGTCATCACCAACCCTTCTCCTTCAGTAATTTCATCATGATCACAATCATGTGCGAGTAATCCCCTTATAGGCATACTAGAGGTAGATGGAGTTGGATAAAATTTCATATGTAATAACATCAACTTGTTAGGGCTTGATCCCTAGTATACACTATGTTTTGAGATTGATGTTGCTATGACTTTGTTATGCTTGATGCTTGTTAGTGGGACACGATTGTCATGATTTCATATTTGAACATGTTATGTTTTGATTAATATATTTGTGTTCTTGACCTTATCTGCAAGTGGGATGCACCCATTATTGTTTCAAACCTTAAACACCCTCTAGGTAACATAGATTGGAATATCGACGAGCACGACTTTCACTAGAGGAGTTCCTGTATTCACTATATTTTAATGTTTTGTTGCCATTCACTATTAAGACGGGTGTCTTAGTTACCCTTAGTTTTCCATTAGGACCCCACTACCATGGAAGGGTAGGATAGAAGATTTCATGCAATTTCTTACTGCAAGCACGTATGACTATATACCGAATACATGCCTATATATGATTGATGAATTGGAGCAATTGTGTATCGCTCTATGTCGTGACACCTACACATTGAATTTCATTTGTATATCCATCACTACTCCAGGCCTACGCTTTACTGCTATTTCCTTTGCTAAAGTGAGTACTACTCTACTTGTTACGTTACTATTGTTGTTGCTATTGTTACTATCACTACTATCGTATTTATGTGCTACTAATAAATTGTTGTCAGAGAAGTTATCTCTCAAATGTAGTTGAATTGACAACTAAAATATTAAGGCTTATAAATATTATTTGGATCCTGTCGTGTCGAATCAATAAATTTGGGTGAAATACTACCCTCGAAGATTGTTGTGAACCCCTACACTTGTGGGTCATCACGACCCCTTGATCGTTGGGTCACCGTATGCCACCGCCATGCTTTCGCACACAGTCGCTGGCATTTGGCCACTATGGTCCATGTGGGCTTCGGTTATTAGATGTCAGATTACCCTAGCTAACTGTAAATTGTGTGATTGCTAATAAAAATGTTAATTGTGCCACTAGCATGTGTATCATGTGGCTTAACAAAGTTGTTTTTTTAGTTTTAGTTTTTTGTGGGGTTGTTGGAAATATGCCCTAAAGGCAATAATAAATTGGTTATTATCATATTTCCTTGTTCATGATATTTTTTTATTATCCATGCTAGAATTGTATTAATTGGAAACTCAAATACATGTGTGGGTACATAGACAATACTATGTCCCTAGTGAGCCTCTAATAGACTAGCTCGTTGATCAAAGATAGTCAAGGTTTCCTGGCAGTAGACATGAGTTGTCATTTTATAATGAGATCACATCATTAGGAGAATGATGTGATGGACAAGACCCAAATTATGAACGTAGCATATGATCGTGTCAGTTTATTGCTATTGTTTTCTGCATGTCAAGTATCTCTTTCTACGACCATCATATCATGCAACTCACTGACACCGGAGGAGTACCTTCTGTGTATCAAACGTTGCAACGTAACTAGGTGACTATAAAGGTGCTCTACAGGTATCTTCTAGGGTGTCTGTTGGGTTTCCATGGATCAAGACTGGGATTTGTCACTCCGTATGACGGAGAGGTATCTCTAGGCCCACTCGGTAATACAACATCACAAGAAGCTTGCAAGCAATGTGACTAAGGAGTTAGTCACCGGATCTTATATTACAGAATGAGTAAAGAGACTTGTCGGTAACAAGATTTAACTAGGTATGGAGATACTGACAATCGAATCTCGGGCAAGTTACATACCGATGGACAAAGGGAATTGCATACGGGATTGATTGAATCCTTGACATCTGATAACCCACAAGTATATGGGATCATAACAGTTTTCGAGGGTAGAGTATTCATCCCAAATTTCGACACAAAGGGAGCCAAAGAATATTCTCGACTATTAGCAGCTGAGTTGTCAATTCAACCACACCTGAAAGACTTAATATCTGCAGCAAAGTTTTCAGTAGCAAAGTAATATGGTAGTAACGGTAAATGTGGCAAGGTGATAGTAGCAGTTTGTAGTGATTGTAACAGTAGCGATGAAAAAGTAAATTAGCGAAGATCAATATGTGGAAAGCTCGTAGGTAATGGATCAGTCATGGATAATTATGTCGGATGGCATTCATCATGCAACAGTTATAACATAGGGTGACATAGAACTAGCTCCAATTCATCAATGTAATGTCGGCATGTATTTCGTATATAGTCATACATGCTTATGGAAAAGTACTTGCATGACATATTTTGTCCTACCCTCTCGTAGTAGCGGGGTCCAATTGGAAACAAAGGGATATTAAGGCCTCCCTTTAATAGAGAACCGGACCAAAGCATTAGCACTTAGTGAATGCATGAAATCCTCAAACTACGGTAATCACCGGAACGATTCCCATTTATTGTCACCCTGGGGGATGCGGATCATAACTCGTAATAGGTGTGTACAACTTGCAAGATAGGATCAAGAACACACATATATTCATGAAAACATAATAGGTTCAGATCTGAAATCATGGCACTCGGGCCCTAGTGACAAGCATTAAGCATAGCAAAGTCACCGCAACATCAATCTCACAACATAGTGGATACTAGGGATCAAACCCTACCAACACTAACTTGATTACATGATAAATCTCATCCAGCCCATCACCGTCCAGCAAGGCTACGATGAGATTACTCACGAACGGTGGAGAGCATCATGGAATTGGTGATGAAGGATGGTTGGTGATGACGAAGGCGTCGATTTCCCCTCTCCAGAGCCCAAAACGGACTCCAGATCTGGTCTCCCGAGGAAGAACAGGAGGTGGTGGCGGCTCCATATCATGAAACGCGATGAACTCTTCTCTCTGATTTTTTTCTCCCCAAATAGGAATATATAGAAGTGGAAACGAGGTCGGAGGAGCAGTAGGGGGCCCACAAGCCTGCTCGGCGTGCCGTAAGGGGTGTGGGCGCGCCCACCAAGCTTGTGGCCAGGTGGTGGCCCCCTTGCAGTTGATTCTTTCGCCAGTATTTTTATTAATTCCAAAAATGTTCTCAGTAAATTTCCAGGTCAATCCGAGAACTTTTATTTTTGCACAAAAATAACACCAAGGCAATTCTGCTAAAAACAGTGTCAGTCTGGGTTAGTTCCATTCAAATCATGCAAATTAGAGTCCAAAACAAGGGCAAAAGAGTTTGGAAAAGTAGATACGTTGGAGACGTATCAACTCTCCCAAGCTTAAACCTTTGCTTATCCTCAAGAAATTCAGTTGATAAACTAAAAGTGATAAAGAAAAACTGTAACAAACTCTATTCGATCTTGCTGTTGTAAATATGTCTAACCTATGTTCAGATTGTCAGCAAGGATTATAGACTAACCACATTCACAATAACATTTAGTCTCACATTTACTCATATCAATGGCATAATCAACTAGCCAGCAATAATGATAAGTCTCATATGACAACAATTCTATCAAAACAATCATGATACAATATGACATAATGGTATCTCGCTAGCCTTTTCTGAGACCGCAAAACATAAATGCATAGCACCTCTGGAGAACAAGGACTGAATAAACATTGTAATTCGCGGTGAGAGAGATCCAGTCATGCTCATGCTCAATATCTATTAATAGCAAGGCATACAAATGATGATGGCACTCTCTAACTAGTGCTTTTTTATAACAGGGTGATGAATCAACAATAAAGTAAATGGAAAGACCCTTCGCAGAGGGAAGCATTGATTTGCAGAGGTGCCAGAGCTCGAGCTTTTAAAATAGAGATAAGTAATGATTTTTAGAGCGGTATGCTTTCAATGCTCACATAACGACCAAGAGGTTTTAAATATCTTACATGCTAGATACATTATAGGCGGTTCCCAAACAGAATGGTAAAGTTTTTACCCCCCCCCTCCATCAAACAGTCACACTCCATGGCGGGCCGAATTCACGGGTACCGTCCATACAAACACAGTTCTGGGGGAGTTTTGTTTAATTATATTTTGCCTTTTATTTCGAGCATGGGACTGGGCATCCCAATTACCAGCCACTTTCTCGTGAATGATAGTGAATCAACACATATCATGAGAACAACCCACCTAGCATGGAAGATACTGACAACGCCAGTCGCCGCATGAGCGATTTGGGCATACAAAACAGAATATTTATTTGAAGGTTTAAAGTTTAGCACATGCAAATTTACTTGGAACGGCAGGTAAATACCGCATATAGGTAGATATGGTGGACTCATATGGAACAACTTTGGGTTTATTGAGATGGATGCACAAGAGTATTCCAGCTTAGTACAAGTGAAGGCTAGCAAAAGACTAGGGAGCGACCAACTAGAGAGCGACACAATCATCAACATGCTTTGAGATTAACCAACATTGAATGCAAGCATGAGTAGGATATTATTCACCATGAACATAAACATCGTGGAGGCTATGTTGATTCGTTTCAACTACATGCGTGAACATGTGCCAAGTCAAGCCACTTGAATCATTCAGAGGAGGATACCATTCTATCATACTACATCACAACCATTTTAATGCGCATGTTAGCACTCAAGACGAACCATTATCCACTCTTAGCTAATTAAGCATGGCATGAATAACTATAATCTCTAATTGTCATTGCAAACACGTTCAACCCATAATGTACTGAATTCAGAACGATGAGCTAATCATATTTACAAAAGCAAGATAGGTCGAGTTCATACCAGCTTTTCTCCATCTCAATCTTTTCATCAGATATCGTCATTATTGCCTTTCACTTGCACGACTGAATGATGTGAACAATAATAAGAGTGCATGTGCATTGGACTAAGCTAGAATCTGCAAACAATAAACCACAGGAGAAGACAAGGCAATATAGGCTCTTTGTAAGATAAACAATAATGCATATGAGAGGCACTCAACAGGTCATCGCGGTCTTCTCCTTACGACCCAAAGAAAAGAAAGGAAAATTATTTACACGGGAAAGATCCCAACAAGCAAAATAAGAACGAGAAATCTTTTGGGGTTTTCTCTTTAATGCTACAACTAAGCAACTAGGAAATAAAGATAGAACTATTTTTTTATATTTTTCTCAAAGTTAATTAAACATACAAGAAGAAAGCAAAACAAGGAATAAACTACCATGGATAGTACAATGAAAAAGTATGAACACCCACAACTGAAATAAGTGTGTGAACATGAATGTAAGGTCGGTGAGAAATACATACTCCCCCAAGCTTAGGCTTTTGGCCTAAGTTGGTCTAGGGCGATGGCTCGGATAATATCCGAAGTCAAAGTTGGGGTTGTACTGGGCTGCAGCGGCTACCGCCTGAACTACTACAGCATGAAGGCGAGCGGTTTATGCATTTCGCTCGTACTCGTTTGCCTCCTCTCTAGTTATAAAATATCTTTGCTTTTCATGAAAGTCAAAGAAAGCAGGAGCAGGAAGGCTAACATGGACACCACGTTGCTAGTCAAAAATTAGTCGGTGCTGGAGGGATTGTTCATTTCTTTCAAGAAACTGGTAGCTCATCAAAGAATACTCAGATCAGGTGCGCAAAGGTGACTATGCTCATGTTTACTATTAATACATCTACCTATGAAGAGAGCAAAATAATGTATAGCTGGAAAATGAATGCTCCCCAAGGTGGGTTGTGTAATTATTTTAGTTTCTCCCACCGTGATGCTGTTGGAAATATACCCTAGAGGCAATAATAAATTAGTTATTATCATATTTCCTTGTTCATGATAATCGTTTATTATCCATGCTATAATTGTATTGATCGGAGACTTAAATGCATGTGTGGATACATAGACAAAACCATGTCCCTAGTATGCCTCTAATGGACTAGCTCGTTGATCAAAGGATGGTTAAGGTTTCCTAGCCATGGACATGAGATGTCATTTGATAACGGGATCACATCATTAGGAGAATGATGTGATGGATAAGACCCAAACTACAAACATAGCATATGATCGTGTCAGTTTATTGCTACCGTTTTCTGCATGTCAAGTATATGTTCCTATGACCATGAGATCATGCAACTCACAGATATCGGAGGAGTGCCTTGTGTGTATCAAACGTCGCAACGTAACTGGGTGACTATAAAGGTGCTCTACAGGTATCTCCGATGGTGTCTGTTGAGTTGGCATGGATCGAGACTGGGATTTGTTACTCCGTGTGACGGAGAGGTATCTCGGGGCCCACTCGGTAATGCAACATCACAATAAGCCTTGCAAGCAATGTGACTAATTGTTAGTTGCGGGATCTTGTGTTACGGAACGAGTAAAGAGACTTGCCAGTAACGAGGTTGAACTAGGTATGGAGATACCGACGATCGAATCTTGGGCAAGTAACATACCGAAGAACAAAGGGAACGTTATACGGGATTAACTGAATCCTTGACATAGAGGTTCGACCGATAAAGATCTTCGTAGAATATGTAGGAACCAATGTGGATGTCTAGGTCCCGCCATTGGTTATTGACCGTAGAGGTGTCTCGGTCATGTCTACATAGTTCTCGAACCCGCAGGGTCTGCACACTTAAGGTTCGGTGACGTTTCGGTAGTGTAGAGTTATGTATGGTGGTGACCGAAGGTTGTTCGGAGTCCCGGATGAGATCCTGGACGTCACGAGGAGCTCCGGAATGGTCCGGAGGTAAAGATTCATATATAGGATGTCCCAGTTTGGTCGCCGGAAAAGTTTCGGGCTCATCGGTAGTGTACCGGGAGTATCGGTAGTGTACCGGGAGTGCCGGTAGTGTACCGGGGGACCACCGGGAGGGGTATTTCGACCCCAAGAGGTCCATGGGCTGTGGGAGAATAATAACCAGCCCTTAATGGGCTGGGAAAACAGCCACAAAGTCCCATGGCGCAGGAGAGAAAGTCCTAAAGCAAAAAGTGGAAAATCAGCCAATAGGAGGCAATCCTACTCCAACTAGGTTTGGAGGTGAAGTAGGATTGCTCCCACCTCCTATTTCGGCCGACCCAAAGGCCTTGTCTGCCTCTCCTCTCCTGTCCTCCTATATATACTAGTGGATTGGGTGGTTTTTGGACAGAATTTCCGGCCACGTGCTACCCGTTTCACCGGTGCACAGTTTCTCCTCTAGATCGGTTTTCCACAGCGCTTAGGCGAAGCCCTGTCGGAATCACTCCACCACCATCACCAGAGCGCCGTCACGCTGCCGGTGAACTCTCTCTCCTCTCCACCTCCTCTCGCTGGATCGAGACGGTGGAGATCGTCATCAAGCTGCACGTGTGCTGAACGCGGAGGTGTCGTCCGTTCGGCGCTAGATCGGAAGGACCGTGATCGAGATCGCGAGACGGTTCGTGATGTGATCACGGAACGGATCGTGATGAGTTCGCGGGACAGATCGAGATCAAGATCGTGAGACGGATCGTGATGAGTTCACGGGACGGATCATGATGTGTTCGCGGGACGCTCTGCGATTTGGATCGCGAAGAAGTTCGACTACACCAACCGCGTTTCTTAACGCTTCCCGCTTAGCGATCTACAAGGGTACGTAGATCCACTCTCCCTCTCGTAGATGCTCATCACCATGGATAGGTTTGCGTGTGCGTAGGAAAATTTTTGTTTCCCATGCGACGTTCCCCAACAGTGGCATCATGAGCTAGGTTGATGGTACGATGAGATCTCGAGTAGAACACAAAAGGTTTGTGGGCGTTGATGCTTAGATTGCTTCCTCCCTTGGTCGGATTTTGGTTCAGCGGGATTGTGAGATGAAGTGGCACGCTTACGAGAGACCTGTTCCCTCGATGCAACTTGTTGCTTAGATGGCTTGCGGGTGACAATTTCTCTCACTTTAGTTGGATCGGATCCGACAAAGGCGGTCCTTGAGAAGGTTGAAAAGCAATCTATGTATCACCGTTGTGGTTTATGCGTAGGTGAGAATCGTTCTTGCTAGATACCCATAGCAGCCACGTAAAACATGCAACAACAATTAGAGGACGTCTAACTTGTTTTTGCAGGGTATGTTGAGATGTGATATGGTCAATTACATGATGAGATATATGTGATGTATGAGATGATCATGTGATGTATAGAATTTCACGACTTGCATGTCGTTGAATACGGCAACCGGCAGGAGCCATAGGGTTGTCTTTAATTATTGTATGACCTGCGTGTCAATCATTAAGCGCTATGTAATGCTTTACTTTATCGCTACGGTAGCAATAGTAGTAGAAGCATGTAGGGCGTGACAACCCCGATGGCGACACGTTGATGGAGATCAAGATGATGGAGATCATGGTGTCATGCTGGTGACGATGGAGATCATGTCGGTGCTTTCATGTTGGAGATCAAAAGCACAAGATCATGGCCATATCATGTCACTTATGATTTGCATGTGATGTTAATCCTTTTATGCACCTTGTTTTGCTTAGGACGACGGTAGCATTATAAGGTGATCCCTCACTTAATTTCAAGATAAATTGTGTTCTCCCCGAGTGTGCACCGTTGCGAAAGTTTGTCGTGTTGAGACACCACGTGATGATCGGGTGTGATAGACTCTACGTTCACATACAACGGGTGCAAGACAGATTTGCACGCGCAGAACACTCGGGTTAAACTTGACGAGCCTAGCATGTACAGACATGACCTCGGAACACAAGAGACCGAAAGGTCGAACATGAGTCATATAGTAGATATGATCAACATGATGATGTTCACCATTGCAGCCACCTCAACTCACGTGATGATCGGACTTGAATTGGTGAATTTGGATCATGTATCACTCGAATGATCGGAGGGATGTCAATTTGAGTGGGAGTTCTTAAGTAATATGATTAATTGAACTCATTATCATGAACATAGTCAAAGTGTCTTTGCAAATTATGTTGTAGATTACTAGCTCGCGTTGTAGGTCCCTTGTATTTTTATATGTTCCTAGAGAAATAGAATTGAAAGATGTTGGTAGCAAAATTACGGACTGGGTCCGTGATCTGAGGATTGTCCTCATTGCTGCACAGAAGCCTTATGTCCTTAATGCACCGCTCGGTGCGCCACCCCATCTAGCGTCGTCTGTAGATGTTGTGAACATCTGACAGGGACGTTTCGATGACTACTTGATAGTTTAGTGCATCATGCATTACGGCTTAGAATTGAGGCTCCGAAACGTTTTGAACATCACGGAACATATGAGATGTTCTAGGAGCTGAGATTGTGATCTCAGGCTCTTGCCCGTGTTGCGAGATATGAGATCTCCAACAAGATTCTTTGCCTGTAAGATGAAGGAGAATAGCTCAACCGTTGAGCATGTACTCAGATTGTTTGGGTACTACAATCACTTGAATCAAGTGGGAGTTGATCTTCCAGATAAGATAGTGATTGATATAGTTCTCCAAGTCACTGTCACTGAGCTACTTGAACTTGGTGATTAACTATAAAATGCCAGGGAAAGAAATGTTGATCCCTGAGCTGTTCGCGATGTTTGACACCGTGAAGGTAGAAATCAAGAAGGAGCGTCAAGTGTTGATGGTTAATCAAACCACTAGTTTCGAGAAGGGCAAGAGCAAGGAGGGAAACTTCATGGATAGCAAGTCAGTTGCTGCTCCAGTGAAGCAACCCAAAGTTGAACTCAAACCCGAGACTAAGTGCTTCTGTTATGAGGTGAGCGGTCGCTGAAGCGGAACAACCCTAGATACTTGGTAGATAAGAAGGCTGGCAACATTGACAGAAGTATATTTGATATACGAGTTATTGATGTGTACCTTGCTAATACTCCTAGTAGCACCTGGGTATTGGATACCGGTTCGGTTGCCAAATGTTAGTAACTCGAAATAAAAGCTACGGAATAAACGGAGAACTAGCTAAGGGTGAGGTGACGATGTGTGTTGGAAATGTTTCCAAGATTGATGTGATCAACATCGCACGCTCTCTCTACCTTCAGGATTAGTGACGAACCTAAATAAATGTTATTTGGTGTTTTGCGTTGAGCATGAACATGATTAGATCATGTTTGTTGCAATACGATTATTCATTTAAGTCAGAGAATAATGGTTATTCTATTTACATGAATAATACCTTCAATGGTCATGCACCCAGTTAGAATGGTTTGTTGAAATCTTGATCGTAGTAATACACATGTTCATAACATTGATGTCAAAAGATACAAAGTTAAATAATGATAGTACCACATACTTGTGGCACTGCCGCAAAATGTCATATTGGTATAAAGCGCATGAAGAAACTCCATGGTGATGGATATTTGGACTCATTCGATTTCGAATCGGTTGAGACATGCGAACCATGCCTCTTGGGCAACATGACTAAAGGACCCCGTTGGATGGAGCGGGCAAGTGATTCATTGGAAATGATACGTGTTGTTGTATGCGATCTAGTGAGTCTTGTAGCGTGCAGTGGATATCGTTATTTTCTTACCTTCGCTGATGATTTGAGTAGATATAGTGTATATTTACTTAATGAAACACAAGTCTGAATCGTTTGAAAGGTTCAAGCAAATTCAGAGTGAAGTTTAAAGATCATCGTGACAAGAAGATAAAAATGACTGCGATATGATCGTGGAGGTGAATATCTGAGTCACGAGTTTGGCATACAACTTAAGACAATGTGAAAGTTGTTTCACAACTAAACGCCACCTGGAACACCATAGTGTGATGGTGTGTCCGAACATCATAGTTATGCTCTATTGGACATGGTGCGTGCTATGATGTCTCTTATCGTTTTACTACTATAATTTTGGGGTTATGCATTAGAGACAACTACATTCACTTTAAATAGGGCACCATCTAAATCCGTTGAGATGACACCATGTGAATTATGGTTTGATAGAAACCTAAGCTGTCATTTCTTAATACTTGGGGCTGCGACACTTGTGTGGAAAATGTTTTCACCTAATGAGGTCGAACCCAAGGCGGACAAATGCATCTTCATAGAATACCCTAAGATGAGTTGGGTGAACCTTCAATCTCAGATCCTAGTGCAAAGTGTTTGTTGCTTAAACGGATCCTTTCTCGAGGAAATGTTTCTCTCGAAAGAATTGAGTGGGAGGAAGATAGAACTTGATGAGGTTGTTAAACCTTTGTTCAACCAGAGAGTAGCGCAGCGCAGAAAGATGTTTCTGTGAAGCCTACGTTAGTTGAAGAGGAAGTTAATGATCATGATCATGAAACTTCAGGATCAAGTTACTATCGAACTTCGTAGGTCGACAAGGATGTGTACTACTCCTAAGCGGTACGACAACCCTGTCTTGGAGGTCATGTTGTTGGACAACAATGAACCTACGAGCTATGGAGAAGCGATGATGGGCCCGGATTCCGACAAATGGTTGGAGGCCATGAAATCTGAGATAGGATCCATGTATGAAAACCAAGTGTAGACTTTGGTAGACTTGCTCGTTGGACGGCAGGTCGTTAAGTACAAATGGATCTTTAAAATGAAGACAGACACTGATGGTGAATGTCACTATTTGTAAAGCTCAACTTGTTGCAAAGATGTTTGTGACAAGTTCAAGGAGTTGACTACGATGAGACTTTCTCACTCGTAGTGGTGCTAAAGTCTGTTGGAATTATGTTAGCAGTTGCTGTGTTTTCAATTATGAAATCCGGCAGATGGATGTCAAAACATCGTTTCCTTAACGGTTTACTTGAGGAAAGGTTGTATGTGATACAACCAGAAGGTTTTGTCAGGCCTAAGGATGCTAAAAGGTGTGCAAGCTTCGGTGATCCTTCCATGGACTGAAGCAAGCATCTCGGAGTTGGAATATACGCTTTGATGAGGTGATCAAAGTTTTGATGTTTATACAAAGTTTACGAGAAACTTGTATTTGCAATAAAGTGAGTGGGAGCACTATAGAATTTTTGATAAGTATATGTGGATGACATATTGTTGATCAGAAATAATGTAGAGTTTCTGGAAAGCATAAAACGGTTATTTGGAAAGTGATTTTCAAAGGAAGACCTGGATGAAGCTACCTAATTGTTGAGCATCAAAATCTATGGAGATAGATCAAGATGCTCGATGAGACTTTCAATGAGTGCATACCTTGACAAGATTTTGAAAGAGTTCAAAATGGATCAGTCAGAGAAAGAGTTCTCGCCTGATTTGTAAGGTGTGAAAGTTGAGTGAGACTCAAATCTCGACAACGGCAGAAGAAAGAGAAAGGACGAACGTCGTCCCCTATGCCTTAGCCATAGGCCCTATATTATGCCATGCTGTGTACCGCACCTGTGTGTGCCTTTCCATGAGTCTGTCAAGGGGTACAAGTGTGGTCCAGGAGTGGATCACTGGACAGCGGTCAGAATTATCCTTAGTAACCAGAGGACTAAGGAAATGTTTCTTGATTATCGAGGTGATAAAGAGTTCGTCGTAAAGAGTTACGTCGATGCAAGCTTTAACACCTATCCGAATGACTAGTAGTAGCAATTTGGATACGTATAGTGGAGCAGCCATTTGGAAATAGTACCAAGTGGAGTGTGGTTGCAGTGTTTACGGTTTGACATAGAGATTTGCAAAGTACACACGGATCTGAATATCGCAGACCCGTTGACTATAAGACCTCTCTCACATGCAAAGCATGATCGAGCCCCAGAGTTCGTTGGGTGTTAGATTCATAACAATGCGAATCACATGGTGATGTGAACTAGATTATTGACTCTAGTGCAAGTGGGAGACTGTTGGAAATTGTTGGAAATATGCCCTAGAGGCAATAATAAAATGGTTATTATTGTATTTCCTAGTTCATGATAATTGTCTATTGTTCATGCTATAATTGTGTTAACCGGAAACCGTAATACATGTGTGAATACATAGACCACAACGTGTCCCTAGTGAGCCTCTAGTTGGCTAGCTCGTTGATCAATAGATGGTCTCGGTTTCATGACCATGGACATTGGATGTCATTGATAACGGGATCACATCATTAGGAGAATGATGTGATGGACAAGACCCAATCCTAAGCATAGCACAAGATCGTGTAGTTCGTTTGCTAAAGCTTTTCAATGTCAAGTGTCATTTCCTTAGACCATGAGATTGTGTAACTGCCGGATACCGTAGGAATTCTTTGGGTGTGCCAAACGTCACAACGTAACTGGGTGGCTATAAAGGTACGCTACGGGTATCTCCGAAAGTGTCTGTTGGGTTGACATGAATCGAGACTGGGATTTGTCACTCCGTGTGACGGAGAGGTATCTCTGGGCCCACTCGGTAAGACATCATCATTATGAGCTCAATGTGACTAAGGAGTTAGTCACGGGATGATGTATTACGGAACGAGAAAAGAGACTTGCCGGTAACGAGATTGAACAAGGTATGGGGATACCGACGATCGAATCTCGGGCAAGTACCATACCGATAGACAAAGGGAATTGTATACGGGATTGATTGAATCCTTGACATCGTGGTTCATCCGATGAGATCATCGTGGAGTACGTGGGAGCCAACATGGGTATCCAGATCCCGCTGTTGGTTATTGACCGGAGAGGTGTCTCGGTCATGTCTACGTGTCTCCCGAACCCGTAGGGTCTACACACTTAAGGTTTGATGACGCTAGGGTTATAGGGAAAAGGTATACGTGATTACCTAAGGTTGTTCGGAGTCCCGGATGAGATCCCGGACGTCACGAGGAGCTCCGGAATGGTCCGGAGGTAAAGATTGATATATAGGAAGTCCAGTTTTGGTCACCGGAAAGTTTTCGGGCTCATTGGTATTGTACCGGGAGTGCCGGGAGGGTGCCGGAGGACCCCCGGGAGGGGTGTGACGACCAGAGGACTTCATGGGCTGTTAGATAAAGTGTGTCAGCCCTTATTGGGCTGGAAAATACTTTTGCTAAAGGAATATGTGGCTGGAGATAAGAGATAGGGCTGAAAAAGATTTCAAAGGAGGAGATCCACCTCCCTTGTGGGAGGTGGACTCTCCCCCTAGCTCGGCCGAACCTCTCCTCCTTGGAGGAGGGGTCAAGCCAGCCCTCCCTCTCCCTCCTCCTATATATAATTGAGGTTTTGGCCCTTTGAGAACAGATCTGAACTCTCTCTCTCTCGGCGAAGCTCTACCTCTCTTCTTCCTCCTCCGCAGCGCTTGGCGAAGCCCTGCCGGGATACCTTGATACTCCACCACCACCATGCCGTCGTGCTGCTGCTGGAGCTCTTCCCCAACCTCTCCTTCCTCCTTGCTGGATCAAGGCGTAGGAGACGTCACCGGGCTGCACGTGTGTTGAACGCGGAGGTGCCGTCCATTCGGCACTTGATCGGATCTTCCGCGTTCTGAATCGCTGCGAGTACGACTCCATCAACCGCGTTCTTGTAACGCTTCCGCTTAGCGATCTTCAAAGGTATGAAGATGCAATATCTCCCCTCTCGTTTCTGGTTTCTCCATAGATAGATCTTGGTGACACGTAGGAAAATTTTGATTTACTACTACGTCTCCCAACAGTGGTATCAGAGCTAGGTCTATGCGTAGAATCTATGCACGAGTAGAACACAAAGCAGTTGTGGGCGTCGATTTTGTTAATATGCTTGCCGTTACTAGTCTTATCTTGATTCGACGGTATTGTGGGATGAAGCGGCCCGTACCAACCTTACACGTACGCTTACGTGAGACCGGTTCCACCGCCTGACATGCACTAGTTGCATAAGGTGGCTAGCGGGTGTCTGTCTCTCCCACCTTAGTCAGATTGGATTCGATGAAAAGGGTCCTTATGAAGGGTAAATAGCAATTGGCATATCACGTTGTGGTTTTGACGTAGGTAAGAAACGTTCTTGCTAGAAACCTATAGCAACCACGTAAAAACTTGCAACTACAAATTAGAGGACGTCTAACTTGTTTTTGCAGCATATGCCGTGTGATGTGATATGGCCAAAAGGATGTGATGTGATGCATTGTGATGTATGAGATTGATCATGTTCTTGTAATAGGGTTCACGACTTGCATGTCGATGACTATGACAACCGGCAGGAGCCATAGGAGTTGTCTTATTTATTGTATGACCTGCGAGTCAATCATAAACGCCATGTAATTACTTTACTTTATTGCTAAACATTAGCCATAGCAGTAGAAGTAATAGTTGGCGAGACAACCTCATGAAGACACAATGATGGAGATCATGATGATGGAGATCATGGTGTCGTGCCGGTGACAATGATGATCATGGTGCCCCGAAGATGGAGATCATAGGAGCAAGATGATATTGGCCATATCATGTCACTATATTGATTGCATGTGATGTTTATCATGTTTACATCTTATTTGCTTAAAACGATGGTAGTAAATAAGATGATCTCTCAATAAAATTTCAAGAGAAGTGTTCACCCTAACTGTGCACCGTTGCTAAGGATCGTTGTTCCGAAGCACCACGTGATGATCGGGTGTGATAGGTTCTAACGTTCGCATACAACGGGTGTAAGCCAGATTTACACACGCGAAACACTTAGGTTGACTTGACGAGCCTAGCATGTACAGACATGGCCTCGGAACGCGGAAGACCGAAAGGTCGAACATGAGTCGTATAGAAGATACGATCAAAATGGAGATGTTCACCATGGATGACTAGTCCGTCTCACGTGATGATCGGACACGGGCTAGTTGACATGGATCATGTGTAACTTAGATGACTAGAGAGATGTCTATCTGAGTGGGAGTTCATTGAATAATTTGATTATGTGAACTCGATTATCATGAACTTAGTCTAAAATTGCCTTTAATATCTATATTGTAGATCCAATGGCCAACGCAAATGTCAACCTCAATTTCAACGCGTTCCTAGAGAAAACCAAGCTGAAAGATGATGGAAGCAACTATGCGGACTGGGTCCGTGGCTTGAGGATCATCCTCATAGCTTCCAAGAGATTGTATGTCCTTGATGCACCGCTAGGTGACCCACCCATTCTCCAAGCGGACCAAGACGTTACGAACGCTTGGCAGTCGCGCTGTGATGATTACTCCCTTGTTCAGTGCGGCATGCTTTACAGTTTAGAATCGGGGCTCCAAAAGCGTTTTGAGCAACACGGAGCATATGAGATGTTCCAAGAGCTGAAACTGGTTTTCCAAGCTCATGCCCGAGTCGAGAGATATGACATCTCTGACAAGTTCTTCAGCTGTAAGATGGAGGAGAACAGTTCTGTTAGTGAGCACATCCTCAAGATGTCTGGGCTTCACAACCGCTTGACTCAGCTGGGAGTTAATCTCCCGGATGACTCAGTCATTGACAGAATCCTCCAGTCGCTTCCACCTAGCTACAAAAGCTTTGTGATGAACTACAACATGCAGGGGATGGAGAAGTCCATTCCTGAGTTGTACTCGATGCTGAAATCAGCAGAGGTCGAGATCAGAAAGGAGCATCAAGTGTTGATGGTAAACAAGACCACTAGTTTCAAGAAAGGCAAGGGTAAGAAGAACTTCAAGAAGGACGGCAAAGCTGTTGCCGCGCCCGGTAAGCAAGTTGCCGGGAAGAAGAAGAACAATAATGGACCCAAGCCTGAGACTGAGTGTTTCTATTGTATGGGTACCGGTCACTGGAAGCGGAACTGCCCCAAGTACTTAGCGGATAAGAAGGACGGCAACATTAAAGGTATATGTGATATACTTGTTATTGATGTGTACTTGACCAGCGCTCGTAGTAGCTCCTGGGTATTTGATACCGGTGCAGTTGCTTACATTTGTAACTCCAAGCAGGAGCTGCGGAATAAGCGGAGGCTGGCCAAGGACGAGGTGACGATGCGCGTCGGGAATGGTTCCAAGGTCGATGTGATCGCCGTCGGCACGCTACCTCTACATCTACCTTCGGGATTAGTTTTAAACCTTAATAATTGTTATTTAGTACCAGCTTTGAGCATGAACATTGTATCTGGATCTCGCTTGATGCGAGATGGCTACTCATTTAAATCCAAGAATAATGGTTGTTCTATTTATATGAGAGAAATGTTTTATGCTCATGCCCCGCTGGTCAATGGTTTATTTTTGATGAATCTCGAACGTGATGTTACACATATCCATAGTGTGAGTACCAAAAAGTGTAAAGTTGGTAACGATAGTCCCACTTACATGTGGCACTGCCGTCTTGGCCATATTGGTGTCAAACGCATGAAGAAGCTCCATGCTGATGGACTTTTGGAGTCACTTGATTTCGAATCATTTGACACATGCGAACCATGCCTCTTGGGCAAGATGACCAAGACTCCATTCTCCGGAACAATGGAGCGAGCAACTGACTTGTTGGAGATAATACATACCGATGTATGCGGTCCAATGAGTGTCGAGGCTCGCGGTGGCTACCGTTATGTTCCCACCCTCACTGATGACTTGAGCAGATATGGGTATATCTACTTAATGAAACACAAGTCTGAAACCTTTGAAAGGTTCAAGGAATTTCAGAGTGAGGTCGAGAATCAACGTGACAGGAAAATAAAATGCCTACAATCTGATCGTGGCGGAGAATATTTGAGTCACGAGTTTGGCACACACCTTAGGAAATGTGGAATTGTTTCACAACTCACGCCGCCTGGCACACCTCAGCGAAATGGTGTGTCTGAACGTCGTAATCGCACTCTATTGGATATGGTGCGATCTATGCTGTCTCTTACCGACTTACCGCTATCATTTTGGGGATATGCATTAGAGACTGCCGCATTCACTTTAAATAGGGCACCGTCTAAATCCGTTGAGACGACACCATATGAATTATGGTTTGGAAAGAAACGTAAGCTGTCGTTTCTAAAAGTTTGGGGATGCGATGCTTATGTGAAGAAACTTCAACCTGAGAAGCTCGAACCCAAAGCGGAAAAGTGCGTCTTCATAGGATATCCCAAAGAGACTATTGGGTATACCTTCTACCTACGATCCGAGGGCAAAGTCTTGTTGCCAAGAATGGATCCTTTCTCGAGAAAGAGTTTCTCTCGAAAGAAGTAAGTGGGAGGAAAATAGAACTTGATGAGGTAATTGTACCTTCACTCGAACCGGAGAGTAGCGCAACACAGGAAGTTGTTTCTGTGGAGCCTACACCGGCTAGAGAGGAAGTTAATGATGATGATCATGAAACATCAGATCAAGTTGCTACTCGAAGGTCCACTAGGACACGTTCCGCACCAGAGTGGTACGGTAATCCTGTCCTAGAGATCATGTTGTTGGACAACGGTGAACCTTCGAACTATGAAGAAGCGATGGCGGGCCCGAATTCCGACAAATGGCTCGAGGCCATGAAATCCGAGATAGGATCCATGTATGAGAACAAAGTATGGACTTTGGTGGACTTGCCTGATAATAAGCGAGCCATAGAAAACAAATGGATCTTTAAGAAGAAGACTGACGCGGACGGTAATGTGACCGCCTATAAGGCTCGGCTTGTCGCTAAGGGTTATCGACAAGTTCAAGGAGTTGACTACGATGAGACCTTCTCACCCGTAGCGATGCTGAAGTCAGTCCGAATCATGTTAGCAGTTGCCGCATTTTATGATTATGAGATCTGGCAAATGGACGTCAAAACGGCATTCCTTAATGGCTTCCTCAAGGATGAACTGTATATGATACAGCCGGAAGGTTTTGTTGATCCTAAAGATGCTAACAAGGTATGCAAGCTCCATCGCTCCATCTATGGGCTGGTGCAAGCATCTCGGAGTTGGAATATTCGCTTTAATGAGGTTATTAAAGCGTTTGGGTTTGTACAGGTTTATGGAGAACCCTGTATTTAGAAGAAAGTGAGTGGGAGCTCTATAGCATTTCTTATACTGTATGTGGATGACATGCTGATAATGGGAAATAATATAGAACTCTTGGAAAGTATAAAGGCCTACTTGAATAAGTGTTTTTCAATGAAGGACCTTGGAGAAGCTGCTTGCATACTAGGTATTAAGATCTATAGAGATAGATCGAAACGCCTCATTGGTCTTTCACAAAGCACATACCTTGAAAAAATATTGAAGAAGTTCAATATGGATCAGTCCAAGAAGGGGTTCTTGCCTGTGTTGCAAGGTGTGAGATTGAGTACGACACAATGCCCGACCACGGCAAAGGATAGAGAAGAGATGAGTGTCATCCCCTATGCTTCAGCCATAGGCTCTATCATGTATGCCATGCTGTGTACCAGGCCTGATGTGAACCTTGCCATAAGTTTGGTACGGAGGTACCAAAGTGATCCCGGAGCGGAACACTGGACAGCGGTCAAGAATATCCTGAAGTACCTAAAAAGGACAAAGGACATGTTTCTCGTTTATGGAGGTGCCAAAGAGCTCGTCGTAAAGGGTTACGTCGATGCTAGCTTCGACACAGATCCGGACGACTCCAAGTCGCAAACCGGATACGTGTATATTTTGAATGGAGGGGCAGTGAGCTGGAGCAGCAGCAAGCAAAGCGTCGTGGAAGCATCTACATGTGAAGCGGAGTACATAGCTACTTCGGAAGCAGCAAAGGAGGGAGTCTGGATGAAGGAGTTCATCACCGACCTAGGAGTGATTCCGAATGCGTCGGGCCCGATGACTCTACTCTGTGACAACACTGGAGCTATTGCCCTTACGAAGGAGCCCAGGTTTCACAAGAAGACAAGACACATCAAGCGCCGCTTCAACTCCATCCGTGATTACATTCAGGAGGGAGACATAGATATTTGTAAAGTGCATACGGATCTGAATGTCGCAGATCCATTGACTAAACCTCTCTCACGAGCAAAACATGATCAGCACCAGAATGCTATGGGTGTTCGATTCATCACAATGTAACTAGATTATTGACTCTAGTGCAAGTGGGAGACTGTTGGAAATATGCCCTAGAGGCAATAATAAAATGGTTATTATTGTATTTCCTAGTTCCTGATAATTGTCTATTGTTCATGCTATAATTGTGTTAACCGGAAACCGTAATACATGTGTGAATACATAGACCACAACGTGTCCCTAGTGAGCCTCTAGTTGGCTAGCTCGTTGATCAATAGATGGTCTCGGTTTCATGACCATGGACATTGGATGTCGTTGATAACGGGATCACATCATTAGGAGAATGATGTGATGGACAAGACCCAATCCTAAGCATAGCACAAGATCGTGTAGTTCGTTTGCTAAAGCTTTTCAATGTCAAGTGTCATTTCCTTAGACCATGAGATTGTGTAACTCCCGAATACCGTAGGAATGCTTTGGGTGTGCCAAACGTCACAACGTAACTGGGTGGCTATAAAGGTACGCTACGGGTATCTCCGAAAGTGTCTGTTGGGTTGACACGAATCGAGACTGGGATTTGTCACTCCGTGTGACGGAGAGGTATCTCTGGGCCCACTCGGTAAGACATCATCATTATGAGCTCAATGTGACTAAGGAGTTAGTCACGGGATGATGTATTACGGAACGAGAAAAGAGACTTGCCGGTAACGAGATTGAACAAGGTATGGGGATACCGACGATCGAATCTCGGGCAAGTACCATACCGATAGACAAAGGGAATTGTATACGGGATTGATTGAATCCTTGACATCGTGGTTCATCCGATGAGATCATCGTGGAGTACGTGGGAGCCAACATGGGTATCCAGATCCCGCTGTTGGTTATTGACCGGAGAGGTGTCTCGGTCATGTCTACGTGTCTCCCGAACCCGTAGGGTCTACACACTTAAGGTTTGATGACGCTAGGGTTATAGGGAAAAGGTATACGTGATTACCGAAGGTTGTTCGGAGTCCCGGATGAGATCCCGGACGTCACGAGGAGCTCCGGAATGGTCCGGAGGTAAAGATTGATATATAGGAAGTCCAGTTTTGGTCACCGGAAAGTTTTCGGGCTCATTGGTATTGTACCGGGAGTGCCGGGAGGGTGCCGGAGGACCCCCGGGAGGGGTGTGACGACCAGAGGACTTCATGGGCTGTTAGATAAAGTGTGTCAGCCCTTATTGGGCTGGAAAATACTTTTGCTAAAGGAATATGTGGCTGGAGATAAGAGATAGGGCTGAAAAAGATTTCAAAGGAGGAGATCCACCTCCCTTGTGGGAGGTGGACTCTCCCCCTAGCTCGGCCGAACCTCTCCTCCTTGGAGGAGGGGTCAAGCCAGCCCTCCCTCTCCCTCCTCCTATATATAATTGAGGTTTTGGCCCTTTGAGAACAGATCTGAACTCTCTCTCTCTCGGCGAAGCTCTACCTCTCTTCTTCCTCCTCCGCAGCGCTTGGCGAAGCCCTGCCGGGATACCTTGATACTCCACCACCACCATGCCGTCGTGCTGCTGCTGGAGCTCTTCCCCAACCTCTCCTTCCTCCTTGCTGGATCAAGGCGTAGGAGACGTCACCGGGCTGCATGTGTGTTGAACGCGGAGGTGCCGTCCATTCGGCACTTGATCGGATCTTCCGCGATCTGAATCGCTGCGAGTACGACTCCATCAACCGCGTTCTTGTAACGCTTCCGCTTAGCGATCTTCAAAGGTATGAAGATGCAATATCTCCCCTCTCGTTGCTGGTTTCTCCATAGATAGATCTTGATGACACGTAGGAAAATTTTGATTTACTACTACGTCTCCCAACAGTGGTATCAGAGCTAGGTCTATGCGTAGAATCTATGCACGAGTAGAACACAAAGCAGTTGTGGGCGTCGATTTTGTTAATATGCTTGCCGTTACTAGTCTTATCTTGATTCGACGGTATTGTGGGATGAAGCGGCCCGTACCAACCTTACACGTACGCTTACGTGAGACCGGTTCCACCGCCTGACATGCACTAGTTGCATAAGGTGGCTAGCGGGTGTCTGTCTCTCCCACCTTAGTCAGATTGGATTCGATGAAAAGGGTCCTTATGAAGGGTAAATAGCAATTGGCATATCACGTTGTGGTTTTGACGTAGGTAAGAAACGTTCTTGCTAGAAACCTATAGCAACCACGTAAAAACTTGCAACTACAAATTAGAGGACGTCTAACTTGTTTTTGCAGCATATGCCGTGTGATGTGATATGGCCAAAAGGATGTGATGTGATGCATTGTGATGTATGAGATTGATCATGTTCTTGTAATAGGGTTCACGACTTGCATGTCGATGACTATGACAACCGGCAGGAGCCATAGGAGTTGTCTTATTTATTGTATGACCTGCGAGTCAATCATAAACGCCATGTAATTACTTTACTTTATTGCTAAACATTAGCCATAGCAGTAGAAGTAATAGTTGGCGAGACAACCTCATGAAGACACAATGATGGAGATCATGATGATGGAGATCATGGTGTCGTGCCGGTGACAATGATGATCATGGTGCCCCGAAGATGGAGATCATAGGAGCAAGATGATATTGGCCATATCATGTCACTATATTGATTGCATGTGATGTTTATCATGTTTACATCTTATTTGCTTAAAACGATGGTAGTAAATAAGATGATCTCTCAATAAAATTTCAAGAGAAGTGTTCACCCTAACTGTGCACCGTTGCTAAGGATCGTTGTTCCGAAGCACCACGTGATGATCGGGTGTGATAGGTTCTAACGTTCGCATACAACGGGTGTAAGCCAGATTTACACACGCGAAACACTTAGGTTGACTTGACGAGCCTAGCATGTACAGACATGGCCTCGGAACGCGGAAGACCGAAAGGTCGAACATGAGTCGTATAGAAGATACGATCAAAATGGAGATGTTCACCATGGATGACTAGTCCGTCTCACGTGATGATCGGACACGGGCTAGTTGACATGGATCATGTGTAACTTAGATGACTAGAGAGATGTCTATCTGAGTGGGAGTTCATTGAATAATTTGATTATGTGAACTCGATTATCATGAACTTAGTCTAAAATTGCCTTTAATATCTATATTGTAGATCCAATGGCCAACGCAAATGTCAACCTCAATTTCAACGCGTTCCTAGAGAAAACCAAGCTGAAAGATGATGGAAGCAACTATGCGGACTGGGTCCGTGGCTTGAGGATCATCCTCATAGCTTCCAAGAGATTGTATGTCCTTGATGCACCGCTAGGTGACCCACCCATTCTCCAAGCGGACCAAGACGTTACGAACGCTTGGCAGTCGCGCTGTGATGATTACTCCCTTGTTCAGTGCGGCATGCTTTACAGTTTAGAATCGGGGCTCCAAAAGCGTTTTGAGCAACACGGAGCATATGAGATGTTCCAAGAGCTGAAACTGGTTTTCCAAGCTCATGCCCGAGTCGAGAGATATGACATCTCTGACAAGTTCTTCAGCTGTAAGATGGAGGAGAACAGTTCTGTTAGTGAGCACATCCTCAAGATGTCTGGGCTTCACAACCGCTTGACTCAGCTGGGAGTTAATCTCCCAGATGACTCAGTCATTGACAGAATCCTCCAGTCGCTTCCACCTAGCTACAAAAGCTTTGTGATGAACTACAACATGCAGGGGATGGAGAAGTCCATTCCTGAGTTGTACTCGATGCTGAAATCAGCAGAGGTCGAGATCAGAAAGGAGCATCAAGTGTTGATGGTAAACAAGACCACTAGTTTCAAGAAAGGCAAGGGTAAGAAGAACTTCAAGAAGGACGGCAAAGCTGTTGCCGCGCCCGGTAAGCAAGTTGCCGGGAAGAAGAAGAACAATAATGGACCCAAGCCTGAGACTGAGTGTTTCTATTGTATGGGTACCGGTCACTGGAAGCGGAACTGTCCCAAGTACTTAGCGGATAAGAAGGACGGCAACATTAAAGGTATATGTGATATACTTGTTATTGATGTGTACTTGACCAGCGCTCGTAGTAGCTCCTGGGTATTTGATACCGGTGCAGTTGCTTACATTTGTAACTCCAAGCAGGAGCTGCGGAATAAGCGGAGGCTGGCCAAGGACGAGGTGACGATGCGCGTCGGGAATGGTTCCAAGGTCGATGTGATCGCCGTCGGCACGCTACCTCTACATCTACCTTCGGGATTAGTTTTAAACCTTAATAATTGTTATTTAGTACCAGCTTTGAGCATGAACATTGTATCTGGATCTCGCTTGATGCGAGATGGCTACTCATTTAAATCCAAGAATAATGGTTGTTCTATTTATATGAGAGAAATGTTTTATGCTCATGCCCCGCTGGTCAATGGTTTATTTTTGATGAATCTCGAACGTGATGTTACACATATCCATAGTGTGAGTACCAAAAAGTGTAAAGTTGGTAACGATAGTCCCACTTACATGTGGCACTGCCGTCTTGGCCATATTGGTGTCAAACGCATGAAGAAGCTCCATGCTGATGGACTTTTGGAGTCACTTGATTTCGAATCATTTGACACATGCGAACCATGCCTCTTGGGCAAGATGACCAAGACTCCATTCTCCGGAACAATGGAGCGAGCAACTGACTTGTTGGAGATAATACATACCGATGTATGCGGTCCAATGAGTGTCGAGGCTCGCGGTGGCTACCGTTATGTTCTCACCCTCACTGATGACTTGAGCAGATATGGGTATATCTACTTAATGAAACACAAGTCTGAAACCTTTGAAAGGTTCAAGGAATTTCAGAGTGAGGTCGAGAATCAACGTGACAGGAAAATAAAATGCCTACAATCTGATCGTGGCGGAGAATATTTGAGTCACGAGTTTGGCACACACCTTAGGAAATGTGGAATTGTTTCACAACTCACGCCGCCCGGCACACCTCAGCGAAATGGTGTGTCTGAACGTCGTAATCGCACTCTATTGGATATGGTGCGATCTATGATGTCTCTTACCGACTTACCGCTATCATTTTGGGGATATGCATTAGAGACTGCCGCATTCACTTTAAATAGGGCACCGTCTAAATCCGTTGAGACGACACCATATGAATTATGGTTTGGAAAGAAACCTAAGCTGTCGTTTCTAAAAGTTTGGGGATGCGATGCTTATGTGAAGAAACTTCAACCTGAGAAGCTCGAACCCAAAGCGGAAAAGTGCGTCTTCATAGGATATCCCAAAGAGACTATTGGGTATACCTTCTACCTACGATCCGAGGGCAAAGTCTTGTTGCCAAGAATGGATCCTTTCTCGAGAAAGAGTTTCTCTCGAAAGAAGTAAGTGGGAGGAAAATAGAACTTGATGAGGTAATTGTACCTTCACTCGAACCGGAGAGTAGCGCAACACAGGAAGTTGTTTCTGTGGAGCCTACACCGGCTAGAGAGGAAGTTAATGGTGATGATCATGAAACATCAGATCAAGTTGCTACTCGAAGGTCCACTAGGACACGTTCCGCACCAGAGTGGTACGGTAATCCTGTCCTAGAGATCATGTTGTTGGACAACGGTGAACCTTCGAACTATGAAGAAGCGATGGCGGGCCCGAATTCCGACAAATGGCTTGAGGCCATGAAATCCGAGATAGGATCCATGTATGAGAACAAAGTATGGACTTTGGTGGACTTGCCTGATAATAAGCGAGCCATAGAAAACAAATGGATCTTTAAGAAGAAGACTGACGCGGACGGTAATGTGACCGCCTATAAGGCTCGGCTTGTCGCTAAGGGTTATCGACAAGTTCAAGGAGTTGACTACGATGAGACCTTCTCACCCGTAGCGATGCTGAAGTCAGTCCGAATCATGTTAGCAGTTGCCGCATTTTATGATTATGAGATCTGGCAAATGGACGTCAAAACGGCATTCCTTAATGGCTTCCTCAAGGAAGAACTGTATATGATACAGCCGGAAGGTTTTGTTGATCCTAAAGATGCTAACAAGGTATGCAAGCTCCATCGCTCCATCTATGGGCTGGTGCAAGCATCTCGGAGTTGGAATATTCGCTTTAATGAGGTTATTAAAGCGTTTGGGTTTGTACAGGTTTATGGAGAACCCTGTATTTAGAAGAAAGTGAGTGGGAGCTCTATAGCATTTCTTATACTGTATGTGGATGACATGCTGATAATGGGAAATAATATAGAACTCTTGGAAAGTATAAAGGCCTACTTGAATAAGTGTTTTTCAATGAAGGACCTTGGAGAAGCTGCTTGCATACTAGGTATTAAGATCTATAGAGATAGATCGAAACGCCTCATTGGTCTTTCACAAAGCACATACCTTGAAAAACTATTGAAGAAGTTCAATATGGATCAGTCCAAGAAGGGGTTCTTGCCTGTGTTGCAAGGTGTGAGATTGAGTACGACTCAATGCCCGACCACGGCAAAGGATAGAGAAGAGATGAGTGTCATCCCCTATGCTTCAGCCATAGGCTCTATCATGTATGCCATGCTGTGTACCAGGCCTGATGTGAACCTTGCCATAAGTTTGGTACGGAGGTACCAAAGTGATCCCGGAGCGGAACACTGGACAGCGGTCAAGAATATCCTGAAGTACCTAAAAAGGACAAAGGACATGTTTCTCGTTTATGGAGGTGCCAAAGAGCTCGTCGTAAAGGGTTACGTCGATGCTAGCTTCGACACAGATCCGGACGACTCCAAGTCGCAAACCGGATACGTGTATATTTTGAATGGAGGGGCAGTGAGCTGGAGCAGCAGCAAGCAAAGCGTCGTGGCAGCATCTACATGTGAAGCGGAGTACATAGCTACTTCGGAAGCAGCAAAGGAGGGAGTCTGGATGAAGGAGTTCATCACCGACCTAGGAGTGATTCCGAATGCGTCGGGCCCGATGACTCTACTCTGTGACAACACTGGAGCTATTGCCCTTACGAAGGAGCCCAGGTTTCACAAGAAGACAAGACACATCAAGCGCCGCTTCAACTCCATCCGTGATTACATTCAGGAGGGAGACATAGATATTTGTAAAGTGCATACGGATTTGAATGTCGCAGATCCATTGACTAAACCTCTCTCACGAGCAAAACATGATCAACACCAGAATGCTATGGGTGTTCGATTCATCACAATGTAACTAGATTATTGACTCTAGTGCAAGTGGGAGACTGTTGGAAATATGCCCTAGAGGCAATAATAAAATGGTTATTATTGTATTTCCTAGTTCATGATAATTGTCTATTGTTCATGCTATAATTGTGTTAACCGGAAACCGTAATACATGTGTGAATACATAGACCACAACGTGTCCCTAGTGAGCCTCTAGTTGGCTAGCTCGATGATCAATAGATGGTCTCGGTTTCATGACCATGGACATTGGATGTCGTTGATAACGGGATCACATCATTAGGAGAATGATGTGATGGACAAGACCCAATCCTAAGCATAGCACAAGATCGTGTAGTTCGTTTGCTAAAGCTTTTCAATGTCAAGTGTCATTTCCTTAGACCATGAGATTGTGTAACTCCCGGATACCGTAGGAATGCTTTGGGTGTGCCAAACGTCACAACGTAACTGGGTGGCTATAAAGGTACGCTACGGGTATCTCCGAAAGTGTCTGTTGGGTTGACACGAATCGAGACTGGGATTTGTCACTCCGTGTGACGGAGAGGTATCTCTGGGCCCACTCGGTAAGACATCATCATTATGAGCTCAATGTGACTAAGGAGTTAGTCACGGGATGATGTATTATGGAACGAGTAAAGAGACTTGCCGGTAACGAGATTGAACAAGGTATGGGGATACCGACGATCGAATCTCGGGCAAGTATCATACCGATAGACAAAGGGAATTGTATACGGGATTGATTGAATCCTTGACATCGTGGTTCATCCGATGAGATCATCGTGGAGTACGTGGGAGCCAACATGGGTATCCAGATCCCGCTGTTGGTTATTGACCGGAGAGGTGTCTCGGTCATGTCTACGTGTCTCCCGAACCCGTAGGGTCTACACACTTAAGGTTCGATGACGCTAGGGTTATAGGGAAAAGGTATACGTGATTACCGAAGGTTGTTCGGAGTCCCGGATGAGATCCCGGACGTCACGAGGAGCTCCGGAATGGTCCGGAGGTAAAGATTGATATATAGGAAGTCCAGTTTTGGTCACCGGAAAGTTTTCGGGCTCATCGGTATTGTACCGGGAGTGCCGGGAGGGTGCGGGAGGACCCCTGGGAGGGGTGTGACGACCAGAGGACTTCATGGGCTGTTAGATAAAGTGTGTCAGCCCTTATTGGGCTGGGAAATACTTTTGCTAAAGGCCCATGTGGCTGGAGATAAGAGATAGGGCTGAAAAAGATTTAAAAGGAGGAGATCCACCTCCCTTGTGGGAGGTGGACTCTCCCCCTAGCTCGGCCGAACCTCTCCTCCTTGGAGGAGGGGTCAAGCCAGCCCTCCCTCTCCCTCCTCCTATATATACTTGAGGTTTTGGCCCTTTGATAACAGATCTGAACTCTCTCTCTCTCTCGGCAAAGCTCTACCTCTCTTCTTCCTCCTCCGCAGCGCTTGGCGAAGCCCTGCCGGGATACCTTGATACTCCACCACCACCACGCCGTCGTGCTGCTGCTGGAGCTCTTCCCCAACCTCTCCTTCCTCCTTGCTGGATCAAGGCGTAGGAGACGTCACCGGGCTGCACGTGTGTTGAACGCGGAGGTGCCGTCCGTTCGGCACTTGATCGGATCTTCCGCGATCTGAATCGCTGCGAGTACGACTCCATCAACCGCGTTCTTGTAATGCTTCCGCTTAGCGATCTTCAAAGGTATGAAGATGCAATCTCTCCCCTCTCGTTGCTGGTTTCTCCATAGATAGATCTTGGTGACACGTAGGAAAATTTTGATTTACTACTACGTCTCCCTACAGAAATATACCCTAGAGGCAATAATAAATTAGTTATTATCATATTTCCTTGTTCATGATAATCGTTTATTATCCATGCTATAATTGTATTGATCGGAGACTTAAATGTATGTGTGGATACATAGACAAAACCATGTCCCTAGTATGCCTCTAATGGACTAGCTCGTTGATCAAAGGATGGTTAAGGTTTCCTAGCCATGGACATGAGATGTCATTTGATAACAGGATCACATCATTAGGAGAATGATGTGATGGATAAGACCCAAACTACAAACATAGCATATGATCGTGTTAGTTTATTGCTACTGTTTTCTGCATGTCAAGTATATGTTCCTATGACCATGAGATCATGCAACTCACAGATATCGGAGGAGTGCCTTGTGTGTATCAAACATCGCAACGTAACTGGGTGACTATAAAGGTGCTCTACAAGTATCTCCGATGGTGTCTGTTGAGTTGGCATGGATCGAGACTGGGATTTGTTACTCCGTGTGACGGAGAGGTATCTCAGGGCCCACTCGGTAATGCAACATCACAATAAGCCTTGCAAGCAATGTGACTAATTGTTAGTTGCGGGATCTTGTGTTATGGAACGAGTAAAGAAACTTGCCAGTAACGAGGTTGAACTAGGTATGGAGATACCGACGATCGAATCTCGGGCAAGTAACATACCGAAGAACAAAGGGAACGTTATACGGGATTAACTGAATCCTTGACATAGAGGTTCGACCGATAAAGATCTTCGTAGAATATGTAGGAACCAATGTGGACGTCCAGTTCCCGCCATTGGTTATTGACCGTAGAGGTGTCTCGGTCATGTCTACATAGTTCTCGAACCCGTAGGGTCTTCACACTTAAGGTTCGGTGACGTTTCGGTAGTGTAGAGTTATGTATGGTGGTGACCGAAGGTTGTTCGGAGTCCCGGATGAGATCCCGGACGTCACGAGGAGCTCCGGAATGGTCCGGAGGTAAAGATTCATATATAGGATGTCCCAGTTTGGTCACCGGAAAAGTTTCGGGCTCATCGGTAGTGTACCGGGAGTATCGGTAGTGTACCGGGAGTGCCGGTAGTGTACCGGGGGACCTCCGGGAGGGGTATTTCGACCCCAAGAGGTCCATGGGCTGTGGGAGAATAATAACCAGCCCTTAGTGGGCTGGGAAAACAGCCACAAAGGCCCATGGCGCAGGAGAGAAAGTCCTAAAGCAAAAAGTGGAAAATCAGCCAATAGGAAGCAATCCTACTCCAACTAGGATCGGAGGTGAAGTAGGATTGCTCCCACCTCCTATTTCGGCCGACCCAAAGGCCTTGGCTGCCTCTCCTCTCCTGTCCTCCTATATATACTAGTGGATTGGGTGGTTTTTGGACAGAATTTCCGGCCACGTGCTACCCGTTTCACCGGTGCACAGTTTCTCCTCTAGATCGGTTTTCCGCAGCGCTTAGGCGAAGCCCTGTCGGAATCACTCCACCACCATCACCGGAGCGCCGTCATGCTGCCGGTGAACTCTCTCCCCTCTCCACCTCCTCTCGTTGGATCGAGACGGTGGAGATCGTCATCAAGCTGCACGTGTGCTGAACGCGGAGGTGCCGTCCGTTTGGCGCTAGATCGGAAGGACCGTGATCGAGATCGCGAGACGGTTCGTGATGTGATCACGGAACGGATCGTGATGAGTTCACGGGATAGATCGTGATCAAGATCGTGAGATGGATCATGATGAGTTCACGGGACGGATCATGATGTGTTCGCGGGACGGTTCGTGATTGGATCGCGGGACGCTCGGCGATTTGGATCGCGAAGAAGTTCGACTACACCAACCGCGTTTCTTAACGCTTCCCGCTTAGCGATCTACAAGGGTACGTAGATCCACTCTCCCTCTCGTCGATGCTCATCACCATGGATAGGTTTGCGTGTGCGTAGGAAATTTTTTGTTTCCCATGCGACGTTCCCCAACAGATGCTAGCAAGGAAATCATTATATTCACTTTTATGAGGATCGCTACGACTACCACACTGTGGAATTTTGCATGCATCATTAAAATATTCTAGGTCCATGGTATAGGTCTTATCATAAAGATCAAATAGAACAAAATGAGAATTACGCCTAGATGAAAATTCAAACCTCCGCACAAAAGAATCAGTGAGTTGATAATATTGCTTGCATCGATCCGAAATTAAATCTTCAAGGCCATCATTCCTTATGTACGCACAAAACTCTTCCTTAAATCTGATGTTTTCCATGACTTGATCCGATGGCCATTCACAAGGCGGTACTCGAGCTACCCTCGGTGGATCAAAATCGGGCACATGTAATGCAAGTCTCGGGGCATTCTTGCTCGAGGAACCCCCTTGGTACATTCTCCTAAACATCTTTCCTTCTCTGGAAAATTTCAGAAATTTTTAGTGAACAAAAATAAGAGTGAGCAAAACTCAACAAAACTCATAGCAACTACTCCCTCAAGTGCCTAGAGACTATATCATGCATCAAAACTACTTGGGACCATACAAATTTGACATGCAAGCTCAAAAATACAATCACCACGATCGCAAAAATCTACAATATATAAGGCACTAGAACAAAAACTAATTGGACCATTGGAGGAGTCACATACCGATGAGCAATCCCCTAAAATAGTTTTGCGAATGGAGCTTTGAGCAAGGAGATTGAAAATGGCAGCAAGATGAGCTAGAACACGCGTTTAAGCAATGGTGGGATTTTTTCTGGAGGAAGATGAAGTGAACGGGTGCTGGAATAAGTGGAGGAGGGCCACATGGGACCCACAAGCCACCAGGGCGTGCCCAGGGGGCCTGCAAGCTTGTGGCCCACTGGTGCAGCCCCCTGATGCATACTCAGTGCCAAAACTTCTTAAATATTCCAGAAAAAATCATACTCCAATTTCAGGACATTTGAAAACTTTTATTTTCAGGTCACTTTTTTATTGCACGGGAAACTCAGAAAACGGAAAAATAATGGCATTTTTACTTAATTTCATTTAGGTAACAGAAAGTAAAAGTTAGGTAGAGGAATTTGTGCTTTCTAAATTCATCCATCTCATGCTCATCAAAAGGAATCCATCAATAAGGTTGATCAAGTCTTATTAACAAACTTCTTTCGAATAACATGAAACCGAAGAATTTTTGAATAACACTAAGTTACCTCAATGGGAATATGCATTTCCCCAACAATAAGTATATCATATTTCTTCTTGACAGTAGGAGGAGGGAACTCAAAGTCTCCAATAGTAATCATTGGAAGTTTTTCAATAGAGTTGATACTATGAACTTGAGGTTGTTTCTTCGGAAAGTGTATCGTATGCTCATTACCATTAAAATGAAAAGTGCCATTACCCTTGTTGCAATCAATAACAGCCCCTGCAGTATTCAAAACGGGTCTACCAAGGATGATCGACATACTATCGTCCTCGGGAATATCAAGAATAACAAAGTCCGTCAAGATAGTAGCACTTGCAACTACGACAGGTACATCCTCGCAAATACTGATAGGTAAAGCAGTTGATTTATCAGCAATTTGCAAAGAGATCTCAGTAGGTGTCAACTTATTAAAATCAAGTCTACGGAATAAAGAGAAAGGCATAACACTAACACCAGCTCCAAGATCAGATAAAGCAGTTTTAACATAGTTTCCTTTAATAGAGCATGGTATAGTAGGTACTCCGGGATCTCCTAATTTCTTAGGTATTCCACCTTTAAAAGTATAATTAGCAAGCATGGTGGAAATCTCAGCTTTCGGTGTCTTTCTTTTATTTGTCACAATATCTTTCATATACTTAGCATAAGGAGACATTTTCAAAACATCAGTCAAGCGCATACGTAAAAAGACACGTCTAAGCATTTCAGCAAAGCGCTCAAAGTCCTCATCATCCTTTTTCTTGGATGGTTTGGGAGTAAAGGGCATGGGTTTGTGAACCCATGGTTCTCTTTCTCTACCATATTTCCTTGCAATGAAGTCTCTTTTATCGTATCTTTTATTCTTAGATTGTGGATTATCAAGATCATCAGCAGGTTCAATCTCCACATCATTATTATTACTAGGTTGAGAATCAACATGAACATCATTATTAATGTTATCACTAGGCTCGTGTTCATCACTAGATTGTGTCTCAGCATCAGAAATAGAAATATCATTTCGATTCTCAGATGTATCTATAACAGGTTCACTAGCAGTATGCAAAGTACTATCATCATTATTTTTCCCACTCTTATTGGAACGGATAGGTGCATCAGTATTAACTCTCTGAGCATCTTGCTCAATTCTCTTAGGATGGCCCTCAGGATAAAAAGGTTCCTGAGTCATTCTACCTCCTCTAGTCACAACTTTAACAAAATGATCATTGTATTTACTATTCATCTCATTAAGCAAATCATTCTGAGCCTTAAGTACCTATTCTACTTGAGTGGTTACCATGGAAGCATGTTTACTAATAAGCTTAAGATCATTGATAGTTCTACTCAGATAATCACCCAAGTGATCAAGCATATAAGCATTATGTTTCAATTGTCTACTAACATAAGCGTTGAAATTTTCTTGTCACAATAAAATTATCAAATTCATCCGAGCATTGGCTAGGAGACTTATTATAAGGAATATCTATTTCAAAAATCTACTAAGAGAATTTACCTCGACTGTGTCGGGTTATCAAGACCATGTATTTCTTCAATAGGTGGTAGATTCTTAACATCCTCAGCTTTAATACCCTTTTCTTTCATAGATTTCTTTGCCTCTTGCATATCTTCAGGACTGAGGAATATAATACCTCTTTTCTTTGGAGTTGGCTTTGACGGTGGTTCGGGAATGGTCCAATCATTATCATTGCTCAATATATTATTCAATAGTAATTCAGCTTGTTCAATAGTTCATTCCCTGAAAACACAACGAGCACAACTATCTAGGTAGTCCCTAGGAGCATCGGTTAGTCCATTATAAAAGATATCAAGTATTTCATTTTTCTTGAGAGGATGGCCAGGCAAAGCATTAAGTAATTGGAGAAGCCTGCCCCAAGCTTGTGGGAGACTCTCTTCTTCAAGTTGCACAAAGTTAAATATTTCCTGCAAGGCAGCTTGTTTTTTATGGGCGGGAAATATTTTTTAGATAAGTAATAAATCATATCCTAGGGACTATGCACACAACGAGGAGCAAGAGAATTAAACCATATCTTGGCATCACCCTTTAATGAGAAAGGAAACACCTTAATCATATAGTAATAGCGATTTTTCCTCATGAGTAAATAGGGTGGCTATATCATTCAATTTGGTAAGATGTGCCACAACAATTTCAGATTCACAATCATGGAAAGGATCAGATTCAACCAAAGTAATTAACTCAGGATCAACAGAGAATTCATAATCCTTATCAGTAACAAAGATAGGTGAAGTAGCAAACTTAGGATCATATTGCATTCTAGCATTCAAAGATTTTTTTCCTTCCACTTGTGAAGCAATTTCTTAAGATCACATGTATCCTTACAAGCAAGAAAGTCCCCAGCTACCTCTCCTTCCATAACATAACCCTCAGGTATATCAGGCAATTCATATCTAGGAGAGCTAGGTCTAGCAGATGTATCATAGTGTTCAGTTTCAATAATTTCATGAGATAAAGAAATATTATCATTTTCAGCATTGGCTCTAGCAATTTGTTCATCAAGAAATTCACCCAGTGGCACAATATCATCAAGCAAAGTATCATCACAAGCATCATGCATAGCAGAAGTAGCATCATCAATTACTTGCGACATATTAGAATTACTAGCAAGTGGTGGTGTCGCAAACTTACTCATAACAGAAGGTGAATCAAGTGCAGAGCTAGATGGCAGTTCCTTACCTATCCTCGTAGTCGAGGGGTAGATCTTGGTTTTTGGATCTTTAAGATTCCTCATAGTGATCAACAGATATATATCCCAAGTGACTCAAAGAACAAAGCTATGCTCCCCGGCAATGACACCAAAAAAAGGTCCTAATAACCCACAAGTATAGGGGATCGCAACAGTTTTTGAGGGTAGAGTATTCAAACCAAATTTATTGATTCAACACAAGGGGAGACAAAGAATATTCTCGAGTATTAGCACCTGAGTTGTCAATTCAACCACACCTGAAAGACTTAATATCTGTAGCAAAGTATTCAGTAGCAAAGTAATATGGTAGGAACGGTAAATGTGGCAAGGTGATAGTAGCAGTTTGTAATGATTGTAACAATAGCAACAGAAAAGTAACTTAGCGAAGATCAATATACGGAAAGCTCGTAGGAAATGGATCAGCGATGGATAATTATGTCGGATGGCATTCATCATGCAACAGTTATAACATAGGGTGACACAGAACTAGCTCCAATTCATCAATGTAATGTAGGCATGTATTCTGTATATAGTCATACGTGCTTATGGAAAAGAACTTGCATGGCACCTTTTTTCCTACCCTCCAGTGGCAGCGGGGTCCTATTGGAAACTAAGGGATATTAATGGCTCCTTTTAATAGAGAACCAGACCAAAGCATTAGCACGTAGTGAATACATGAACTCCTCAAACTACGGTAATCACCAGAAAGAATCCCAGTTATTGTCACCTTGGGGGATGTGGATCATAACTCATAATAGGTGTCTACAACTTGCAAGATAGGATCAAGAACACACATATATTCATGAAAACATAATAGGTTCAGATCTAAAATCATGGCTCTTGGGCCCTAGTGACAAGCATTAAGCATAGCAAAGTCATAGCAACATCAATCTCAGAACATAGTGGATACTAGGGATCAAACCCTAACAAAACTAACTCAATTACATGATAAATCTCATCCAACCCATCACCGTCCAGCAAGCCTACGATGAGATTACTCACGAACGGTGGAGAGCATCATAGAATTCGTGATGAAGGATGGTTGGTGATGACGAAGGCGTCGATTTCCCCTCTTCAATGCCCAAAACGGACTCTAGATCTGGTCTTCCAAGGAAGAACGGGAGGTGACGGCGGCTCCGTATCGTGAAACGCGAGGAAATCTTCTCTCTAATTTTTTTCTCCCTAAATAGGAATATATAGAAGTGGAAACGAGGTCGGAGGAGCAGTAGGGGGGGCACAAGCCTACCCGACGTGCCCTAGGGGTGTGGACGCGCCCACCAGGCTTGTGGCCAGGTGGTGGCCCCCATGTAGTTGATTCTTTTGCCAGTATTTTTTATTGATTCCAAAAATATTCTCCGTAAATTTTTAGGTTAATACGAGAACTTTTATTTCTGCACAAAAATAACACCAAGGCAATTCTGCTGAAAACAGCGCCAGTCCGGGTTAGTTCCATTCAAATCATTCAAATTAGAGTCCAAAACACGGGCAAAAGAGTTTGGAAAAGTACATACGTTGGAGACGTATCAACATCATGGTTAGATTTATAAAGATCTTCTTACAATATGTATGAACCAATATGGGCATCCAGGTCCCACTATTGGTTATTGACCGTCGAGTTGTCTCGGTCATGTCTACATAGTTCTCGAACCTGCACGATCTGCACACTTAACGTTCGGTGACAATTTGGTATTGTTGAGTTATGTATATTGGTGGCTCAAGGTTGTCCAGAGTCTCGGATGGGATCCAGGACATCACGAGGAGCTCTGGAATGGTACCGAGGTAAATTTTTATATATGGGAAGTCATATTTTGGCTACCAGAAGAGTTTGAGGTTTTTCCGATATTGTACCGGGAAGCTTCCAGAAGGTTCCGAAAGGTTCCATAGGGTTCCGGAGGAGTCCGGAAGGGTCCCTCCATCCCCAAGGACGTGCATGGGCTGTAAGGGGGCATCCAAACCTTGTTGGTCCATCCCCCAAGGGCCCATGTGGGTAGGGGGTAGGAAACCCTAAAGGGGAAGGCACCTAGGAGGTGACTTGGGGAGGGAGGACTCCTCCCTCCTGGCGGCCGCCCACTTGCTTGGAGGAAGGGCTAGGGATGCACCCCATCTACCCCCTCCTCCTATATAAAGAGAGGGAGAGGGAGGGCAGCAACACCCTATGGCATAGGTGCAGCCCTCCCTCTCTCCCTAGATCTGTTTCTCCACCGAAAACGCATCTGCGGTAGCGCTTGTGAACCCTGCTGAGATTGCTCCATCACCATGCCGTCGTGCTGCCGGAGAACTCATCTACCTCTCCACCCTTGCTTGATGGATCGATAAGGTAGAGACGTCATCTAGATGTACGTGTGCTGAACATGGAGGTGACGTCCATTTGGCACTAGATCGGGGCGGATCGTGATTGGATCGCGGGATGGATTGCGATTTAGATCGCGAAGACGTTTGACTACATCAACCGCGTTTCTTAACTCTTCCCGCTTAGCAATCTACAAGGGTATGTAGATCCAATATCCCTCTCATAGCTGTTGATCTACATCGATAGATCTTGGGTGTTCGTAGGAATTTTTTGTTTCCCATGCAATGTTCTCCATCGGTGGCATCAAGAGCTAGGTATATGCGTAGATAACATGCACGAGTAGAACACAAAAGAGTTTGTGGGCGTTGATGTTCTAATTTCTTACATCCTTAGTCTTATCTTGATTCGGCGGTATTGTGGGATGAAGCGGCTCGGACCAACCTGACTCGTCCACGTACGAGAGAACGGTTCCATTGACTGACATGCAACTTGTTCCATAAAGATGGCTGGCAGGTGTCTGCCTCTCCCACTTTATTTGAAACGGATTCGACAGAGGTGGTCCTTGTAGAAGGTTAAAAGGCAACTTGATTATCACTGTTGTGGCTTTGCATAGGTAAGAATGGTTCTTACTAGTTGCCCATAACAGCCATATAAAACTTGCAACAACAAAGTAGAGGACGTCTAACTTGTTTTTGCAGGGCATGTTGTGATGTGATATGGCCAATATGTGATTTGATATATGTTGATGTATGCAATGATCATGTTTTGCAATAGTTATCACGAATTGCATGTCGATGAGTACGGCGACCGGCAGGAGCCATAGGGTTGTCTTTAATTATTGTATGACTTGTGTGTCAATCATTAAGCGCTATGTAATGCTTTACTTTATTGCTAAAATGTAACAATAGTAGTAGAAGCATGGTTGGCGCGACAACCCCGATGGCAACACAATGATGGAGATCATGGTGTTATAGCTGTGATGATGGAGATCATGCGGGTGCTTTGGAGATGGAGATCAAAAGCACAAGTTCATGGCCATATCATGTCACTTATGATTTGTATGTGCTATTAATTCTTTTATGCATCTTACTTTTCTTAGGACGACGATAGCATTATAAGGTGATCCCTCACTAAAATTTCAAGATAAAATTGTGTTCTCCCGGAGTGTGCACCGTTGCGAAAGTTCGTCATTTCGAAGCACCACGTGATGATCGGGTGTGATAGACTCTACATTCACATACAACGGGTGCAAGCCAGTTTTGCACATGCGGAACACTCAGGTTAAACTTGACGAGCCTAGCATGTACAGACATGGCTCGAAACACACGAGACCGAAAGGTCAAACATGAGTCATATAGTAGATATGATCAACATGGAGATGTTCACCATTGAAACCACCTCATCTCACGTGATGATCGGACTAGGGTTGGTGGATTTGGATCATGTCACACTTAGACAACCCGAGGGATGTTGATTTGAGTAGGAGTTCTTAAGTAATATGATTAATTGAACTCATTATCATGAACATAGTCAAAATTTCTTTGCAAATTATGTTATAGATCAATAGCTCGTGTTGTAGCTCCCCTGAATTTTGATACGTTCCTAGAGAAAAAGTAAGTTGAAAGATGATGGTAGCAATTATGTGGAATGTGTCTGTGATCTGAGGATTGTCCTCATTTCTACATAGAAACCTTATGTCCTTGATGTATCGCTCGGTGCGCCACCCCTCAAGCGTCGTCTGTGGGTGTTGAGAATATCAGACGGGCATGTTTTTGGTGACTACTTTATAGATTAGTGTGTCATGCTTTGCATCTTATAATTGAGGCTTCAAAGACGTTTTGAACGTCACGGAGCATATGAGATGTTCCAAGAGCTAAAATTGGGATTTCAGGCTCGTGCCCGTGTTGAGAGGTATGAGACCTCCAACAAGATTCTTTGCGTGCAGGATGAAGGAGAATAGCTCAATCGATGAGCATCTGCTCAGATTGTCTGGGTGCTACAATTGCTTGAATCAAGTGGGAGTTGATGTTCCAGATAAGATAGTGTTTGATATAGTTCTCCAAGTCACTGCCACAAAGCTACTAGAGCTTCGTGATGAACTATCAACATGCCAGGGATGGAAAATATGATCCCTGAGTGATAACCCACAAGTATAGGGGGTCGCAACAGTTTTCGAGGGTAGAGTATTCAACCCAAATTTATTGATTCAACACAAGGGTAGCCAAAGAATATTCTCGAGTATTCGCAGTTGAGTTGTCAATTCAACCACACCTAAAAGACTTAATATCTACAGCAAAGTATTCAGTAGCAAAGTAGTCTGGAAGTAACGGTAACGATGGCAAAAGTGACAGTAGGAGTTTTGTAGTGATTGCAATAGTAGCAACGAAAAAGTAACTTAGCTAAGATCAATATGTGAAAAGCTCATAGGCAATGGATCGATGATGGATAATTATGTCGGATGGCATTCATCATGCAATAGTTATAACCTAGGGTGACACATAACTAGCTCCAATTCATCAATGTAATGTAGGCATGTATTCCATATATAGTCATACGTGCTTATGGAAAAGAACTTGCATGACATCTTTTGTCCTACCCTCCCGTGTCCGCCGGGTCCTAAGGGAAACTAAGGGATATTAAGTCCTCCTTTTAATAGAGAACGGACCAAAGCATTAGCACTTAGTGAATAGATGAACTCCTCAAACTACGGTAATCACCGGAAAGAATCCCAGTTATTGTCACCCTGGGGGATGCAGATCATAACTCATAATAGGTGTCTACAACTTGCAAGATAGGATCCAGAACACATATATATATTCATGAAAACATAATAGGTTCAGATCTGAAATCATGGCACTCGGTCCCTAGTGACAAGCATTAAGCATAGCAAAGTCATAGCAACATCAATCTCAGACCATAGTGGATACTAGGGATCAAACCCTAACAAAACTACCTCGATTACATGATAAATCTCATCCAACCCATCACCATCCATCAAGACTACGATGGGATTACTCAGGAACGACGAAGAGCATCATGGAATTGGTGATGAAGGATGGTTGGTGATGACGATGGCGTCGATTTCCCCTCTCCAGGGCCCAAAACGGACTCCAAATCTGGCCTCGCGAGGAAGAACAGGAGGTGGATGTGGCTACGTATCGTGAAACGTGATGAACTCTTCTCCTTGATTTTTTCCTCCATGAATAGGAATATATAGGTTTAGAATTGAGGTCGGAGGAGCGACAGGGGGCCCACAAGCTTGCAAGTCGTGGCCAGGGGGTGGCCGCGCCTGGTGGGCTTGTCACCTGTGGGTGGCCCCCTTCGGTTGATTATTTCGCCGGTATTTTTTATTAACTTCAAAAATAATCTTCGTAAATTTCTAGGTCAATCCGAGAACTTTTATTTCTGCACAAAAATAACACCAAGGCAATTCTGCTGAAAACAACGTCACTCCGGGTTAGTTCCATTCAAATCATGCAAACTAGAGTCCAAAACAAGGGCAAAAGAGTTTGGAAAAGTGGATACGATGGAGACATATCACTGAGCTATTCCCAATGCTTGACACCGCAAAGGTAGAAATCAAGAAGGAGCATCAAATGTTGATGGTTAGTAAAACCACTAGTTTTGAGAAGGGCAAGAAGGGAAATTTCATGAATGGCAAGCCAGTTTCTGCTCCAGGAAGAAACCCAAGGTTGAACCCAAACCCGAGTCTAGGTCCTTCTATTATAAGGAGAATGGTCACTGAAGCGAAACAACCCTAGACACTTGGTAGATAAGAAGGCTGGCAACATCAACATAAGTATATTTGATAAACGTGTTATTGATGTGTACCTTACTAGTACTCCTAGGAGCACATGGGTATTAGATACCAGGTCAATTGCTAATGTTAGTAACTCGAAATAAAAGCTATAGGATATACGGAGACTAGCTAGGGGCGAGGTGACGATGCGTGTTGCAAGTGTTTCCAAGGTTGATATAATCAACATCGCACGCTCCCACTACCTTCGGGATTAGCGTTGAACCTGAATAAATGTTATTTGGTGTTTGCGTAGAGCATGAACATGATTAGATCATGTTTATAGCAATACGGTTATTCATTTAAGTCAAAGAATAATGGTTATTCTGTTTATATGAATAATACCTTCAATGGTCATGCACCCGATGCGAATGGTTTATTGAATCTCGATCGTAGTGATACAAATGTTCATAATATTGATGGCAAAATATGCAAAGTTAATGATGATAGTACCACATACTTATGGCATTGTCGCTAAGATCATATTGGTGTAAAGCGCATGAAGAAACTCCATGTTGATGGATCTTTGGACTCACATGATTTCGAATCGGTCGAGACATGCGTACCATGCCTCATGGGCAAGATGACTTAGACCCCGTTTTCGACATGATGGAGCAGGCAAGTGACTTATTGTAAATAATACATGTTGATGTATGCGTTCCAATGAGTGTTGAAGCATGTGGTGGATATCGTTATTTTCTTACGTTCACTGGTGATTTGAGTAGATATGTGTATAGTTACTTAATGAAACACAAGTCTGAAACATTTGAAAGTTCAAGCAATTTTAGAGTGAAGTTTAAGATCATTGTGACAAAAAGATAAAATGTATATGATATGATCGTGGAGGTTAATATCCGAGTTACGAGTTTGGTATGCAACTTAAGACAATGTGAAAATTGTTTCACAACTCACGCCACCTGGAACATCAAAGTGTGATGGTGTGTCTGAACGTTGTAGTCATGCTCTATTGGATATGGTGCGTACTATGATATTTCTTATCGTTTTGCCACTATCATTTTTGGATTATATATTAGAGACAACTACATTCACTTTAAATAGGGCACCATCTAAATCTGTTGAGATGACACCGTATGAATTATGGTTTGGCAGAAACCTAAGCTGTCATTTCTTAGAGTTTGGGAATGCGACACTTATGTCTGATAAGCTCGAACCAAAAGCGGAAAAGTGCATCTTCATAGGATACCCTAAGGGAACATTTGGGTATGTCTTCTATCTCAGATCTGAGGGCAAAGTGTTTGTTGCTAAAAACGGGTCCTTTCTCAAGAAAGAGTTTCTCTCTAAAGAATTGAGTGGGAGGAAACTAGAACTTGATGAGGTTGTTGAACCGTCACTCCAGTTGGAGAGTAGCACGATGCAGAAAGATGTTTCAGCAGCGCCTACACCAAGTGATGAGGAAGCAAATGATGATGATCATGAATCTTTGGATCAAGTCACTGTCGAACCTCGTAGGTCAAACAAGGACTCGTTTCGCCCCTGAGTGGTACGGCAATCCTGTCTTAGAGGTCATGTTATTGGACAATAGTGAACCTACGAGCTATGAAGAAGCGATGGTGGGCCCAGATTCCAACCAATGTCTAGGAGCCATGAAATCCGAGAAAGGATCCATGTATGAAAACCAAGTATGGACTTTGGTAGACTTGCCCGATGAACGGCAAGTCGTTGAGTACAAATGGACCTTTAAGAAGAAAACAAGCGTTGATGGTAAATGTCACCATTTATGAAGCTCAGCTTGTCACAACGAAGTTTCTGATAAGTTCAAGGAGTTGACTACGATGCTAAAGTCTGTTGGAATTATGTTAGCAGTTGCTGCATTTTTCGATTATGAAATCTAGTAGATGGATGTCAAAATAGATTTTCCTTAACGGTTTCCGTGAGGAAAGGTTGTCTGTGATACAACCAGAAGGTTTTGTCGCTCCTAAGGATGCTAAAATGTATGCAAGCTCGAGGGATCCTTCTATGAACTGGAGCAAGCATATTGGAGTTAGAATATACGCTTTGATGAGGTGATCAAAGTTTTTGGGTTTATACAAGATTTAGAGAAACTTGTATTTACAAGAAAGTGAGTTGGAGCACTATAGAATTTCTGATAAGTATATGTGGTTGACATATTTTTGATCGAAAATAATGTAAAATTTCTCGAAAGCATTATGGGTTGTCTGAAATGAGTTTTTCGAAGGAAGACGTGGCTAAAGCTACTTGAATATTAGGCATCAAGATCTACAGAGATAGATCAGGACACATGATAAGATTTTTCAATGAGTACATAGCTTGGCAAGTTTTGAAGGAGTTCAAAATGGATCAATCCAAGAAGGAGTTCTAGCCTGGTTTATAAGGTGTGAAGTTGAGTAAGACTCAAAGCTCGACCACGGCAGAAGAAAGACAAAGGACGAAGGTCGTCCCCTATGCCTTAGTCGTAGGCTCTATATAGTATGCCATGCTCTGTACCGCACCTGGTGTGTGCCTTGCCATGAGTTTGCCAAGGGGTACAAGAGTGATCCGGGAGTGGATCACTGGACAATGGTCAAAATTATCCTTGGTAACTCGAGGACTAAGGAAATGTTTCTCGATTACGGAGGTGATAAAGAGTTCATCATAAAGCATTACGTCGATGCAAGCTTTGACACCAATCTGGATCAATCTGAGTAGCAATCGGGATACGTATAGTGGAGCAGTCATTTGGAATAGTCCAAGTGGAGCGTGGTAGTGGCATCAATAGTTTGACATAGAGATTTACAAAGTACACACGGATCTGAATGTTGCAGACCCGTTGACTAAAACCTCTATCACAATCAAAACATGATCAAACCTCAGAACTCATTGGGTGTAAACCACATACTTATGTGAGCTAGATTATTGACTCTAGTTCAAGTGGGAGAGTATTGATAATATGCCCTAGAGGCAATAATAAATTGTTTAATATCATATTTCCTTGTTCATGATAATGTTTTATTATCCATGCTAGAATTGTATTGATTGGAAACTCAAATACATGTGTGGGTACATAGACAACACTGTGTCCCTAGTGAGCCTCTAATAGACTAGCTCGTTGATCAAAGATGGTCAAGGTTTCCTAGCCATAGACATGAGTTGTCATTTGATAACAAGATCACATCATTAGGAGAATGATGTGATGGATAAGACCCAAACTATGAACGTAGCATATGATTGTGTCAGTTTATTGCTATTGTTTTCTGCATGTCAAGTCTCAGTTCCTACGACCATGAGATGATGCAACTCACTGACACTGGAGGAGTACCTTATGTGTATCAAATGTTGCAACATAATTGGGTGACTATAAAGGTGCTCTACATGTCTTCGAGGGTGTCTGTTGGGCTGTCATGGATCAAGACTAGGATTTGTCACTCCGTATAACGGAGAGGTATCTCTGGGCCCACTCGGTAATACAACATCACAAGAAGATTGCAATCAATGTGACTAAGGAGTTAGTGACAGGGTCTTGTATTACGGAACGAGTAAAGAGACTTGCCGGTAACGATATTGAACTAGGTATGGAGATACCGACGTTCAAATCTCGGGCAAGTAACATACCGATGGACAAAGGGAACTGCATACGGGATTGATTGAATCCTTGACATCGTGGTTCGACCGATAAAGATCTTCGTAGAATATGAAGGAACCAATATGGGCATCCAGGTCCTGCTATTGGTTATTGACCATGGAGTTGTCTCGGGCATGTCTACATAGTTCTCAAACCCGTAGGGTTGGCACACTTAATGTTCGGTGACGACTTGGTATTGTTGAGTTATGTATGTTGGTGACCAAAGGTTGTTCGGTGTCCTGGATAAGAACACGGAAGTCATGAGGAGCTCCGGAATGGTCTGGAGGTAAAGATTTATATATGGGAAGTCATATTTTGGCTACCAGGAAAGTTTTGAGTTTTTTCATTATTGTACCGGGAAGCTTCCGGAAGGTTCCAGAAAGTTCCGGAGGAGTCCGGGAGGGTACCTCCAGCCCCTAGGACATGTATGGGCTGTAAGGGGGCATCCAAGCCTTTTTAGTCTAGCTCCCAAGGGCCCATATGGCTAGGGGTAGGAAACCCTAAAGGGGAAGGCACCTAGGAGGCGCCTTGGAGAGGGAGGACTCCTTCCTCCCGGACGCTGACCATTTCCTTGGAGGAGGGGCTAGGGCTGCGCCCCATCTACCCCCTCATCCTATATATAGAGAGGGAGAGGGAGGGAAACAACACCCTAAGTCATAGATGCATCCCTCCCTCTCTCCCTAGATCTATTTCTCCACCAAAAACGCATCTGCGACAGCGCTTGCAAAGCCCTGATGAGATTGCTCCACCACCACGCCGTCGTGCTGCTGGAGAACTCATCTAAATCTCCACCCTTGCTTGCTAGATCAAGAAGGAGGAGACGTCATCGAGCTGTACGTATGTTGAACGCGGAGGTGCCATCCGTCCGGCGCTAGATCAAGACGGATCGTGATTGGATCGCGGGACGGATCGTGATTTGGATCGCGAAGACGTTGGACTACATCAACCGTATTTCTTAACGCTTCCTTCTTAGAGATCTACAAGGGTATGTATATCCACTCTCCCTCTCGTAGTTTTTGATCTCCATAGATAGATCTTGGGTGTTCATAGGAATTTTTTTGTTTCCCATGCAACGTTCCCCATCAGGGTCCTCGTGTAAGTGTGTGTGAGAGTTTTTTCCTTTTATTTTTTAGGGTGGAGCCCACATGTAAGTGATAGTAAAGGTGAGTGAGAAATAGTATTTTTCATTTTTTTTCTAGGGGTGATGGGCCACGCGTGTAAAGGTCATATGCAAATAGGGGTAAGACCGTCCAAAAATGTCCCATATACGGTCAAAGGTCTTTGAATGGTTGGAAACATCACAAGGTGACATTTCTATAAGAGCATCTAACGACGGAGGGGGAAATTTGAGCAACCTTTGGAATTAGGGGTATATTTGAGTAGTGGCTTCGAGTTAAGAGCTGAAATGTAATTTTCACATATAAGATTTCATGTGAGAGGGGTCAGCTGGAGGATTGCAAGTTCATAAAAGTGTTGATTACAAGTTCATAAATATAATTATTGATTCCAAAATAGAAGTTTGGTCATGCATAAAGAGTGTAATCCTTCAATCACTTCATGTCTTTGGGATTTTTCTATGTTCGTGGATAGACTGCTTTAATAACACTATTTTAGGATGGTTCAAAGACAAGACATGTATTAGAGACCCTTCCATGAAACTGTTTGCGATATACATCATAGCGTGTGCGACATAACATCAAGAAAAAAGCGTGAGTGATGTCTTAACATCACACACATTTCGAAAATATAACTGTGTGCGATGTCGTGCAAACAGTTTTTTGCAAAAATTAAGTGTGTGATGTTGCCTATTATTACACATGGTTTAAAAAATGTAAACATGTGTGACGTTTTGCACACAGTTTTACAAAATGATGTGTGTGTGATGTACTCTATCATTGCACATAGTTATTATACTGCAATTATATGTGATGTCATGTACACAGTTTTTACAAAAAGTGTGTGTGTGTGTGTGATGTAGCATATCATTGCACACTGTGTTAAAACACAAACATGTGATGACTTGCACATGTTTTTTGCATACATTGTGTGTGTGATTTACTCTGTCATCGTACACATTTTCATAAATGGAACCGCGTGTGATTCATGAATTTTTTTTCAAAGAATAATGGTTTCGCGATATGTTTGAAGGAGAACTAACATTTTCCGGTGACACAACTGCTTCAAGAAGTTCTGCATTCGAGGAGGCAGCATCATGTAAGTGCAATTCGTGGACAAGTACGCCAGTTTCTCGTGCGTCTCTTTCCAAGAATCCATCCACCAGGCTGGCTGTTAGCTAGCTCCCCCGATAGTACTAGGATCTATGTCAAAGTATGATGTCTCTAGCCATCTAATCGATTCTTGATTCTTCCCATCCATCAAGATTCCCCAAGACATCAAACTAATCATAAAATCTCTCTTGTAAAGCACTGAACTTTCTCTTGAAATACTTTTTGAGAAAAATATATACGCATAACTAGTGTAAGAACTAATTTCAAGTAGGATACTTGAGTATGTAATATAAAAAATCACAAAAAATTCAAAAGAAAAAAAACAAATTGCATTGTTGATAATTTAGTGTGTGAGGCACGATCCAAATTTTAGCTCATTCTGGACATATGAGTAATTGTCAGCAAAACAGACAAATTGAGTCAGAACAATACATGAACATTAAACTTTTTTAGAGACCCCAAGTTTGTCTTTTTTGCCAATGGTTACTCAAATGTCCAAATGATCCAAAATTTGGAGCACACCTCACGCACCAAATTCTCTACCATGCAATTCTTTTTTGGAGTTTTTGAGTTTTTCTAGTATTTTTTATGATTTTTTTATGCATCAAAGGTGGATATGAGCCTGGGCACCGAATCACAGCTTTGTGTAATGATTTGCTTTTTTTTGACCTTGTCACCCTTTTCTCATGGTTTTCAGGATGAGATACAATAAGAAATCTGATCAGGTTTGGGAGTTGATGTCATCGATGAACATGAGAACGATGAAGCTTTACGACATGATTAAATGTGACTGCTAGTTGTATGTGTTGGCTATTGTGTGATGTGAGATAGTACGTTTGTACAATGATAATAGTGATCTATGTTGGGTTTTTTCCCGAAGAGGAGGGGATCATGCAGCACAGTATAGATAAGTATTTCCCTTAGTAATAACCAAGGTTAACGAACCAATAGGAGGATCACACAACTCTCGTCTTCAGCACCTACACACAAAATAGCAAACACTTGCACCCAACGCGGGCAAGAGGGTTTTCAATCCCCTTGAACTCGTTACTTGCAAGCAAATAAATAGCGTGGATAATAATATATAATTCTAAATTGCAAAAGAAAAAGAAAAAATAAATGGTAGCAAGGTAATGATGGCGTTTGTAAATATATATATATGTGAGTAGACCCGGGGGCCATAGTTTTCCTTAGAGGCATCTCTCATGTAGAAGGCATACGGTATTTAAGCAACTTACTACTGGCCAATTGATAGAAAAGCGCATAATTATTCAATATTTATTCATGGCAATGATCATTACATATATACATCACATCTATAAGCAAGTAGAACGACTCCTGTGTGCATCTACTACTATTATTCCACCCATTGACCGCTATCCAGCATGCATATAGAGTATTAAGTAAAACAGAGTAATGTTTGGAAAACAATGACATGATGTAGACAAAGTAAATTCAATTAATATGAATAAACCCCATCATTTTATCCTTAGTGGCCGCCATACAATCACGTATCAAAATCATTTTTATATTTCTATTCAAATCGGAATGGCGCTCCCACCACCTCCCACCACCTCTCCGGCGATCTCATCTTTGTTCCACTAATCTATGGATCTCTTCCAGTGATTCACTCTGACGTTCTCTCTAGATCAATGCAATACGCATCTCATATGGGTTCTTCCAATGGCTCTACCCTTGGCCTGGATTTCTCCAAGGGTTTGAAGTTTGTTGATGAGGTCTTTAGACCTACAGGGTTTTCAGTTCATCCAATGGACAACATGGGCTCTTTCACGATGGTGGTGTCCTTTACTCGACATAATTTCAGGTTATCTGAGGGTTTTGTGGCGGTGGCCTTGGAAGCCGTTGTTGGTGGATCTGCCATTGATCTCATGGTCTCTCATATTAAGGACAAGGTTTATTCATTCAATGTCTCCTGCAAGCAAGTTGTTTTTTTCGTTTCTGATCTATGATCCTATGTCTGCATACAATTCAAGTGTTGTTTTCATATTTGTGGCAATGGGGGTCCAAATTGGGTTCGTGAACTCAAGATTTGGAGAAAGGAGTGTGATGCTGAATGGATCCTAGTTAGCCCTACTAAACGTCGTTTGGTTTTAGGGTTATTGGACGTACATAAGCCACCCATTAGATCCTCCTTTAAGAATGCTAATTCAACTAAAAAGAAGCTTTATTTCACCACTTTTGAGAGTTATACTGCTTGCTATCGTTATCCTGCTACTCAAAGTGCCATTGATATTATCACCAAGGATGTAGGATATGAGCTTAGTGCTAATGAACGGGTCATCATCAATCCTCCTGCTCCAATTGGTCTATACTGGATGGTGGCTAGACCACCTATTATTTTTGGCTCAGTAATTCCTTGACCGGCGAGTCCGATCAAATCATCATCTCCGACGACTGTCATGCATGGCTATGTTCAAGAGTTGTAGCCTCCCGTGATGGGCGCTGATCGCGCGCCGAATTATCCGAAACAGCCATCTAGCGGAATTCAAACTAGGCATTGCTATGTTGTGGCCATTGTTAATGGGGCTTCTAGACCATCTAGATCGTCTAGCCTACCTCAGTCCATCAATTCCAATTCTGGGATAATCAATGATGCAGCCTGCAACTCGGACGAGGTACCTTCCACATAGGAGGCGTCCGCTCTTTTTGATGCCATGATCAATGACATGGTGGACCGTGTCCTAACATTTCCGACATGTGGGGTACAGGGCCACCTGTCTGGGTCTTGTGGAATGCGAATGGTCTGCTCGGCTTGCTCATGGGAAGGTCATCAACGAAAAGACTACCAGGATTTCGCGTGCATCAATGGGTGGTTTGGAAACCAATTTCTAATAAACAGAAATCAGATTTTTTTGGTCTTGCCTGCCATCATCGCGAGGTAGGCCACTGTCAATGAGACTGACTCCTGCCATGTATCTTCATCGCCTTCAATCCAATCTACCACTGGTGTCTCCTCTGGAGAAAATCCTACTTCCCCATTGCTTATCCCACCTTCAATGAGAAAAATCCCACCTTTCTTCCATTCACTGGCCAACTATGAGCTCGATCCCGAGCGGTTCGTCTCGGCCGGCCACCAAATCGTCAATGATAGCCCTTTTCGTCTGCCGCGTACTTTCTTCTCGCCAATGGCTTGTCCGCCGCGTTGCACAAGCCATGGAAGAAGTTGCTCGGTTTCTTCAAGACAGAGGTATTTTGGTCCGCTCTGTTCAGCCATGGTTCTATGGGGTGGGGCTTTTCCGTGTGAGGGACCCTACTATTCGTTCCCGCCTTACTCAGCATGCTCCTTATGCGCTTGGAGGCGACCGCTTTGTGAGATTTATGAATCATGATGAAGGAGATAGTTTTAAGGGGGCTCAGAGTTTTCACACTGGTTGGCTCATGTTTATCGGCATTCGGCTGGATTATCGCACCACAGAATACATTGCTCACATTGTTAGCACATTTTGGAAGTTTATCTCCTAGGACAGTGAGGATCCCTATCTTGTTCGCACGCTTGTTCAAGCAAACTTTCCTGATACGCCACTGGTACCCAGAGACGTGGTTTTTGGAGACTATGACGGTGCATGTTAGTTGATCGCTTGCTCACATAATTTTTTCTAGCGAATTTGTTCTACTAGTTAGGTGAAACGTGATATGGAAAATTCAAATAAGATTATTACACTACGCAGCTCCTATTGTTTACACACGATAACCAACAACTAATCAAAGTTTTCTATTCCTTTTCTTCCAATTAAAGCATTGGGTTTGTCAGCTTCTCTGGAATAATAAATACCAATCTTCAAAATTTCGGTTCTCCTACAGGTCATATTTCATTATTTACCTATATTCTTTTTGCAACCAAACTGATGTTGTATTTGTCCAGATATACGCATCTGTTTTTGCATGTGACTTTCATATAAGGATTATGTCTAAGCCCTTCTATTTAAGGTCATCTCTACTTCTAATTGGAGAGTTGGTAGCTTTCATTCTGGGTTTATTTTTGTTTGATTTTTTTTCGTCTGGTTTTTTTGACCCTCCTCCCACCACCATCCCTTCACATTGGTTTTTCACCTCCCAATAAAAACCTTGCTAATCTTTTGAAAATTTTATAATTAATCATGTTACAAATGGCAGGAATTAATAATACGTTACCAAATAATGAAATCTAATTATGTGGCAATCAATTTTGAATCATAACTTTCCTAACACATGGATCATTTCTAACAATTAAATATTTATTATTAAATTACAATTAATGTGTTAGGAAAGTTAGGATTTAAAATTAATTGCCACGTAATATCTACTCCAGTTCGTACATCGTTCATTGTACTCGCCATCGATCACCCCTCCCACCCCATCGATCCCACCACCGATTTTATGTAAGGTAAGCCCCTGCCTCACGATTATGCCACTGTTTTTCTCTTAATCAAAACTGAGGGGGGGAACCAGCTCACTTTCCTATGTCCGGACGCCTCTCTCTCTCTTTGCCCGCTAGGGTTTCTTACACCAGGGATTCTCCTCGCTGCCGATCCTCCGATGCCATGATCTCCCCGTGGATCTAGCACTGTCCGAGGACGGAGTCGCTATGTGTCCTTTGCGTGCTCGCCAGCCGCCGCCGGATCCCCGCATCCCCGAGCTCGAGCCGTCGCCGCACTTCCGTTCAGCTTGACCACGTACATAGACAAGGTACGCTCCCTACTAGCTGTTGTACGCCGTCACCGCTGCTGACTGGTGCCGCTCGTTGCTGTTGCGCTCGGGTCATCCCTGTCTGGTGCTGCTCGTTAGATCATTGATTGATCACAAGAAGACAAGATCAATTGGTCAGTTTCTTGATTAATTTCACTTCTGCACGTTGTTTTTGACGTGGACCGAGTGGTGGCTGATTGAACACACTATGACTTTAGTTGCAGTTGCAGCAGCTGCTACCTGAGCCATGAATTCAAGAGAGATTGTAAGGAAGTTTGGGTTCTTGTTGTACTTGTCCACACTGCCGATATATGGGTGGCACACTAGATTGGTTACTTTGCCATGTTATTTCCCTTTCCTCGCTGTTTACTTTTCGTTACCACCTGACACATCTATCTTTCCTGATCAAAAGGCTCTCATCTTCCTCACTTTGTTTGCTATAATAACAAATCTATCGTCTTTATTTATTCTTTGTTGTTTCTTAGTTTGAGTTGTCCTTGGTCTGCTGATTATGTGTTTCATTGTGGATTATTTTGGGTGCGGCAAAAACTTTTGGATACAGACCTTGGTGGTTTATTCATAGTACTAAGGAGCCATCATTACAACCTGAACAAGGTTTTTGAGCACCTTATAGCTTAATCCGCTATAGACCCGCTATAGCCTTTGAGAGCTGTCCTGCTAAAGGTATGCACTTTGAACGCTAAATTGGAAATGACGCTAATAGCCCGCTCTTTCCCGCTATACCGCTAAATTTGAAGTCATTTATACCGCTAAGCTGGTTTACATAACCATCCTTCTACATTATTTTTTATTCTTCTTTATGGTATATATGATGCATTGACGGGAAGCTTGCTTATTGAATTATGACGCCTGATTGGTGCTTGGATTTTGATGTGCGATCATGTGTATATGTCAAATATATGCAATATATCATATATGTTACCTAATTGTATACTTATTTTTATCATATTTTCATTATTTAAGTAAAACGCTAAATAGGGCTTAGTTTCATAGATCCGTTATAGCTTTTCATAGCTTCTGGCTGAGCCGCCGCTAATGGCATAACCCGCTATTTAAAACATTGATATTTCGGCTTCCCTGTAGTTACTGTTTGTTCTTCCATTGTTTAAAATTTTAAATCCTCCATAGAAGTTCAGGAACTTCTGTTGATGTGTTCACAATAATTCTATAGCTACTTATAGTCACAAATAAAATATGAAAAAAAGCATGTAAAAATACATTATGTTTTTAACAGGTTTCCTTCTAAGTCATATGTGCTTTGGGAAGCTTCCGTCGATACTTTGTTGATGATGAAGCAGCAATCAAGGCTCTTCAGTTTTGCCGTTGTCTGATTCGCCATGCAGTTAGGCTTTGGCTAGTGCACTCTTATATGTTGACCATCTCATCTTTGTGGCAAGTAAGCAGTTTGATATATTCCTTTCTTTTACTTGTTTTACAATGAAAAATCTCATTTATGCATGTTTATGTATGTTTTTTCTAACATATTATTTTCCTGTCCTCCCAGCAATTGGTTTTTCAGTGAGTGGCCTTATACCAAAGGGAAAAATCTAATTTATTAGCAAACTAATCAAACTCAAGTCTTACATCAAGTTATTAATCCCATTTGTTGCATCTCGTGTTAGTATAGTTGAAGCACCCACATGTCACGTGTTGATGATGTACAGGTCTCATATTTGTCGCCTCCAAGAAAATTCTGAGGTACCATAGAACTTCTTGAGGCTTGTGGTAATTCAAAAAAGCAAGTTATCCTTTCTCCTGAGTTACTGTATATCTTCTATGGGATCTTGTTGTTGCCACGTTTGCTTTTAGGATTTGGGAAGATGTGCATGCTGTATGGAAACAGTGAAGAGTTCAGAATTTTGCAGACATTAGTTGATATGTGTTTCTACAGGGCACTTTGGCACAAGAGTTCAGAATTTGCCAGCGATAGCACTCCTGCGCGATCCCGCCACAATGCCACATTACGAGCTTTACAAGAAGGTGCCGCTCCACGACACCATGCTCGATACCCGATGGCGTGCCATGCAGGCCTTGGCGACAGGACCACGAGGAGCAAGAGGACGTCTTCACGGGCACATCGGCGGACTCCGATGATTCTTGAGATCGTAGGTTCATCTACCACGCTTTTCTACCTTCCCTGATTCTGTTTCTCCTGATGCGTTTTTATTATTTTTATGTTTCAGGGTTCATGTTTTTTTATCTGAAGGAGAACATCAACCTGAGGGAATGCCTTCATTGTTGTAATGCACATCCTAGACGATACATTCTTTTGTTATTTCAGCTAGGCTTTCACACTGATCATGAATCCTGGAACAGATACTCACAGGTCATCACTCATTGGAATGTGATTGTACTAATTTTTGCATTGGGACATTGCTAATAATTCAGTGTGTCTCCAGCAGAAAAAATAGATCTAGTGTAGTCGGTCATTGACTCTTTGCAAAAACCTGACGCTGAAGGTTTCCTTAACCATTTTGTGTTTGACTGAAACGGCAGTTGCTCTACCTTTATCATTACAGGAGGAGGAACGTTATAGAATCACTCGAGTTCCAGTTACAGAAAAGAGAAGAAAACAATAAAAAACTGAAAAGATTACCTAGGAAATGCTAGACCCAAAGCTTGATGATCCTGATGTTAAGTGCTCATAATTGATTGAGTTGATTGTTTGGTGAGTTGTCTTGCTACCTTAACTTCATGAGATGATCCCACTGTTGTGATGGATGCCATATATTTTACGTTAACCTAAGCTTATGCTCTTGTCATCCCACAATTTTGATATGTATCTAAAAGTACATTAGCTATGTATGTAGAAAAGCTGAGTGACTGCATCTTGATGAAGAAGATAAAAATGATGACAAAAACTTTTGCTCTTTTGCTCATCTATGATTCTCTTGTGCCCGTATTAACGCACGGGCTTCTAACTAGTGATATTAGATGTTGCAGGTCAAGCCTCTCCGACTACAAGCGGAGATTACTTCTAATCAGTTGTTATAATTGTGTAGCTTAGCGAATCGTCTTCTTGCCAAAATGTTTTTAGCGATTATGTATTCAGTTCGTTATATTAGATGTTCTGTATGAAATGTGAATCAAAATATTGGACTTTGCAAATCCTATTGCTTCCATATTACACGATAACCAGCGGCTGATCAAAGTTTTTATTGCTTTCTTTCTAATTAAATACTTTAGTTTGGAAAGCTTAGTTGGAGTAACAAATGCCAATATCCAAATTTGTGTTTTCCTATTGGTAAAATTTGATTGTTTTCCTTTATTATTATTTCAACCAAACTAATGTTAATTTTTTTATTCGTAAGCATATGTTTGCATGGGATATGCTAATACGGACTATGTGTAAGCCATTATTTTTAAGGTCTATGATGTTGGAATGAACAAGTATTGATCTTCAAGTTTTTTTTTCTCCTACACTCTAGATTTGATTGCTTTATTATATTTTCTTACAAGTGAACTGCATGATGATGTATTTCTATAGTTCTATGAATGAGACTGTCTTGGGATTTGTAAATGCAGATTATAAATAAGCCATTATATCTATGGTCCATCATCTAAGACTAAACAAGTACGAAATTATGAGCTATAATACTTTATTTTCATAAAAAAAGTGTTACAATAGTTATTATAAATATCTAGGCATCTTATCACTCTATTATAATTGTTTGAGGAGACTATGATACGTGGGAAGGTAATGATATATATGATTAACAAGTTCAGTCCAATTATCTAGAAATGACCAGTCTACGCGATAGGAAAATTTTAGACTACGTCTATATTGCAAATTTCATCCATGTTTGCAATTAGACACTAGAGCTAAGTGTTTTATGTAATGTGCCCAAATGGGGAAGAAATAAAGTCACAAATTTTCCAAATTGGATGCAATATTGTACAATGGCTCTAAATCAGTTGTTATGTGTATAGAAAATATGGGTTTTGTAAAACCATGTCGTGGCTTCTAAAAATTCATGACTGCCACCGCAGTAAAACTGTAATTGCAGAATCTATGAAAATGAACTTCATTTTAATTGTAATATTTTCTTAAAATTGTAGAAATTAATCTTCTCAATACACTAGCCCATGCAAATGCACGGATCAGCGACTAGTGTTGGTTTAATGCCAAATGCATATGAGGAGGATGTGATCACTTTCCGTCTCGTAGACCAAGACTTCAACATCACTTTTGAGGAGTGGTGTAAATATTTTGGCTTCACCAACACTAATGATGATATTAGGTATGTTTATGATTTCACTAACCCACACCCAAGGCAATCCTTCTACTGAGTCATCATGGCTCGAGGCAAAGAACCAGTTTCATTGGAAGTCCTGCTATACGTTATTTATATTATGTTATCACTAACTCGATGCAGGCACGAGGAGAAGTTTCCAATGTGAACGAGAATATGCTAGTTCTCGGGAAAGAAGCAAACCTGAACGTCGGTTATTCACCCAACCTAGGCAATACTTTTGCTACACCTCGCGCAACAAGCAAATCATGCACAAGGAGATATCATGTGTGGAGGAGTGATCACCATATTGGCCAACGCCCTTGGTCACAACTACAATCACCTTCTCCCCATTTTCGGTAAGACCCTTGTTAATATTCATGTTCTTACTAGCATTGGAATGGTAGTAGTTTGTAATGGTCGTCATTGCATTAGAATTCCTGGAGTGGCATACTTCTTCCCTAATCCTATGCCTAACTATTTCTTCATCGAGAATGGAAAATTGCATTATGCTACACAAGAAGGAGATGCATCTTTTGACCAAGAAGGAGCATAACCGGAACAAGTAGATGAAGAAGAACTCGCCGCCGACAAAGAGGCGGAGCAGCCCCAAGAGCATCCACAACAAGACTTCACCACCTATGCGGCCCTCAACAACCTGCAGTGCTCTATTAATGACATGAGTAACATGCACCATCCCTTCAATGCATGTCCGCCTACATGAACATGAACTTATCCAACTGGATCCATGAGTGGGCTCCTGACCAACCGCCACAATGATCCTGCCGATTTGGGCTTGCAAAAGCCTAAGCTCGGGGGGAGGTCACCACCACTTCTACATCAAGATGTGGTGGTATTTGAATAAGTTGTAATGAGGTTGTACTTCAGCTCGAGGTGCTTCAAAACACTCGTGTTGGTCTGTTCCAACACTTTGCTTTTATTTGCTTTTGCCTTTTCTCTTTCTTTTCGTAGTTGTGATTTTTTGGTTGCAAGTTAGTTTTCAAAAAACAAAAAAACAAAAAAATAGAATAAGCTTTGCTTTGCTGTTGTTCTTTATTTAGCCTATTGGAGTTTGTTTGCATTTTGTTTTCGTAGGAGTTGATCTATGCCGGGCAACGAGCAATGCAAGAGTAAGGATGAAAAGTGTGTAAATTCGCAACCGTGAAGGTATGTCCTACAACCATCATCTTTTGCACTTGAAATATTTAGATTAGATGTAGTAGTAGTATGTGTGATATGTGCATATGGGAGTAGTCTTGATAGTTGAGACTTGAGACAAAGGTTTTGTTATCGTAGCTGAAATAATTTTGTAGCTTTTGTTTTATTTAGTTTAGACAACTAAGATTTGTCATGGGATTGTTTTTAAATGAAATGATATTGACCAAATAATAACTATGCACAAGATAAAGACTTTCAAGAGTTGGGAGTTCAAAAAAATTGTCGTGGAAGCAATGTTGAGGATATCGCTTATCGTTATCGTCTCGGTTAGCTAGGGATAAGAGATTAATCAGAAATCATCCGGTTAATCGATTTTATCGATCGACTATTAATCGTCCATTTTTGCAAAATCCTAGGTTCGCAACACTGAAATATGCTATATTTAACACCAAAAATATATTCGACAGAAGTGTTACCTTGTTTCCTAGCCTTGAATCCTCGTATAATGACAAATAAAATAGTGAATGGTACATATTGCATAACAAAGTCCACAAAAACACAGATAAACATAATTTTTGCAAACATAGTGCTAGGAATATGCCTGATTTATCGGAAGATTCCCCATAAATCGCTTGTCAGAGCGATAAATCGATCCAAAAGATAAACGGTGAAGATAAGTCATAATCTTATCGATCACCCCACGAGTAGCGATAAATCAGACGATAAATCGTTGAATCGGAAGATTTTATTGAACAGTGAGTGGAAGTGATGTTTGAAATGGTCAACCCCATGTTGTTAATTTTAATGGACTTAAAAGCACTTGCGGATTAAATTGTCAAGAGGAACTTAGTTGAAGGGTTAGTGAGATTATGCCAAAAATCCGTGTTGTATCTCTTACATGGTGCTTCAGCTTCTTGTTGATGCTATGGCCCAGCTACTATATGCACATGTACGTGTGTGAATGTGGCTTCATCACCTTTCTTGATGTTAGGCTGAGGACTCCGTTAGCCAATGAACGATCCACCAAGAGCGATAGCTCAGATTTCGGCTATGAGTTTGTTAACGTATATACTGGCAACACTACAAACACATATTATTGAGCTTTCTCTTGAATATGTGTGTATGTGATAAATAAAGGGGGCTGATCAAAAGAGCTCGAAAGAGACATATTGGTAAGTTCCATAGTTCCCAAACATTAAGCCACAACGATAACCTATGCATGATCACTTATTTGGCATAATCCCTTCACGTGACAATCAAAGTTCCAGCAAACAATGCTTGAAATGAAGTGCTCGAGAGCGTAGAGAAGGAAATAATTGCAGGTGTACTTATGATCACTTGAGCATCATGTTTTACTACATGCTTTCTACTCCCTAACTTGTGTTTTTATGGCTGTATTCAAATAAAACTCTTCCGTGCATTCTCGCCAAACGAGTGATGTCTACATTAAATAGGATGTAGTGTTGCAAAGTTTTTTAATTGAGTAGATCAAGAACTTTGTTTTGATTATCTTTGCTTCACCAACACTTGCGCTATAACCATGTCACCACTACATCTATGCTAAGTTTTTAGGTCAAGAAGTGGAGCGCTATCTAGGCATACCGACCATAGGTGAACCAAAACCTTCTTGTTATTTCTGTTTAAACAATTAAGTTCCTTAGGATTCGAATTTCTCTTATGTTACTCGAGGACGATCAAGTTTAAGTTTGGAGGGGTGATGAGTGATAATTTTACCCTCATTTCACCCTTGTTAAACCGAGATATTTCATTTAAAAAGAGATATTCGCTTCGATATTGCCACTAATGACTAATGAATGCAAAGGATTCCATAAATCCTCTCTTTTATGTTTTTCCACGAAAAATTGACTAAAAAGGGAAGAAATCACGTGTGGTAATGGAAATGGAGGGAGAATGGAGGAAGAAAGAATCAACAGGAAGCGTCTGCACGAAGACATAATGAAAGACGATGTTCCATATGGGTGCACGTGCCCATATGAGGGCAGGTTTGGCATGGATTTCAAGGCAGATCGTCTACCAGAATAACTTTTATAAAGGGTGCCCCATCGAGATGTTAACAGTATAGGGAACATCGCATGGGAAACAAAAAATTTCCTACGCTCACGCAAGACCTATCCATGGTGAAGAGGGAGAGTGGATCTACATACCCTTGTAGATCGCTAAGCAGGAAGCATTAAGAAACACGGTTGGTGTAGTCGAACGTCTTCACGATCCAAATCGCCGAGCGTCCTGCGATCCAATCACGATCCGTCCCGATCAAGCACCGAACGGACGGCACCTCCGCGTTCAGCACACATACAGCTTGATGACGATCTCCGCCTTCTTGATCCAGCAAAAGGGAGCGGAGAGGTAGAAGAGTTCTTCGGAAGCGTGACGGTGCTCCGGCAATGGTGGTGGAGCTATTCCGGCAGGGCTTCGCCTAAGCACTGCAGAAATCCGATCTATAGGAGAAACTATGCACTAGAGGAACGGGTAGCACGTGACTGAAAATCTAGTGCCCAAAACCCTAAAACCTCAAGTATATATAGGAGGAAGAGAAGAGGAGGATTGTCCCTCAAGGGACCAGCCCTTGGTTCGGCCGATTCAAGGAGGAGAGGAGGACTCCTCCAATCCTAGTAGGACGAGGATTCCTCCCTATTTTGCCTTTTTCCAACTTATCTCTTTGGGTTTTTTCTCCCAGACGCATGGGCCTTGTGTGGGACTTCCACTAGCCCACTAAGGTCTGGTATTCACTCTCCCACAGCCCATGTAGCCTCTTGGGTCGAAATATCCCTCCCGATGGTCTCCCGGTACACTACCGGCACTCCCGATACACTACCGATGAGCCCGAAACTTTTCCGGCGACCAAAATAGGACTTCCTATATATCAATCTTTACCTTCGAACCATTCCGAAGCTCCTCGTGACATCCGGGATCTCATCCGGGACTCGGAACAACCTTTGGTCACCACCATACATAACTCTATACTACCGAAACGTCACCAAACCTTAAGTGTGCAGACCCCACGGGTTCGAGAACTATGTAGACATGACCGAGACACCTCTACGGTCAATAACCAATAGCGGACCTGGATGTCCATATTGGTTCCTACATATTCTATGAAGATCTTTATCGGTCGAACCTCTATGTCAAGGATTCAGTTAATCTTGTATGATGTTCCCTTTGTTAATTTACTCATTCTGTAATACAAGATCCCGTTACCAACACTTAGTCACATTGCTTGCAAGGCTTATTGTGATGTTGTATTACCGAGTGGGCCCTGAGATACCTCTCCGTTACAAGGAGTAACAAATCCCAGTCTTGATCCATGCCAACTCAACAGACACCTTCGGAGATACCTGTAGAGCACCTTTATAGTCACCCAGTTACGTTGCGACGTTTGATACATACAAGGCACTCTTCCGGTGTCCGTGAGTTACATGATCTCATGGTCATAGGAACATATACTTGACATGCAAAAAACAGTAGCAATAAACTGACATGATCATATGCTACGTTTGTAGTTTGGGTCTTGTCCATCACATCATTCTCCTAATGATGTGATCCCGTTATAAAATGAGATCACATGTCAATGGCTAGGAAACCTTGACCATCTTTGATCAACAAGCTAGTTCACTAGAGGCATACTAGGGACAAAGTGTTGCCTATTTACCCACACATGTAATGTGTTTCCAATCAATACAATTATAGCATGGATAATAAACGATTATCATGAACAAGGAAATATAATAATAAACACTTTATTTATTGCCTCTAGGGCATATTTCCAACAGTCTCCCACTTGCACTAGAGTCAATAATCCAGTTCACATCACTATGTGATTTACATTGTAATGAATTGAACACCTATGCCATTCTGGTGTTGATCATGTTTTAGCCCTTGGAAGAGGTTTAGTCAACGGGTGTGCAACATTCAGATCCGTGTGCACTTTGCAAATATTTATGTCCTTCTCCTCGATGTAATCGCGGATGTAGTTGAAGCATCGCTTTATGTGTCTAGTCCTGTTGTGAAACCTTGGTTCCTTGGCCAGAGCAATGGCACCAGTGTTGTCACAGAACAGGTTCATTGGATTCAGTGCACTAGGCACTACTCCAAGATCTGTCATGAACTGCTTCATCCAGACACCTTCCTTCGCTGCTTCCGAGGCTGCGATGTACTCCACTTCGCATGTAGAATCGGCTACCACGCTTTGCTTGGAACTGCACCAGGTTACCGCTCTCCCTTTGAGAATAAATACGTATCCGGTTTGTGACTTAGAGTCATCCGGATCAGTGTCAAAGCTTGCATCGACGTAACCCTTTACGACGAGCTCTTCATCACCTCCATAAACGAGAAACATTTCCTTAGTCCTTTTCAGGTACTTAAGGATATTCTTGACCGCTGCCCAGTGTTCCATTCCAGGATCACTTTGAAACCTTCCGGCCATACTTATGGCAAGGCTGACATCGGGTCTTGTGCACAACATTGCATACATGATAGAGCCTATGGCTGAAGCATAGGGGATGACACTCATCTTTTCTTTATCTTCTGCAATCACTGGGCATTGAGTCTTACTCAACTTCACACCTTGTAACACAGGCAAGAACCCCTTCTTGGACTGATCCATTTTGAAATTCTTCAAAACTTTATCAAGGTATAAGGTATGTGCTTAGTGAAAGTGCTATTAAGCGTCTCGATCTATCTCTATAGATCTTAATGCCTAATATGAAAGCAGCTTCTCCTAGGTCCTTCATTGAAAAACTCTTGTTCAAATATTCCTTCACGCCTTCCAGCATTTTTATATTGTTTCCAATCAGCAATATGTCATCCACATATAATATTAGAAACGCTATAGAGCTCCCACTCACTTTCTTGTAAATGCAATCTTCTCCATAAACTTGTATAAACTCAAACGCTTTGATCACCTCATCAAATTGCTTATTCCAACTCCGAGATGCTTGCACCAGCCCATAAATGGATCGCTGGAGTTTGCAAACTTTGTTAGCATTCTCTGGATCGACAAAACCTTCTGGTTGCATCATATACAACTCTTCCTCAGGGAAACATTGAGGAACGCTGTTTTGACATCCATCTGCCAAATTTCATAATCGAAATAAGCAGCTATTGCCAACATGATTTTGACAGACTTAAGCATCGCCACGGGTGAGAATGTCTCATCGTAGTCAACTCCTTGAACTTGTGAAAAACCCGTTGCCACAAGTCGAGCTTTATAGACGGTGACATTACCGTCCGCGTTCGTCTTCTTCTTAAAGATCCATTTGTTCTGAATGGCCTTTCGCCCTTCAGGTAATACTTCCAAAGTCCATACTTTGTTTTCATACATGGATCCCATCTCGGATTTCATGGCATGTAACCATTTATCGGAATCCAAGCCCATCACCGCTCCTTCATAGCTCGTAGGTTCATTGTTGTCTAACAACATGACCTCCAAGATAGGGTTGTTGTACTACTCAGGAGTAATACGCGCCCTTGTTGACCTACAAGGTTCAATAGTAGCTTGATCCGAAGCTTCATGATCATCATCATTAACTTCCTCTTCTACCATCATAGGTTCCACAGAAACATCTTTCTGCACTGCGCTACTTTCAGGTTGAAGTAAAGGTTCAATAACCTCATCAATCTCTATCTTCCTCCCACTCAATTCTTTCGAGAGAAACTCTTTCTCAAGAAATGTTCCGTTCTTAGCGACAAACACTTTGCCTTCGGATCTGAGATAGAACATATACCCAACTGTCTCCTTCGGGTATTCTATGAAGACGCATTTCTCTACTTTGGGTTCCAACTTTTTAGGCTGAAGCTTTTTGACATAAGCATTGTATCCCCAAACTTTAAGAAACGACAACTTTGGCCTCTTGCCAAATCATAGTTCATATGGCGTCGACTCAACGAATTTTGATGGTGCCCTATTTAAAGTGAATGTAGCTGTCTCTAATGCATAACCCAAACGATAGTGGCAAATCAGCAAGAGACATCATAGAACGCACCATATCTAATAAGGTTCGATTATGATGTTCGGACACACCATTACGCTGTGGTGTTCCAGGCGATGTCAACTGTGAAACAATTCCACACTGTCTTAAGTGACTGCCAAACTCATAACTCAGATATTCACCTCCTCGATCAGATCGCAGGAATTTAATCTTTTTGTTACGATGATTCTCAACTTCACTCTGAAATTGCTTGAACTTTTCAAATGTTTCAGACTTGTGTTTCAATTAAGTCAATATACCCATATCTTCTTAAGTCATCAGTGAAGGTGAGAAAATAACGATATCCACTATGCGCTGTAACATTCATTGGACCGCACACATTAGTATGTATGATTTCCAATAAGTCACTCACCCGTTCCATTGTTCCAGAGAACGGCATTTTAGTCATCTTGCCCATGAGGCATGGTTCACATGTGTCAAGTGATTCAAAATCAAGTGACTCCAAAAGTCCATTAGCATGGAGCTTCCTCATGCGTTTTACACCAATCTGACCTAAACGGCAGTGCCACAAGAAAGTGGTACTATCATTATCAACTCTACATCTTTTGGCATCAATGTTATGAACATGTGTATCATCACTCTCAAGATTCAATATGAATAAACCCCTCACATTGGGTGCATGACCATAAAAGATATTACTCATATAAATAGAACAACCTTTATTCTTTGATTTAAATGAGTAACCGTCTTGTAATAAACATGATCCAGATATAATGTTCATGCTTAACGCAGACACTAAATAATAATTATTTAGGTTCATCACTAATCCCGATGGTAATCGAAGAGAGAGCATGCCGACGGCGATCACATCAACCTTGGAACCATTTCCCACGCGCATCATCACTTCATCCTTTGCCAGCCTTCGTCTATTCCATAGTTCCTATTTTGAGTTGCAAATATGAGCAACCAAATCGGTATCAAATACCCAGGCACTACAACGAGAGCTAGTAAGGTACACATCAATAACATGTATATCATATATACCTTGTTTGTCGTTGGCCGCCTTCTTGTCAGCCAGGTACTTGGGGTAGTTCCACTTCTAGTAACCAGTTCCCTTGCAATGAAAGCACTCAGTTTCTGGCTTGGGTGCATGCTTGGGTTTCTTTACAGGAGTAGCAATTGCTTTGCCATCCTTCTTGGTTTTACCCTTCTTGCCCTTGCCCTTGCCATTCTTCTTGAAACTAGTGGTTTTATTAACCATCAACACTTGATGTTCTTTCTGGATTTTAGACTCGGCGACTTTTAGCATCGCAAACAACTCGGCGACTGACTTGTTCATCCCGTGCATGTTATAGTTCATCACAAAGCTCTTGTAACTAGGTGGCAGTGATTGAAGAACTCTGTCAATGATTGCCTCTAGCAGAAGGGCAATTCCCAACTGTGCTAGACGATTCGAATACCCAGACATTCTGAGTATATGCTCACTGATAGACCCGTTCTCCTCCATTTTGCAAGCATAGAACTTATCAGAGGTCTCATACCTCTCGATCCGGGCATTCTTATGATAGATAAACTTCAACTCCTGGAACATCTCATATGCTCCATGACATTCAAAACGTCTTTAAAGTCCCGGTTCTAAGCCATACAATATTGCACACTGAACTATTGAGTAATCTCCAGAACGTGCCTCCCAAGCGTTCTTAACGTCTTTGGACGACATGTCTTCTGGTTGGTCACCAAGCGGTGCATCAAGGACATATGATTTCTGGGAAGCCGTGAGGATAATCCTTAGATTACGGGCCCATTCAACAAAGTTACTTCCATCATCTTTAAACTTAGCTTTCTCTAGGAACGCATTAAAATTCAGGGGTGCTACTGCGCGAGCCATTGATCTACAACATAAATATGCAAAGGTTACTTAGACTATTGTTCAAGATAATGAGTTTAGTTAATCAAATTACTAAAGCTTCCACTCAAATTGACATCCCTCAGGTCATTTGAGTGTCACATGATCCAAATTCACCAACTCAAGTCCGATCATCACGTGAGTTGAGGTGGTTTCAATGGTGAACATCATCATGTTGATCATATGTACTATATGACTCATGTTCGACCTTTCGGTCTCTTGTGTTCCGAGGCCATGTCTGTAATATGCTAGGATCATCAAGTTTAACCCGAGTGTTCTGCACGTGCAACACTGGCTTGCACCCGTTGTATGTGAACGTAGAGTCTATCACACCCGATCATCACGTGGTGTCTCGACATGACGAACTTTCGCAACGGTGCACACTTGGGGAGAACACAATTCATCTTGAAATTTAAGTGAGGGGTCACCTTATAATGCTACCGTCGTCCTAAGAAAAACAAGGTGCATAAAAGGATTAACATCACATGCAAATCATAAGTGACATGATATGGCCATGAACTTGTCCTTTTGATCTCCATCTAGAAAGCACCGGCATGATCTCCATCGTCACCGGCATGACACCATGATCTCCATCATCTTGATCTCCCTCGACGTGTCTCCATCAGGGTTGTCGCGCCCATCATGCTTCTACTACTATTCCTACCCTTTAGTGACAAACTAAAGCATTACATAGCGCTTAATGATTGACACGCAGGTCATACAATAATTAAAGACAACCCTATGGCTCCTGCTGGTTGCCATACTCATCGACATGCAAGTCGTGATATTCTATACATCACATGATCATCTCATACGTCACATATATCACATCATGTAATTGGCCATATCACATCACAACATACCCTGCAAAAACAAGTTAGACGTCCTCTAATTGTTGTTGCATGTTTTACGTGGCTGCTATAGGTATCTAGCAAGAACAATTCTCACCTACGCATAAACCACAACGTGATACATTAGTTGCTTTTAAACCTTCTCAAGGACCGCCTTTGTCGAATCCGATCCAACTAAAGTGAGAGAAACTAGCACCCGTCAGCCATCTATGCACCAAGTTGCAGTTGAGGGAACCAGCCTCTCGTAAGCGTACGAGTAATGTTGGTCCGGGCCGCTTCATCCCACAATACCATTGAACCAAAACACGACCAAGGGAGGAAGCAATCTAAGCATCAACTCCCACAAACCCTTTGTGTCTACTCGATATCTCATCTACACATACACCTAGCTCATGATGCCATTGTAGGGGAACGTCGCATGGGAAACAAAAAAAATTCCTACGCTCACGCAAGACCTATCCATGGTGATGAGAATCTACGAGAGGGAGAGTGGATCTACATACCCTTGTAGATCGCTAAGCGGGAAGCGTTAAGAAACGCGGTTGGTGTAGTCGAATGTCCTCGCGATCCAAATCACCGAGCGTTCCGCGATCCAATCACGATCCGTCCCGATCAAGCACCGAATGGACGACACCTCCGCGTTCAGCACACATATAGCTTGATGACGATCTCCACCTTCTTGATCCAGCAAGAGGAAGCAGAGAGGTAGAAGAGTTCTCCGGCAGCGTGACGGCGCTCTGGCTATGGTGGTGGAGCTATTCCGGCAGGGCTTCGCCTAAGCACTGCAGAAATCCGATCTGCTGAGAAATTATGCACTGGAGGAACGGGTAGCACATGGCTGAAAATCTAGTGTAAAAAACCCTAAAAACTCCAGTATATATAGGAGGAAGAGAAGAGGAGGCTTGGCCCTCAAGGGACCAGCCCTTGGTTCGGCCGAATCAAGGAGGAGAGGAGGACTCCTCCTCCAATCCTAGTAGGACTAGGATTCCTCCCTATTTTGCCTTTTTCCACCTTATCTCTTTGGGCTTTTTCTCCCAGACATATGGGCCTTGTGTGGGAAATCCACCAGCCCACTAAGGGATGGTATTCACTCTCCCACAGCCCATGTAGCCTCTTGGGTCGAAATACCCCTCCCGATGGTCTCCCGGTACACTATTTGCACTCCCGGTATACTACCGATGAGCCCGAAACTTTTCCGGTGACCAAAATAGGACTTTCTATACATCAGTCTTTACCTCCGGACCATTCCGGAGCTCCTCGTGACGTCTGGGATCTCATACGGGACTCCGAACAATCTTTGGTCACCACCATACATAACTATATACTACCGAAACGTCACCAAACCTTAAGTGTGCAGACCCTGCGGGTTCGAGAATTATGTAGACATGACCGAGACACCTCTATGGTCAGTAACCAATAGCGGAACCTGTATGTCCATATTGGTTCCTACATATTCTACGAAGATCTTTATCGGTCGAACCTCTATGTCAAGGATTTAGTTAATCTCGTATGATGTTCCCTTTGTTCTTCGTTATGTTACTTGCCCGAGATTCGATCGTCGGTATCTCCATACCTAGTTCAACCTCATTATCGGCAAGTCTCTTTACTCATTCCGTAATACAAGATCCCGTGACCAACACTTAGTCACATTGCTTGCAAGGCTTATTGTGATGTTGTATTACCGAGTGGCCCTGAGATACCTCTCCGTCACATGGAGTACCAAATCCCAGTCTTGATCCATGCCAACTCAACAGACACCTTCGGAGATACCTTTAGAGCACCTTTATAGTCACCCGGTTACGTTGCAACGTTTGATACACACAAGGCACTCTTCCGGTGTCCGTGAGTTACATGATCTCATGGTCATAGGAACATATACTTGGCATGCAGAAAATAGTAGCAATAAACTAAGACGATCATATGCTACGTTTGTAGTTTGGGTCTTGTCCATCACATCATTCTCCTAATGATGTGATCCCATTATCAAATGACATCACATGTCAATGGTTAGGAAACCTTGACCATCTTTGATCAACGAGCTAGTTCACTAGAGGCATACTAGGAACAAAGTGTTGTCTATTTACCCACACATGTAATGTGTTTCCAATCAATACAATTATAGCATGGATAATAAACGATTATCATGAACAAGGAAATATAATAATAAACACTTTTTTATTGCCTCTAGGGCATATTTCCAACAAACAGAACGACGAGCATGGAAGCCAAAACCTCTTCATCATCATCTTCATCCACAAACGCTAGCCGCCGCAATTTCCATCTCCGTAGCCATCACCACCTCCATAGTGATATTGCATCTAGTTCATACTTGTAATTGTGCATCGCACAATGCATCCATTGTAAGACATATTGCAATCAATCAATCTCAAGATGTGTTCTTCAATGATTTCTTCTCACGATTTGATCTCCATGTGTGAGTAGTTCGGTAAGGTATGGGTTGAGGTATCAGCCTTACAACCAAGGTATATGTTGAGGGGATCAATGGAAGCTTTTGACATAATAACATCTTGTATGTGTGAACTAAAATTGTTTCATGAAGTGTCTCTTGTCTTGTTCGCAATCTTCATCCGTGTAGGTACCCAAGATCATGGAGATCAAGCAGCGATGAGGCTAGGATCAAGGAAACCGTGAAGTGTTATACTGAACACCGGTGACAGTAAGGTGTAGTAGGGTAACATGAATCATATCCTTGCGGATATATATGTTGGAAATATGCCCTAGAGGCCATAATAAATTAGCTATTATCATATTTCCTTGTTCATGATAATCGTCTATTATCCATGCTATAATTGTATTGATCAGAGACTAAGATGCATGTGTGGATACATAGACAAAACCATGTCCCAAGTATGCCTCTAATAGACTAGCTCATTGATCAAAAGATGGTTAAGGTTTCCTAGCCATGGACATGAGATGTCATTTGATAACGGTATCACATCATTAGGAGAATGATGTGATGAACAAGACCCAAACTACAAACGTAGCATATGATCGTGCCAGTTTGTTGCTACTGTTTTCTGCATGCCAAGTATATGTTCCTATGACCATGAGATCATGCAACTCAAGGACTGGAGGAGTGCCTTGTGTGTATGAAACGTTGCAACGTAACTAGGTGACTATAAAGGTACTCTACAGGTATCTCCGAGGGTGTCTGTTGGGTTGGCATGGATCAAGACTGGGATTTGTTACTCCGTGTGACGGAGAGGTATCTCAGGGTCCACTCGGTACTACAACATCACAACAAGCCTTGCAAGCAATGTGACTAAGTTTTAGTCACGGGATCTTGTATTATGAAACGAGTAAAGAGACTTGTCGATAACGAGGTTGAACTAGGTATGGAGATACCGACGATCGAATCTCAAGCAAGTAACATATCGAAGAACAAAGGAAACATCATACGGGATTAACTGAATCCTTGACATAGAGGTTCGACCGATAAAGATCTTTGTAGAATATGTAGGAACCAATATGGGCATCCAGGTCCCGCTATTGGTTATTGACCGTAGAGGTGTCTCGGTCATGTCTACATAGTTCTCGAACCCGCAGGGTCTGCACACTTAAGGTTCGGTGACGTTTCGGTAGTATAGAGTTATGTATGGTGGTGACCGAAGATTATTAGGAGTCCTGGATGAGATCCTGGAAGTCACGAGGAGATCCGAAGTGGTCCGGAGGTAAAGATTGATATATAGGAAGTCCTATTTTGGTCGCCGAAAAAGTTTCGGGCTCATCGGTAATGTACCGGGAGTGCTAGTAGTGTACCGGGAAACCATCGGGAGGGGTTTTTCGACCCAAGAGGCTACATGGGCTGTGGGAGAGTGATACCAGCCCTTAATGGGCTGGTGGAAGTCCCACACAAGGCCCATGCGGCTGGGACGAAAAGCCCAAAGAGAAAAAGGTGAAAAAAGGCAAAAAGACCAAAATAAGGAGGAGTCCTAGTCCTACTAGGATTGAAGGAGGATTCCTCCTCTCCTCCTTGGTTCGGCCGAAGCCTAGGGCTGGCCCCTTGAGGGCCAAGCCTCATCCTCTCTTCCTCTTACATATACTAGAGGTTTTAGGGTTTTTGGCACTTGATTTTCAGCCACGTGCTACCCGTTCCTCTAGTGCATAGTTTCTCCTCTAGATCGGTTTTCTGTAGTGCTTAGGCGAAGCCCTGCCGGAATTGCTCCACCACCATCGCTGCAACGCCGTTGCGCTGCCGAAGAACTCGTCTACCTCTCCGCTCCCTCTCGCTGGATCAAGAAGGCGGAGATCGTCATCGAGCTGTACGTGTGCTGAACGCGGAGGTGCCGTCCGTTCGGCGCTAGATCAGAAGGACCATGATGAAGATTGCGAGACGAATCGTGATGATATCATGGGGCAGATTGTGATGAGTTCGCGAGACGGATCGTGATTGGATCGCGGGACGGATCGTGATGAGATCGCGGGACGCTCGGCGATTTGGATCACGAAGACGTTCGACTACACCAACCGCGTTTCTTAACGCTTCCCGCTTAGCAATCTACAAGGGTACGTAGATCCACTCTCCTTCTCGTAGATGCTCATCACCGTGGATAGATCTTGCGTGTGCGTAGGAAATTTTTTGTTTTCCATGTAACGTTCTCCTACAATATATGAGGTGTAGTCATTAAACACCCAATGCTCTTGTCTGATTTCATTATCTTAATTATCGAGGCAACCCCGTGCGACGGATCGGGCCTTCTGTGGGACAACTAATTCTTGATGCATGACTCGTGCAGGTTAAGATGTTATTGGGACACACCCCCACTCCGATATGAAACAAGCACATCTCGATGGGTGACTTCCTGAGCAGAAATTAATATCTTATTTGATCTCAGTGCAAATACATGGTTGTAAGCATTAAGACCTCATACCCTTATGTTTTTATCATTATAAGTGTTTGAATCACTATTTTCTTGTTGGTCCGGTCAAAAGCTGGATTTGACACTTTGACAAAAGCTTGCTAGAGACCATTGCTTGAAGGGAATCTTCCTGTCGTGGGTTCGATAACCCAGGGTAACCTTGGTGAAATAGGTGTGGGATACCCTTTCTATTCTAACACCGGATCAATAAAAAGAAGATATCAGTCGTCATGCTTGGGTAACAATGCTTGCTATCCTGCCTGCCCAATAGGTGAACGCTCCTTAGACCTATAGATGGATCGCGATGGGGCGGCTGACTTTGAGGCCAACTTTTTCTGCTGATTGTGATGTTGTAAAGGTGGAAGTGGATCCTTGTCGTAACGACGAGGTATGCCAGGAGGATTTTTGTACCCTCCCCCCGGTCTATCTCAGCCCCGAGGAGGGCAGTCAGGTTGTTTGGCCTACTCGCGCTTTGACAACATGCTTCTATCAACCTCCTAATCGAATTTTGGGAGCGGGCATCTCCGTGGATAGGACTGTCTGGTCCCCATGAGTCTATCCTCAGGTGCCTGCTCGGTCCCAAGGATCTCGATCCATTTGTAATTGAGCTCTTCCTGTTCGGACTTGAGCTTTTGGATTTTCCGCTTGATGCTTTTAGCCGTGTTGATTAGACGTCAACGGCCCGTGGCTTACGGTTATCCCTAGTTGTAGCCGACATACTTGTAACCCTAGATTCCCCCGGTGGATGGTGCGTATATAAGCCGATGGGTTTACTTTGTAGATGCAAGATGTTTTTGACTAGAGCTCATTCATACGATCTTGAGGTAGATTATTCTGTACTTTGTACCCTATTCATAATCAATATAATACAAACATGACATGGTGTATTCCAGGCGTACCGTCAAGTATAGGATGATCGACGACATGTCTTGAAGACGTATCGTCGATCATTCAAATATGTCTTGAAGTATACGTCAAGTCGATCATTCAAATATGTTTTCTTAATAGTCAAGACATATTTGAATGATCGACGACATGTCTTGAAGTGTACATAAGTCTTTAAAGTATTCCATCTTGAATACGTCGAGAGTTAGGGCATATGCGCGGCACATTCTTCGATTGTCAGGGCATCCTCGGCCCACCCCAATAATGACGCGCCGTTATGGCGTGCACCTCCTAATCCAGGACAACGTCACCTTCCCTCTTGAATTCAAGGGGTGTGTCTTGTGTGTCATTCCTCTTTCGATCGGCAATTCTATTGGTCCACTTTAACTAGTCCGTGAATTTCATATTAAATCTCAGCGTTGATGTAGCATTACCCGCATCTGATCCAGGCTGAGGAGTTAATTTGAGGTGACCGGGTGTAGATGCCCTTACGAACTTGGTGCTCCTCAAAAGATTGTAGACATCCAATCGGACGCAGATCGCCGGAAAACTTCTCCGAACCCGATATAGTCCGTGACAGTTTCAATGAACAGTTCTCTGCAGCACTCGCGCCCAGCATGCGCAGCACGCAGCCGAAGGTAGCGGTGGGTTAAGCCGGTCGGTAGCACGCACGGAGAAACCGGAGAGTCGGAGACGGACCATCTCAGCAGTCGGGACACACAGCTCGTACGTACATAAAGCCAACGGAGCAGCTCGTTGAAGCGATCAAGTTCGAGCCCCGCCACCCAAGGGCCTCAGTCGTCCATACGATACGATACGATCAAGCTCGAGCCCCGCCGCCAAGGAAGCACCTCATTGGTACGACATGGCTGGAGACTGCGGCCACGGCAAGCGCGCTCGCGTGGACGCGGACCGGCTGAGCGACCTACCGGACTGCCTCCTGCAGGACATCCTCTCGCGCCTCGGGTCCCGGCAGGCCACGCGGACGAGCGCGCTGTCCCGGCGCTGGCGGCACGTCTGGCGCACCGTGCCCTGCGTCGACATCGACCAGCGGGAGTTCCCCGGCAGCGGCAAGCCCTGCTCCCGCCAGTACCAGAGGTTCGAGGACTTCGCCGACGCCATGCTGCCGTGGCCTCCCGTCGCCGCGCAGCCGCCTCTGGACAGGTTCCGCCTCCACTTCAGCGATATCATGAAGACTGTGAACTTCTGGAGGTGGATCCGGCGCGGCCTCAGTCGCCGCCCGGCCACCGTCGACCTCCAGCGCGACTACGCCAGTGGCTACATCCTGTGGCCGCCCCACAACGTAGACATGGCCGCCGCCGCCTGCCGCCTGACGAGGCTCCGGCTCTCCGGCGTGACGCTAGGAACCTCCTTCCAGGAGGAGCTCGGCGGGCAGTTGCCGGTCCTCGAGGACCTGCACGTCCACAACTGCAACTACCACGGGTCCCTCACCATTGCCTCGCCCACGCTCAAGAGCCTCGCAATCACATGTACAATGGTCAGTCACACCACTAACACCGTGGCCATCGCGGCTCCTCGCCTCGCCTCCCTCCGCCTCGTCCTTCCGTTCGGCCGCAACGGCAGCATCTCGGTGGCTCCAGGAAACGAGGCGCTGCCGTCGCTCGTCGAGGCGTCCATCTGTCTAAATGATCTGGACCAACGGGCTTACAAAGCCAAGCTCCCGCTCCTGAGATCCATGCGCAGCTTCCTCGACCGACTAACCAATGTCAGAAAATTAGAACTCTCGGGGTTCTCCATGACGGTACGCATTTTTCATCTCTCGAGAGTTTTCTTTGTGAACTTCACAATGCTTTTGCTGATTCTCATAAGCCTAATTTTCTTTGTGAACTTCACACCTGATTTATTGTTCATGTATTTCAGGCATTGCTGGACCATGAGTCTCAAGATTTTCCGGTGTTTGAAAACCTAAGAACCTTGCTTCTCGACGGTTGTGACATTGGAGCGATCAACTTCCAAGTGTTGATGAAAGTCCTTGAGAACGCCCCTAATTTGGAGAAACTTCGATTGCGCCACTGCAAGGTATATATGTGCCTCTTTTTAATTGTATACCCTATACTTCAGTTATTTGTTTCTTGTACACCTGAGGCGAAAATCTTGTACACAACAGTTTTTAGGTCGTCCGAAGAGGAGCAAAGGGAAGGCAAAGCCGAAAAGGACATGTCCCAACCAATGTGTTTCACCACTTGCTCGACACAAGAAGCTGAATTCAATAGAAATCATGTACCAACCACAGGATCAAACTCACTTGAAAGAGTTTTTCGTAAAATTTCAGAAGGAATCGCCAAAGGAAATGCAGATGTGGCGGCGAGTTACCGGGAATTTGAGCATTTCAAAAGTGAATACAGGAGGAGGAGATCAGGTTTCCACTGCTGCTCGTGTTACACCGGTTCAAGAGTCGACTCTATATTTGCGTCGCATCATCGCGCAGGATCCAGCAGCAGGAGGGATGCAACATAGCTATGGTGACGTGTTAGACTAAGAAAACATTATGCTCGCGGTTTCAAGCGTGACTTGTATTATGTATTTATTTTTTCTATTGTATTGTAGTGTGGCTTGTGTGGTGCCAAGTGCTTGTGCAAGTAGCACATGAAGGTTGATATCGCACCACTCATATTTCACTTGAATGGAGAAAATGCTTTAGTATTTTTCATAGCACCCATCAGCATTTACGACGCCTTATAGTGAATGTCTCATACTGGGATTTTATATAGCTGATGAGTGCTATGAAAAATAGTGGGATTTTATTAGCACCCATCAGCTAATATTTGTCATAGATCATCAAAACCGGCCAACAGGTTCCTGTTGGTTTTGATGATCTATGACAAAACCTTTGAGATGATTGATGTTCCATTGAGCTTATTTCTTGTATAGCATTTGATCTCATTGTGTATAGGTTTGGCTACAATTGGAAAATCACTGGTGACCATTCAAAAAACTTTTCTAGTTGTTGTTCTCCTCAAGCTCTTATTATGTATTTTCTAGACTTTATTTTATTTTTATTTTTTCGAAAAGAAGTGTGACCTCTGGCCTCTGCATCAGCATGATGCATACGGCCTTTTTATTAATGATAGGAAAACAAATAGTCTGCAGTCTCAAACATACTTTGAAGGAGCAAAAATACAGTTCGTAAAACAAAACAAGAAAAGCCACAACCGGCGAAAATAGGCCTCGATGCCTAACCATCTATCATATTAGTGGACCGTCATCCAAACCGGTTGAATATATCCCATGCTACTATCTCCCACCGGGTAGATCCAGTAACCAAAGGCTCCCTGATTTCCGCAGGAGTGAGTAACGATCACATACAGATCAACATCGATGCCCTGTGTAGTACCTGCAAGAAATGTATATGTATTTATCTGTTAAAAACCATGTCATTTCTACAGTTCTATATAGCCCAAAGAAGTGCACATACTCCTCTGCGTATATGTCTAGTGGTATTTATATCGACTCCGTTTAGCCACGTACCAAATAATGTGTCAATGCTATCGGTAGGATCAATATTAAAAGTTACCCGAACAGTTTGCCATAATAATTATGCTAGCGGACAATGGAGAAAAAGGTGTTTGATTGTTTCCTGATGATCACAGAAACTGCATCTCGTACTTCCTGGCTAATTGCGCTTTGCTAAATTGTCCTTAGTGAGAGTCACCTTCTTGTGAACAAACCATATGAAGACTTTGATTCTCAAAGGAACCTTGACCTTCCAAATGTGAATTGACTTGGATAAAGCCGTCGTGTCAATAAGGTCAAGGTACATTGATTTGACTATAAATATGCCTGAAACTGTGTCCTTGGGTTTGCAAATTATGTCCCATTTAGTAAGTCTATATTTTTTCTTAACTTCATCACTGTGCCAAAAGAAGCGGGGTCAATAGAAAATCCAATCTTTTGCATACCCCTACTGGTATCTCAAAGAAGGAAAGGAGAAATATAGGCATACTCGTAAGCACCGAGTTAATCAATATTAGCCTTCCTCCATAAGATAGAAGCTTACCCTTCCAGCTGCTTAGCTTCTTCTCAAATCGATCCTCTATACACTTCCACTCTTGGTTCGATAACTTACGATGGTGAATCGCTATACCCAAGTAGTTGAACGGCAAGCTACCCAATTCACATCCGAACAGTTGTTTGTAATCGTCTTGTGCTTCTTTGGCTCTCCCAAAGCAGAACAGTTCACTCTTGTGAAAGTTCATTTTTAAACCTAATAGTTGTTCAAATAAGTAGAGGGTAAGTTTCATGTTCCTTGCTTTCGCTATATCGTGTTCCATAAAGAGAATAGTGTCATCAACATATTGTAAGATGGACACCCCCATCATCAACTAGCTGAGGTACTAGTCCACCTACCAGGCCTTCCTATTTTGCCCTTCCTATTAGTATTGCAAGCATATGTGCAACGACATTAAATAGGATTGGGGACATTGGGTCTCCCTGCCGAAGACCTTTATGAGTTTGGAAAAAATGACCAATATCATCATTAACTTTAATTTCAGCACTCCCTTTTTGTACAAAAGATTCAACTTGCTTTCTCCATAGCTCGTCAAAACCTTTCATACGCAATGCTTGTTGTAGGAATGGCCATTTAACTTTATCATATGCTTTCTCGAAATCCACCTTGAAGATAATCCCATCTAGTTTCTTCGAATGAATTTCATGAAGGGTTTCATGGAGCACAACCACACCCTCCAAACTATGTCTACCTGGCATGAACGCTGATTGACTAGGTTGCACCACTGCATGTGCAATCTGCATCAATCTATTGGTCCCAACCTTGGTAAATATTTTGAAACACACATTAAGGAGGCATATAGGTATGAACTGTTCAATACGCACCGCCCCCTCCTTCTTTGGCAAAAATGTAATAGTCCCAAAGTTTAGGTGGTATAACTGCAAGTGCCCATCAAACAAGTCCCGAAACATCGGGATTAGGTCTCCTTTAATAATGTGCCAACATCTCTTATAGAATTCAGCCAGGAACCCATCTGGCCCTGGTGCCTTATTATTCTTCATTTGCGATATTGCATCAAATACCTCTTTCACCGAGAACAGTGCAGTTAATATCTCATTCTCGTCCCTCCCGAGTTGAAGTATATCCCCAACCAACTGCTCATCCATAGACACTGTATTGTCGTCAGGGGCACTGAACAGTTTCTTGTAGTATTTCGAGATGTACAACTTTAGGTTCTCATGCCCAACGTTTGTACCCTCATCATGTTCGAGTTTATAAATTTTCTTCTTTCTATGTTTTCCATTAGCAATCAAATGGAAAAATTGTGTCTTGTCATCCCCTTCAATTACCTGGCACACTTTTGCTCTAAGTGCCCATTTCAACTCCTCTTCTTTGAGGAGTTGTTTAAGATTCTGTTCTGCCTCCGCTTTGGATGCCCTCTCATTGTCATCCAACAGCATGGATTTAGCTTTTATGTCTAGCTCATTTATAAGTTCCATAAGCCTTTGTTTCTTGAGCTTATAAGCACCGCTTTCATGCTTCTCCCAACCCCGAAGAAACTGTCTTAGCTGTCTAATTTTATTTTGCCATTTATCGACATTAGATCGTCCCCCCATGGCCCTCGTCCATTCTCTAGTTGTGAGGTCTATGAATCCTTCTCTTTCAAACTAGGCCACCTCGAAAGAGAAAGCATTCTTGTTACCCACATGTGTGGCCTCTCCGGAGTCAACAAACAATGCAGTATGGTCTGAAATAACCCTAGACAGTGCTCGTACTATCACCCGTGGGAATTTCTGCTCCCATTCCACACTAGTCAGTACCCGATCCAACTTCTCAAACGTTGGAATCGGTAACGTGTTAGCCCACGTGAATTTTCTGCCTGTGAACTCTATCTCTCATAAGTCTAGGCTATTGATGATTGTATTGAACATGAATGATCGTCTGCCATCAAAGTTATCATTATTATTTTCATCCCTTCGCCTAATTATGTTGAAGTCCCCTCCCACTAAGATGGGTAACTTCTAATTCTTGAGCTTGCATTGGTTTTCTCTTTAAGAGGAAAGTGTGATGTAGCAAAATAGATAAGTATTTCGCTCAGTTGTTGAGAACCAAGGTATCAATCCAGTAGGAGGTACAAGCAAGGCCCCAATCTATGCATCTACACAAACAATCAAACACTTTCACCCAACGCTATAAAGGGGTTGTCAATCCCTTCATGGTTACTTGCAAGGATGAGATCTGATAGAGATAGATATAAAATATTACTAAAAGTAAAACTAAATAAAACTAAATAAAAGTAAATAAAATTGCAGCAAGGTATTTTTGATATTTTTGGTTTATAGATCTGAATATATAATATGGAAAATAGACCCGGGGGCCATAGATTTCACTAGAGGCGTCTCACTTTAAGGAAAATAATACGGTGGGTGAACAAATTACTGTTGTGCATATGGTTTGGTTTAAGTGCATATGGAACGTGTGACCCAAGGAACGTATGGTTTGGTTTAAGTGCATATGGCGTTAATCCTTTTGGGGAGTAGAGCAGCAAATATAGCACATGGTCAGTGACTCTATGTATGTATAACCTTCCTCCTTGGTTGTGCATGAAGCGGAAGTTCATTATGATGCTAGTGCTCATCCAAGGCCCTAAGCAACCTAGCAATGACATTGATGTGTACCTAAGGCCATTAGTTGATGAACTTTTACAGCTATGGAATGGAAGAGGTGTACATGTGTGGGATGAGAACGAATAGGAGGAATTTGACCTACATGCGTTGCTGTTTGTAACCAACAACGATTGGCCTGCTCTCAGTAACCTTTCAGGACACACAAACAAGGGATACCACGCATGCACACACTGTTTAGATGACACCGAAAGTATATATTTGGACAAATGCAGGAAGAATGTGTACCTGGGGCATTGTCGATTTCTTCCGACCAACCATCAATGTTGAAAGAAAGGAAAGCATTTCAAAGGTGAGGCAGATCACCGGAAGAAGCCCGCCCTCCGTATTGGTGATCAAATACTTGATATGGTCAATGATTTACAAGTAATCTTTGGAAAGGGTCCTAGCGGACTATCTATTCCGACTGACAATGAGGGACGTGCACCCATGTGGAAGAAGAAATCTATATTTTGGGACCTACCCTATTGGATAGACCTAGAGGTCCACTCTGCAATCGACGTGATGCACGTGACGAAGAATCTTTGCATGAACCTGCTAGGATTCTTGGGAGTGTATGGGAAGACAAAAGATACACTGGAGGCACGGGAGGACCTGCAATGTGTGCACGAAAAAGACGACATGCATCCAAAGCAGTATGAAGGTCCTGCCAGCGACGCTCTTACCAAAGAAGAGAAGGAAATCTTCTTTTAATGCCTACTCAGTATGAAGGTCCCGTCTGGGTTCACGTCGAATATAAAAGGAATAATAAATATGACCGAGAAAAAGTTCCAGAACCTAAAGTCGCATGACTGCCATGTGATTATGATGCAACTGCTTCCGGTTGCAGTGAGGGGGCTTCTACTAGAAAAAGTTCGATTAGCCATTGTGAAGCTATGTGCATTCCTCGATGCAATCTCTTAGAAGGTAATCTATCCATAAATCCTGCCAAGGTTAAAGAGTGATTTGGTGCAATGTCTTGTCAGTTTTGAGATGGTGTTCCCACCATCCTTCTTTAATATCATGACGCACGTCCTAGTTCATCTAGTCGAGGAGATTGGCATTCTGGGCCCTGTATTTCTACACAATATGTTCCCCTTTGAGAGGTTCATGGGAGTCTTAAAGAAATATGTCCGTAACCGTGCTAGGCCAGAAGGAAGCATCTCCACAGGCCATCAAACAGAGGAGGTCACTGGGTTTTGTGTTGACTTCTTTCCTGACCTTAAGCCAATTGGTCTCCCTCAATCGCGGTATGAGGGGAGACTGACTGGAAAAGGCATGCTAGGAGCAGACTCAATAATATGTAGGGACGGACATTCTTGGTCTTAAGCACACTACACAGTTCTATAGAATTCTACCTTGGTGACCCCGTATGTCAATGAACACAAGAATATTCTGCGCTCTAAACACCCGGAGCAGTGTGACGACTGGATTACATGCGAACACATCGGGACTTTTGGCAGTTGGTTGCAAACACATCTCATGGGTAACACCACTGTTGCAGATGAGTTGTACTCATTGGCCAGGGGACCATCTTCGACTGTATTGACTTACAAAGGGTACGAGATAAATGGGAATACATTTTACACGATCGCCCAAGATCAAAAGAGCACCAACCAAAACAGTGGTGTCAGCTTTGATGCAACATCCAACGAGGGAAAGGACACATATTATGGTTACATAGTGGACATATGGTAACTTGACAATGGACATGATTTTAAGGTCCCTTTGTTTCGGTGCAATTGGGTCAATCTGTCAAGAGGCGGGGTACAGGAAGACCCGCAGTACGGAATGACATCAGTGGATCTGAACAATCTTGGGTACACAGACGAACCATTTGTCCTAGCCAATGATGTGGCGCGGGTTTTCTATGTGAAGGAAATGTCTACAAAACCTAGAAAAAGAAAATATAAGGAAGCGAATACATCATACGATGAGCCAAAGCGCCACATAGTTCTTTCAGGGAAAAGAGACATCATGGGAGTAGAGGGCAAGACAGACATGTCTGCAGATTATGAAAAGTTTCGTGAAATTCCTCCCTTGAAAGTGAAGGCTGACCCAAGCAACATGTTGAATGGTGAAGATTATCCATGGTTACGGCGCAATAAGCAAGGGACACACGCGAAGAAAAAGTGAAGACTTTCTCTCCACAACTATTCTGATGATGGATTTGCTCTAGAATATGGTTGAAAAGGGATGATGTGGCTTCAAATGGTGCATATTGAATGTAGAAAAATTATTGAATTCAGATATGTTTAAAAAATTGAAATCCTTTTGTAATAGACGTGTTTTCGTCGGGAACCCTGATACTTCGAAAGAGATTGTCCATTTTGTACACGAACTGCATCTAGTTTTTGTTGTAAACCTCTCAGCTTTTTAGCACATGCTATGTGGGTGAAATGATGGTACCATGCCAAGTTTCAACCATTTCAGAGTTCATTTGCAGTGCTTTTCAATTTAGGGTCATTTTAGCTTAAAATAAATGATGAAATGCATGAAATATAGCAAATGAAAATGGTTGAAAAGGGATGATGTGGCCTCGAATGGTGCATATTGAATGCAGAAAAAATATTGAGTTCAAATATGTTTAAAAATTGTAATCCTTTTGTAACAGTCGTGTTTTCGTCTGAAACCCTAATTCTTCGAAAGAGATTGTCCATTTTGTACACGAAGTGCATCCAATTTTTGCTATAACCCTCTCAACTTTTTAGCACATGCTATGTGGGTGAAATGATGGTACCATGCCAAGTTTCAACCATTTCAGAGTTCATTTGTAGTGCTTTTCAATTTAGGGTCATTTTAGCTTAAAATAAATGATGAAATGCATGAAAAATATCAAATGAAGTCAGAAAATGGTTGAAAAGGGATGATGTGGCTTCGAATGGTGCATATTGAATGCAGAAAAATTCTTGAGTTCAAATACGTTAAAAAATTGTAATCCTTTTGTAACAGACGTGTTTTCATCCAGAACCCTAATACTTCGAAACAGATTGTCCATTTTGTGCACGAAGTGCATCCAGTTTTTGTCATAACCCTCTCAACTTTTTAGCACATGCTATGTGGGTGAAATGATGGTAACATGCCAAGTTTCAACCATTTCAGGGTTCATGTGTAGTGCTTTTCAATTTAGGGTCATTTGAGCTTAAAATAAATGATGAAACGCATGAAAAATAGCAAATGAAGTCAGAAAATGGTTGAAAAGGGATGATGTGGCTTCGAATGGTGCATATTGAATGCAGAAAAATTCTTGAGTTCAAATACGTTAAAAAATTAAAATCCTTTTGTAACAGACGTGTTTTCATCTAGAACCCTAATACTTCGAAAGAGATTGTCCATTTTGTACACGAAGTGCATCCAGTTTTTGTCATAACCCTCTCGACTTTTTAGCACATGCTATGTGGGTGAAATGATGGTAACATGCCAAGTTTCAACCATTTCAGGGTTCATGTGTAGTGCTTTTCACTTTAGGGTCATTTGAGCTTAAAATAAATGATGAAACGCATGAAAAATAGCAAATGAAGTCAAAAAATGGTTGAAAAGGAATGATATCACTTCGAATGGTGCATATTGAATGCAAAAAATTTCTTGAGTTCAAATATGTTTAAAAAATTGAAATCCTTTTGTAATAGACGTGTTTTCGTCCGATAAAAGTTATATAGCTAAACTTGATATTATATAAAATTTATGCAACTAAAATTATCAAAGATTTTTTGTTAAAAGCTTTAATAGCAAAAAGAATATTCATAAAGTATTTTTTGTTAAGAACTTTAATATGCAAAAAATAACATAAAATGACAAAGGTGAAAATAGATGTGCTTATAGAGGAAATTCATCCTAAATTCAAATTGCTAGTTAGGGAGCCTAACTAGCATTTTAAATTTAGGTCAAATTTCCTGTATAAGGGCATCTATTTTCAATTTGAGAGGAGCTCAACGTATCAGCCGTGGTGGGGCTTATAAACAGGTTCGGGCAACCTTCGCTTGGCAAGGTGGGACTGAACTTCCACCACACCACTGCGCCACCCTTTAGTCCCGGTTGGTGGCACCAACCGGGACTAAAAAGCTAAAATAGCAAACAAAAATAACATAAAAAAATGCCGCCTACTAGGCAACCACGACCTGCATACGACTAGAAACCTATCTAAACATGGGCCAGGAAGCAGACCGCGGGCCCAGCAGGCCCAACACGGTAGAGGTAGAGTTTAGGCATATACATAGCCTGCTTTGGAGAGGAGCTCGACAAGTGATGCGCAGCGGGGATTATAAACCGGTGCGATCGCCCCTCGACTAGCGAGGTGGGATTAAACTTTCGACACCATCGCGCCAGACCTTTGGTCTCGGTTGGTGGCACCAACCGGGTCTAGAGGCCCCCCTTTAGTCCCGGTTGCAGCCACCAACCGGGACCAAAGGCCTCTAATTCCTGCCCTTTGGGCTGCCGAAATTGACCTTTTAGTCCTGGTTGGTGGCTGCAACCGGGACTAATGCAGCCCTTTAGTCCCGGTTACAGCCACCAACCGGGACTTAAGGTCTCAGTATATAAGCGAGAGTTAGGAATGTTTGCAGATTTTACGTGCAGTTGCCCTGACTGTTGGGGAACGTCGCATGGGAAACAAAAATTTTCCTACGCACACGCAAACCTATCCATGGTGATGAGCATCTACGAGAGGGAGAGTGGATCTACATACCCTTGTAGATCGCTAAGCGGGAAGCGTTAAGAAACGCGGTTGGTGTAGTCGAACATCTTCGCGATCCAAATCGCCGAGCGTCCCGCGATCTCATCACGATCTGTCCCGCGATCCAATCACGATCCGTCCCGTGAACTCATCACGATCCGTCCCGCGATCTCATCACGATCCGTCTCACGATCTTGATCACGATCTGTCCCGCGAACTCATCACGATCCGTTCCGCGATCTCATCACGAACTGTCTCACGATCTCGATCACGGTCCTTCCGATCTAGCGCCGAACGGACGGCACCTCCGCGTTCAGCACACGTGCAGCTTGATGACGATCTCCACCGTCTCGATCCAGCGAGAGGAGGTGGAGAGGAGAGAGAGTTCACCGGCAGTGTGACGGTGCTCCGGTGATGGTGGTGGAGTGATTGCGGCAGGGCTTCGCCTAAGCGCTGCGGAAAACTGATCTAGAGGAGAAACTGTGCACCGGTGAAACGGGTAGCACGTGGCCGGAAATTCTGTCCAAAAACCACCCAATCCACTAGTATATATAAGAGGAGAGGAGAGGAGAGGCAGCCAAGGCCTTTGGGTCGGCCGAAATAGGAGGTGGGAGCAATCCTACTTCACCTCCAATCCTAGTTGGAGTAGGATTGCCTCCTATTGGTTGATTTTCCACTTTTTGCTTTAGGACTTTCTCTCCTGCGCCATGGGCCTTTGTGGCTGTTTTCCCAGCCCACTAAGGGCTGGTTATTATTCTCCCACAGCCCATGGACCTCTTGGGGTCGAAATACCCCTCCCGGAGGTCCTCCGGTACACTACCGGCACTCCCGGTACAATACCGATACTCCCGGTACACTACCGATGAGCCCGAAACTTTTCCGGAAACCAAACTGGGACTTCCTATATATGAATCTTTACCTACGGACCATTCCGGAGCTCCTCGTGACGTCCGGGATCTCATCCGGGACTCCAAACAACCTTCGGTCACCACCATACATAACTCTACACTACCGAAACGTCACCGAACCTTAAGTGTGCAGACCCTGCGGGTTCGAGAACTATGTAGACATGACCGAGACACCTCTACGGTCAATAACCAATGGCGGGACCTGGACGTCCACATTGGTTCCTACATATTCTACGAAGATCTTTATCGGTCGAACCTCTATGTCAAGGATTCAGTTAATCCCGTATATCGTTCCCTTTGTTCTTCGGTATGTTACTTGCCCGAGATTCGATCGTCGGTATCTCCATACCTAGTTCAACCTCGTTACCGGCAAGTCTCTTTACTCGTTCCGTAATACAAGATCCCGCAACTAACAATTAGTCACATTGCTTGCAAGGCTTATTGTGATGTTGCATTACCGAGTGGGCCCCGAGATACCTCTCTGTTACACGGAGTAACAAATCCCAGTCTCGATCCATGCCAACTCAACAGACACCATTGGAGATACCTGTAGAGCACCTTTATAGTCACCCAGTTACATTGCGACATTTGATACACACAAGGCACTCCTCCGATATCCGTGAGTTGCATGATCTCATGGTCATAGGAACATATACTTGACATGTAGAAAACAGTAGCAATAAACTGACACGATCATATGCTATGTTTGTAGTTTGGGTCTTATCCATCACATCATTCTCCTAATAATGTGATCCCATTATCAAATGACATCTCATGTCCATGGCTAGGAAACCTTAACCATCCTTTGATCAACGAGCTAGTCCATTAGAGGCATACTAGGGACATGGTTTTGTCTATGTATCCACACATGCATTTAAGTCTCCGATCAATACAATAATAGCATGGATAATAAACGATTATCATGAACAAGGAAATATGATAATAACTAATTTATTATTGCCTCTAGGGCATATTTCCAACACTGACGACACCGAGAACATCGACGCCACCAAGCTGCCCGAGCTCGCCGTCGACGCCCTCACCGCCCTTTGGACGACACCCCGACCCAATGCCATGTCCCTTGTCGCCGTCGCCTCCCTCGACGCCCTGCGACCCGTCGTCGCCGTCGTTGCCGACCTCGACGCTCTCCCCATCTTGCCACCCTCGACGCCCTTGCCCCGTCGTCGCCCTCTGCCCCGTCGCCGTCCTGACCCGACGCCATCGCCACTCGTCGCCATCGCCACTCTCCCTATCATCGTCGCTGCTCTCCCCATCGCCGATCTCCCCGTCACGCCGCTCTCCTCTCGTCAAGCCCCGGTGAAGACGATCGTTTTAGTTGTTTCATGTGTTAGTTAATTTAGTTTTTTATGTTTTAGCTAATTTAGTTGTTTTAGTTATTTTGTGTTTTAGTTGTTTAGTTTTTTATGTTTTATTTGTTTTAGTTAATTAAGTGTTCATATTGTTTTAGTTAGTTTAGTTGTTTGATGTTTTAGTTGTTTTAGTTGTTTTATCGGTGATGCGATATCGAGAAGTCCCCGACGATCGATGGTGAGGGAGCGAGAGTCCCCTACGATATCGATGATTTATTTTAGGCGGATATCCACTTTTTTTGTTTTAGTTGTTTTATCGGTGACGCGATATCGAGGAGTACGCGATGTCATCGATAAGGGAGAGTCCCCGACGATCGACGGTGAGGGAGCGAGAGTCCCCGACGATGTTGACGATTTTATAATGGGCAAATATCGACGTTTTGTTTTTTAGTTGTTCTATTAGTGACACGATATCGAGGAGTCTCCGATGATCGTCGGTAAGGGAGAGTCCCCCGACGATCGACAGTGACGGAGCGATTGTCCCCGGCGATATCGACGATTTTATATTAGGCAGATATATGATGTTTACATGTTTAAATGTTTAGTTCCATAGTGTAGTCATTGAGTCGATGATGCCCGACCTGTTGGAAATATGCCCTAGAGGCAATAATAAAATGGTTATTATTGTATTTCCTTTTTCAATATAATTGTCTATTCTCCATGCTATAATTGTGTTAACCGGAAACCATAATGCATGTGTGAATACATAGACCACAAGGTGTCCCTAGTGAGCCTCTAGTTGGCTAGCTCGTTGATCAATAGATGGTCATGGTTTCATGACCATGGATATTGGATGTCGTTGATAACGGGATCACATCATTAGGAGAATGATGTGATGGACAAGACCCAATCCTAAGCATAGCACAAGATCATGTAGTTCGTCTGCTAAAGCTTTTCCAATGTCAAGTATCATTTCCTTAGAGCATGAGATTGTGCAACTCCCGGATACTGTAGGAATAATTTGGGTGTGCCAAACGTCACAACATAACTGGGTGGCTATAAAGGTACACTATAGGTATCTACGAAAGTGTCTATTGGGTTGGCACGAATCGAGACTGGGATTTGTCACTCCGTGTGACGGAGAGGTATCTCTGGGCCCACTCAGTAAGACATCATCATAATGAGCTCAAAGTGACTAAGGTGTTAGCCACGGGATGTGTTACGAAATGAGTAAAGAGACTTGCAGGTAACGAGATTGAACAAGGTATAGGGATACCGACGATCGAATCTCGGGCAAGTATCATAGCGGTAGACAAAGGGAATTGTATACGGGATTGATTGAATCCCCGACATCGTGGTTCATCCGATGAGATCATCGTGGAGCATGTGGGAGCCAACATGGGTATCCAGATCCCGCTGTTGGTTATTGACCGGAGAGGTGTCTCGGTCATGTCTACGTGTCTCCCGAATCCATAGGGTCTACACACTTAAGGTTTGATGACGCTAGGGTTATAGGGAAATAGTGTACATGGTTACCGAAGGTAGTTTGGAATCCTGGATGAGATCCCAGATGTCACGAGGAGTTCCGGAATGGTCCAGAGGTAAAGAATGATATATAGGAAGTGAGGATTTGGTTGCCAGAAATGTTTCGGGGATTACCGGTAACGTACCGGGACCACCGGAAGGGTTCCGAGGGTCCACCAAGTGGGGCCACCGGCCCCAGAGGGCTTCATGGGACGCAAGTGGGAGGGAACCAGCCCCTAGGTGGGCTGGTGCACCCCCACAAGGGCCCAAGGCGCAGCAAGGGAAGAGAGGAGGGCAAACCCTAGGCTCAAATGGGCCTAAGGCCCACCTAGGGGGTAGCCACCCCTCTCTCCCTCTGGCCGCCACACCAGATGAGATCTGCGGCTGCCGCCGGCCCCTAGAGTGGGAACCCTAGGGCGCAGCCCTCCCTCCTCCTCCTCCTATATATAGTGGTGGGTTTTGGGGCTGCCAGACACACGAGTTCTCTCTCTCGGCGCAGCCCTACCCTTCTTCTTCCTCATTCTCTGCGATGCTTGGCGAAGCCCTGCAGGAGACCACGCAGCTCCACCGTCACCACGCCGTCATGCTGCTGGAGCTCTCCCTCAACCTCTCCTTCCTCCTTGCTGGATCAAGGCGCAGGAGAAATCACTGGGATGCACGTGTGATGAATGCGAAGGCGCCGTTGTTCGGCGCTAAGATCGGAATCCACCGCGATCTGAATCGCTGCGAGTACGACTCCACCAACTGCATTCTTGTAACGCTTCCGCTTAGCGATCTTCAAAGGTATGAAGATGAGATATCTCCCCACTCATTGATGGTTTCTCCATAGATAGATCTTGGTGATCGTAGGAAATTTTTTGATTTACTACTACGTCTCCCAACAGTTGCATCATGAGCTAGGTCTATGCGTAGAATCTATGCACGAGTAGAACACAAAGTTGTTGTGGGCGTCGATCTTGTTAATTTGCTTACCACTACTAGTCTTATCTTGATTCAGCAGTATTGTGGGATGAAGCGGCCTGGACCAACTTTACACGTACGCTTACGTGAGACCGGTTCCACCGCCTGACATGCACTTGCTGCATAAGGTGGCTAGCGAGTGTCTGTCTCTCCCACCTTAGTCGGATTGGATTCGATGAAAAGGGTCCTTATGAAGGCTAAATAGCAATTGGCATATCACGTTGTGGTTTTAGCATAGGTAAGAAACGTTCTTGCTAGAAACCTATAGTAGCCACGTAAAAACTTTCAACTGCAAATTAGAGGACGTCTAACTTGTTTTTGCAGCATATGCCTTGTGATGTGATATGGCCAAAAGGATGTGATGTGATGCATTGTGATGTATGAGATTGATCATGTTCTTGTAATAGGATTCACGACTTGCATGTCGGTGAGTATGACAACCGGTAGGAGCCATAGGAGTTGTCTTATTTTATTGTATGACCTGCATGTCAATCATAAACGCCATGTAATTACTTTACTTTATTGCTAAACGGTAGCCATAGTAGTAGAAGTAATAGTTGGCGAGACAACTTCATGAAGACACGATGATGGAGATCATGGTGTCGTGCTCGTGACAGTGATGATCATGGTGCCGCGAAGATGGAGACCAAAGGAGCAAGAGATATTGGCCATATCATGTGACTATATATTGATTGCATGTGATGTTTATCATGTTTACATCTTATTTCTTAGAACGATGGTAGTAAATAAGATGATCTCTCAATAAAATTTCAAGAAATGTGTTCACCCTAACTGTGCACCGTTGCTAAGGATCGTTGTTCCAAAGCACCACGTGATGATCGGGTGTGATAGGTTCTAACATTCGCATACAACGGGTGTAAGCCAGATTTACACATGCGAAACACTTAGGTTGACTTGACGAGCCTAGCATATACATACATGGCCTCGGAACACGGAAGACCGAAAGGTCAAACATGAGTCGTATAGAAGATACGATCAACATGGAGATGTTCACCATGGATGAATAGTCTGTCTCACGTGATGATCGGACACGGGCTAGTTGACATGGATCATGTGTCACTTGGATGACTAGAGAGATGTCTATCTAAGTGGGATTTCATTAAATAATTTGATTATGTGAACTTAATTATCATGAACTTAGTCTAAAATTGTCTTTACAATCTATATTGTAGATCCAATGGCCAACGCTAATGTCACCCTCAACTTCAACGCGTTCCTAGAGAAAACCAAGCTGAAAGATGATGGAAGCAACTATGCGGATTGGGTCCGTAGCTTGAGGATCATCCTCATAGCTTCCAACAGATTGTATGTCCTTGATGCACCGCTAGGTGACCCACCCATTTTCCCAGCGGACCAAGATGTTACGAACGCTTGGCAGTCATGCTGTGATGATTACTCCCTGGTTCAGTGTGGTATGCTTTACAGTTTAGAACTGGGGCTCCAAAAGCATTTTGAGCAACACGGAGCATATGAGATGTTCCAAGAGCTGAAACTGATTTTCCAAGCTCATGCCCAGGTCAAGAGATATGACGTCTCCGACAAGTTCTTCAGCTGTAAGATGGAGGAGAATAGTTCTGTCAGTGAGCACATACTCAAAATGTCTGGGTTGCACAACTGCTTGACTCAGCTGGGAGTTAATCTCCCGGATGACTCGGTCATTGACAGGATCCTGTAGTCGCTTCCACCTAGCTACAAGAGCTTTGTGATGAACTACAACATGCAGGGTATGGAGAAGTCCATTCCTGAGTTGTATTCGATGCTGAAATCAGCGGAGGTCAAGATCAAAAAGGAGCATCAAGTGTTGATGGTGAATAAGACCACTAGTTTCAAGAAAGGCAAGGGTAAGAAGTACTTCAAGAAGGACGGAAAAGCTGTTGCCGCACCCGGTAAGCAAGTTGCCGGGAAGAAGAACAAGAATGGACCCAAGCCTGAGACTGAGTGCTTTTATTGCAAGGGTACCGGTCACTGGAAGCGGAACTACCCGAAGTACTTAGCGGATAAGAAGGCCGGCAACGTTAAAGGTATATGTGATATACTTGTTATTGATGTGTACCTAACCAGCGCTCATAGTATCTCCTGGGTATTTGATACCAGTGCAGTTGCTCACATTTGTAACTCCAAGTAGGAGCCGCGGAATAAGTGGAGGCTGGCAAAGGACGAGGTGACGATGCGCATCGGGAATGGTTCCGAGGTCGATGTGATCGCCGTCGGCATGCTACCTCTACATCTACCTTCGGGATTAGTTTTAAACCTTAATAATTGTTATTTAGTACCAGCTTTGAGCATGAACATTGTATCTGGATCTCGCTTGATGTGAGATGGCTACTCATTTAAATCTGAGAATAATGGTTGTTCTATTTATATGAGAGAAACGTTTTATGGTCATGCTCCGCTGGTTAATGGTTTATTTTTGATGAATCTCGAACGTGATGTTACACATGTTCATAGTGTGAGTACCAAAAAGTGTAAGGTTGATAATGATAGTCCCACTTACATGTGGCACTGCCGCCTTGGTCATATTGGTATCAAACGCATGAAGAAGCTCCATGCTGATGGACTTTTGGAGTCTATTGATTTTGAATCACTTGACACGTGCAAACCATGCCTCATGGGCAAGATGAACAAGACTCCGTTCTCCAGAACAATGGAGCGAGCAACTGACTTGTTGGAAATAATACATACCGATGTATGCGGTCCAATGAGCGTCGAGGCTCACGGTGGCTACCGTTATGTTCTCACCCTCACTGATGACTTGAGCAGATATGGGTATGTCTACTTAATGAAACACAAGTCTGAAACCTTTGAAAGGTTCAAGGAATTTTAGAGTGAGGTACAGAATCAACGTGAGAGGAAAATAAAGTGCCTACGATCTGATCATAGCGGAGAATATTTGAGTCATGAGTTTGGCATGCACCTAAGGAAATGTAGAATTGTTTCACAACTCACGCCGCCTAGCACACCTCAACAAAATGGTTTGTCTGAATGTCGTAATCGCACTCTATTCGATATGGTGCGATCTATGATGTCTCTTACCGACTTACCGCTATCATTTTGGGGATATGCCGTAGAGACTGCCGCATTCACTTTAAATAGGGCACCGTCAAATTCCGTTGAGATGACACCGTATGAATTATGGTTTGGAAATAAACCTAAGTTGTCGTTTCTAAAAGTTTGGGGATGCGATGCTTATGTGAAGAAACTTCAACCTGAGAAGCTCGAACCCAAAGCGGAAAAGTGTGTCTTCATAGGATATCCCAAAGAGACTATTGGGTATACCTCATACCTCAGATCTGAAGGCAAAGTCTTTGTTGCCAAGAATGGATCCTTTATCAAGAAAGAGTTTCTCTCGAAAGAAGTAAGTGGGAGGAAAATAGAACTTGATGAGGTAATCATACCTCCACTCGAACCGGAGAGTAGCACAGCACGGGAAGTTGTTTCCGTGGAGCCTACACCGGCTGGAGAGGAAGTTAATGATGATGATCATGAAACTTCAGATCAAGTTATTATTGAATGTCGAAGGTCCACTAGGACACGTTCCGCACCAGAGTGGTACGACAACCTTGTCCTGGAGATCATGTTGTTGGACAACGGTGAACCTTCAAACTATGAAGAAGCGATGGCGGGCCCGGATGCCAACAAATGGCTTGAAGCCATGAAATCCGAGATAAGATCCATGTATGAGAACAAAGTGTGGACTTTGGTGGACTTGCCTGATGATAAGCGAGCCATTGAAAATAAATGGATCTTTAAGAAGAAGACTGACGCAGATGGTAATGTGACCGTCTATAAGGCTCGGCTTGTCGCTGAGGGTTATCAACAAGTTCAAGGAGTTGACTACGATGAGACTTTCTCACCCGTAGCGATGCTGAGTCTGTTCGAATCATGTTAGCAATTGCCGCATTTTATGATTATGAGATCTAGCAAATGGACGTCAAAACGGCATTCCTTAATGGCTTCCTTAAGGAAGAACTGAATATGATGCAGCCGGAAGGTTTTGTCGATCCTAAAGATGCTAACAAAGTATTCAAGCTCCAGCGCTCCATCTATGGGCTGATGCAAGCATCTCGGAGTTGGAACATTCGCTTTAATGAGGTGATTACAGCGTTTGGATTTGTATAGGTTTATGAAGAACCCAGTATTTACAAGAAAGTGAGTGGGAGGTCCGTAGCATTTCTCATATTATATGTGGATGACATATTGTTGATGGGAAATGATATAGAACTTTTGGAAAGTGTAAAGGCCTACTTGAATAAATGTTTTTCAATGAAGGACCTTGGAGAAGCTGCTTACATATTAGGTATTAAGATCTATAGAGATAGATCGAAACGCCTCATAGGTCTTTCACAAAGCACATACCTAGAAAAGATATTGAAGAAGTTCAATATGGATCAGTCCAAAAAGGGGTTCTTGCCTGTGTTACAGGGTGTGAGATTGAGTACGACTCAATGCCCGACCACGGCAAAGGATAGAGAAGAGATGAGTGTCATCCCCTATGCTTCAGCCATAGGCTCTATTATGTATGCCATGCTGTGTACCAGACCTGATGTGAACCTTGCCATAAGTATGGTAGGGAGGTACCAAAGTGATCCCGTAGCGGAACATTGGACAGCGATCAAGAATATCCTGAAGTACCTGAAAAGGACAAAGGACATGTTTCTCATGTATGGAGGTGCCGAAGAGCTCGTCGTAAAGGGTTACATCGATGCTAGCTTCGACACAAATCCGGACGACTCCAAGTCGCAAACCTGATACATGTATATTTTGAACGAAGGGGCAGTCAGCTGGTGCAGGAGCAAGCAAAGCGTCGTGGTGGCATCTACATGTGAAGCGGAGTACATAGCTGCTTCGGAAGCAGCAAAGGAAGGAGTCTGGATGAAGGAGTTCATCACCGACCTAGGAGTGATTCCCAATGCGTTGGGCCCGATGACTCTATTCTGTGACAACACTAGAGCTATTGCACTTGCGAAGGAGCCCAGGTTTCACAAGAAGACAACACACATCAAGCGCCGCTCTCCATCCGTGATTACATTCAGGAAGGAGATATAGATATTTGTAAAGTACATACGGATCTGAATGTCGCAGATCCGTTGACTAAACCTCTCTCACGAGCGAAACATGATCAACACCAGAACTCTATGGGTGTTCGATTCATCACAATGTAACTTGATTATTGACTCTAGTGCAAGTGGGAGACTGTTGGAAATATGCCCTAAAGGCAATAATAAAATGGTTATTATTGTATTTCCTTGTTCATGATAATTGTCTCTTGTTCATGCTATAATTGTGTTAACCAGAAACCATAATGCATGTGTGAATACATAGACCACAATGTGTCCCTAGTGAGCCTCTAGTTGGCTAGCTCGTTGATCAATAGATGGTCATGGTTCCATGACCATGGAGATTGGATGTCGTTGATAACGGGATCACATCATTAGGAGAATGATGTGATGGACAAGACCCAATCCTAAGCATAGCACAAGATCGTGTAGTTCGTCTGTTAAAGCTTTTCCAATGTCAAGTATCATTTCCTTATACCATTAGATTGTACAACTCCCGGATACCGTAGGAATACTTTAAGTGTGCCAAATGCCACAACGTACCTGGGTGGCTATAAAGGTACACTACAGGTATCTTCGAAAGTGTCTGTTGGGTTGGCACGAATCGAGACTGGGATTTTTCACTCCGTGTGATGGAGAGGTATCTCTGAGCCCACTCGGTAAGACATCATCATAATGAGATCAAAGTGACTAAGGATTTAGCCACGGGATGATGTGTTACGGAACGAGTAAAGAGACTTGCTGGTAACGAGATTGAACAAGGTATAGGGATACCGACGATCGAATCTCGAGAAAGTATCATATTGGTAGACAAAGGGAATTGTATACGGGATTGATTGAATCCCCTTCAGCGTGGTTGATCCGATGAGATCATCGTGGAGCATGTGGGAGCCAACATGGGTATCTAGATCCCGCTGTTGGTTATTGACCGGAGAGGTGTCTCGGTCATGTCTAGGTGTCTCCCGAACCCATAGGGTCAACACACTTAAGGTTCGATGACGCTAGGGTTATAGGGAAATAGTGTACGTGGTTACCGAAGGTAGTTCAGAGTCCCAGATGAGATCCTGGACATTACGAGGAGTTTCGGAATGGTCCGGAGGTAAAGAATGATATATAGGAATTGAGGATTTGGTTGCCAAAAATGTTTTGGGGATTACCGATAACGTACCAGGACCACCAGAAGGGTTCCGAGGGTCCACCAAGTGGGGCCACCGGCCCCAGAGGGCTTCATGGGCCGCAAGTGGGAGGGAACCAGCCCCTAGGTGGGCTGGTGCGCCCCCACAAGGGCCCAAGGCACAGCAAGGGAAGAGAGGGGGGGCAAACCCTAGGCTCAAATGGGCCTAAGGCTCACCTAGGGGGCCGACCACCCCTCCCTCCCTCTGGCCACCACACCAGATGAGATCTGGGGCTGCCGCCGGCTCCTAGGGTGGGAACCCTAGGGCACAGCCCTCCCTCCTCCTCCTCCTATATATAGTGGTGGGTTTTGGGGCTGCCAGACACATGAGTTCTCTCTCTCAGTGCAGCCCTACCCTTCCTCTTCCTCGTTCTCTATGGTGCTTGGCGAAGCCCTGCCGGAGACCATGCAGCTCCATCGTCACCACGCCGTCGTGCTGTCGGAGCTATCCCTCAACCTCTCCTTCCTCCTTGCTGGATCAAGGTGCAAGAGACATCACCGGGATGCACGTGTGTTGAACGCGGAGGCGTCGTTGTTTGGCGCTAAGATCGGAATCCACCGCGATCTTAATCGCTACGAGTACGACTCCACCAACCGCGTTCTTGTAACGCTTCCGCTTAGCGATCTTCAAAGGTATGAAGATGCAATCTCTTCCCACTCGTTGCTGGTTTCTCCATAGATAGATCTTGGTGATCGTAGGATTTTTTTTTGATTTACTACTACGTCTCCCAACACGGCCAGCATCCTCATCGTTGACTTGGTGGAAACCACCTGCTTGAGACTATTGATTAATGCCTTGTATTGATTTCCATATCTCATGTTTGTATATTGCCATGTCGTAATATTTGCAGAAACTATCGATCACAGAGACATAGAACAAGAAGACTTGTTGGGGGATATAATCTACGCCGGGTATAATCCATTGGCGTATCTCAACGACACCGATGGTCAGGAAGGAGAGGACGGCTCCGGTGATCCAACAATGGAGGAGGCAAGAGATAATGACGGCTCCAGCGACCGAATGGAGGAGGAAGGAGATCAAGATCACGGATCCGGTGACTGAATGGTGGAGGAAAGATGTCATGATCACGGCTCCAGTGACCGAACGGATGAGGGATCCTCAACTATTGCAAAGTCTAGTGAGGTAAGGAGACAAGGCCAAGAGAAAAGGTTGCGCCAAGATGAAAGGTTCACAATCACAGAAGTCACGAACAATGGCCAACCGATTGCTCCCAAGCAGACCAAGGACGCATTTGTACATCAGTGTGGAGTTGTTGTTAGGGACTACGTCTTGATCAGCACCCAGCAATGGAATAAGAATAATAAGGACCCCGAAGTTTCTTATGTCCAGGATAGGCTAAAATATGATCTTTGGACTGAGCTGATGAGAAATTTCAGCCTACCACAAGAGGAGGATATGAATAACCCAGTTATAGAGCGTAAGGTCAAGTCGTGGGCTCTTAAGAAGATGGCAGAACTATTCAAGAACTAGAAGAAAGAGTTGAACACAAAGTTTGTCGAGAAAGATGAGACTCCGGAGTTCAAAGGTCAATATGAAAAGATAAGAGATCAATGACCCGAATTTGTGTCCTACAAGCAATCAAAGAAGAGTAAGAAAATGTCACTGACAAACAAGACAAATGTTGCAGTGAAGAAGTATCACCATCACACGGGGTCAGGTCGCTACTACAAAGCACGGCCGTTGTGGGACAAAGCTGAGCAAGACCTGCTTGCTAAGAATGTCCACCCAGATACATTGCATTGGCCAGATCGTTCAAGGACTTGGTTCTTCGGGGTTGGGGGAACTTTGGACCCAAAAATAGGGAAGTGTATCTGCACGAAAGCTCAACTTGCAATACCCATCACAAAGCTTCAGGCAGCAATCAAGGCAGCACATGAAGGGACGTTCATTCCCAACAGAGATAAGGACGAGCTGACAGAGGCCCTCAGGAATCCTGAACACCCTTGATGAACACGAGGTACATCAGGCTCCATTCCATGGAAGTATGGGTTTCCCAACAGCAGTGGTTATCGAAGCCGAGAGAGAAAGAGGAAACTGGAAGCAAGCGAAATGCAGAATCTCAGTGCAAGATTAGCAAAACTAGAGGAACTTGAGAGCCAGCGAGCTACCGGCCAACCATCTATGCGGCACGAAGATCCTTCCGTCGACGCCGGCCCAGAAGCTACCCCATCATCTCAGCGGAGAAGCAGCATGGCTTCCACGGAGTTCGTTCAGCTTGATTTCACGGCTCCCCGCTACCCCGTGGATAGTATCACAGAGGCTCAACATTGCGAGCTAATTACGAGATGCCAGAACCTGACCTTCAAGGTGGTGGCCGGCTCTGTTCTACCTCCTCGAGCTGAGAGAACTTTCCATTGCCGTTCGATTCCACATGGCTATGTTGTTGTGACAGTGGATGAAATAATGGATGGATATGAGGGGCTGGAGCTTGATAACCCTATAAGTGAAGAGGATATTGTTATTCTAGAAAATGCTTAGAGGAGTACCTGTGTATGGAGAAAGGAGTACATCAAGCTTCCAAACTGGAAGCCTCAGCAGATTCAGCCTCCTCCGGAGCGTCAGTGCACTCCGCCTCCTCCTCATCATCATCATCCTTCGCCTCCTTCGGCGCGTGAGGCCACTCCGCCTCCTCCTCTGCCTCCTCTGGGGCGTGAGGCCACTATGCCTCCTCCGACGCGTCAGGACACTCAACCTCCTTCGACATATCAGGCCACTCCGCCTCCTCCTCCTTCGGCGCTTCAGGCCATTCTGCCTCTTCTGACGCGTCAGCCATGACGGAAGAGAGACGCCATTGCCGCTCCGGCGGCTAGCAGTGCAATAGGCGGGAAGAAATTGAAATTTGGTCCAAACCTCAAGCCTCTTCCGAAGCTACCATATGAGAGGACTGGCAAGGAAAACGATGACATCAGTAAAGCCGAAGTGAAGGCCCATTTTGCACAGAAACATCCACCTCCGAAGGAAACAGAAGATCCAGTGAAAGTGAAGCACACTATGGATGCCCTGAAGTGACCATGACCGCCTCCGATGCCATCAAACTATGACCGCTATATTATAAGGACATATAATGAAGCGCAGCAGTCGGGAAGTACTTCCAGTGCTACAAGAGTCAAAGAACGAAGAAGTGGGAAAACAATTCCCTAGCTCGGCGAACAGGAGAAGCAATCGTGCCCCCAGCTCAAGGTGTCTAGCGATATCGCTAATCATCCGGTGCTACTTCCCGGTACAAAAACTGGTGATTACTTGGGGGATGATGTACATTTTGAAACGGCTAAGGTAACAATACAAGAATTTAGATATGTGCACAGGAAGCCTCTCGTCAAACCTGATCATCCTCCTCTAACAAAGATGATGTACAAATTGCATGAGTGGTACATGAAAACCTGCAGGGAGTCTGGGAAAGACACTATGTATGTCAGAGTTAAAAAATAACACAAATTCATTAGACTCGACGTGATGCTTATTGAATTTGTGGAGTTATTTCAGTTATACAATCAAGAGGCCCTCGACAAACAACTCATGACTTGCTATTGTATGTAAGTATTACTTCTATAGTTAAGTCTCTCGCTCAGCTTGTTTATTGCATGTATATATAATTATCCTCACTATATTATGCAGATTGAAGATTGTCGAATGCAAAAACGCAGGAATCTTCGACGTTGGGTTCATTAGCCCTGACGCCATAAATGAATGGTCGGTACGAGACACTGTCAAAGAGACCGAGGAGAACTTGCTAAAGTCGTTCCTTATACATCAAAACAAAAGGGAAATAGTCTTTCCATACAACTTCAAGTGAGTGTTGCTTTGTTCTGCATATTCGGTTTCGCTTACTCGAGGTTAAGTAATGTAATTGATGAGTTATATATGCGTGAGCAGTTACCACTTTATTTTGCTATCCATTAAGCTTGACAGTGCATTAGTAATTGTCTTATACTCGAGACGTAAAGATCCCGAGGCTTATGCGGACATGACTGGAATGCTCAAGAAGTAAGTTCAATCAATACCGAGACCATATTGGCAACTTTCGTTAATTTCCTGATATCAAGTAATCATTTTCTTTGCCTGGAAGGGTTTGGAAAAAGTTCACCCGAAAGGTTCCCGGTCTAAACAAAGAGTTGCGGTTTACACACCCCAAAGTAAGTAGTACTAGCTAGTCCCGCGCATCTCTAATTGATTCAAATTTTCATCAATATATCATTACCATGCTTGCTTATCAGTTTGATTGAACTCTATTCTCGTAAAGTTCTTGTACCAGGAATCTAGGACAGTTTTATGTGGATACTACGTATGCGAGTTCATTCGCCACTCGACCTCTGAGCGGGGCTTCTCTGACAAACAATTTGAAGTACGTAAATAATATTCACAATTTTATTTTATGTATTACCATCAATTGTGTTGAGTTTCATTCATATATATGCATGTATTGACCCCCCCCCCCTTCTTTAAATTAGATCTGGCAGATGCGGAATTTGCGGGATTCTTTCTTGACCACGTCATACCTGAAGACGGAGAATACTATGTGGATTTGAGATTGAATCTTAGGTAGATGATGTTAGGATTGTAAAAGATGTTATATTGTATATATGTAGTACCATCGGATAGATATATGAAAACTTGTTGTTCGACTAAGCACGAAAAAACAAATGTCACTTCTCTCTATATATGTTCAGCATGACGATCTTGTGTAATTAATGGTTTCCTTCATTTGCTTATTAGCTAGCGTCGAGTTCTCTCTAAATGTATAGTAGATAACATCGACCAAGCATGGAGAAAGAGAGGTCACGTCTCTCTATTAGCTAGCTAACACAATATGAAACCCCTAAATTAACCCTCCAAAACCCCTAAACCCCCTTCCAAAAAAACAGCGCCTGGCGCATGGCGGCCTTTTAGTCCCGGTTAGTGTTACCAACCGGGACTAAACGTACTCCTGCCTGGGCGCCTCACAGCGGCCACGTGGACCCCCTTTGGTCCTCGTTCATAAGCGAACCGTGACTAAAGGTTTTGGCTATTAGTCCCGCTTGATTTGTCCCAGTTCCAGAATCGGCACTAAAGGCCCTCTGGAACCGAGACTAGTTCCCTATTTTCTACTAGTGAATCAATAAACAAATCATGCTACGTCTTCGTTACATAATGGTTCACCATACCTGCATGCTACGGGAATCACAAACTTTTAACACAAGTATTTCTAGCAATCCACAATTACTCACTAGCATGACTCTAATATCATCATCTTTCTATCTCAAAACTATATGCAAGGAATCCAACTTCTCATAGTATTCAATGCACTTTATATGAAAGTTTTTATTATATCCCTCTTGGATGCCCATTACATTAGGACTAAATTCATAACCTAAACCAATTACCATGATATTTAAAGACTCTCAAAATAATATAAGTGAGGTACGAGAGTTCAATTATTTCTATAAAATAAAACACCACCGTGCTCTAACAAGATATGAGTGAAGCATTAGAGCAAAATTGCCTAGCTCAAAATATATAAGTGAAGCACATAGAGTATTCTAATAAATTCACGGCTCATGTGTGTCTCTCTCAAAAGATGTGTGCAGCAAGGATGATTGTGGCAAACTAAAAAGCTAAGGCTCATACCATACAAGACGCTCCAAGCAAAACACATATCATGTGGTGAATAAAAATATAGCCTCAAGTAAATTTACCGATGGATTGAAGACAAAATAGGGGATGCCTTCCGGGCATCCCCAAGCTTAGGCTTTTTGTTATCCTTGAATATTCCTTGGGGTTCCTTGGGCATCCCCAAGCTTAGGCTCTTTGTTATCCTTGAATATTCCTTGGGGTTCCTTGGGCATCCCCAAGCTTAGGCTCTTGCCACTCCATATTTCATAGTCCATCAAATCTTTACCCAAAACTTGAAAACTTCACAACACAGAACTCAATAGAAAACTCCTGAGATCCGTTAGTATAAGAAAAATAAATCACCACCTTAGGTACTATTGTGAAATCATTATTTATTTATATTAGTGTAATATCTACTATATTCCAACTTATGCATGGCTCATACCCCCCGATACACCCATAGATACATTAAAATAAGCAAGCAACACAAAGAAAACAGAATCTGTCAAAAACAGAATAGTCTGTAGCAATCTGTAAACTTCGAATAATTCTGTAACTCCAAACATTCTGAAAAATTAGGAAACTCTGGGAAATTGTACCTTAATCTTTTGTAAAAATTTCAGACTCATTCGTCGCTCTGGTGAATTCATAAAATTCCTGGACTGAGCGCAAAAGTTTCTATTTTTCAGCAAGATCAAATCAACAATCACCATAGACCATCCCAAAGGTCTTACTTTGCTCAAACGCTAATAAAAACACCAAAACACAATTACTACATAGGTAATAATGTGTAAAACTCTCAATAAAAGAAACAAAAAACAAAAACATAAAAATAAAATTGGGCCGCCTCCCAACAAGCGCTATTGTTTAACGCCCCTAGCTAGGCATAACACAATAGATCTAGGTATTGTCATTTTTGGTATGCAACTCCTCAGTTGCACACTTATAAACCCTAGAAGGTTCTTTGCTCTTATCAATAATAATGCTCCGAGGCATGAATTCAAGAGATTCACTTGTGGCAATTGGTTCCCTAACAATATTGATAAAGCTAGGGGTGAATACTTATCATCTTAAGATCTTCATCCTCTTTTCTAGAGGATCCACCCTTATTTTTAGGAACATAAACAAACTTGCGAGATTTAGAAGGGGGAAAGTTTGGAGTGATTTGAAATGAGGCAAAAGCGGATCCAAGTTGGTAATAATGTCCTCTAGCTTGCCAATTCTATAGGAATCTTGATCTAATTTTTCATTAAATATGAGTTCTTTTTCCCATAGATTTTTTTAAAGTAACTCCTACCTTAGATCCATATTGAGTAATATGATTATGAATCTTTTTATCCAAGTTTTCATTAAGCTCTACAATAGCAACTTTATTTTCAGTAATATAAAGCCTTCGCATCACATGTTCCAAAGTTAAGCTTTGTTCATTAACCATGAGTGGGGGTGAACCTACCAAATTTATCATAGCATGATACGTCTCCAATGTATCTATAATTTATGAAGTATTCATGTTGTTATTTTATCATTCTTGGATGTTTTACAATCATTTTATAGCAACTTTATATCATTTTTTGGGACTAATCTATTGATCCAGTGCCTAGTGCCAGTTGCTGTTTTTTGCTTGTTTTTTTACATCGCAGAAAATCAATATCAAATGGAGTCCAAACACCACGAAACTTTTTGGAGATTTTTTTGGACCAAAAGGAACCCAATGGGCTAGAGCTGCACCTCGGGGGTGCCCCGAGGGGGGCACAACCCACCAAGGCGCGCCAGGGCCCCCTGGCGCGCCCAGGTGGGTTGTGCCCACCTTGATGGCCTCCCGCACCCCCTCTTTGCACTATAAATTCTCAAATATTTCGAAACCCTTCGAGGTAGCCCTAGATCATAAGTTCCGCCGCCGCAAGGCTCTGTAGCCATCGAAAACCAATCTAGACCATGTTCCGGCACCCTGCCAGAGGGAGGAATCATCTTCGGTGGCCATCTTCATCATCCCGGCAGCCACCACGATGAGGAGGGAGTAGTCCACCCTCGGGGCTGAGGGTTTGTACCAGTAGCTATGTGTTTAATCTCTCTCTCTCTCTCTCGTGATCTATATCATGGGCTTTGTTAATATAGATGGATCGTATGATATTTCTCCCCTCTATACTCTTATTGTGATGAATTGAATCTTTACCCTTTGAAGTTTTTTATGTCGGATTGAATGCTCAGATTTGGGAACACATGATGTATGTCTTGCGGTATGAATACTTGAGGTGACATTGGGGTATCTTATTGGTTCACTTGATATACGTTATGGCACTCAACTTGCGGATTCCCGTGGTCATATTGGGGTAATCTATGCATAGCGGTTGATGCACGTTTTTATTATCTTTTCTCCAATAGAAACTTTAGGGACCCGTTGTAGTTCTTTGTGTGGATTGAGTATTATGAATATGAACTTGCTTTGGTGTTATTGTAGTACGAACTCTTGAGTAGATCGATCAGAAAGAATAGCTTGCGTTATTTTAGTATGAACTCTAGGATAGATCGAACGGAAAGAATAGCTTTGAGGTGGTTTGGTACCCTAAAAACAATTTCTATCTTTTGTTCTCCGCTAATAGGAACTCAGGAGTGATTCTTTATCGCACTTTGAGGGGTGGTCATATGATCCAACTATGTTAGCACTGTTGAGAAATTGCACTAGCGAAAGTATGGACACTAGGCCTCATTTTCAAGCATTGCAATACCGTTTTTGTGCCCGTTTACTACTTGAACCTTGCTGTTTTTATTTATTCAGATTATAAAAATATATTTCTACCATCAATATTACACCTTTATCACCATCTCTTCGCCAAACTAGTGCACCTATACAATTTGCCATTGTATTGGGTGTGTTGGGGACACAAGAGATTTCTTGTATTTGGTTGCAGGTTCATTTGAGAGAGACCATCTTCATCCTACACCTCTCATGTATTGATAAACCTTATGTCATCCACTTGAGGGAAAATTACTATTGTCCTACAAAACTATGTGCTTGGAGGCCCAACACGTGTCTACAAGAATAAAGTTCCGTTGTAGACATCAAGCTCTTTTCTGGCGTCGTTGTCGGGAGGTGATTGCATGAAGGTATATCTTTAGATATTGCAATCGAATCTTTTAGTTTCTTGTTTTATCACTAGTTTGGTTTATTAAATAAAACTACAAAAATGGAATTGAGGTTGCATCATATTATTGATCATCTTTTTAATGTCTTTCGTGAAAATGATGGAAAGGAAAATTGTGCTCAAGTGTTAGAAGGAGAAGTTATTAAAATGTTTGGCACTAAATATTTTAATGATGAGCATGATAGTAATATTTTTAGTATGAATTCTCTGAATATCCATGATGCTAATGATATGCAAAGCCACAAGCTTGGGTATGCTATGTTTGATGAAGATGATATTTTTTGTCCCCCAAGTTTTGATGAGCAAAACTATTATGGTGATAGCATGCCTCCTATATATGATGATTATGATGATGAAATGTATGCTATGAATATTAATGACAACCATGAAACTTTTTATCATGATTTTAATATTCAATGTGGTTATGTCAATCAAGTGTCACATGATAGTTATTTTATTGAGTTTGCTCCCACTATTATGAATGAGAAGGAAATTGCTTATGTGGAGAGTGAAAAAAATTCTATGCTTGTGCATCATCAAAATAATTATTTATGTGCTGGTTATATTGTGGGATTTCTTCATGATTCTACTGAAAATTATTATGAGGGAGGAACATATGCTTGTAGGAATTGCAATAATATCAAGTTTCCCTCTATGTGTTAAAAGTTTTGAAGTTGTGCTTGTTTTGCCTTCCTATGCTAGATGATTCTTGTTCCCATAAATTTTTTGCTCACAAAATCCCTATGCATAAGAAGTGGGTTAGAATTAAATGTGCTTGTCATGAGATTCATGATGCTCTTTTGCATGTTTCAATTACTATTCCTATGCGAGCATCATTGAAATCATCATCCCTAGCTAAAAGGCGTTAAAGAAAAGCGCTTGTTGGGAGACAACCCAACACTTTTACCTTATGTTTTTATGTGTTCACATGATTAATATACTGTATTAATCATGTTTTGTGTCTTTTATTTCAAAAAAGTGCCAAGTAAATCCTTTGGGATAGTGTGGATGCTTGCTTGCTTGATTCTGTGCAAAAACAGAAAGTTTTGCGTCTAGTATATGAATTATCTGATTTTACTAGAGCGTCAAAAAAATTGAAATTTTTACAAAAACTTTATATGAAAATTCATTGAGTTTTCCTAATTTTTAATAATTTTTAGAGTAAGTAAAGTTTGTTTATCATTCAGATCTTCACAGACTGTTCCGTTTTTGACAGATTCTGTTTTCAATGCATAGTTTGCTTGTTATCTAGTTTCTATGGCTTATATTACTCAATATAAATTGTGTAAGTTATATGATACAGTAGTCATTGTGTGAGAACAATTATGGATCTTGTCTTGACAGTACCAAAGTGAATGGTTTGTTCTTTATCATACTAACCCATCTCATGAAGTTTCGTTAAGTTTTGTGTGATTGAAGTTTTCAAGTTTTGGGTGAGACACCGATATGAGGAGAATAAGGAGTTACAAGAACATAAGATTGGGGATTCCCAAGGCACCCCCAAGGTAATATCCAAGGAATACTCAAGCGCATAAGCTTGGGGATGCCTCAGAAGGCATCCCCTCTTTCGTCTTCAACACTATCGGTATATCTTACTGGGAACTATATTTTTATTCGTCACACAATATGTGCTTTGCTTGGATCGTCATTATATTTTGTTATTTTCTGTTAGGTGTTATTTATATTCTATTTTTTTCAATAAAAAGTTCCAAGAATTGCCTTAGGATGCTTGCATTGCATGTTTTGATGAGTGATGTGTAAAAACAGAAACTTTGGCTGTAGTGTTTGAATTTTCATATTTTACTGGAACGTGGAAAGTTTCTGAAATTTTTACACAGTATGTTAATATAAATTTTATAGCGTTTCCTAAATTTTCATAATTGTTTTAGTTACATAAGTACACTGTTTTCATAAATTGCTACAGACTGTTCCGTTTAAACAGATTGCTGCCATAGTTTCGTTATCTACTTATCCTATAGTTTCCATAGCCTATATTGGTAGATATGAATAGTGGAAATGATAGTATACAATACCTAATGTTTAAAACATATTATGAAACTTGTCTTGGCAGTACATAAAGAGTTGATTTATTATTATGTGTACTAACCTATCTCAGTTCTTTTTGAGTTTTGTGTGGATGAAGTTAGGTAAACCGTGATATGAAAGGAATTAAGGAGACACAAAAGCTCAAACTTGGGGATGATCAAGGCATCCCAAGATAATATTTCAAGAATTATCAAGCATCTAATCTTGGAGATGCCCTAGTAGGCATCCCACCTTTCTTCATCAACAATTATTGGTTAGTATCGGTTGATCCTAAGTTCTTGCTTCTTCACATGATGTGTGCTATTCTTGAAATGTTATTTTGTTTTGTTTTGATTGCTGTTTTAATAAAATAATTAGATCTTAAAGTTTGTAAATAAAATGGTTTCCTCAAGTAATTGTCAGGGAGGCTAATTAAGCGGCATTCACATCCCGTCAACGAAGCTCTTTTCTATGTCATTTACTCTTGTGCTTCACTTATATCATATGAGTAAATTGTTGAATAAATTGAATGTCATGAAGTTGAAACCATATAATGCCTAGTGGTAGCTTCACATTGGGTTTAGAAAGTGAAATCTTTTGAGGCTTGACAATCACAATATTGGTCACACAAGCAATTCACGAATAATTAGTATAAGGAAGAGAACTTTCACATGCAGATACACTACCCTGGAAATCTTTTGTGATTCTGAGCCCCCATCAAAATATTATATGCCAAAATTGTTGACATTGGACAAGGAAGACAATGTAATGATTTATGTTTGTTCATATTCACATAGAAGTTATATTGTCATAGATCCTTCAACATGTGGTGCTTGCCCCCCATCTTTGCTAGCCAAAAATTTCGCACCAAGTAGATATACTACTTGTGCATCCAAAAAACCTTAAACCCAAATCTTATTTTCAAGAGTCCACCATACCTACCTAAGGATTGAGCAAGATCCTTCAAGTAAGTTGTCATCGGTGCAATAAGGCAATAAAAATTACTTCTAAAAGTGTTAGATCATTTAGTGTGAGAGAAAATTGAGCGTTGTATGAACTTGTGATGGCAAAGTAATAAAAGCGACGGACTGCATAATAAAGGTTGCTATCATAAGGGGCAATATAATGTGACATTCTTTTGCACTAAGGGGTTAAGCATACAAACAAATAAGCGCATGGCAACCTCTGCTTCCCTCTGCGAAGGGCCTATCTTTTACATTTCAGTATTTACTTTTATGCAAGGAGTCAAAGTTCTCTCTCTATTACTTTTTATTTTTCTCCTTTGGCAAGCATCATGTGGTGAGAAAGATCTAGGCACATATGTCCAGTTGAATATGCGTAGCATGAGTTATTATTGTTGACATCACCCTTGAGGTGAATACGTTGGGAGGAAAAACAATAAGCCCATATCTTTCTATGTGTCCGGTTGAAACATTTTGCTCATGTGACGCGGTGACTGTTAGCAATCATAAAAGACTATATGATGGTTGAGTATGTGGAGCTCTTACTTAAACTCTGTTGAATAAGTTGAATTGCAATTGCTTGGTGACTGAGAACATAGGTTGTTGAGTTTGAAGAGAATTCATGGTTTGAACCTTAACATGTGAATTGGTTGCTACTTTAACATGAGAAGTTTTATAAGAAATAATTGCTATTATGATGCTAGGAAAAGTGATTGAAATTATCATTGATCAAGCTTATGCACTTTGCTAGCATTTACACTTCATAAATTATTTCTTTTATCATTTACCTACTCGAGGACGAGTAGGAATTAAGCTTGGGGATGTTGATACGTCTCCAACGTATCTATAATTTATGAAGTATTCATGCTGTTATTTTATCATTCTAGGATATTTTACAATCATTTTATAGCAACTTTATATCATTTTTTGGGACTAACCTATTGACCAAGTGCCCAGTACCCGTTGCTGTTTTTTGCTTGTTTTTTACATCGCAGGAAATCAATATCAAACGGAGTCCAAACACCACAAAACTTTTTGGAGATTTTTTTGGACCAGAAGGAACCCAATGGGCCAGAGCTGCACCTAGGGGTGCCCCGAGGGGGGCACAACCCACCAGGGCACGCCAGGGCCCCCTGGCGCACCCAGGTGGGTTGTGCCCACCTCGGTGGCCTCCCGCATCCCCGCGCCCAGGTGGGTTGTGCCTAGAGAATGCTGACAAAGTTTGCAAACTCCAGCGATCCATTTATGGATTGGTGCAAGCATCTCAGAGTTGGAATAAGCGCTTTGATGAGGTGATCAAAGCGTTTGAGTTTATACAAGTTTATGGAGAAGCTTGTATTTACAAGAAAGTGAGTGGGAGCTCTATAGCGTTTCTAATATTATATGTGGATGCATATTGCTAATTGGAAACAATATAGAAATGATGGAAAGCGTGAAGGAATATTTGAACAAGAGTTTTTCAATGAAGGACCTAGGAGAAGTTGCTTTCATATTAGGCATTAAGATCTACAGAGATAGATCGAGACACTTAATAGCACTTTCACAGAGCACATACCTTGATAAAGTTTTGAAGAATTTCAAAATGGATCAGTCTAAGAAGGGGTTTTGCCTGTGTTACAAGGTGTGAAGTTGAGTAAGACTCAATGCCAAGTGACTGCAGAAGATAGAGAAAAGATGAGTGTCATCCCCTATGCTTCAGCCATAGGCTCTATCATGTATGCAATGCTGTGCACAAGACCAGATGTCAGCCTTGCCATAAGTATGGCCGGAAGGTTTCAAAGTGATCCTGGAATGGAGCACTGGGCAGCGGTCAAGAATATCCTTAAGTACCTGAAAAGGACTAAGGAAATGTTTCTCGTTTATGGAGGTGATGAAGAGCTCGTCGTAAAGGGTTACGTCGGTGCAATCTTTGACACTGATCCGGATGACTCTAAGTCACAAACCAGATACGTATTTATTCTCAACGGGGGAGCGGTAAGCTGGTGCAATTCCAAGCAAAGTGTGGTAGCCGATTCTACGTGCGAAGCGGAGTACATCGCTGCCTCGGAGGCAGTGAAGGAAGGTGTCTGGATGAAGTAGTTCATGATAGATCTTGGAGTAGTGCCCAGTGCACCGAATCCAATGAACCTGTTCTGTGACAACACTGGTGCCATTGCTCTGGCCAAGGAACCAAGGTTTCACAAGAGGATCAGACACATAAAGCGACGCTTCAACTCCATTTGCGATTACATCGAGGAAAAGGACATAAATATTTGCAAAGTGCGCACAGATCTGAATGTTGCAGACCCATTGACTAAACCTCTTCCAAGGGCTAAACATGATCAACACCAGAACTGCATGGGTGTTCGATTCATTACAATGTAATCACATAGTGATGTGCACTAGATTATTGACTCTAGTGCAAGTGGGAGACTGTTGGAAATATACCCTAGAGGCAATAAATAAAGTGTTTATTATTATATTTCCTTGTTCATGATAGTTGTTTATTATCCATGTTATAATTTTATTGATTGGAAACACATTACATGTGTGGGTAAATAGACAACACTTTGTCCCTAGTATGCCTCTAGTGAACTAGCTCGTTGGTCAAAGATGGTCAAGGTTTCCTAGCCATTGACATGTGATGTCATTTGATAACGGGATCACATCGTTAGGAGACTGATATGATGGACAAGACCCAAACTACAAACGTAGCATACGATCATGTCATTTTATTGCTACTGTTTTCTACATGTCAAGTATATGTTTCTATGACCATGAGATCATGCAACTCACGGACACCGGAAGGGTGCCTTGTGTGTATCAAACGTAGCAACGTAACTGGGTGACTATAAAGGTGCTCTACAGGTATCTCCGAGGGTGTCTGTTGGGTTGGCATGGATCAAGACTGGGATTTGTTACTCCGTGTGACGGAGAGGTATCTCAAGGCCCACTTGAACGGGATCTTGTATTATGGAACAAGTAAAGAGACTTGCCGGTAATGAGGTTGAACTAGGTATGAAGATACCAACGATCGAATCTCGGGCAAGTAACATACCGAAGAACAAAGGGAACATCATACGGGATTAACTGAATCCTTGACATAGAGGTTCGACCGATAAAGATCTTCGTAGAATATGTAGGAACCAATATGGGCATATAGGTCCCGCTATTGGTTATTGACCGTAGAGGTGTCTCGGTCATGTCTACATAGTTCTCGAACCCGCAAGGTCTGCACACTTAAGGTTTGGTGACGTTTTGGTAGTATAGAGTTACGCATGGTGGTGATAGAAGGTTGTTCGGAGTCCCGGATGAGATCCCGGATGTCACGAGGAGCTCCAAAATGTTCCGGAGGTAAAGATTGATATATAGGAAGTCCTATTTTGGTCGCCAGAAAAGTTTTGGGCTCATCGGTAGTGTACCGGGAGTGTTGGTAGTGTACCAGGAGACCATCGGGAGGGGTATTTCGACCCAAGAGGCTACATGGGCTGTGGGAGAGTGAATACCAGCCCTTAGTGGGCTGGTGGAAGTCCCACACAAGGCCCATGCGGCTGGGAAGAAAAGTTCAAAGAGAAAAAGGTGGAAAAAAGGCAAAAATGCAAAAATAAGGGGGGGTCTAGTCCTACTAGGATTGGAGGAGGAATCGTCCTCTCCTCTTGGTTCGGCCGATGCCTAGGTGGCTTGGCCCTTGGGAGCCTCCTCCTCTCTTCCTATTATATATACTAGAGGTTTTAGGGTTTTTGCACTAGATTTTCAGCCACGTGCTACCCGTTCCTCTAGTGCATAGTTTCTCCTCTAGATCGGTTTTCTACAAGGCTTAGGCGAAGCCCTGCCGGAATTGCTCCACCACCATCGCCGCGGCACCGTGACGCAGCCAGAGAACTCGTCTACCTCTCTGCTCCCTCTTGCAAGATCAAGAAGGCGAAGATAGTCATCAAGTTGTATGTGTGCTGAACGCGGAGGTGTCGTCCGTTCGGTGCTTGATCGGGACGGATCTTGATTGGATCATGAGACGCTTGGCGATTTGGATCAAGAAGACGTTCGACTACACCAACCACATTTCTTAACGCTTCCTGCTTAGCGATCTACAAGCGTATGTAGATCCACTCTCCCTCTCGTAGATGCTCGTCACCATGGATAGGTCTTGCGTGAGCGTAGGAAATTTTTTGTTTCCCATGCGACGTTCCCCAACAGGAATTATCTCCAGTGGCCATCTTCATCATCCCGGCGACCAGCACGATGAGAGGGAGTAGTCCACCCTCGGGGCTGAGGGTTTGTACCAGTAACTATGTGTTTAATCTCTCTCTCTCTCTCTCTCATGATCTATATCATGGGCTTTGTTAATATAGATGGATCATATGATGATTCTCCTCTCTATACTCTTATTGTGATGAATTGAATCTTTACCCTTTGAAGTTTTGTTATGTCAGATTGAATGTTCAGATTTGGGAACACATGATGTATGTCTTGCGGTATGAATACTTGAGGTGACATTGGGGTATCTTATTGGTTCACTTGATATACGTTATGTCACTCAACTTGCAGATTCCCGCGGTGATATTGGGGTAATATATGCATAGGGGTTGATGCATGTTTTTATTATCTTTTCTCCGATAGAAACTTTGGGTACCCCTTGTAGTTCTTTGTGTGGATTGAGTATTATGAATACGAATTTGCTTTGGTGTTATTCTAGTACGAACTCTTGAGTAGATCGATCGGAAAGAATAGCTTGCGTTATTTTAGTACGAACTCTAGGATAGATCGAATGGAAAGAACAGCTTTGAGGTGGTTTCGTACCCTACAAAAAAATTATATCTTTTGTTCTCCGCTAATAGGAACTCGGGAGTGATTCTTTATCGCACTTTGAGGGGTGGTCATATGATCCAACTATGTTAGCACTGTTGAGAAATTGCACTAGCGAAAGTACGGACCCTAGGCCTCATTTTCAAGCATTGCAATACCGTTTTTGTGCCCGTTTACTATTTGCAACCTTGCTGTTTTTATTTATTCAGATTATAAAAATATATTTCTACCATCAATATTACACTTTTATCACTATCTTTTATCCGAACTAGTGCACCTATACAATTTGCCATTGTATTGGGTGTGTTGGGGACACAAGAGATTTCTTGTATTTGGTTGCAGGGTCGTTTGAGAGAGACCATCTTCATCCTATACCTCTCACGGATTGATAAACCTTAGGTCATCCACTTGAGGGGAAATTTCTACTGTCCTACAAAACTGTGCGCTTGGAGGCCCAACACGTGTCTACAAGAATAAAGTTGCATAGTAGACATCATAGCACTATAAGAATCAAATGTATGGCTTCCCAAGAAATTTCCTCCCATAATGGTATCCAGAACATATCTATTCCATGGAGAAACACCCACATAAAAATTGCAAAGGAGAACAGTAGTAGATTGCTTACGAGTAGATCTATTTTGAGCGTTGCAAATTCTATACCAAGCATCTTTTATTTTTTATCCATCCCTTTGCTTAAAGTTAAAAACTTCACTCTTAGGGGTACTAGAAATAGTAGTAAGGCTAGCCATGATTTTAAGTGAGCTAACACACGAGCAAACAAAAAGCAAACGAAAAGACAAACGGAAGAAGGGTGAATGAAAAGGCAAATCTTTTTAGTTTTTTCTGAAAATAGTTTTAGAAGTGGGGGAGAGGAAAACGAGAGGGAAATGGAAAATAATGCGAATGCAAGAGATGAGTTTGTGATGGTTACTTGGTAGGCTTGATGTAGACTTGCTATGTATTGTCCCCAGCAACTCCGCCAGAAATCCTTCTTGCTACTTCTTGAGCTTGCATTGGTTTTCCCTTGAAGATGAAAGGGTGATGCAACAAGGTAGATAAGTATTTCCCTCGGTTGTTGAGAACCAAGGTACCAATCCAGTAGGAGGTACAAGCAAGGCCCCAATATATGCACCTACACAAACAATCAAACACTTGCACCCAACGCAATAAAGGGGTTGTCAATCCCTTCATGGTTACTTGCAAGGATGAGATCTGATAGAGATAGATATAAAATATAAATAAAAGTAAAAGTAAATAAAATTGCAAGAAGGTATTTTTGATTTATAGATCTGAAAATATAATATGGAAAATAGACCCGGGGGGCATAGGTTTCACTAGAGGATTCTCTCTTGAAGGAAAATAATACGGTGGGTGAACAAATTACTGTCAAGCAATTGATATAAAAGCGCATAGTTATGACGATATCCAAGGCAATTATTATGCATATAGGCATCACGTCCATATCAAGTAGACCGAAATGATTCTGCATCCACTACTATTACTCCACACATCGACCGACTCCTGCCTACATCTAGAGTATTAAGTTCATGAAGAACAGAGTAACGCATTAAGTAAGATGACATGATGTAGAGGGATAAACTCAAGAAATATGATGAAAACCCCATCTTTTTATCCTTTATGGCAACAATACAAACTCGTGCCTCGCTACCCCTACTTTGTCACTGGGTGAGGACACCGCAAGATTGAACCCAAAACTAAGCACTTCTCCCATTGCAAGAATTACCAATCTAGTTGGCCAAACCAAACCAATAACTCAAAGAGACTTGCAAAGATATGAAATCATGCATATAAGAATTCAGAGAAGATTTAAATAATATTTATAGATAATCTGATCGTAAACCCACAATTCATTGGATCTCGACAAACACACCGCAAAATAGTATTACATCGGATAGATCCCCATGAAGATCATGGAGAATATGGTATTGAAGAACATAGAGAGAGAAGAAGCCATCTAGCTACTAGATATGGACCCGAAGGTCTGAGGTGGACTACTGATGCATCATCGGAAGGGCAGTGGTGTTGATGTAGATGCCCTTTGTAATCGAATCCCCCTCCGACAGATTACCGGAAAAGGCCCCAAGATGGGATCTCACGGGAACAGAGGCTTGAGGCGGCGGAAAAGTATTATCATGGCTCTCTTTGGTATTGGGGGGATATTTCTGAATTTATAGGCGGAGAATTAGGGTTGAAGAAGCTACGGGGGCCCACAAGCCAGCCCCCTCTGGGCGCGCCCTGATGGCTTGTGGCCCACCCATAGGTCTTCTAGACTCTTCTCCAAGCCTCCTACGTTCCTTCTAGTCCAAGAAAAATCATCGTAGAATTTTATTCCATTTGGACTCCGTTTGATATTCCTTTTCTGCAATACTCAAAAACAAGGAAAAAACAAAAACTGGCATTGGGCACTAGGTTAATAGGTTAGACCCAAAAATAATATAAAATAGCATATTAATCCATATAAAACATCCAAAACATATAATATAATAGCATGGAACAATCAAAAGTTATAAATACGTTGGAGACGTATCAATAACCTCTCATTCCTGCAAATCCGAACAAGGTTAACCAGGAAGTCCATCTTGAACTTCGGCTGAGCCGCACCCTACACCGCCACAAGCGCCAATTGGAACCCATCCTCCTTAGAACGTACTCTGAATTTGACGGCATAGTCTCCCCAAACTACATTTCGGACTTCTAGTGTCTCGCACCTTACTCCAAGTAAGATCCCTTCGGACCTTCCTCTTGGAGGTAAACAGTGCCAGTCAAAGTCAATTCCACCGGATAGGGTGCTTAGGAACTGAGAGGTAAAATTATCCCTCCCAGTTTCCATTAAAGCGATAAAATCGAGCCTATTCTCAATAGTTGCTTGTGCTAAAAATCTCCTTTTAGCCAAGTCAGACCTCTGCTATTCCAGAATCTACCTTTCATCGTTCATCATGAAATTTCTTTGCAGTCTTAAATCTAGCACTCCATCGAACTGCCAACACAGGATACACCTTCCTTTTCCAAGATCGTTTTGGCTTATCCTGAGCAGCAACACGATCCACATAACCGGTCATAATCTGAGAGCACTCATTCAATTGCGTTGGGGCCACATACCCCTCCTTACCAATGTTATCCTCCTCCTCAATTACTAGGGATAATGGCACCAGATCTTCACATAGATGTTCTATAGCCCCATCCCTAGTTCATTAATCTTATCGCCGTTCATAGGTTTTACAACGACAATATTATGCAACATTACCATAGCTCTCTTGGCCTCTAAGTCTAAAAGTCTATTAACAGATCTTGATACTTCCTTAGCATTGCTACCCACAAACACTCCTAGTTTGTTTGCATTCGAAATAATTTCATCGTCCGAAAAATGTAAAATAGAATTACTCGTGTTTACGGCCATACATGTCGTTGCCTGAATGTCTCGAAGCTTGGCCGCCCTCATGGCATGGCCCATCACCAGGTCATCCGCATCCGGTTGATCCTGGAGTTGGGGGCTCATCCGCATAGTAGTTTCTAGACTTTTGGCGAATAAAAGATTCACATTGCATATATGACAACCATATTGTGAAGAGGGGTACAAGAAAAATACATTGTTTGAACTCCACTTCAAAATCTCTTTAGTAATTCCCTTTGTATGAGTTTCTCTAAGTCTGGTACTTTCAAAGTTTTTGTTCATACTACCGAGCCACTTAAGGTTATTCATACTCACAGGTCAAACCTAGTTTCAACGGTTTGGAACAGACATTTCTTTTTTTATGAAATCGCCGACCCATTCCTCCTTGAGACATTGTTTTTTTTTGCTCCACTTCTGAGCACACAAAAAATCATCAGCACTTCCAAGTCGTATCAGTTTGTTTGTCTGCTCGTGTGTTTTTTTGAGAAAAAATAGTAGGGAAGGCCCCTACTGTAACTCTTTTTCATTATATAATGGAATGATTACAAATTAAGGGGTATAGCTTAGCTATTGTCTTACAAATGTTTTCTACCAACCATGATTGCATTCCCTCCTTAATACTAGGGTTGGTTCTCCTGATAACCCATAGCAAAGTGTTCTTTGAAGCAACTGATACAATATTCTAAATTTATGTGCTTGTGATCAAAGACGATGCCATTCACGTGTTTCCATATGCTCCGGCAACCTGTGATCAAGCATTCTTTGACACATTTGATTGTCATTCTATTTTTGGCCTCCCTCAATATATCAAATATAGCCAAATATGCATTCCATTCAAAGCCTAGAGAAATCCAGAAGTTTTGACCGAAGTCACAAGAAAAGAATAGGTGGATGCAATGCTTATTAGGTTCATCAACACATATCACACTTGTTGTTTTCCACATAGAAATTCTTTCTGATGAATAGATCCCTTGTTTTGAATTTGTCTTGTAGGAGAGGCCAAAAGAAAAACTTTTGTTTATGCAGACAGTTGAATTTCCATATCCAATGAAATGGCTTCTATGTTGGTCAAAACATAAGTTCGGTACCTCCACTCCTTTTCATGCGGAACTTTTGAGTTGTGACCTAGCTCTTTTCTATAAATTACCATCCTAATAATTGCTCTGTTTACCACAAGACTACTGCGTAATTTGTTTTACTGGTTCATTTGATTTTTTTATTTTAAAAAAGGTTCTACCTTTTTCTTAGACTCATCGCTCATTCTTTCATCAGTACTTCTGAGTGTTGTATTTCTCCTAGTTCCTGAACATTGGCATGTCTGTTAAAATTTATTTGACTTGATTCGTTAGTTCAACTAGTCTTTGATCGTTGCTTCCGAGCCTTAGGTAATTTTTCGGAACAATTAGATTGTGTAGTGTCTTTATATATATTCTCTACTCATACCCCTTTGTGACTGACCACCACATTAATCATTGTTCATGATTATCGGTCACAAAAAAAACCACTCCACTTCACCCCATGCACCTACCACTTAGATAAAGAGAGATCCATGGCAAAAATAAGAAGAAAGATGTGTCGTGTGATTCCATGAATACTTCTTGATTCTTATAAGGCCAAGAACTCCCCTTGTAAGAGAGTGTTCCTATGGATTCTTGACGCAAGCTTTGATTGAAGATCTTTCAAGGAGCTCTTATCAAGTGAATATGCTTTTCTTATTACTCTTGGATGGTGAGCGCATCATTGACGGTAGGAGTCACATGATCCTATCAAGTTCTTCATGTGAAGGCGCAAGAGTCTGTACGATCCTAGAGACTATTGACTTCGTGAAGATCTATCCCTAGCGAGTCTTCTAAATGCAAGCCATGAAGAAATAGGTTGGTTGTGCTTCATGGGCTGCTTGGTGGGTGTCACAACCTAAATTCTTGAATCCTATAATGTGACGACCCGGACCACGTAGTGATATGAATATCTGAGTTTTACAGTTATAGTCCCTGGACCAATAGTAGCACACTTAGTACATGATGAATATCAAGAATTCAGCCTTTATAATGTACCGAGGATCTAGAGTATAACACCATACTGCTTGAAAGACTATCAAACATAAATTAAGCAACTGCAAAGTCCCATCAATGCCACTGGAAATGTTGAGTATAGACCCACGACCTAACCCGATACACTTACTCTTCGTCTAATAAACTGCAACATGAAAAGTTGCAACCTAAAAGGGTCAATCTATTGAACATCCAAAAGAATATAAAGACCTATATATAACGCTACATGCAGGTTTTGTAAAATCAAGATGTTTTTTAAGAGAAATTTTGCGTAGGGCCAATTTTTCCTGCCTACACGAATAATCTTTCTATGGCGGAAAGTTTACTTGAGCAATCCAATTCAATTAACCTAATAAATATTATTAAAATTATGTGACCTCACAATGATTCTAGTATAATTGCTCGATGACGGCTAATCGTGATCGACTTTTTATACTCTCAGGAAATTTTACATCTTTTCCCACTAGACCTGGTTAACCCTTTTTGCACTCAAGTGTATATCCATGAGGAAAAAACTGAAGCATGTCTGAAGCAAGTCCTTACCACTCTGATACACCTACTATATTCTACGTCCGCTAGCCTACACGGGTAGGTACTCACAACTTACTCAACTAAAGTAGAGTCCGCAAACCAACCTGTAATTAGATGGTTAGAGGGACAGTGGTATCTCCAGCTCACCAGGGTTTAAATCTTGATGCTGGCATTATTCCTTAATTTATTTTAGGATTTCTGACGATTCACATTCAGTGGAAGGAGACGTTCCCGTCGACGACAAGACGCCTATGAGGACTTCGTAAATCTCAAGATGATATGTTGGCTCGATCTCTCGAAGGTGTTCATAGGGGTAGAATGTGCGTGTATGCGTTCATAGGGCTGTATGCGCATGTATATGAGCGTTTGCGTCTGTACAATATTAAAATAAAAACTAAAGTAAAGTTCATATTGACTAGTTGTATTTGAAGCTATTACAATTAAAATCATGCTTGATCATTTTGTTACTGGGCGGTATTCCACAAAGAGTAACCTTACATGGGCAAGCTTCTTTCTTAAAAATTCGGTAGATGCAAGCTTCTGTTCGAATGATACATTAGTTTAGGAAACAGGGTGAAAACCACACGATTCAGAAGATTCCAAACTACTCCCTCCATTTCTAAATATAAGTCATTTTAATAAATACACTCTTAAACTACATACAGATGTATATAGACATATTTTAAGGTGTAGATTCATTTATTTTTCGTATGTAATCCCCTATTAAATTAAAATGTCTAAGAAAGAGCTATACTATATTTAGGAATCGGAGGGAGTATTTCATACCCACTATTGATAGTGTAATTTGGCTAGGCAGTTTGGGCCAAATTAATTCAATTATTAATCCAACTAATCAATTGCATTGGCTAGAGATTGCGGTTATCTAAGGAAAAGCTCGACCAGATGTCAGGGATACGCAGAACTAGTATATTGTGCCATGGATATCTCCTAATCAGTTTGGTATGCTAAGCTAACGTATGAGGTTTGCATGAAGTATATTTTTATGTGGTGAAGGAATATGCTTAGCGCATAATAGACATTATTAAGTGTGATAGCGATATGACCGGAATATTTTATTATTTCCTTATAGTTACAAGAGAATTTTACGTGACGAGGTTACAATTTGGGCTAATAAATCATCAAGCATGATGGGGACGTTAACAAGTATTTTATTATTTTCTTGTAGGTCAAAGAGAATTTGTATACAATTTATTAGTTTGATTTGCCCTTGCAAATTGTAAACGACCGAATCAGAACGTGTCCTAGTCGGTTTTATCTTCACAGTTGTAAACTTATACTCCAAGTTCAGCGTGCCATATATATGTAAGGCCGTGGTCGATTGAAGGGGAGAATTGATCTATCAATACAAATATATTACTTTTTCACGTACATTTTTTTTCTATCGTTCTTCTTCGCCGAGCCCTAGTTGTCCTAGGGTTTGGTCAATCTTTGTCGTTTTGCGCTGAAAAGCGGCCGGTTTTTCTTCACAAAAGTGAGGAAATCTTTGTTGCTTTGCTAGTAAAGCAATCGTTCGTCGTCATGAAAGTACGACGGTTATCGTGGTGTCGCGCTGCAATTTTGTGTGGCAACACAATTGGCGATTCCGCTGGGGACGAGAAGAAGAAGAGGCACACGATGAGCACCGAGTCCAGGAATGGGAGAGACGTTGACCTAGAGAATGTCATCGCCGTCACACTCGACGATCTGTTAGAAGATGATTGGCGCGAGCTTGAGCAGGAGCTTGAGAAAGAGAAGGTTGAGAGGTTGAAGCTAAAGTTGGCTGGATACACGAAGACGAGGAACGACATCGTCAAAAAGGTAGCTCCAAGCCCTTCCTATACATCCAAAACTGAGGTAAACAACTCAATCGAAGAGATTGCTCGCCTAATTGATATGTCCGTAGCTAGTAAATATGGTTCTAATATGGAAAATACGATGCAAGTAGCTAGTAGACTTGGCGAATTTAAGGTGCAATTTAATAAAGATCTTGAAAATTGTCTGCCACACCATGTATGATATTCTGGAAAAAGGCCGGTGTCATTAGAAACTAATAATTTGCCAGGTAATATACTTACACCTGGTGCGTTGGCTAATGCTACGCGGCCTCATGTCTCCTTCATGAATCATCAAAGTGGCCGAAATTATATTGGGACTTCGGCTAACAATTTTGGTCCTAGTGCTACTGCTCTTATTGTTTCGACTTCAGTTTCACAAAATCACAGTAGAAATAATTGAAGTTTTGGTTTTAATTCTAATTTGCAGCAGCCTACTTATCAAACGATAGCATATAGTACGCCACCACTGCCACCTGTTGGTACCGGGGTTCTGTAAGGTCCCGTACCCGCTTCATATTTTAGTGGGCCTCCGTTTCAAAATTCGCATGCTCAAATTTCTTTGCCGGAGTTTCCACAGCGTGTTTGCGCTTCTCCACAAACCAATTCTCTACGGTCCAATGACAATTTTAAGGATCAGCTTGCTAGTATACTTAGAGAATTTGGTTTAGAACCTAAGGGTAGAGCATGTGCATACCAACAACGTATCCTGATAACTTCGACTCGACACCTTATCCTCGTGGTTTTAAATTCCAGTTTTTCTTAAATTTACGGAGGATGATGGTAGATCTACTTTTGAGCATATAGGACAATTTTTAGCACAATGCAGCGAGGTCGGCACATCGAATGTTTTTAGGTTAAAACTATTCCCTTTATCTTTATCCGGTGTTGCATTTACTTGGTTTACATCGCTTGCTCCTAATTCTATTTCAACCCGGATACAATTGGAGCAAAAATTTCATGAGTATTTTTATAGCGGTGAAACAGAACTTCGACTTTCAGATTTAACTATGGTTAGGAAGAAATATAATGAGCATGTTCATGATTATATTAGGAGGTTTAGGGATAGCCGAAAAGGATTTAGCCGATCTTGCCTTTTCGGGTCTACTTGCTCATATTAAGGATAAACGAGAAGGGCAAGAATTTTTATATGTTAATCAAGTTTTACAAAAGGCTTTAGCGTAGGAAAACTAGGCTAAGAAAGTTAAACAATGTGGGTTTAAAGATAACAGAAACAAAGAGAAGGATAATCACGCGGTTAATGTCTTAGATTATGATAGTGATTCGACTAGTGAGGATGATGTTAATGTATGTGTAGCCGAATGGGTGCAAGCACCGAAGTCAAAACTTTTTGCATGTTTTGCATTGAAAGCCACACCTGCTAAAGAAGAAATTAAGTACACTTTTGACATTAGCAAGTGTGATAGAATTTTTGACATGTTACTGCTAGAAAAATTAATTAGAGTAAGGAATGGTCATGTCATTCCACCTCGAGAAGAGTTGGGTAGAAGAGCTTGTTTTAAATGACATGATTCTTTTTCTCATGCTACTAATGATTGTAATGTGTTTCTTCGACAGGTGCAATCAGCCATTAATGAAGGACGATTAACGTTTATAGAAGGTTCTAAGATGAAGCTCGATAGCGACCCTTTTCCTATTAATGTGGTCGAGTTTGAGAATAAGAAAATTATTATTTGGTCGGATCAGACCGAGTCCGCAAGAGAGAAAAATGTTGTTGATGACAGTGCTGCTCCAAGGATGATCAAACCAAAAAAATTAGAAATGGGAGTGTGGAAAGTCAATGAAAGAAGGAGGCAAACTCCAAGGCCAAAGCCGACGGTTAGCATGTTGTTTGGAAATATATACCTCATGCAAGACCAACAATATGTTTAATCGGCTCGGACGTAATAAGCGTCCTCGATCTCCTTCGGACCTCATGGTCATGAGAGATGGCAAGGAAGTTCATATGACGTACAGCCGTATTTGCAATGGATACGACATATTAGGGTTGTGCACCTCCTATGTATCCACAGTTTCCTCCATGGGGGGTTAATCCTTGGGCGCCATATCCTACAGGGCCAGCAGGTTATTTTCAGCCAGGATGGATTCCGCCGAGGCCTATGTTCAGACCGAACATGCATGAGAAAAGGGCTCGGTTCAATGAGGACGTTAGATCACATAACTCTACTAAGATTCGAGGAAGTCGATCACCGGTACGCAATGCGGGTGGTAGAAACTATAAGGATGATCACAAGCGTGTATGGGTGCTGAAGCATGTTGAACCTAAAACGGCAAAAAGTTTAGACGGCTTCAATGCTACTTATGGTCTGAAAATTGTTGAACACCAATCAGTTGAAGGTGTTGGCAATAGTACGGAAGCAAGCGATGATATTATACTAAGATCGTCACCAAAGAAAATTGTTGGTACAGAGGAGAACAATGGTGTGAAAGTGCAACCAATGGGTCGATCTAATCAATGTGAGCAAGACGCTAATTCTAAGCATGGCATGCATGCACGTACTAATCAAATGTCTAAATCGACAAGCACACAAGCTGATTTGGTCCTGGGAGGTTGTGGCTCAGGAACGTCCGAGAATTTGGGTGACAAATCTAACAGCGCTATACGTACGTGTTGAGATTCAAACAATATATGCAGCCAGAGGTTTAATGCTAGTAATGTATATGATCAGCACAGAAGTTCTTAGGGCAAGGATAATTCTTTTGCCGCAAAAGTACGTCAGTACAGGCCAAGGAACCCGAGGATAGCGAAATTCAGTCGGTTGCACCTGGAACTAAACCGACACTTCGCTGGTGCCCAACGAGACTTACACACACGCAGAAGAGCCGTGTACTGAGACTGCATGCATTGGAAATAAAAGAAGAGATAGCTGAAAAGAAGCGCGATGAATTGTTTGATCAAGATAAGCCAATGGTGCCAACAAAAACTTGGAAAGTGAAGCGCATCGCGGCGGAGGAAAATAAAAATATGGATGATGCGATTAGCGATGAAAATTCAGAGCATGATATGGATACACCTGCTGATATGGATGTTAATATGGTTTTTGCGTTGCCTGCTGAATTTCGTGCACCCGAAGCCGAAATCGCTGAGCTTGTTCTTGGTCCACAAAATGCTACATTTGAAAAACCGGAGAAGCACGGACAACATCTAAAGCCATTGTTTATCAGGGGTCACGTTGATGGTAAGCCTATTGGTCACATGCTTGTTGATGGCAGTGTCGATGTTAATATTATGACACTTTCGGTATTTTCTAAACTAAACCGAAAAGAGAGCGAGTTAATGAAGAAAATATGGGACTTAGCGGTTTCTCGGGAGAATTATCCGAGGCTAAGGGTGTTACTTCTATGGATCTCACAGTCGGAAGCAAAACATTGCCGACTGCGTTTTTTGTTGTTTATGTCAAAGGCCATTATAATATTCTTTTGGGACGTGACTGGATTCATGCAAATTGTTGCATCCCTTCTACTCTACATCAGTGCTTAATTCAGTGGGTTGATGATGATGTGAAGGTAATTGAGGCGGATAATTCTTCTTTTATTGCTTTGACGGAGACGTCGGTTGATTGGCAACACGGTGAGATGTGATGTTTGACTGGTAGAGGATTATCAGACTATGATTATATCAACATAGGAAGAGATGGTTTTGTACCTATAAATGCACAGCCGGCTAATGTAGCTCGGCTTAATGATTGATCTATATAAATGATGAATAAAATGATAGTATTAAGTGGCTGCAAAAGCGCACGGAGGAGTATCGTTCCGAAAAGAACGATATGCATGAAACAATTGAAGATTTCGATGATATGGAAAAGCTTGGACATGGATTCTTATTGGCTGATCCGCGTGATGAAATAGATATTGGGGATGGAAGCATTCCGAGGCCTACATTTATCAATGCTAATTTGAAGGCTGATCAGAAAAGCAAGGTATGTTTATTACTTTAAGAATTTGTTGATTGCTTTTTCTTGAAATTATACAAAGATGCCTGGTTAGAGTAGAGATTTAATGAAACATAGACTACCTGTTAAACCTGGTTTTAGGACGCATAAACAACCTCGTAGAAATTTCAATCCTAATTTGTATGACCGCATCAAAGAAGAAGTTGATCGGTTGATGAAAGCTAGGTTTATTCGGCCATGTAGATATGCAGATTGGGTTTCTAATATCGTGCGTGTGGAAAAGAAGAATACTGGTAAAATAAGGATTTATGTTGATTTTAGAGATTTGAATAAAGCTACTCCAAAATATGAATATCCTATGCCTATAGCCGACATGCTTATTAATGATGCCTCGGGACATCAAGTAATTAGTTTTTTAATGGAAATGCAGGGTATAATCAAATATTTATGGCCGAACAAGATATGTCTAAGATTGTTTTTCGTGTCCAGGTTTTGTTGGTTTATTTGATTGGGTCGTTATGATGTTTGGATTGAAAAATACCGGTGTTACATACCAACGAGCTATGAATTTAATTTTTCATGATCTTCTAGGTATTGTATTAGAAATATATATTGATGATATAGTCATTAAATTGGATAGTTTTGATCATCATTTAGCCGATTTATGGTTAGCTTTTGAAAGGATGCGTCAGTATGGGTTAAAAATGAGTCCACTCAAATGTGCTTTTGGTGTGTCAGCGAAATTTAAAGGAACCCACGTGCAAGAAGGATGTGCAAAAATTGTTAGGAAAAATTAATTACTTGAGACGATTCATATCTAACCTTGCAGGAAAAATTGAATCGTTTGTTCCTTTACTTCGGCTAAAGGATGAGGCCAAATTTACTTGGGAGGCATAGCAGCAGGATGCATTTAATAGTATAAAGCGATGCTTGTCAAATTCTTCAATATTGTTGGCATCCAAGTCTGGTGTGCCGTTCAGGTTGTATATTGTTGCACGGGATACCGTGATCGACGCCGTGTTGGCACAATAGGACAATGGGAAGGAATATATCATTGCATACTTAAGTCGTCGCTTGCTCGACGCCGAAACTCGGTACGTTTTTATTGAAAGATTTCAGCCTTATTTACTTTCTAGTACGTTTGTGGTAGCTTGCACGTCATTAAGTATATGTTACAACAACCGATTCTTAGTAGTAGGATTGGAAAATGGGCTTACGCATTAATATAATATGATTTGGCATATGAATCGTTGCGTACTATGAGGGGTCAAGTTATCGTCCATTTTATTGTTGATCATAGGATTAAAGATTATGAAGATATTAATTATGTTAGCGTATGCCCATGGAAGCTATATTTTGATGGATCTGTTTGTAGGGACGGGCAAGGCGTCGGTAATATTTTGGTTTCATCTAATAATGTTGTTTATGATACATCGGTCTGTTTGGAATATCCTTGCACTAATAACGAAGCTGAATATGAAGCTTTGCTATTTGGTTTACAAACTTTAGTTGACATGGGCGTAATGGATATAGACGCTTTTGGGGATTCGCTTCTTGTAGTACAGCAAATTAAAGGCGAATTTCAGTGTTTTCATGGGTTATTAAATAGTTATTTGGGCCGATGTTTGGATATAATTAAGTCTCTAGATATGTCCACCATTCATCATATACCTAGAGAAGAAAATTCTAGAGCTAATTGTTTAGCACAACAAGCATTTGGTTATCACATTACTAAAGGAGTGTTTTTAATACTAGACAAGCCGATGCATGCTGATGTAGGAGATAAGTCCATAGTGTTGGATACATTGTCACATAGTACATTTGGTCCTAAGTCAGTTCAACAACTAGCAGTACAATATGGTGCAGATTTGGTGCATGAGTTGCAAATGACCGAATTAGCAAATAATTTAGAGCCAAGTGATTGGAGAATCCTCTAGTTAATCATTTAAAGGGTCCAAGTCAAATGCGAGATAGGAAAATTTGGTGACAAGCTTTAAAGTATACTTTTTTTAGCGACGAATTGTATCGCCGAACAATAGATGGGTTATTTTTAAAATGCTTAGATTCTGATCAGTCTAAAGTAGTTATGGGTGAAGTGCATGAAGGAATATGTGGCACACATCAGTCGGCTCACAAAATGCGATGGTTATTAAAAAGAGCAGGATTTTACTGGCCGACTTTGCTAGAGGATTGTTTCGGTACTATAAGGGTTATGAGGCATGTCAAAAATTTGGTAATATACAGTTAGCACCTGTGGCTATGTTGAATCCCATAATTAGGCCGTGGTCCATAGGATGGGGCTTAGATTTTATTGGTGAAATACATCTTTCATCTTCTAAGAAACATCACTTCGTCCTAGTAGCTCCAGATTATTTTACTAAATGGACTGAAGCGGTTTCATTGAAAAATATGACTCATAAGGAAGTTATTAGTTTTGTTTTGGAGCATATTATTCACAGATTCGGCGTTCCTCAAACTTTGACTACCGATCAAGGTGCTTCTTTATATCTCATCAATTTCGTGAATTTGTCGAATCTTTAGGAATTAAATTGTTAAATTCGTCTCCTTATTATGCTCACACTAATGGACAGGCCCATAAAACTTTAATTAAGCTTATAAATAAGAAAATTGAGGATCATCCGAAAAGATGGATGAGGTACTTTCGGAAGCTTTATGGGCTCATTGGATATCTAAGCATGGAGCGACTCAAGTGGCACCGTATGACCTGGTATATGGTCAGGAGGGGTGTTACCTGTAGAGGTTAATTTACAGGCTCTTAGAGTGGCCAGACAAAATGATTTGTCGGCTATAGATTATAATGATTTGATGATGGATAAGACAGATGATATTTCAGAAGAGAGATTGCAAGCCTTGCATGAAATTGAGAAGGAGAAGTTAAGAGTGGCTAAGGCTTGCAAGAAAAAGGTGCAAGAAAATCGTTTCTAATAGGAGATTTAGCGTGGAAAACGATTTTACCAATTGGAACTAAAGATAGAAAATTCGGCAAATGGTCGCCGAGTTGGAAGACCCGTATAAAATTGCGGAGATTATTCCTGGAAATTCATACTTTGTACAATATTTGCAAGGAGATAAGTTGTCCAAAGCTCTCAATGGAAAATATTTGAAAAGGTATTATCCTAGCATGTGGTAGGAGGCCTGAAGATGCAGTGCCCGATATGTTATTTCTAGAATCGCCTTAAGGAAAATTGGCCGATATATTATCTTGGTATCGCCCTAAGCAACGACATGGTGGGATTGATTTCATCCTACGGTAATTGCTATGTTTTTGGTAAATGCAATTCTACCAAAAACGGGGGAGGCATGTGCTGATAGTGTAATTTGGCTAGGCAGTTTGGGCCAAATTAATTCAATTGTTGATCCAACTAATGAGTTGCATTGGCTAAAGATTGCAGTTATTTAAGAAAAAGCTCAACCAGACGTGAGGGACACGCAGAACTAGCACATTGTGCTATCGATATCTCCTAATCAGTTTGTTATGCTAAGCTAATGTATAAGGTTTGCATGGAGTATATTTTTATGTGGTGAAGGAATATGCTTAGTGCATAATGGGCATTATTAAGTGTGATAGCGACATGATCGAAATATTTTATTATTATTTTATAGTTACAAAAGAATTTTAGGTGACGAGGTTACAATTTGGACTAATACATCATCAAGCATGATGGGGATGTTGCCGGAGTATTTTATTATTTTCTTGTAGGCTCAAAAGGATTTGTACGCAATTTATTAGTTTGATTTGTCGTTGTAAATTGTAAACAACCAAATCAGGGCGTGTCCTAGTCGGTTTTATCTTCAGAGTTATATACTTATACGCCAAGTCCAGCGCACCATATATATGTAAGGTCGTGGCTGATTGAAGACGACAATCGATCTATCAATACAAACACATTACTTTTTTACGTACTTTTTTTTATCGTTCTTCTCTGTCGAGCCATAGCTGTTCTAGAGTTTGGTCAATCTTTGCCGTTTTGCGCTGAAAAGCGGCCGGTTCTTCTCCACGAAAACGAGAAAATCTTTGTTGCTTTGCTAGTAAAGCAATTGTTTATCGTCATAAAAGTACGACGGTTATTGTGGTGTCGCGCTGCAATTTTACGTGCCAACACCCACCCTTAAGCAGTATCCTGACATGTATGCAGTATACATGCACGCACCAAAGTGTTTTTCACACTGAAATGAGCATACGATGAATTCCTTCTATCTTCCTCCCGATCTCTTTAGATTTGGTAGGCCTCGGTGTATGCCCTGGTGGTAGGTTCTTTTTTTTTTGTGTGTGTGGGGGGGGGGGGGGGTCTACAAATAATATCGATCAAGTCTTTACCCCCTTACATTTTTCGACATGGAGGAGGCAAGGGCGGTAAAACACACATCTAGCTAGAAACATGTTGCCATAATGTCATGGGGACCAGGACATTCGATGTGGCGATGACCAAAGAGTGTGCCATGGTGGTGATCGCCGATATGACAGGAGACTTAGGGCTGTCACGGCAACAAAGCTCAAGATCTTTTTTGATCTTTTTTGTTCGACACCTAAATAGTGAGGCAGTGCACAATACTCTTTTCGTTTCAAGGTGTATTATTTTCGACGCTGTGACTAAGACACATAATTATAAACATGTTAAGAGTAAATTATTCTTGGCAAAAGTGAATCAATTAGTCTAAAAAAATATGAGATACATGCAATTGACAAAGAGATGGCTTTCTTATTTTGCTATAATGAGAGATACGGACAATCAAAAAAGAGATATTTTCCTTTTTTTAGGAGGGCTAGCAAGGGAACTATGAAGAACTAGAACAAATGCATCTTACATTATGAAATTTTATCAAAAAACAAATACACCTTATACAAAGAAATGGAGGGAGCATGAAAGAAAGGGAAATAAAGACAAGAAAAGAGAACATGGTAACGGAGTTGCAGCGGCTACAACTCAAAAGATTCAGCTCAAGATCACCCTCAGTTAACTGGCTATTAATCTTATTAATAGTTAATAACTGGAACGATCCTCTCTGTCCTGATCAATTCATGATCAGCCAAGGAGTATATACTCTCTCAGATAAACATCAGCAGGACCACATACACACCATCGATGTTGGTGTTTGTGTACACCGGCACTTTTAATTGTATACAAATATAGCCAAATGAAATACCAGCAAACAGTACACACAAATGCGTGAGTTTGTGGAGCTTGTGACGGAACTCTTTACCACCAGCTGTACAAAGTGACCCTAGCCGCATCTTCTGTTCATCAAGTTCAGAGGGAACCGAAAGCAAATCTCAAAGTGACCCTAGATGCAGTAGTAGTTGAGAAAAGAGAAGAAACCGAAAGCAACCTTCAAGTTCAGAAAGCTAATTTGGCTCATATAAACATAATGAGCTGTAGAGTGAGCATCTATTGCTGCAGAATCTACTTATGGTGAAAATACACAATCCATCGTCAAAATGAAACAGCAACAAGCAATTGAGACCGTGAGCTTAACTGGTTACTGGCTTGGAGAACATCACGGACACAGTTAGAGTGCATTTACTTTGATTACTGAATGGCATAGGAACCATTCAGGAATTAACTAAGAGTGCACCACTTAGAGCCATATATAAAAGCTTCACTACACTGGCAAAACAACACCTAAAGTTGAAGCAACAAACTAAAATCCTGACAGGTAGCAGAGTTGCCATCACGGGAAAGAACGGTCTTGTCGATGCACACCACGGTTGAGAATCATGTAGACAGGCAATTTTGGCTACCGTGCATTAACCCTGCAGAAGAGGCAAATTGAAACAAACTCTGATCGGTATCATAATGTGCTCAAGTCTAAGAGTCGTTGTTATGAGTAAAGATTCCTGTCACTGGCAGATCAAACACAATAGAAGCTGTAAGCAGAGAGAAATACAAAAGTACTCACAGGACAGAACTTTATTGGAACAAAATATGGACAATGAAATTCTGATGAGACATTAACTTCAGGTATTCTAGAAACTACTCCCTCTGTACACTAACGGCTTACATTAGTGTACAGAGTAGTATCTTTTTACATCTGACGGCAGAGAGCAATACCAAAGCACTCGTCAAACAGAATTTAAGTTTTAACTGGAACTAAATAAGCACAATAAAATTAAGATGAGACATTAACATCTTGTAACCTAGAAACAATCCTTTTGCTACTGAATATAGCTGCAAAATACAAGGGCAAAATAAAAAAATTAACACAGAAGATTGAGTAAATTAGAAGCGCAACTAACGCATGAAAGCCTGCACACAAAAAATCAACTTGTTTATCGCCCACTCACGAGTAAGCATATTTAACTAATAACTGGGATAAATATGCACCAGACTTAAAAAAATAATGGTCAACGGGAACACCCTAGATATTCAGCGCAACATGAAAATAATGAACAACTTGACTTTAGGTTTCAACGAAACTTATCAAGATTAACAGTTATATCCTTGCTGCATCTAGGAGCATGCTATTAGTGAATGCCAAACATACTCACCGGAGCTAAGATAGACACATAATTCCACAGATGAATTTGCCCTGAAAATGTTGTATAGTTTTGTGCATCTATAATTACTTGCTGAGGCCTTATCTGACAGCTTCACGGTCATTCTTTTAAGCATTGGCGCACATCTGAATATCAGTTTCAAGAAATCAAGCTCATGATTATCTCCTTCGAATCCACTGATCTCCACTTCTTCGAGAGCAGTCAAGGAGATAGTTTGGAATCTCCAGCCCACGGACTCACATGGACAATCTGGTGAGCATCTTTCTTTCACCTAAAACCAAAAATAATATGTGAATTACTAAACAATGTATGATTGAGGTATGTCATCAGAGCAAAATATTACCACTGATCTCTGTAGGATGACCTTAAGCTTCTGCATAGCACTACAAATTCGATTCATCTCTAGGAGATGAAATGCGAGTGCTCCAAACACATGGCCGTCTGTTTCGAGATGTAGCTCCAAAACAGAAAACTTGGCAATCATATGCTTTTCTATCTCCTGAGTAAGGGTATCCGCTTCATCTTGAAAAATCGATGAGCTCTGAAAAAAGTATTGGCAAGATATATATCATTGAAAAATTTAATTTGGTCAGAATTTGTACTAGTAGATTGTGCAGGAGAAGGCAGGGATAAGGTACAAACGGCGCAAAGATGAATGTGCAGCGAAGGGAGTTGTCCTTGTGTCTCTGCCGTCAGTAGTAACACCTCCTCGAGTAGCCAAACACCAAATCCAATATAGCCGTCGGTATAGCAGCAGCGCCATGAGACCTTCTCCAGCATTGGTGCAGAGACGGAGATGCTGGGGTTAATCGAGGATAAGAAGGACATGGTCAATTGCCTGAGCACGGGGGCAACGATGCTGATATCGTTTGTCAATCCTCCTGCCGCGCGGTCCACCACAAGCTCCTGCAGCGACGCCGAGTTGAGGCTCAGGACGTCGTCGTGGAAAAAGTAGCCGCCAAGCCGGAGCGTGCACAAGCGCGGGCAGCAGTGGATGAAGGAGTCAAGGTGGGAGAGGTGGCACGACAAGGACAGCGTCTCGAGCGCGGGGAACTCGACGCCGGCAGGCACGCTGAGGATGGAAGAAATGTCCAGCACGATGGATGCAGCGCGGTGGAAGCAAGGCAGGTCGAGGACGAGGATACAGCCTACTAAGTGCGAGGGGAGAGCCACGACGAGCGCCTCCGGCTCGAGCCCCGCTGCGGCGAGCAGCAGCGAGTTGATGCCGGCGGAGTCGGGACGGCGATGCCCAGGGAGGGGCTTGTCGGGGACGCGGACTTCGAGGAGGGAAACCGGGGGAGGGGGGCGAGAGACGCCGCCGAGCGCCGCTTCGAGCGAGGCGAAGGCGACGTCGCGGAAGACGATCTGGCGGAGGCGGGGCCAGAGGCCACGCCACCGGCGGGAGAGGACGCCGGTGCGCACGGCGGCGCTGGCGCATCCGAGTCGGGCGAGGATGAGGAGGAGGAGGTCGTCGGGGAGGACGCTGATGTGGTCCGGTCCGCCGCCTAGCTGCTCGGAGGTCGTCGGGGAGGACCCTAACGCCGCCACCCAACAGTCCCCCGAGGTCCTTTTTTGCAAAAAAAAAATGGTCGAGTCGCGTCCTCCTAAGTAGGGTCGAAATTGGCACCGGTGAACCCAGACCAAACCCGGCACGTTGGAAAACATTTGTTGGCGCCAAACCGGGTGTGTCCCCCCGAGTCAGCGACCCGTGGCGCTTCGTCGTCCTCATCGCTTCGGTTTCCCGCGGGGAATCAATGCAAGGCTGCCCGATGGTCAGCCTTCCATTGATGCCTCACGGGCGGCACAGTCAGGCCAGGCGACGCGCGTCCCCACCTTGTCCTCCACGTGGCCGCACGCTACCGCCCTCTCGCCGCTATAAACGACGACCTTCTCGTTGGTAGTCTGCCACTCCTCGCCCAGCACCTCCCCCCATTCTCGCTGCCGACGCCTAGCCTTCCTCCTTCTCTCCCCCGGCGACCTCCTCTTCTTCCCCGGAGCAATGGCAGCGCGCTACCCAGGCGACAATGCGGCCACCAACGGCTTTGGCGTCGCCACCACCACGAGGACGAGGCCCGCCTCCTATACGAGGCGGACTACCCGACGCCGTCGGACATGCGCGTGTCGGGCATGTGGAGGCTTAGCGCCGGCGGAGTGCCGGTGCCACCGGTGCCAACCAGAGCCGAGCGTCGCGCCGAGATCGCGAGGATCCGGTCCTCGTTGTCCGAGACGGTGCGGCAGTGATACGTCTCCATCGTATCCACTTTTTCAAGCTCTTTTGCCCTTGTTTTGGACTCTAATTTGCATGATTTGAATGGAACTAACCCGGACTGACGTTGTTTTCAGCAAAATTGCCTTGGTGTTATTTTTGTGCAGAAATAAAAGTTCTCGGATTGATCCGAAAATTTACAGGGATTATTTTTGGAAGTAATAAAAAATACTGGCAAAAGAATCAACCGAAGGGGTGCCACCCACATGCCACAAGCCAGGGGCGTGGCCACCCCCTGGTCGCGCCTAGCAGGCTTGTGGGCCCCCTGGAGCTTCACCGACCTCGATTCCAACTCTATATATTCCTATTCGGGGAGAAAAAAATAAAGGAGAAGAGTTCACCACGTTTCACGATACGAAGCCACCGCCACCTCATGTTCTTCCTCTGGAGGCCAGATCTGGAGTCTGTTTTGGGCTCCAGAGAGGGGAAATCGATGTCATCATCATCACCAACAATCCTTCATCACCAATTCCATGATGCTCTCCGCCGTTCGTGAGTAATTCCATCGTAGGCTTGCTGGACGGTGATGGGTTCGATAAGATTTACCATGTAATCGAGTTAGTTTTGTTAGTGTTTGATCCCTAGTATCCATTATGTTCTGAGATTGATGTTGCTATGACTTTGCTCTACTTAATGCTTGTCACTAGGGCCCGAGTGCCATGATTTCAGATCTGAACCTATTATATTTTCATGAATATATATGTCTTCTTGATCCTATCTTGCAAGTTGTAGACAACTATTGCGAGTTATGATCCGCATCCCCCAGGGTGACAATAACTGGGATTCTTTCCAGTGATTATCGTAGTTTGAGGAGTTCATGTGTTCACTAAGTGCTAATGCTTTGGTCCGGTTCTCTATTAAAAGGAGGGCTTAATATCCCTTAGTTTCCATTAGGACCCCTTGCCATGGGAGGGTAGGACAAAAAGATGTCATGCAAGTTCTTTTTCCATAAGCATGTGTGACTATATATGGAATACATGCCTACGTTACATTGATGAATTGGAGCTAGTTCTGTGTCACACTATGTTATAACTGTTGCATGATGAATACCACCCGACATAATTATCCATCACTGATCCATTGCCTATGAGCTTTTCACATATTGATCCTTGCTAAGTTACTTTTCCGTTGCTACTATTACAATCACTACAAAATTGCTACTTTCACTTTTGCCACCGTTACCGTTACTTCCATACTACTTCGCTACTAAATACTTTGTTGTAGATATTAAGTCTTTCAGGTGTGGTTGAATTGACAACTCAGCTGCTGACACTCAAGAATATTCTTTGGCTCCCCTTGTGTCGAATCAATAAATTTGGGTTGAATACTCTACCCTCGAAAACTGTTGTGATCCCCTATACTTGTGGGTTATCAAGACCTTTTTCTAGCATCGTTATCGGGGAGCATAGCTCTATTATCTGAGTCACTTGGGATTTATATCTGTTGATCACTATGAAGAATCTGAAAGACCCAAAAACCAAGATCTATCCCTCTACTACGAGGGGAGGTAAGGAACTGCCATCCAGCTTTGCACTTGATTCACCTTCTGTTATGAGTAAACTTGCGACACCACTGTTGGAAATATGCCCTAGAGACAATAATAAATTAGTTATTATCATATTTCCTTGTTCATGATAATCGTTTATTATCCATGATATAATTGTATTGAATGGAAACACATTACATGTGTGGGTAAATAGACAACACTTTGTCCCTGGTATGCCTCTAGTGAACTAGCTCGTTGATCAAAGATGGTCAAGGTTTCCTAGCCATTGACATGTGATGTCATTTGATAACGGGATCACATCATTAGGAGAATGATCTGATGGACAAGACCCAAACTACAAATGTAGCATATGATCGTGTCAGTTTGTTGCTACTGTTTTCTGCATGTCAAAGTATGTGTTCCTATGACCATGAGATCATGCAGCTCACTGACATCGGAGGATTACCTTGTGTGTATCAAACTTCGCAACGTAACTAGGTGACTATAAAGGTGCTCTACAGGTATCTCCTAGGGTGTCTGTTGAGTTGGCATGGATCAAGACTGGGATTTGTTACTCCGTGTGACGGAGAGGTATCTCAGGGCCCACTCGGTAATACAACATCACAATAAGCCTTGCAAGCAATGTGACTAAGTGTTAGTCACGGGATCTTGTATTACGAAACGAGTAAAGAGACTTGCCGGTAACGAGGTTGAACTAGGTATGGAGATACCGACGATCGAATCTCGGGCAAGTAACATACCGAAGAGCAAAGGGAACATCATACGGGATTAACTGAATCCTTGACATAGAGGTTCGACCGATAAAGATCTTCGTAGAATATGTAGGAACCAATGTGGACATCCAGGTCCCTCCATTGGTTATTGACCGTAGAGGTGTCTCGGTCATGTCTACATAGTTCTCGAACCCGCAGGGTCTGCATACTTAAGGTTTGGTAACGTTTCGGTAGTATAGAGTTATGTATGGTGGTGACCGAAGGTTGTTCGGAGTCCCGGATGAGATCCCGGATGTCACGAGGAGCTCCGGAATGGTCCGGAGGTAAATATTCATATATAGGAAGTCCTATTTTGGTCGCCGGAAAAGTTTTGGGCTCATCGATAGTGTACCGGGAGTGCCGGTAGTGTACCGGGAGACCACCGGGAGGGGTATTTCGACCCAAGAGGCTTCATGGGCTGTGGGAGAGTAAATACCAGCCTTTTGTGTGCTGGTGGAAGTCCCACACAAGGCCCATGCGGCTGGGAGAAAAAGCCCAAAGGGAAAAAGGTGGAAAAAGGCCAAAAAAGGGAGGAATCCTAGTCCTACTAGGATTGGAGGAGGAGTCCTCCTCTCCTCCCCACTTTGGTCGACCCAAGGGCTGGATTTTTGGCAGCCAAGACTCCTCCTCCTATCCTCCTATATATACTAGAGGATTTTAGGGTTTTGGCACAGAATTTTCAGCCACGTGGTACCCGTTCCTCTAGTGCATAGTTTCTCCTCTAGATCGGTTTTCTGCAGTGCTTAGGCGAAGCCCTGTCGGAATTGCTCCACCACCATCACCGGAGAGCCGTCACGCTGCCGGTGAACTCTTCTCCCTCTCCACTTCCTCTTGCTGGATCAAGACGGTGGAGATCGTCATCAAGCTGCACATGTGCTGAACGCGGAGGTGCCGTCCGTTCGGCGCTAGATCGGAAGGACCGTGAACAAGATCGCGAGACGGTTCGTGATGAGTTCACGGGACGGATCGTGATGAGATCACGGGACGGATCGTGATGAGATCGCGGGACGGATCGTGATGAGTTCGCGGGACGGATCGTGATTGGATTGCGGTACGGATCGTGATGTGATCGCGGGATGCTCGGCGATTTGGATCGCGAAGATGTTCGACTACACCAACCGCGTTTCTTAACGCTTCCCGCTTAGCGATCTACAAGGGTATGTAGATCCACTATCCCTCTCGTAGATGCTCATCACCATGGATAGATCTTGCGTGTGCGTAGGAAAATTTTTGTTTCCCATGCAACGTTCCCCAACAGTGGCATCATGAGCTAGGTCTATGTGTAGATGAGATCTCGAGTAGAACACAAAAGGTTTGTGGGCGTTGATGCTTAGATTGCTTCCTCCCTTGGTCGGATTTTGGTTCAGCGGTATTGTGAGATGAAGCGGCCCGGACCAACATTACTTGTACGCTTACGAGAGACCAGTTCCCTCGACGCAACTTGTTGCCTAGATGGCTTGCGGGTGGCAGTTTCTCTCACTTTAGTTGGATCGGATTCGACAAAGGCGGTCCTTGAGAAGGTTGAAAAGCAAATTATGTATCACCGTTGTGGTTTATGTGTAGGTGAGAATCGTTCTTGCTAGAAACCCATAGCAGCCACGTAAAACATGCAACAACAATTAGAGGACGTCTAACTTGTTTTTGCTGGGTATGTTGTGATGTGATATGGCCAATTACATGATGTGATATATGTGATGTATGAGATTATCATGTGATGTATAGAATTTCTCGACTTGCATGTCGATGAGTACGGCAACCGGCAGGAGCCATAGGGTTGTCTTTAATTATTGTATGACCTGCGTGTCAATCATTAAGCGCTATGTAATGCTTTACTTTATCGCTAAACGGTAGCAATAGTAGTAGAAGCATGCAGGGCGTGACAACCCCGATGGCGACACGTTGATGGAGATCATGGTGTCGTGCCGGTGACGATGGAGATCATGTCGGTGCTTTCAAGATGGAGATCTAAAGCACAAGTTCATGGCCATATCATGTCACTTATGAATTGCATGTGATGTTAATCCTTTTATGCACCTTGTTTTGCTTAGTACGGCGGTAGCATTATAAGGTGATCCCTCACTTAAATTTCAAGATAAAATTGTGTTCTCCCCGAGTGTGCACCGTTGCAAAAGTTCGTCGTGTTGAGACACCACGTGATGATCGGGTGTGATAGACTCTACGTTCACATACAACGGGTGCAAGCTAGTTTTGCACATGTAGAACACTCGGGTTAAACTTGGCGAGCCTAGCATGTACAGACATGGCCTCAGAACACAAGAGACTGAAAGGTCGAACATGAGTCATATAGTAGATATGATAAACATGATGATGTTCACCATTGTAACCACCTCAACTCACGTGATGATCGGACTTGAGTTGGTGAATTTGGATCATGTATCACTCGGATGACCGGTGGGATGTCAATTTGAGTGGGAGGTCTTAATTAATATGATTAATTGAACTCATTATCATGAACATAGTCAGTAGTGTCTTTGCAAAATTATGTTGTAGATTACTAGCTCACGCTGTAGCTCCCTTAAATTTTATATGTTCCTAGAGAAATAGAGTTGAAAGATGATGGTAGCAATATTGTGGACTGGCTCCGTTACTGAGGATTGTCCTCATTGCTGCACAGAAGGCTTATGTCCTTAATGCACCGCTCGGTGCACCAACCCCTCTAGCGTTGTTTGTAGATGTTGTGAACATCTGACAGACACGTTTTGATAACTACTTGATAGTTTAGTGCGTCATGCATTACGGCTTAGAATTGAGGCTTCGAAACGTTTTGAACGTCACGGAACATATGAGATGTTCTAAGAGCTGAAATTAGGATCTCAGGCTTGTGCCCGTGTTGCGAGATATGAGATCTCCAACAAGATTCTTTGCCTGCAAGATGAACGAGAATAGCTCAATCGTTGAGCATGTGCTCAGATTGTCTGGGTGCTACAATCGCTTGAATCGAGTGGGAGTTGATCTTCCAGATAAGATAGTGATTGATATAGTTCTCCAAGTCACTTTCACTAAGCTACTAGAACTTGGTGATGAACTATAAAATGCCAGGGATAGAAATAATGATCCCTGAGCTGTTCGCGATGTTTGACACCGCGAAGGTAGAAATCAAGAAGGAGCATCAAGTGTTGATGGTTAGTCAAACCACTAGTTTCGAGAAGGGCAGGAGCAAGGAGGGAAAACTTCATGGATAGCAAGTCAGTTGCTGCTCCAGTGAAGCAACCCAAAGTTGAACCCAAACCCGAGACTAAGTGCTTCGATTATGAGGAGAGCGGTCGCTAAAGCGGAACAACCCTAAATACTTGGTAGATAAGAAGGCTGGCAACGTCGACAGAAGTATATTTGATATATGTGTTATTTATGTATACCTTGCTAGTACTCCAAGTAGCACCTGGGTATTGGATATCGGTTCGGTTGCTAAATGATAGTAACTCGAAATAAAAGCTACGGAATAAACGGAGCACTAAGCTAAGGGTGAGGTGACGATGTGTGTTGGAAATGTTTCCAAGGTTGATGTGATCAACATCGCACACTCTCTCTACCTTCGGGATTTGTGACGAACCTAAATAAATGTTATTTGGTGTTTTGCGTTGAGCATGAACGTGATTAGATCGTGTTTATTGCAACACGGTTATTCATTTGAGTTAAAGAATAATGGTTATTCTGTTTACATGAATAATACCTTCAATGGTCATGCACCCAGTGAGAATGGTTTGTTAAATCTTGATCGTAGTAATACACATGTTCATAACATTGATGCCAAAAGATACAAAGTTATTAATGATAGTACCACATACTTGTGGCATTGCCGCTAAATGTCATATTGGTGTAAAGCGCATGAAGAAACTCCATGCTGATGGATCTTTGGACTCATTCAATTTTGAATCGGTTGAGACATGCGAACCATGCCTCTTGGTCAAGATGACTAAGGACCCCGTTTTCTGTTTTGATGAAGCGGGGAAGTGATTTATTGGAAATGATACATGTTGATGTATGCAATCCAATGAGTCTTGTAGCGAGCGGTGGATATCATTATTTTCTTATCTTCACTGATGATTTGAGTAGATATAGTGTATATTTACTTAATGAAACACAAGTCTGAATCGTCTGAAATGTTCAAGCAAATTCAGAGTGAAGTTTAAGATCATCGTGACAATAAGATAAAAATGTTTGCGATATGATCGTGGAGGTCAATATCTGAGTTACGAGTTTGGCATACAACTTTAGACAATGTGAAAGTTGTTTCAAAACTAAACGCCACCTGGAACACCATAGTGTGATGGTGTGTCCGAACATCATAGTTATGCTCTATTGGACATGGTGCGTGCTATGATGTCTCTTGTCGTTTTACTACTATAATTTTGGGGTTATGCATTAGAGACAACTACATTCACTTTAAATAGGGCACCATCTAAATCTGTTGAGATGACACCATGTGAATTATGGTTTGATAGAAACCTAAGCTGTCATTTCTTAATACTTGGGGCTGCGACACTTGTGTGGAAAATGTTTTCACCTAATGAGGTCGAACCCAAGGCGGACAAATGCATCTTCATAGAATACCCTAAGATCAGTTAGGTGAACCTTCTATCTCAGATCCAAGTGCAAAGTGTTTGTTACTAAAATGGATCCTTTCTCGAGGAAAAGTTTCTCTTGAAAGAATTAAGTGGGAGGAAGATAGAACTTGATGAGGTTGTTTAATGATGATGATCATGAAGCTTCGGATCAATTTACTATCGACCTACGAGGAAAATAGAACTTGATGAGTTTATTGAACCTTCACTTCAACCAGAAAGTGGCGCAGCGCAGAAAGATGTTTCTGTGGAACCTACGCGAGTTGAAGAGGAAGTAAATGATGATGATCATGAAGCTTCGGATCAAGTTACTATCAAACCTCGTAGGTCGACAAGGATGTGTACTGCTCCTGAGCGGTATGACAACCCTGTCTTGGAGGTCATGTTGTTGGACAACAATGAACCTACGAGCTGTGGAGAAGCGATGATGGGCCCGGATTCCGACAAATGGTTAGAGGCCATGAAATCCGAGAAAGGATCCATATATGAAAACCAAGTATAGAATTTGGTAGACTTGCTCGTTGGACGACAGGTCGTTGAGTACAAATGAATCTTTAAAATGAAGACATACGCTGATGGTGAATGTCACCATTTATAAAGCTTGACTTGCCACAAAGAAGTTTCTGGCAAGTTCAAGGAGTTGACTGCGATGAGACTTTCTCACTCGTAGCGATGCTAAAGTCTGTTAGAATTACGTTAGCAGTTGCTGCATTTTTCAATTATGAAATCTGGCAGATGGATGCCAAAACATCGTTTCCTTTCTTGAGGAAAGGTTGTATGTGATACAACCAGAAGGTTTTGTCAGTCCTAAGGATGCTAAAAGGTGTGCAAGCTTCAGTGATCCTTCTATGAACTGAAGCAAGCATCTCGGAGTTGGAATATACACTTTGATGAGGTGATTAAAGTTTTTGAGTCTATACAAAGTTTACGAGAAACTTGTATTTGCAATAAAGTGAGTGGGAGCACTATAGAGTTTCTGATAAGTATATGTGGATGACATATTGCTATTCGGAAATGATGTAGAGTTTCTGGAGAGCATAAACGGTTGTTTGAAAAGAGGTTTTCAAAGGAAGACCTGGATAAAGCTACCTAATTATTGAGCATCAAGATCTATAAAGATAGATCAAGATGTTTGATAAGACTTTCAATGAGTACATACCTTGACAAGATTTTGAAAGAGTTCAAAATGGATTAGTCAGAGAGAAGTGTTCTCGCCTGCTTTGTAAGGTGTGAAGTTGAGTGATACTCAAAGCTCGACCACGACAGAAGAAAGAGAAAGGACGAATGTCGTCCCCTATGCCTTATCCATAGGCTCTGTATAGTATGCCATGCTGTGTACCGCACCTGTGTGTGCCTTGCCATGAGTCCGTCAAGGGGTACAAGAGTGATCCAGGAGTGGATCACTGGACAGCGGTCAAGATTATCCTTAGTAACTAAAAGACTAAGGAGATGTTTCTCGATTATGGAGGTGATAAAGAAGTTTGTCGTAAAGAGTCACGTCGATGCAAGCTTTAACACCAATCCGGATGACTCGTAGTAGCAATATGGATACGTATAGTGGAGCAGCCATTTGGAATAGTACCAAGTGGAGTGTGGTAGCAGTGTTTACGTTTGACATAAAAATTTGCAAAATACACATGAATCTGAATGTCGCAGACCGGTTGACTATAAGACCTCTCTCAGATGCAAAGCATGATCGAGCCCCAGAACTCATTGGGTGTTAAATTCATAATAATGCAAATCACATGGTGATGTGAACTAGATTATTGACTCTAGTGCAAGTGGAAGACTGTTGGAAATATGCCCTAAGGCAATAATAAATTAGTTATTATCATATTTCCTTGTTCATGATAATCGTTTATTATCCATGCTATAATTGTATTGAATGGAAACACATTACATGTGTGGGTAAATAGACAACACTCTGTCCCTGGTATGCCTCTAGTGAACTAGCTCGTTGATCAAAGATGGTCAAGGTTTCCTAGCCATTGACATGTGATGTCATTTGATAATGGGATCACATCATTAGGAGAATGATCTGATGGACAAGACCCAAACTACAAACATAGCATATGATCGTGTCAGTTTGTTGCTACTGTTTTCTGCATGTCAAAGTATGTGTTCCTATGACCATGAGATCATGCAGCTCACTGACATCGGAGGAGTACCTTGTGTGTATCAAACGTCGCAACGTAACTAGGTGACTATAAAGGTGCTCTACAGGTATCTCCCAGGGTGTCTGTTGAGTTGGCATGGATCAAGACTGGGATTTGTTACTCCGTGTGACGGAGAGGTATCTCAGGGCCCACTCGGTAATACAACATCACAATAAGCCTTGCAAGCAATGTGACTAAGTGTTAGTCACGGGATCTTGTATTACGGAACGAGTAAAGAGACTTGCCAGTAACGAGGTTGAACTAGGTATGGAGATACCAACGATCGAATCTCGGGCAAGTAACATACCGAAGAGCAAAGGGAACATCATACGGGATTAACTGAATCCTTGGCATAGAGGTTCGACCGATAAAGATCTTCGTAGAATATGTAGGAACCAATGTGGACATCTAGGTCCCGCCATTGTTTATTGACCGTAGAGGTGTCTCGGTCATGTCTACATAGTTCTCGAACCCGCAGGGTCTGCACACTTAAGGTTTGGTGACGTTTCGGTAGTATAGAGTTATGTATGGTGGTGACCGAAGGTTGTTCGGAGTCCCGGATGAGATCCCGGACGTCACGAGGAGCTCCGGAATGGTCCGGAGGTAAAGATTCATATATAGGAAGTCCTATTTTGGTCGCCGGAAAAGTTTCGGGCTCATCGATAGTGTACCGGGAGTGCCGGTAGTGTACCGGGAGACCACCGGGAGGGGTATTTCGACCCAAGAGGCTTCATGGGCTGTGGGAGAGTAAATACCAGCCTTTTGTGGGCTGGTGGAAGTCCCACACAAGGCCCATGCGGCTGGGAGAAAAAGCCCAAAGGGAAAAAGGTGGAAAAAGGCCAAAAAAGGGAGGAATCCTAGTCCTACTAGGATTGGAGGAGGAGTCCTCCTCTCCTCCCCACTTTGGTCGACCCAAGGGCTGGCTTTTTGGCAGCCAATACTCCTCCTCCTCTCCTCCTATATATACTAGAGGATTTTAGGGTTTTGGCACAGAATTTTCAGCCACGTGCTACCCGTTCCTCTAGTGCATAGTTTCTCCTCTAGATCGGTTTTCTGCAGTGCTTAGGCGAAGCCCTGCCGGAATTGCTCCACCACCATCACCGAAGCGCCATCACACTGCCGGTGAACTCTTCTCCCTCTCCACTTCCTCTTGCTGGATCAAGACGGTGGAGATCGTCATCAAGTTGCACGTGTGCTGAACGCGGAGGTGTCGTCCGTTCGGCGCTAGATCGGAAGGACCGTGAACAAGATCGCGAGACGATTATTGATGAGTTCATGGGACGGATCGTGATGAGATCGCGGGACGGATCGTGATGAGATTGCGGGACGGATCGTGATGTGATCACGGGACACTCGGCGATTTGGATCGCGAAGATGTTCGAATACACTAACCGCGTTTCTTAACGCTTCCTGCTTAGCGATCTACAAGGGTATGTAGATCCACTCTCCCTCTCGTAGATGCTCATCACCATGGATAGATCTTGCGTGTGCATAGGAAATTTTTTGTTTCCCATGCAACGTTCCCCAACAACCACCACCTGCTATTAATTCTCATATGTCAAGTAATTGATGATGCCACTTTTGCTATGCATGATGCTTATGATGATACTTTGATTGATAATACTATGCCACTGGGTGAATTTCTTGATGAACAAATTGCTAGAGTCAATGCTGAAACTGATGAAATTATTGAAACTGAACACTATGAGACACCTGCTAGACCTAGCTCTCCTAGATATGAATTGCCTACTATACCTAAGGGTTATGTTATGGAAGGAGAGGTATCTAGGGACTTTCTTGCTTGTAAGGATAGATATGATCTTAAGAAATTGCTATGCAAGTGGAAGGAAAAATCTTTGAATGCTAGAATGCAATATGATCCTAAGTTTGCTACTTCACCCATCTTTTTTTACTGATAAGGATTATGAATTCTCTATCGATCCTGAGTTAATTACTTTGGTTGAATCTGATCCTTTCCATGGTTATGAATCTGAAACTGTTGTGGCACATCTTACTAAATTGAATGATATAGCCACCCTATTTACTCATGAGAAAAAACCATTATTACTATATTCTTAAGTTGTTTCCTTTCTCATTAAAGGGTGATGCTAAGATATGGTTTAATTCCCTTGCTCCTGGTTGTGTGCGTAGTCCCCAGGATATGATATATTACTTCTCTGAAAAATATTTTCCTGCCCATAAGAAACAAGTTGCCTTGCAGGAAATATTTAACTTTGTGCAAATTGAAGAAGAGAGTCTCCCACAAGCTTAGGGGAGGCTTCTCCAATTACTTAATGATTTGCCTGATCATCCTCTCAAGAAAAATGAAATACTTGATATCTTTTATAATGGACTAACTGGTTGTGTTTTCAAGGAACGAACTATTGAACAAGTTGAACTACTATTGAATAATATATTGAGCAATGATAATGATTGGACAATTCCCGAACCACGTCCGAAGCCAACTCCGAAGAAAAGAGGTATTCTATTTCTCAGTCCTGGCAAGAGGCGAAGAAATCTATGAAAGAAAAAGGTATTAAAGCTGAAGATGTTAAGAATCTACCACCTATTGAAGAAATACATGGTCTTGATAACCCGACACAAGTAGTAGAGGTAAATTCTCTCCATACATTTGGTGAAGGTGATATTCCTTATAATAAGTCTGCTAGCCAATGCTTGGATGAGTTTGATAACTTTATTAGTAAGCAAGAAAATTTTAATTCTTATGTTAGTAGACAATTGAAACATAATGCTTACATGCTTGATTGCTTAGATGATTATATGAGTAGAACTAATAATGATCTGAATCTTATTAGTAAACATGCTTCCATGGTAACTACTCAAGTAGAGCAAGTACTTAAGGCACGGAATGATTTGCTTAATGAGATGAATAGTAAGAACAATGATCATTCTGTTAGAGTTGTGACTAGAGGTGGTAAAATGACTCAGGAACCTTTGTATCTTGAGGGCCATCCTAAGAGAATTGATCAAGATTCTCACAGAATTAATACTAATGCACCTAGTCATTCCAGTAATAAGAGGAAAAATAATGATGATAGAACTTTGCATCTGCTAGTGAACCTGTTATAGATACTCATGAAAACCCAAATGGTATTTCTGTTTCTGATGTTGAGACACAATCTGGTGATGAACATGAGCCTAGTGATAATATTAATGATGATGTTCATGTTGATGCTCAACCTAGTAATGATAATGATGTGGAGATTGAACCTGCTATTGATCTTGATAACCCACAACCTAAGAATAAAAGATATGACAAAAGAGACTTTGTTGCTAGAAATCATGGTAAAGAAAGAGAACCATGGGTTCAGGAACCCATGCCCTTTCCTCCTAAACCATCCAAGAAAAAGGATGATGAGGATTTTGAGCGCTTTGTTGAAATGCTTAGACCTGTCTTTTTGCGTATGTGCTTGACTGATATTCTAAAAATGTCTCCTTATTGTAGGATCGAAAGTAGGTCTAGAGGGGGGGTGATTAGACTACTTGACCAAGTAAAAATCTACTTTTTCCCAATTTTAATTCTTGGCAGATTTTAAATTCATAGTATGTCAAGTACACCCTACACATGCATGTCTAAGAGTATAGCAGCGGAAAGTAAAGACATTGCACATGTAAGTAACGAGAGGGTAGGAAAGGCAAACACAATTGGTGACACGATGATTTTTCCAGTGGTTCTCATAGGTGACGCTATCGTACATCCACATTCATGGAGTCTTCAACCCACGGAGGGTAACGATCGCGAGAGTCCACAGAGGGCTCTACCCACGGAGGGTTCCATGAAGAAGCAACCTTGACAATACCATGACGGCCTACGTCCACGGAGGACTAGCCTTACTCGGGGTAGATATTCACAAAGTAGGCGATCTCTTTGCCCTTACAAACTTATTGGTTCACTCCACAACACGAAGTAGGAGGCTCCCAAGTGACACCTAACCAATCTAGGAGGCACCACCCTCCAAAAGGTAATAGGCTCGGTAATGTCGATGAACTCCTTGCTCTTGTGCTTCAAGATGATAGACTCCTCAACACACAATCACTCTCTAACATATATGGCTTGGTAGAAGAAATGGGATTGGTGGAAAGCAACTTCGGGAGGCTAGAAATCAAGATCCATATGGTTGGAGTGGAAGATCTTGACCTCAACACAAGGGTAGGTGGTTCTCTCTCAGAAAACTGATAGAATAGGTATGGAATGGTTCTGAGTGCTTCTCTTTCGAGTAGGTGGTGGTGAAGGGGTATATATAGGCATCCCCAAAAATCCAACTACACGCAATAAGTCAGACTCGGTGACACCAATGTGTTAATCTCGGTGGTACCGAAGTGACCAAAAGGTGACAACTTTTGAATCTCGATGAGACCGATATAGGAATCTCGGTTGCACCGATAAGGTGACCAACGGACATAATGCTCAATCTCGGTGAAGCCGATTCAACAATCTTGGAGGGACCAAAATTGTGAACTTGCGTAACAAAAAGTTGGCAGCCCAACTCGGTGGCACCGAATGCAGTATCGGCTGTACCGAAAGGCTAGGGTTTAGCTGAGTCTGACTAGGGTTTGGAATCGGTGGCACCGAATGTAGAATGTTGGTTGAACCGATTTTGAGTATTTGGCTTTGGATAGACTTTGGTGGGAGAGTTTGTGGGTGTCTTTGGTGACTATCACTTGTGCACGTATGAGCATTTTGTTCACCAACAAAACCTTACCCCTTTTTAATAGTATTGGCTTTCCTATGGACTCAAAGTGATTTCTCACAAAGATAAAATGTAGAGTCCTCTTGCTTGAAGTTTTACCAACCTATTTCCTTGCATCTTGGGGTATTCCACAATCTCTTTGCCAACCCATCATTGAACTTTTCCTGAAACATACTTGATGGAAACATTAGTTCAATGACTTATATGTTGTTATGAATTACCAAAACCACCAAGGTAGAAAATGTGCTTTCAATCTCCCCCTTTTTGGTAATTGATGAAAACATATAGATCAAAGCTTAGACATATGATATAATCAATTAATATAATCGTCCCTTTGATAAGTATGTGATAAGAAAGAGCTCCCCCTAAATTTGTGCATTATTTTGAATTTGCGTTTGAATGCAAATGCACAATCGATTAGGTACGTGGGGCACTTCTTTCATGTCACATACATCTTGGTGGTGTGCGAGAATAATTAGAATTAACAACATAGCACAACACAATCAAGCAATGTGAGTGATCATAACATAATCGTCAAATGATAGGAAATAGTGGCAACACACATAACAGCGTATGATCACACACAAACACAAAAGTATCTCACGTCAAACCAAAAGAACATTTCGAAACATTTGGTCTTTTTGAAAAACAGTGATAAAAAGCAAGACGCTCTCTCACTTGAAGCCTAAGATCTATATACACTTCTACCCCTTTGGCAACAAGTTACCAAAAAGTTCAAAGGCATATTTCTAATCGTTCTGTGGCTGATCTCCTCCAGTCGTCGATGTTGGAGTCGAGAGAACTGCGTTGGTGAAGACTTCCGCTGAAGTCCTGGATGGAGAGGGAGTAGATATTGGAGGCACTGGAGCTGATGGAGCTGAAGATACTATGGCTAGAGCAGAAGATGAAGGCCTCGTCTCTGGAGCTGGTACTATAGGAGTCTTGGCCTTAGTCATAAACTGGGCAGTCGTCCTGACAGGTGCACTATCTTCCTCATCATAAGAAGAAGAATCGGATTCTGAGGAGTGGCGACGGATTGGGGCTTCATCAACCTCCTTCTTGAGCTCATTGACTGTCTTAGTCATCCCATCAACCTTTTCATTCAGAGTTTTCACTCTATCAGCAATGACGTTCACAAGGCTCTCCTGAGTATCCATGATAGTCTTGATATCCTTCTTCATCTCCATGACAGTGGTGATCAAAAGATCTATCTGCTTGTTCCTGGACCTGGGAACCTAAGCACTAGCGGCTCGAGCTGCCTCTGCTTCTACCTCTGCTTGTGCCTGAGTTGTAACTGATGTGGGATGATCTGGGTCCATCACCACAATGTTATCCTCAAAGTCCAACTGAAGTGGCAAATGGGGACCGTCCAGAGTAAATATGTGTTTCTCAAGCTGAGAATTGATGAGCATCTAGATATGGGGTGCGTAGCAGCATGAGCGCTTCTGATCAGCAGCAACCCTCTTTACCGTCTCTACAATCAAGTCCATCACTCGAATCATGGTGTGACGATCAAGATGGACGAGCATGTTGATGGAGTATCCGCGAATCATCTTCTAATCTCCAGACTTAGGCATCAAGGTATGCCTCGGGATGGTGTTCATGGTACGGAGGCCTGCCTGGAGAAAGTAGATGGATCCAAGCTTGTGAGATTGCACTTTGTCTGCAGGGATATGATTATACATGTCCTTCATAGCATTGTGGCTCTCCTTGGATTCTGTGTAGACATCCAAATCTCCATCCTGAACCTCTGGGACTCCTAAGATGGTAGCCCACTCATCAACAATAGATTCATATCTTGCTCCTTCAATCATCCAAACAATCCTACCATCTCCATGGAAATGCGTAGTGGAGTAGAATTGCATGATCATCTCATCATTCCAGGCAGTAAACTCTCTGCCAACAAACTCATCAAGTCCAATGTTGTGAAAATTGTCTTGGACACATGGAAAGTAGTCCTCATTCTCCTTGATGTACTTCCAGTCAACATATCTTATGTCACTGACTACTGGGCTCTTGTCTAGCAAAACTGTCTCATAGAAGTCTTGCTGCTCTTTGGTGTAAAATCTGTAATCAATAGGAGTCTTTATCCTCTGGGCATATGGATCAACAGCTCTCCATGCCCTCAAGCCTGAATCCTTCCTCTTCTTCATATCCTCAGCTACTGGGTGGCTGGCATCATGAACTGGAAGGTGAGGTCTGAGCTTCATTAGAACAGACATAGCATCATCATCATCTACTTCTCTGAAAGTGGATTTCTTGTTCTTCTTAGAGGCAGGTATGTCTCTGGTAGTCCTCTTGGACTTCTATGCAGCAGTTTTCTTTGAAGTTGCCTTAGTGCTCTTAGAGGGGCCTGGCTTGGGAATAGCATCAGCCAAAACTTTCTTGGCTTTCTTCTTAGGAGGGGCCTGGGAAGGAGGTTCCTCCTCTTCCTCCTCAGCAGCAGCACCAGCAGTAGCAGCCTCCTCTGGATCCTCAAACACGGAGGTAGGCCTTCCCTGCACACAGATGATCCTCTTCCTAGCTGTCTTCTTATCTCCTGCCTTCTTAAGCAATGCTTTCCCGGGGACCTCAACAGACACTGTCGCCCTGGAACTCTCATGTGCTTTGAAGGTTTCTGCAGGTGCATAAGTTTTGCGGACCACTTTCCTAGATGAGGTGGCCTCATTGGCATCCTCCCTAGCAGCCTTCTCTTGCTTCTTGGCAAGAATCTCTTCCGGGACAAAATCTGAATCCTCTTCATCTGATTTGAGTCTCTTCCTATTCCTTGTTGCAGCCTTAGGCAACCCATGAGAACTGGGAGTGCCTGGATCTGAAGATGAACTGGACTTAGGACTAGTGCCTGAACTCATCTCAACATTCTGCTCTGGCAAGTTCTGACTATCTGACCCTGACATGCTGACCCTGTGAATAGAGTATAGAAGAGTGGAATAGGATAATTCATGACAAAATGTAGCTGGTTTTTGAAATTTTGAACAGAAAAATTATAGATGTAGTTCACTTCAAAAAAAAAATTGGTGTCACCGTGTCAAACATTTCGATGCTGCCGAGACTCACAAAACTCTTAACCGAAACTTGGCAACAATTTTGGTCAGGCCGAAACCTGTCACTCGGTCTCACCGAGTTTTGTCCTGAGTAGCACAAAAAGGCAATCGATGGAACCAATTTTTCTGACTCGGTATCACCGAGATGCAACTTCACGGGCAACTAAACCTAGAATTTTTCGATTCACTAGACTATTGAGTTTATCTTGTGGATTGAACAATCGCAAACTATGGCTAGAAAATGGAGAAACCCTAATGCACAAGAATCGGAGGTTGGAGCATAAGAGGGGGCTGAATCCGTACCCTAGCTCGGTGACGGATCCACTACGGCGGCGACAGGGGTGAAGATTCCGTCGATGGCGGCGATTCCCAGCGGCGGAGGAGGGCGAGAAGACAAGGGTGGAGACCAGGGGGTCCTTCCGCGGCAGCTTAGGGTTTGGGCGCGATGGTTTGAAGATTGAAATTTTGAACCGTCGGGACCACAACTTATAAACCTTTCACTGTGGGTGATGCCGATTCTAAATTTTCGGTGTCACCGAGTTTCTCTACTATGTGCTGACAATGAAACTCGGTGTAAATATTGAATCGGTAGTACGGAGATAGAAAACCAGATCAACCCTAGGCATTCGGTGAGACGGAGATTTTGGGGTCAGTTCCACCGAGATGCACTCCGAGTGCTCCACACACAGAGGGATCGAAAAGCACTAGTTCAATTTTTGTGATGCAACATGAATTGAGTATGAGGTGAGAAAGCATAGATAGCTAAAGAAGTGGGCCTAGGCATTCTTGTATATCCAATTGGCAAATAAATATGAAAAGCCAAATAGCAACAATTGGATATCCTCGGTTGAGAAAATAAATGCAGACCAACATGCTCACACAATAAGATGTCAAATTAAATCATGGCAAACATGCACAAACACAATAGCATCTAACAAGCACTTTTGCGATGACGGAGTCATCTATATATGAGTATATTGACTTAGGATCCAAGTAAGAATACTTGATCATACGTCATACTCATCGTTTAAGCATAAGTGGGGTTACCACTTTCACATAAAGCATTTAATGTTGTCACATACTTATGAGATGCTTTAACTCAAGTCTTAGAGTAAAGCTCCCCCTAGATGTGCATCCCCCCATAAGAGGGATAAACCAACCTTGGGTTTTTTCGAAGAAGACTTCAAGTTGGTGAGGTAGTGGTGGATGCTCAAAGTTGATGAAGATCACCAAGAGTTGGGAGCATCCTTGTTAATTCATTTACTCTTCTCACCTACATGGGTTAGTCCCAACAAACAAGAGACAAATACAAGGATATCTATGGACATGGAGTGCAAAGCATATGTGATGATGTCCATTGATTTGTTGATTACCTTGTCCCTTTCTTACCTTTGAGCAAATGTGTGACTCCTTGAACTATTGCATAATGTTGATGTTGTTTGCAACTAGTTCTTGCCAATAATGAATATGAGTGAATTTTATTGGTGGAGTCACCCCTCAAGAACTCTGGTTCTTCTTCTTGGGAACCCACATCAAGTTGATGGGGATCCTCGGTGTTGAAGTAGCACTTGTAGAAGTTGAGCTTGTAGTATCCTTGGGAACCCACTTCACCAAAGCTTGGGATTCATCTTCATATGAGTCAATGTCATCTTGAAGCTTGTTCTTGTCCTTGAGCTTGGTGTCTTGTGGTGGAAGGTCATCTTGAGCTTTTCTTCCCTTGGAAAGAGTATTTTCATACTTCTCCTTTTGGGGAACAAACTTGGAATCGGGGTATTGACCTTCTTCCCATTCAACTCCATTAGCGTTGAAGTAGCCAACACCACGATTCTTCCGATATCCTCCATGCTTGCGTACAATCTCCTCAAATTGTGTGCACCCTTCAAGACTCTTGTAGATACATTTCTCTATAATCTCTTTCAAGAGTTCATTTTCTTGCTCAAGTGTAACTTAGCTAAGAGAAGAGTTAGTGGGATCAACAGAACTACTAGAAGCAATATCATTGGATTTATCATTTTTATTGCTACTAGTTGAAGAACCTTTCTTTCCTTTGTTACTACCTTGCTTGGACTTAACTTGAGGCGTGAATGTAGATAAGAGAAGTTATTTGGCTAGATAAGAGGAAGTCTTGTTTCGAAGATCGTCATTGATAGCTTTAAGGAACTCATGCTCTTGCTCTAAATTGAGCTTCTCGAAGCGTAGCTTCTCATGTGTCCTTACAAGCTCTCTATGATCTTCTAGAGTTGACTCGTGAGCTAACTTAAGAGTTTTTAGTTCTTGAGTTAGTCATTCTATTTCCAACTTATCATCATCACATGACTTATCTACCCTAGAGTGAGTACTAACAAGTTCATTTTGACTAACATTACTAGTTTTGCCAAAAATAGCAAGTCATCTTCAATTAACAAGTCATCTTCATCACTATTGAAGTCAAGATACTCGGGGTGTGATACCTTGGGGCCTTTAGCCATGAAGCAACTTCCACTCCCTTTCTTTGGTGAATCAAATAGATCATAGGAGTTGGTAGTCACTAGTGCAATTCCAGCAATACCTTCATCTTGACTATAGTCGGAGTTGGAGTGATAGCTTCTCTCGGAGTGGTTGTCAGAGTCGGAACCAGAAACCCATTCACCAACATGAGGTTGATGTTTCCTTCTTGAGTAGCTCTTGGTGTACTTGTCCTTCTTCTCCGAGTCACTACTTCTCCTTGCGGGTCTTCATTCATAACGATCATCTCTACTCCTTCTCTATTTTTGAGGGGATTCATCTCTTGAGATTCGTCTTCTTGGTGACTCTTCTCTTTGTTTGTAGGAAGCCGTGCACTCATTGGAGTAGTGTCCGGGCTTCCCATAATTGTAGCAGTTTCGGTCACGACTTGACGAATGCTTCTCTTCATATCTTGAGTTGGAGCTATGATCTTTGCTTCTATTCTTGTAGTACTTGTTGAATTTCTTGACCATGAGGCTTATCTATTCATTCGTGACAAGGTTGTCGATTGAGGTAGCGGGAGCATCACTTGTGGCTTTGTAAGCACCGCTAGACTTGTGGTGAAGCTCTTCCTTGTCTTTGAGTGTCATCTCATGAGCAACAATTCTACCAATCACTTCCGTTGGCTTGAGATCTTTGTAGTTTGGCATCATTTGGATCAATGTGCAAATGGTGTCATATCGATCGTCCAAAACTCGAAGTATCTTCTTGATGATGAATTTGTCAGTCATTTCTTCGCTTCCTAAGCTGACAATCTCATTGGTGATGAGAGCTATCCTAGAGTACATCTCAGCAACTCCTTCACCATCCTTCATCTTGAACTTGTCAAGCTGAACTTGAAAAACATCCAACTTGGATTCTCTCACAGACTCGGTTCCTTCATGCATATCAACCAAAGTATCCGAAATCTCTTTTGCATGTTCAAGACGGCTGATTTTGTTGAATTCTTTGGGGCATAGGCAGTTGAAGAGAATGTCACATGCTTGAGCATTGAGTTGCAACATCTTCAATTCATCCGCAGTCGCTTCGCGATCGGGTTCCTTTCCTTCCGCAAAGAATTCAACTTGCAAGCAAACACGAACAACAGCCCAAACGGTGGGGTTATGACCAAGCAAATGCATTTTCATTTTGTGCTTCCAACTACCAATTTTTCCGATCAAAGTACGGACCTCTACGGTGATAATTTCCCTCACTAGACGCCATACTTCTCCTAGGTTGTGAGACCAATGCAACGGAGACCAAAGCTCTGATACCACTTGTAGGATCGAAAGTAGGTCTAGAGGGGGGTGATTAGACTACTTGACCAAGTAAAAATCTACTTTTTTCCAATTTTAATTCTTGGCAGATTATTGCATTCATAGTATGTCAAGTACACCCTACACATGCATGTCTAAGAGTATAGCAGCGGAAAGTAAAGACATTGCACATTTAAGTAAAGAGAGGGTAGGAAAGGCAAACACAATTGGTGACACGATGATTTTTCCCGTGGTTCCGATAGGTGGCGCTATCGTACATCCACGTTCATCGAGTCTTCAACCCATAGAGGGTATCGGTCGCGAGAGTCCATGGAGGGCTCTACCCACGGAAGGTTCCATGAAGAAGCAACCTTGACTATACCATGACGGCCTACTTCCACGGAGGACTAGCCTTACTCGGGGTAGATCTTTGCGAAGTAGGCGATCTCCTTGTCCTTACAAACTTCTTGGTTCACTCCATAACACGAAGTAGGAGGTGTCGGCGTTCTGGGAATGGGGTACCCAGAACTGCCTGCCTGCGGCCCAGGACATGACCCACTTCATCAACCAACGCAGTCGGGCGCGACCCCAGTGAAGAAAAGGCCCTCATGAGGGCCCAAGCCTCGCGAGGAGGAGGAGCATCAAGGCCGGCAAGGGGCAGTCCTCCCCAGGACCCATCCGGAGCGGCAGAGATCTTTATGCATGGCCCGGCCTCAGGAGTCAAAAATGACACAAGGAAGGATAGACGAGCACCAGTGCGCCAGACAGCGTAGTTTCCCCTTTCGTGCAAAGGGAGCAAGGACATACGCGGGTTCCCAGAGCACCCCCCAAAGGTTTCCATTCCGGTGCAACAAGACCGCAACCACCAGCTCCGTAGGACGGACGTCATCGCTGAGCCCGTCCCTGCGGCGTCAACATCTACTTTGCTGGCGAAGACCGCCTTTGGGCAGGGCGAGCACGAACCCGTGTCCCCCTTCGAAATTGGCCGTTGTGGGATACCTTCCCGCCATTGAGATAAGGGAAGAGTACCCTGACCACCGCTATATATAGAGGGTAGGCTGCTTCATAGAGGGGGATCCCAACCCAATCGACCAACTCCGCCACTCACCGACCATCAAACCACAAGGAGCCCTGAACACCACTGAGAGCCCTCAAGAGGCCCCGAAACACTGTACTTGTTAATCCACCTCACCTCCTCGAGGCAATCCACCAAAGCAGGAGTAGGGTATTACGCTTCGCAGCAGCCCGAACCTGGGTAAACTATCGTGCCCATCTTCTCCCTCGTCATCGTGCGAGTTCTTTGTTGTGTTCATCGAGTAGCAAGCTAAGTCGGGCGAGGCTATAGGGGATCTTCGGACATGCCCTTATGTTCGAATCTTAAGGGTTTTGTGGATCCCGAAATCCGACATTTGGTGCGCCAGATAGGGGGCGTGTCGAAATCTCCATCACGTCTCGACCGGCCAATGCACGTTGCACTCATGACGGCAGGACGACGAGTCCGCGCGAAGTGGCGAGCCGCCCGCATGGCGCGGCCGGTGTAGGCGGGGCGGAACGCCCAGCGGCGCTCTGCCACCCCGTCAGCGGGCGTCAACACCGGTCGGGTCCCCGACAGGCGCTGGGGGTTGTCGCCTTCACCAACCGCACGTCACGCCCTGGTCGCCCCGGCCTTTCCTCGTGTTCAGGCCGCGCCGCCACTCTTCCAAGTTTGCCAAGACCCAACACACAGACATGTTGTGCTCCTCGTGGCGCACGAGCTTCGGCGCCAACATGCCACCCACCACCGCCGCACCGGCGAGCCCAGGCATGCTCCTGAGCGTGACATCAGCACCGATGAAACCCAGGTGCACCACCGCGGGGCTCACGCCCATGGACACGCACAACCGGAGGCCATGACACCTGGACCATGCGGGCGAGTTCAAGACATCTATGTAGGCCCGCCCTTTACAGGGACTTGGCTCGAGCCGCCAGGGGTGCGGGCCCCGGCCGCGCGAGGGGGCCGTGGCTTCACGCTTCTTGACACGCTTTCCGAAACCAGGGAGGAAGACCAGAGGCTCAACTACGCCTGCGCCCGGGGGCCCGCGTAACTCGACAAAGACCATGTTCTCACATGCCCGGGCCACAAAGAGAGCAGCACTGGCTACCACGGCAGCAGGAGACACACACGCGACATCGCGAGGAGCCCCCCGCGCGAACAGGTACATGCAACCTCGCGGGGGCGGCTCGCGGGGCTGGCCACACGAGGATGCCCGGCGTGGAGATCCTCGCGAGGTACGCCCGCTGGCAGGGAGATGCTTTGGGCAGATGTCTGGGTCTAGGGACCGAGGGTCACTCGCCTAGGAACAGAGGGTGGAACATGCGCCCTCGTATCCGGACCGAGAGGCCCCAGCTTGGGGACTGAGGGTGGAACACACACCCATGTCCCTGGGCTAGACGGTCCCAGCCTGGAGGTCAAGGGTGGAACATGCGCCCTTGTCTCTGGGGCACGCGACACTTGCTTAGGAACGAAGGGTGGAACATATGCCCATGTCGCTAGGACGGGTTTCGCTCGATCGCCGGCAGGCGAACATGTACTCGTCCATGTTCCCAGGCCTGGCTCGCCCGGCCAGGGGACGGCATGGGAACCCCGGGCGCCCCAGCGAGGCACGCTCGGGCAACGCCCGGGGAACTCAGGACCTCCTGCTGGGGCGGGCTCTCCGGCCAGAGAGCACAGGGGGCTTCCCATATGCTCGGGGGCTCGCCCAGGGCAGACCACACTTTGCCGCGATGAGCCCCGGGGCTGCGAGTGGTCTCCTTGCCTACGAGGTGTGGGGCTCCCTATACACCCCCGGGACCTACATCAACCCGTGACACTCTCACGTAATAATGAGAGGGTTGTATACGCCTGGAGCCCCCCGAGGACGCGGAGGGGTTCCTCCCATGCAATGTGGCAGCCACAGTCCAGAGCTGGTGGAGAAGTCAACACTGCCCATCAATGGCTATGCCCATGCAACATGGATGCCCTACGCTCAGCGCTGGGGGAAGACGAAGGCGGGGACAACCCCAAAAAGATGGACGCGGCTGTTTTCTTGCTCCTTTTTGTATTTCAAGTTGCAGCCTTCAATGGCCCTTTTTGTGCTTGAGCCTGTCAGAAGCTCAAAGATTTCGTGATCCTATGTTTTAAAAGAAAAGAGGGGCGAGGACTTTTTCTCTTTGTTCTCTCATTTTACCGATCCTGAGTTCTCTCTCTCTTTCTGGATTGGCGTTTTGCGAGAAGCTGTGGGCTCCGACCACAGCGTGGCACCACCACATGGAACCTCGGGAGGCCTCATGGCCTCCTGGGGCGATGACCGAAGGGACGGAATGGGGGATCGCTCGAGCGTCAAAGAGGGCGCCTGAGAAGCACACCTTAGGAGACTTACCAGTCACATAGCCACTCGGCCTCTCTGATGTCGTCCTTGGTTTCCGGTCGGCATCAGAGGAGTCGGGGCCTCGCCCCGTGAAGTGCGTCCTTGGTTTTCCGGTTGTACCTAACGGTGGTGGGGAAATGCGTGGGACTGGGACCTGACGACGTAGAGTGGTTTGAACGTCGAAAAGGGGGCTCCTGGGCAACGTGCCTCGGGAGCCTTACCAATCATAATGCCACTTGACTTCCTTGTGCCGTGCATGGTTTCCGGTCGGCATCAGGAGTATTGGGGCCTTGCCTCGTGAAGTACGTCCTCTCCGGTCATACCTAACGGTGGTGGATAAATGTGCGGGACTGGGACCTACAGACGCAGAGTGTCGAAAGGGCCCCCAGACCGTTAGCAGGTAAGAAGAAGATATCACGGACGGAGTCACAGCTTGACGGAATAGCCCATCTTGCCTCGCGATGCAGGATCGCCAGCATCATACAAAGATAAGTACCCTATCGAACCCATCAGGAGCCTCCTGGCCTAATAACGACCTCGGGGGTGAAATGAGGACTGCACACGCTAACCTAAAAATATAGGAACTACGACTACTACACGCGGCTGCCAAGGCCCCCGAGGGACGAAGTGACAAAGGAGGCGACATGCGAGGAGGGGATCAATCGCGATGAGCCGCGAGGCCCAGGGCCTGATAGGAGCAACGGATGTGAGTTGCCCCTCGAGGGGGATAGCCTCACGGGGGACGTATCGGGGGCTAACGCAAGGCCACGATCATGGTGGCGCCAACCAACACCACAACCAGCAAATCGAGGAAGAAAAGCAAGACGACAAAGGTAACATGCAAAAGATTAACGCCCCATGGGGAAGGGTCCTTGTTCGAGCATTACAGGTACCGGTAAATAGGAATGGAGGGTGCCTAAGGGGAGGAATCGTCGTTGCCGCCCGCGCCACCGGCCGGCTCGGTGTTGGAGCCGTCCTCCTCGCTTGTGTGGGCACATGGATGAACCGGTCCACCATGGCCTCCACGAGCGGGCGCATCTCGTCCCGGAGGGGGCGCTGGAGCTCGTCAGGCACTTGCTCTCCAAGGCACCGGAGGTCGAGCTGCGGGGCGAGGCGGCACTGGTTGGAGTAGACGAGTGTCAAGGCAAGGTCCAGAAGGTCGCGCACATCGGACGTGTTGTCCACGTCGACGCGAGAGACGCCGGTCTCCAGCGCCTCCACCACCTTCTGGAAGAACTCAAGATAACCCCCGTCGCCGTGCACATGCGGCAGCACGGGGGCATCCCCGACGAACCGGCTCACCACGCCGGTTGCACGGCAGGCGATGCCCTAGAACTACTTGGCGCGGAGGGACTCCAGCAGCCTAGCATGCGCTGCCTAGTCCTTGGCGGCCTGCACGACGTCGGCCGCCTCTTGGACCTGGGTTTGGAGGGACTCCAATTCCGCCCAGGCCTCGGCCTCGCCCCGGAGGGCGGCATCAAAGGCGGCATCAGCGATGGTTAGCCAGAACTGCAGCATCTCTACCTCCTCCTGAAGCTTGCCAAGTTTGCGCTTCTTGGCCACAGGAATCCTGCAAGGAGGGGAAGGAGATCAAGCTCCAGACGATGGACAAAAGAGCAAGAGTAATGGGAGGCGGCGGAATACTTACTCGTCGACCAGGGCCCACCGCTGGCAAACTCCCGCCGACCCTGAGGGCACCCCTCCGCCGCCTCCAGAGGAGGGCAAAGGAGCCAGAGGAGCCAGCCGCTTCCCTGCGCCTGCACCGCTCCCTCTGGACGCCATGAAGGATAGGGGACGAGAAGGAAAGAGGGTTTTGTGCTGGAGGAGAAAAAGGAAACAAGGGGAAGCCTCAAGACTGCAATACCCTTCCCTGGCTAGGGACAGGGCGGATTTATAGGTGTAACCGCGGCCATGAGTCGTCATGGGAGGGCAGGCGTCACGCGCCCCTCGGGCGGCGCGAGGCGGTTCGGTCAATGCGGTCCCATCCGCGTCGCCTCCCCTCCCCTCCTAAGAGTCGCGTCCACGCGGCCTGTAGCAGCGACAACACTTGATGGGAAGCAATGATGGCCTGTGCTGCGCTCAGGCACCACGTCAATCCAAATGAGCACGGTTCTGAATGGCCTCGAGGAGCGGAGGCGTCGCCGTTGAGGCGTTTAACGTGTGCCAAGCCTGGCCCGTAGGCATTTGGGGGCCCGCGACACTTCGTACCGTCCTCCAGGTTTCGCCCGTAAGCCAACTCGGGTGCGCCTTGGGCCCGGGGGCTACTGTCGGTGTTCTGGGACCGAAACTGTGAACTTGCATAATAGAAAGTTAGCAGCCCAACTCGGTGGCACCGAAGGTAGTATCGACTGTACCGAAAAGCTAGGGTTTGGCTGAGTCTGTCTAGGGTTTGGAATCGGTGGCACCTAATGTAGAATGTTGGTTGCACTGATTTTGAGTATTTGTCTTTGGACAAACTTTGGTGGGAGAGTTTGTGGGTGTCTTTGGTGACTATCACTAGTGCACGTATGAGCATTTTGTTCACCAACAAAACCTTACCCCCTTTTAATAGTATTGGCTTTCCTATGGACTCAAAGTGATTTCTCACAAATATAAAATGTAGAGTCCTCTTGCTTGAAGTTTTTCCAACCTATTTCCTTGCATCTTGGGGTATTTCACAATCTCTTTGCCAACCCATCATTGAACTTTTCCTGAAACATACTTGATGGAAACACTAGTTCAATGACTTATATGTTGTTATGAATTACCAAAACCACCACGGGAGAAAATGTGCTTTCACTTATGCTAAGTATATGAAAGATATTGTCAAAAATAAAAGAAAGATATCGGAAGGTGAGATCTCCACCATGCTTGCTAATTATACCTTTAAGGGTGGAATACCAAAGAAACTAGGAGATCCCAGAGTACCTACTATACCATGCTGTATTAAAAGAAACTATGTTAAAACTGCTTTATGTGACCTTGGAGCTGGTGTTAATGTTATGCCTTTCTCTTTATATCATAGTCTTGATTTGAATAAGTTGACACCTACTGAAATCTCTTTGCAAATGGCTGATAAATCAACTGCTTTACCCATCGGTATTTGTGAGGATGTACCTGTCGTAGTTGCAAATGTTACTATCCTAATGGACTTTGTTATTCTTGATATTCCTGAGGACGACAGTATGTCGATCATCCTTCGTAGACCCTTTTTGAATACTGCAGGGGCTGCTATTGATTGCAACAAGGGCAATGTCACTTTTCATGTTAATGGTAATGAGCATATGGTACACTTTCCGAAGAAACAACCTCAAGTTCATGGTATCAACTCCATTGAAAAAATTCAATGATTATTATTGGAGGTTTTGAATTCCCTCTCCCTACTATCAAGAAGAAATATGATATACTTATTGTTGGGGATATGCATATCCCCATTGAGGTAACTTAGTGTTATTCAAAAATTCTTCGGATTCATGTTACTCGAAAGAAGTTTGTTAATAAGACTTGATCAACCTTATTGATGGATTCTTTTTGATGAGCATGAGATGGATGAATTTAGAAAGAACAATTTTTTGTACCCAACTTTTACTTTCTGTTAGTTAGAGTAAATAAAGTAAAAACGCTATTATTTTTTCTGTTTTCTGAGTTTTCCGTGCAATAGAAAAATGACCGGAAAATAAAAGGTCTTCAAATGCCCTGAAAATGTAGTATGATTTTTTTGGAATATTTAAGAATATCTAGCACTAAGTACAAACCAGAGGGTTGCACCAGTGGGTCACAAACCCACGGGGCGCGACCACCCCCTGGCCATGCCCAGGTGGCTTGTGGGTCCCACGTAGGCCCCCCTCACTTATTCAAGAGCCCATCCACTTCTTCTTCCTCCAGACAAAATCACACCATTGCTCAAATCCATGTTCTAGCTCATTTTGTTGCCATTTTCGATCTCCTTGTGCAAAGCTCCATTTGCAAAACTGTTTTAGGGGATTGCTCTTTGGTATGTGACTCCTCCAATGGTTCAATTAGTTTTTGTTTTAGTACCTTATATATTGTAAATTTTTGCTATTGTGGTGACCATGTTCTTGAGCTTGCATGTCAAATTTGTATGGTCCCAAGTAGTTTTGATGCATTATATAGCCTCTAGGAACTTATGGGAGTAGTTGTTATAAGTTTTGTTGAGTTTTAATCACCTTTATTTTGAGTCACTAAAAATTTCAGAAGTTTTTCAGAGAAAGAAATGATGAGGAGATTGTTAAGAGGCTCTTCAATCCGGGGCTCTAAAGAAGATGAAAATGAGGTTAAGAAGAAGTCCAAATACAATCTTTCGCGCATCGCAGAAGTTCGACCATGTGAATGGCCAAGTGATACATTCTTGAGGGCGACCAGAATTTATGAAGATTTCTATTATTTGGCAGATAATGAAAGCATCACCGACTTCATCAACGATAAGTGTGACCAGTACCTCTTGATCACCAATACCTTTGTGCAAAATTTTCACTTTCATTATAGGGAAGACCCTCCTACGGTAGAATTTCACTTATATGATGTGCCTAAGAAAATGAACCTTTACGATCTTTGCAATGTTCGCAAAATACCCTATGAGGGCAGCATCGGTGAACCACGTCCTAGAGACATGGAGGATTTTATTGCCGCAATCACTGTAGGGGAAGAGAGAGGGGTGTTAAAGGCAAGAGCAGCTAGTTTACATTTTCCTGTACTATGCTATTATTCATTATTTGGGGGGAGATGTTTAGTTGGTCGTGGGGAGAGTGGAGGCCTTAGTGCTCCCGACCTCGCCATTATGCGCCAAGCTTTACTTGCTGATAGAACTTTTAGTCTGGGCACTATAGTGGCCCAACGGTTGAACTTAAACCGTTCAAAGGGGCCCATATTCGGAGGTATCTATGCATCTCGTCTAGCCAAACACTTTAAGATACCCATTAGGCTTGATGAGGAAGAGGAAATGCTGCTACCTGCAGAATATTTAGACTATGACAGTATGGTAACGCATGATTTTATTAGGAAGAATAATGGTAAGAGGCCGCTTTACAACTTAATGTTTAGTCAAGGTACTTGTGAGATTATTGTTCTGTCTGCTTCTTCCTTATTCGAAATTCATTCCGTCAGGTACACTATTATGCCCGAGGACATTTACAGATATTGGGGTCTGTGGCAACCCCCATCACCTGAACCGGCACGAGTCCTTGATCCGTATCCGGATCCAGGTTTTCAGTGGGAGCCACAGGAGCTCTCCAACCAGTGGAACCCTTAGGACCCTCCGGAGTATCCAGGAGAGGGTTATTTTCAGCCATGCCCTAGACCAACTTAGGCCAAAAGCCTAAGCTTGGGGGAGTACGTATTTCTCACCGACTTTACATTCATGTTCACACACTCATTTTAGTAGTCGGTGCTTATACTCTTTCATTTGTACCATCCATGGTAGTTTATTTTTTCTTTCACTTTATTCTTGTGTGTTTAATTAACTTTGAGAAAAATCCAAAAAAATAGTTCTAGCTTTACCTTTCAGTTTGTTTAGTTGTAGTATTAAAAGAAAACCCAAAAAGATTTCTCGTTCTTCTTTTGCTTGTTGGGAGCTTTCCAGTGTAAATAGTTTTTCTCATTCTTGTTTTGAATTTTCTTTCTTTGGGTCGTAAGGAGAAGACAACAATGAAAATGTCGAGTGGCTCTCATATGCATTATTCTTTATCTATCAGAGAGCCCATACTACCTTGCCTTCTCCTTTGAGTTACTGTTTGCAGATTCCATCTTAGTCCAATGCACATGCGCTTTTATTATTATTCACACCGTTCGGTCATGCAAGTGAAAGGCAATAATGACGATATATGATGAAACGATTAAGATGGAGAAAAGCTGGTACGAACTCAACCTATTTTGCTTTTGTAAATATCATTAGCTCATCATTCTGAATTCAGCTCATTATGGATAAAACATATTTGCAATGACAATTAGAGATTATAGTTACTCATGCCATGCTTAATTATCTAAGAGTGGATAATGGTTTGTCTTGAGTGCCAACATGCATATTAAAATGATTGTGATGTAGTATGATAGGATGGTATCCTCCTTTGAATGATTCAAGTGGCTTTACTGCACATGTTCATGCATGTAGTTGAAACAAAATCAACATAGCCTCCATGATATTTATGTTCATGGTGATATATATCCTACTCATGCTTGCATTCAATGTTGGTTATTCTCAAAGCATGTTGATGGCTGTTGTCGCTCTCTAGTTGGTCTCTCCCTAGTCTTTTGCTAGCCTTCACTTGTACTAAGCGGGAATTATGCTTGTGCATCCACTTCCTTAAACCGAAAGTTGTTCCATTTGAGTCCACCATGCCTACCTATATGCGGTATTCACCTGTCGTTCCAAGTAAATTTGCATGTGCCAAACTCTAAACCTTCAAATAATATTCTGTTTTATATGCCCGAATTGCTCATGTAGCGACTGGGGGCGGTCAGTATCTTCCATGCTAGGTGGATTATTCTCGCGGTATGTGTTGATTCACTATCATTCACGAGAAAGTGGCTGGTATTCGGGATGCCCAGTTCCATGCTTAAAATCAAATCAAAATATAATGAAACAACCCCCCCAGGATTGTTGTTTGTATGGACTGTACCCGTGGATTCGGCTCGCCGTGGAGTGTGATTTATGGGCGGAGGGGGAGTAAAAACTTTATCATTCTGTTGGGAACCGCCTATAATGTATCTAGCATGGAAGATGGTGAAATCTCTTGGTTGTTATGTGGACAATGAAAGCATGCCACTCAAAATTATTATTCATCTATGTTTTAAAAGCTCTAGCTCAGGCACCTCTGTGAATCAATGCTTCCCTCTGCGAAGGGCCTATCTATTTACTTTTTTGCTGAGTCATCATCGTCTTATAAAAAGCACCAGTTAGAGAGCACCACTATCATTTGTACACCTTGCTATTAATTGATATTGAGTATGAGTGTGACTGGATCTCTTTTACCATGAATTACAATGTCCAGTCAGTCCTCGTTCTTTAGAGGTGCTCTGCATTTATGTTTTGCGGTCTCAGAAAGGGCTAGCGGGATACCATTATATCATATTGTATCATGCTTGTTTTGATAAAAGTGTTGCCATCCGAGAGTTATTATTATTGCTCGCTAGTTGGTCATGCCATTGATATGAGTAAATGTGAGACCTAAATGTTATTGTGAACGTGGTTAGTCTATAATATTTGTTGAAAATCTAAACATTAGTTAGACATATTTACAACAACAAGATTAAACAGAGTTTGTAAAAGTTTTTCTTTATCACTTTTAGTTTATCAATTGAATTGCTTGAGGACAAGCAATGGATTAAGCTTGGGGGAGTTGATACGTCTCCATCGTATCCACTTTTCCAAACTCTTTTGCCCTTGTTTTGGACTCTAATTTGCATGATTTGAATGGAACTAACCCGGACTAATGTTGTTTTCAGCAGAATTGCCTTGGTGTTATTTTTGTGCAGAAATAAAAGTTCTCGGATTGACCTGAAAATTTACGGGGATTATTTTTGGAATTAATCAAAAATACTGGCGAAAGAATCAACCCGAAGGGGCCACCCACAGGCCACAAGCCAGGGGCGCGACCACCCCCCGACCCGTGCCTAGCAGGCTTGTGGGCCCCCTGGAGCCCCATCGACCTCGATTCCAACTCTATATATTCCTATTTGGGGAGAAAAAAGGAGAAGACTTCATCGCGATTCATGACACGGAGCCGCCGCCACCTCCTGTTCTTCCTCGAGAGGCCAGATCTGGAGTCCGTTTTGGGCTCTAGAGAGGGGAAATCGATGCCATCGTCATCACCAACCATCCTTCATCACCAATTCCATGATGCTCTCTGCCGTTCGTGAGTAATTCCATCGTATGCTTGCTGGACGGTGATAGGTTGGATGAGATTTGCCATGTAATCGAGTTAGTTTTGTTAGGGTTTGATCCCTAGTATCCACTATGTTCTGAGATTGATGTTGCTATGACTTTGCTATGCTTAATTCTTGTCACTACGGCCCGAGTGCCATGATTTCGGATCTGAATCTATTATGTTTTCATGAATATATATGTGTTCTTGATCCTATCTTGCAAGTTGTAGACACCTATTATGAGTTACGATCTGCACCCCCCAGGGTGACAATAACTGGGATTCTTTCCGGTGATTACCGTAGTTTGAGGAGTTCATGTATTCACTAAGTGCTAATGCTTTGGTCCAGTTCTCTATTAAAAGGAGGCCTTAATATCCCTTCGTTTCCATTAGGACCCAACTGCCACGGGAGGGTAGGACAAAAGATGTCATGCAAGTTCTTTTCCATAAGCATGTATGACTATATATGGAATCCATGCGTACATTACATTGATGAATTGGTGCTAGTTCCGTGTCACCCTACATTATAATTGTTGCATGATGAATGCCATCCAACATAATTATCCATCACTGATCCATTGCCTATGAGCTCTTCACATATTTATCCTTGCTAAGTTACTTTTCTGTTGCTACTGTTACAATCACTACAAAACTGCTACTGTCACTTTTGCCATCGATACCGTTACTTCCATACTACTTTTCTACTAAATAGTTTGATGCAGATACTAAGTCTTTCAGGTGTGGTTGAATTGACAACTCAGCTGCTAACACTCGAGAATATTCTTTGGCTCCCCATGTGTCGAATCAATAAATTTGGGTTGAAGACTCTACCCTCAAAAACTATTCCGATCCCCTATACGTGTGGGTTATCAGGCAGCAACTGAGGTACGCCGCCGACAGGAACCTATGGACAGTGTACTTCAAGCGCTGTCGCGAGGACCAGATCGCCTCCACCAACAGCGGCCCAGCACGCGGAAGTGAAAGTGCGTTATATCGACTAGAGGGGGGGTGAATAGGCGATTTTTACAAATTCATCACTTGAGGAATTTCAACTTTGAGGAATTCGATGTGATGAATAACTAGCAGCGGAATAAGTACTCAAGTGCATGAGGAACATAGCGACAACATAGTTATCATGATGAAATGAAACATGCACAAAGTACAAGTAGCGTGATACAGGATAAGCAGGTGAGGAATAAGGTAACTTGAAGAATTTGAGGTGAGGAAATTGTGAAAGTCTTCAGACAAATTCTTCAAATAGTAAAGTTCAATTTCATCAACAGTTATACGAGGAAATGAAGGGGTTGAGGAAATAGAACCAAGTAGCTTGATGAAGACAATGGTTTGATGAACTAGTTCCAACTGTTGTGACAGTCGTATGTCTGGTTTGGAGCGGCCTGGTATTTAAACCAAAGGACACACAGTCCCAGGACACACAGTCCTTACCGTATTCTCCTTGAGCTAAGGTCGCACAGTCCTTGCCCAACACTCGTGGTAAGTCTTCAGGGTAGACTTCCAAAACCCTCACAAACTGGTCACCCGGCGATCCACAATTTACTGCTGGATGCTCTAGACCAAGGTCACTTCGTGATCCCCAATTGACCAAAGGAGCACTAGACCATGACGCCTAACCGTCTGGAGGATACATAGTCCTCAAAGGTAACAAGCGTCGGTTCCACACAGGAATTTCTCCAGTGATACTCAATCACTTTGGGTTTGGTGGTTTGGTTGTGGGTTTTTCCTCACTGATGATTTTCACTCAAAGTCCTCGGAGGATGGGTTGCTCTCAAATGACAAGTGTCAGTTCTCTCTCGGAGCAGCCAACCAACTAGTGGTTGTGGGGGTGGCTATTTATAGCCAGGGTGCAACCTGACATGATAAGACATAAATGCCCCCAATGATATGACCGTTATGCGGATAAGAATGATTGGGGACAGCTGGCGCTAAGCACAACAACGGTCGGAATTTCGAACTATGAAAGTCCTCAGCTTATCATGTTCCTCACTTGTAGGCAATTCGCACTGGCAAAATCCTAACTCCTTAGTCAGATCAATTTCCTCAGAGACCAGAAGAACTTTGTCTCTGTCACTTAAGAACTTGTCTAAACCGTAAGAGATTTCCAAAGGCTTCACTCGAAGGATTGTATAGGTTGAGGATATTGGAGTTGAGCATCAGTTGGAAATTTTCCTTAGTATTACCTCGGCCCCCTTTAACATTACGGTGTTTCCTATGACTCAAATAAAGGAAATGAAACTACGAAAACAAAGTCTTCACGCTTCATATTCCTTGTTCATATCTTCAAGGTCACACCAACTTCTTCATTTTCAAAGTCTTCACAAAGTCTTCACCAAAGTCTTCAGAACGTCTTCAGCAAAGTCTTCACTTGAAGACATACATATTTAGGGGTCGATAATCTCCGAATATATCAAACTGCTCATCGACTTATAGAGCCTATGTACACTCACAGACACATTAGTGCCTTAACCTATAAGTCTTCAATACACCAGAATCACTAAGGGGCACTAGATGCACTAACAATCTCCCCCTTTTTGGTGATTGATGACAAATAGGTTAAGTTTTCAACGGGGATAAACATATGAAGTGAAAGTACATATTTTGAGGAATTTGATTACAAGATATAGAAGAACTCCCCCTGAAGATGTGCATATTTGAGGAATTTGCTTTGGACTGCAAATGCACATGGCAGGTTCAAACATGGAGAACTCCCCCTATATCTTGTAATTCATACACGCATATGAACATATGATATGAAGAGTTTGGAATGCGTGAGAAAAATGGTGTCTGATGAAAATCAGCATGTATGCATGAAGGTACTTGAGGAAATAAACATGCGAGGAAATAGTTCAAAAGTGTCAGACCACCATCGGACTTAAGTTTACAACTCAACCAACAAAAGTTTCAGAAGAGAGAGAGTTGTAAATTAAACAAAAATAGCCCATATAGAGAGACCCGTTTGAAGACTAACTCAAATTTTCTCCCCCTTTGTCATCGAAGACCAAAAGGGACGAAAAAGTGAGGACTAACGCCCCTTTGAAGAATTTCATCATGTTGGTGAGGAAGGAGCGCCAGCGTTGTCGGGGTCGTTTGTCGATGCAGGGCCTGCCGCAGTGTCATCAATGTATTCATCGTCATCGCGCTCTCGAGATGAAGAATATGAACTTGTGACCATCAGAGGAACTTGGACTTTCTTGAATTTCTTCTGAGGTCGACGAGCCCAGTCAGGATGTTCCTCAAGATCCAGCTCATTCAGTTCTTCAGAAGACATGAGGTGAGACAGTACGGCCCAAGTGCGGTTGAGGTTTTCATGCGCATAGTAGTGATTCCTCTTCACGGTGTTCTGCGTCACAGTCATGTTCTGCACAATGTAACCAAGTTGATGCTTCACCCACTTGTGATTGCAATCGACCTTCTGATGAAGACTTATTAGAAGCTCGTGATCAGTCATCACACGAGGGGCAGACTCTTGAGGTTTTTGAGCTGAGGCCTTTGCATCGGAGTCTTGAGTGGAAGTGTCATCATTGGTGGAGAAAGAAGCGGCTTTGCAAAACTGTCCATCCAACGGACGAGTGCCTTCATCAATGACAACTTTGCCTTTTCCTTCAACTGAGGCAATTGTGCTCTTTATGACTTCTATTGGAGGCAGGAAGCCAAAGTGATTCTAAAAATCAGCCTTGAAGGGAATTAAGGACTTTGCCCTGATGAATTTCATGATCCATGGCGCATAGGGCTTCTGTTCAAATGGATCTAAGGCAGCACTGGCCAATGTCCTCATGAAGAAGTCATGCAAGTCGATGGGAATTCCATGAATGATGTTGAAGAGCATATTCTTCATGACTCCTTCCACTTCTTCTTCTTCAGAATCGTGGCCTTTCTGAGGACATAGTGTATTTGTGAGGATACGGTAGACAGTCCTGGGCACATATAGCAGATCCTTCACAAGGAAGGTGTTTTTTTCAGGCTTTCCAGGAGGCAATGGCTTCATCAACACTTGCATCAGCTGATTTGGGAGCGCAGGCTCATTGAACAATTTGCGGGCTTCATCTGAGGGAATTGGTACTGGTACACACTGAAGCAATTCAGAAGCTTGAGCAGTGAAGTGTGTTGATCCTGTCATCCAGTCCAATATCCAGGAGTTGACGTCTGAAGCATTTCCGCTGATATGCAATGTGGCATAGAACTGAAGAATAAGTTCTTCATTCCAGTCGCAGATGTCAACACAAAATGGAAGAATGCCTGCATCATGAAGAACTTGGAGCACCGGTGTGAATGATGGAAGGGTTTCCATGTCAGCATGAGGAATTTGGTGGTGCTCGAAAACTTTCTTCTTCTCAAAAAGAACTGATGCATAGTAGTTGAGTTGTGTTGCCGTCCAGAATCTGTTGCGTCTTGCCCTTGCAGAGTCATAGGGATTTGGACATGTGAAGAACATGCGCTCACTGAAGAAATTTCTTTTGAGGAATTTGGGGCGCGCTGAGCCTTTGAATGACATCTTTGGCTTCGGTTGAAGTTTTGGCTTGAAGCGGCCCTTGATCTCCTTTGGCATGGGAGGAACTTCAGACTGGGTAATTTGAAGGACAAGTTCCTCAGCTGTGGTGGGAGCATCAAGAATATCAGCTGTTGTAGCTGGAATTTCTTCACTGACATGAATATTCAGATTTGCAGATTCTTCAGGTATTTCTTCAGTCGGAGCAGGCGATTGAGGATTCTGAAGCAGAGGAGTAGTCATTGGTGAATTTGGGTGCGCAGATTCCCAATATTCATCATTGATGACCGGAGTAGTGTCACCAATGTCAACTTCCTCATCAATTTCTTCAACACCAGCTTCCTCATCAGTGAACTGAAGCTGGGGTGTTGATACCTTAGGGGTTGAATCAGTGTCTTCAACAACAATCTCTTCATCAATCTGCTCTGTTGAAGCAGCAAAATGATTTTTGTCTTTATCTGGGATGGCATATTCCACTCCAAATGGCACAATTTCGTAGGCAGGTGCTGAGGAAATTGGGGTTGCATCAATTCGTCCAGTTGAAGAACTTGACATAGTCTTCAACTTCTTCAAAGCTGGTGTTGCTGAATTTGATGCTTTTCTTTTGAGGGTCTTTTCCTCAGCAGTGACAATTTCTTCAGGAACGACTATTGCAGCCGCCCTGGTGGGTTTAGTTTCTTCAGGCGCAGCAGAATCTTCAGTTGGCCTTTCAGTTTCTTCAGGCACAACAATGGAGGTCGTCCTGGCATGATCATTAGTGGTCTGAGTTTCCTCGGGAGCACTGGTAGTTGCTTCTGGTGCAGAGGCATTTTCATCAGGCTGAGCTATTTCATCAGTAGCTTGAGGAATTTCATCAAACTGATGATGTTCTGGTTGCGATCCGGCTGCAACCCTGGTGTTGTGATCCTTTACTGCTGCTTGAGCAGCCCTGACGAATCTGACCTTGGTGCCCTTCCATTTAGCATCATATCTCTCTTGATCCTCAGAGAGTGTGCGAATTTCAGATTGAACAGTGACGAGTTGATTTGGGGTCAAATTCATCACATTGTCTCCCAGAAACTTTTCCTTCCGAACTCTGTTCCTCTTAGCTCTCTAAGCTTGCTCTCTCTTCCATTTTTCTTCAGAGATGAAGTGGGTGAGGACATGATCCACTCCAAAAGGCAGATTTAATGAAGAAAGTGGGGTGCTTGGGTATTCATGCCATATATTGATGAAGTTGAGGATCATCTTGGGATCCAGCATGAGAGGAACAGAATTGCCCTTTGCTATAGCAGCCCTTTGCTGACTTTGCCTGATGATTTCTTCCAATTCCTCATCATCAGCTTCATCATCATCATCCTCAGTACCTGAGGGTATGGTCACCACAGCCTTGCTTGAGTGAGGACTTGGTCTTTGACCTCGTCCAGCAATTTTCTTCAGCTTCAACGCAGAAGGGCTAGTTGAAGACTTTGCTGTGGTAGAGGGGCTACCTGAGATCTTTGGAAGTCTTGAGAATCCCTCAGTCCTCTAACATGTTGCCAGATGCACTGGGGTTGAGGACTTTGCAGCTGCTATAGAAGACTAAGCAACCTTTGACCTTGAGGAATCTGCTGTGAAGGTTTTGAGGTTGAAGAACTTGTCTTCAATGCAGATTTATTCATCATGCTTTTCTTTGGAGCACTTGCAGAGGCTCCGACAGAGGCAGCAGCAGCAGAATCTTCATTGAATTTCTTCACTGCTTCCTTGGCTTTCCTCGCCAGCTTGGCTTGCTACTTTTCCCACATGTGAGGAAAGTCCTCATCAGTCTTGAGGCTAGTGGGATCAGCAAATTGATTTGGAGCAAGGGGAGGCCTGCTGCAAGGAGGTTTTACTGCGAATTTCATCATGTATTTTGGAGTTACATAACGATATTCCTTCCATTCCCTTGCCCATCTCCTCTCAATTTTCTGTAGACGAATTTTTCTCTGCTTGGTCATTTCTTTGCCTTGAGTTTTTTCATTGGGTGTGCAGTATTCCTCATACACGTCATCTGGAATCTCAAAGGCAGTGTGCACATCTGGCTTCTTTCCACCTTTTTGAGGTTTCTTTCCATCAGCCATTTTCTTCACTTGAGGAATTTGAACTCTTGAGGACTCTGAAGAAGTACACAGTTTTTCCTCAAGGAGCGCTGCAAATGAGTTAAGTTGATGAGAATCTAGTGATTCATCAGCGGACATGTTGTACCTGTGAATAGAGTATATGTGCGAGGAATTTGAAGAGGTCATATGCGTTCTCAGAAATTTTTGAATAAAATAGGTGTGAGGAATTTGACCTCGAGTGTCTTGAGGAATTTCACTAAGTGTTCTTTGTCTCAGGTTCTAGAATTGTGCAAATTTTGAGAATTCACACAATTGATGAATCTTGAAGAAAATCATTACTTAGGGAAAATCATCAAGTATGAGAAGATGTAAGGTGCTTTAGTATAAGGTTCATGAAGAATAAACACCTTTTGAGGAATATGAAGAGCATTTGAAGATCAAACAAGGGCTGTAAAAATAAATTTTATTTACCCTGGTGAAGAACACAACGAACTCAGAGATGAGATTGGGAAGTTCGTCCGTTTAGATCTCCCATTCCCTAGCTTGGCAAAGGGAGATAGCTATAGCGGCGGCGGGGTGAGGACTTCCGCGGCCGATGCGAGTATGGCGACGACGAGGTCGAGGCAGTGAAGCTCTTCCTCACCGGTGACGATGACTTTAGCGGTGGCACTAGGTTGGAGCTCGGGAGAGGGATGAGATGAGGAGTAACCGAGCACAGTTGAAGGGGAGGGGTATTTATAGAGGGAGTGAAAACCAATCTGCCCGAAGATTTTGGACAAGATTGCCCCTGACCCTTGCTCTCCATGCGACAGGTGTCACCCACATACTTAGAGGTGGCGATAGTGGGGGATCATGGGTTATCCAGGCATGGGAATCAGAACCGTTTGAGCGGAAACCGCTGAAAACTTTGATAGTGAAAATTTCAAATCTTCTGTTCGCAAATTCTTCAGCTGTCAAGGACACAGTGAAGACTTTGAACGAGTTTCAAAGTAGAACGCATATGAAGAATTTATGAACAAACTGGGTTGAGTTTAGCATAGAGGGGGAAAGGGTCCGATCACATTCACTTAGATGAAAATCAACCTGAAGAATTAGCAATAAGTGAATGTTGTTGAGGACATTGAAAACTCAAATATATAAATAGTCAATGAAGAACATGAGTTTCAAAGTTTGAAGAATTTGAAAAGTTGAGGAATTTGAAAACTTGAGGAATTTGCAAATTTGAGGAATTTGATAATTTCAAGAATTTACAAGGATGTCGAAAAACTCAATTTTGAAGAATTTCAACTTTAGTTGGTGGTGTGACCCACCGTATAAGAATGATGATTTCAGACACCACATACAATTGTTGTAGGGTTCTGAGAATCAAATTCTTCATTAATTTCTTCACACTTGAGGGTTATTCTTTATTGATTGAAGAAAAACACTACTTTGTGTGTTGCACATCTAAGTCATCAATTTTGCATAAGTGTTAGGATGTGTGTCCTTCTTCAAAGAACATTCGAAGATTCTAAGATATTTAGCTCACACCGTAACTTGCAAAATCTCTTTTCATCCTAGGGCTTTGTGAAGATATCGGCCAGTTGTTCTTCAGTGGGAATGTGGTCGATGGAGATGTCGCCCTTGAGTACATGATCTCGAAGAAAGTGATGACGAATCTGGATGTGCTTGGTCTTGGAGTGCTGAATTGGGTTGTATGCAATCTTGATGGCACTCTCGTTATCGCAGTAGAGATGCACATTCTTCAACTTAATGCCGTAGTCGTTGAGGGTTTGCTTCATCCATAGTAACTGAGCGCAACATGAACCGACAGCAATGTACTCAGCTTCAGTAGTAGAGAGTGAAACGCGGTTCTGCTTCTTCGAGGACCCATAGACTAAGGATCGTCTGAGGAAATGACATGTGCCTGAGGTTGACTTGCAATCCACACGTTCTCTAGCATAGTCAGCATCAGAGTATCCGATGAGGTGAAGATTGAGCCCTTGGGATACCATAATCCAAGTGTTGGTGTGTGAGCTAAGTATCAAAGAATATGTTTCACAGCCTTATGGTGTGATTCCTTCGGTGTTGCTTGGAATCGGACACACATGCAAACACTTAGCATAATATCAGGCCTAGATGCACATAGATACAATAATGAACCAATCATGGAGCGGTATACCTTCTGATCGAAATATTTACCATTTTCATCAGTGCAAAGATGGCCTTTTGAAGGCATTGGAGTTTTGACGCCTTTGCAATCTTGCATGTCGAATTTCCTCAGAACATCTTTGAGGTATTTCTCTTGAGAGATGAAGATGTCGTTGTCTTGTTGACGAATTTGAAGACCTAAGAATAATTTCAACTCTCCCATCATAGACATTTGATATTCTTCACTCATCATATAGGCAAATTCATCACTGTAACGTTTGTTAGTATAGCCAAAGATAATATCATCCACATATATTTGGCATATGAACAGTTCATTATCATAGGATTTTGTGAAAAGAGTGGGGTCGAGTGAACCGGGTTTGAAGCCTTTCTTCATGAGGAATTCCTTCAGAGTGTCGTACCATGCCCGAGGGGGCTGCTTGACGCCATAGAGGGCCTTGTTTAGTCTGAAGACTTTGTCAGGATGCTTAGGGTCTTCAAAACCTGGGGGTTGAGCAACATATACTTCTTCGTCAAGCTTACCATTGAGAATGCACTTTTCACATCCATTTGATATAAGATGATATTATGATGGTTAGCGTAAGCAAGTAATATGCGAATAGCTTCAAGTCTAGCAATCGGTGCAAAGATTTCATCAAAGCCAATTCCTTCAACCCGTGTGTAGCCTTGAGCTACAAGACGAGCCTTATTCCTCACCACAAGGCCATTTTCATCTTGCTTGTTGCGGTAGATCCACTTGGTACCTATGACGTTATGTTTGCAAGGATCTGGTCGCTTGACAAGTTCCCACACGTTGTTGAGCTTGAACTGATGCAATTCCTCTTGCATAGCTTGAATCTACTCAGGCTCCTTGAATGCTTCATCAATTTTTGTGGGCTCTATGATAGAGACAAAGGCAAAGTGCCCACAAAAGTTAGTTAAATGTGAAGCTTTTGAGCGAGTGAGGGGACCTGGTGCATTGATGTCATCGATGATTTTGTCAACCTGTACTTCATTTGCAACTCTAGGATGAGCAGGTTGACGTGGCTGAGGATTTTCATTAGCACCATTTTCTTCAGGTGTATCAGCATGAGTGTCTTCATTTGTTGGAATGACTTCTTCAGTGGGTATGATATCTTCAGTTGCCTTCAGCTTGATGGATTCCTCAGGAGACTGTTCATCTAACACGGAAGGCAGGTGCTCTCTTTGCGAGCCATCAGTTTCATCGAACCGCATGTCTAAAGTTTCAACAACCTTGTGATGATAGGTGTTGAAGACTTTGTAGGTGTGCGAGTCCTTTACGTAACCAAGCATAAAACCTTCATGTGCTTTCGGTGCAAACTTAGAAATATGATGAGGATCTCTGATCCAGCATTTTGCACCGAAGACTTTAAGATAACTTACATTGGGTTTCTTGCCAGTCATAAGTTCATATGAAGTCTTCTTGAAGAATTTGTGAAGATATACCTTGTTGATGATGTGGCATGCAGTATCAATTGCCTCAGGCCAGAAGCGACGAGGAGTCTTGTATTCATCAAGCATGGTGCGAGCCATCTCAACGAGAGTCCTGTTCTTGCGCTCCACAATGCAATTATATTGAGGAGTATAAGGGGCGGATAACTCATGAGTAATACCAAGTTCATCAAGATATTCATCAAGATTAGTGTTCTTGAATTCAATCCCATTATCACTCCTAATATGCTTGATCTTGACGCCGAAGTTGGTGGAGTCCCTTGAAGCAAATCATCTGAAGACATCCTGCACTTCATTCTTGTACAGAATAATATGCACCCAAGTGTAACGAGAGTAATCATCAACAATAACAAATCCATACAAACTTGAAGCATTTGTTAGTATGGAGTAATGAGTGGGGCCAAAGAGATCCATGTGAAGCAATTCAAAGGGTCGTGTCGTGGTCATGATTGTCTTCAAGGGATGCTTGGATCTGGTCATCTTCCCAGATTCACATGCACCGCAGAGATGGTCCTTGAGGAGTTTGACACCCTCGATGCCAATGACGTGCTTTCTCTTCATGAGTGTGTGCAAGTTCCTCATACCTGCATGTCCAAGTCGTCGATGCCACAACCAGCCTTCTAAAGACTTTGCAAGTAAGCAAGTGGCAGGTTGAGGACCTATAGAGAAATCAACAATATACAAGTCTCCTCTCCTAAAGCCTTCAAGACGTTGGAATTGTCACATTCCATGATGACAACACAACGATATTTTCCAAATACGATGACCATATCAAGATCACAAAGCATTGAGACAGACATAAGGTTGAACCCAAGGGATTCAACAAGCATCACCTTATCCATGGTTCAGTCCTTTGAGATAGAAACCTTACCAAGTCCCAATACCTTGTTTTTTCCTTTGTCTGCGTAGGTGATATGCTTCAGAGGAGATGGAGTGAGTGGCAAATTCATCAGTAGATTCTTGTCATCCGTCATGTGGTTTGTGCATCCACTATCGAGGACCCACTAGGTAGCTTTTGGAGTATCATCCTGCAGATGATTTAGTACAACTTACGAACTCATATGCTTCAGAGTGAAGAATATGACATCAATTTCATCAGATAGGATTTCATCACACAAGATAGTAAGCAAGCAGTGTGAGGACGTGAGAAACGAGGAATTCATTTCATCATGGTTAGTTTGCCTCCTTTCAAGCAATTCCTCAGGTCTCTAGCAAGTTCATCAGATGTTCAGTTTCATCTGGAGACCTGACCCTGCATAAGAAATTAGTTCAATTACTTCACCACCCACATCTGGAGGGGTGGCAAAGAGTTCATCATTCCGCGAGCACCATGTGAGAAACGAGGCATTGAAGTAAGTGTGCTTCGTTTCACAGGACGAGGATTAGAGTACTCAAATGAATAAGCAGAGAAATTCTTCGAGGACTTATGAACATAATGGTTTGAAGAATAATGCACATATACATAACTCTTAGATTTTTCCTGTGAAATACAAGTATTAGCATGAGAATGATATTTTTGACCATTTGAGGAATTTGGTCCAAGTGAGGACTTTGATTTTGGGTTCCTATTCTTCATGAGTGGTGTCATGAGGACATTCATATGAAGATTTTGAAGGTAGCTCTTGGGAACCCAGATTTTCTTCATAGGAGAGCCATTCCTGCAGTTAGTTCCAAAAATCTAGCAAATACTTCACCTTTCTGATTTTTGAAGAATTTGTAGTTCGAGTCAAGTGACTCATTAGAGAAATATGAAGTTTCACACGTAAAGCCAGATAAAGTGGATGGATCTACAGGAGGTCCTTTCGCAGCAACCCATGAGGTTTTGGGGTACTACTCAGGTGTCCAGTAGGATCCATCAGTGTTGAGTTTCCTCACAAAGACAATACCCTCTTTCCTAGGGTTCTTTGAGACTTTTGTACATGCCTGTCACATACAATTCCTTCAACCCTACATTGTCATCAGTGATACTTGTGGTATCCTCAGATGAGGAATTTGAGACCACGGGAATAGTTGAAGAATTTTCAGCAATAGAAGTATTTGAACATTCAGGTGAAGAATTTGTAGTTTCACGTTTGATGCATTTCAAACAAGGTGGAACAAATTCTTCCTGAGCGGTACTGGTCTGTTGAGCCAGTAAGGAATCGTTTTCCCTTTGGAGATCATCATGTGACACCCTCAGTTTCTCAAGATCTTGCTTTCTTTGAAGAAATTCATAAGAAAGCTTCTCATGATCAGCTAAGAGGTCATTATGATGACTCTGTAGGTTATCATACTTTGTCTGAAGACTTTTGAGATCGACGGACAAAGTTTGAGTCTGATCCACTTCATGGTTCAATAGATCATCGCTTTTGTCCAGCATTTTTCTGAAGCTTTTCAAGTGCACTTTGTTGCTTAGTGGCAATTTTAACAAGTTTAGCATAGCTAGGTTTCACATATTCATCAGATTCACCTTCACTTGATTCAGATGAGTAATGATGTTTGTGTACCTTTGAGCTTTTTGCCATGAAGCAATACGTGGGAGCACAATCATCATTGCTGACATCAGATTCATTGGAGTAGTCATATTCTTCATCGTTGAAGATGGACTTGCTTACAAAAGCAGTAGCGAGAGCAAGGCTAGCGACACCAGATTCTGATTCCTCCTCAGATTCTTCCTCTTCTTCATTTTCTTCAGATTCTTCCTCAGAATCCATTTCCTTGCCGATGAATGCTCGAGCCTTTCTGCAACCATTCTTATTGTGCCTTGAGGACTTTGAAGATGAGGACTTTTTAGATGAGGACTTTGAAGATTTCTTCTTTTTCTTTGAGTCATCAGAAGTATCCTCCTTGTATTTCTTCTTATTCTTTGAATCTTTTCCCCAGAGAGGACAGTCAGAGATAAAGTGACCAGGCTTCTTGCTATGATGACAAGTCCTTTTCTTGTAGTCTTCTGAGGAATCTGATTTCCTCAAGCCACTTTTTGATGACTTTCCAAATCCACCTCTCCTTGATAACTTCTGGAATTTTCTCACAAGCATTGCTAGTTCCTGACTTAGTTCTTCAGGATCACCAAGCCTGATGTCAAAATCTTCTTCTTCAGCTGAGGAAATTGATTTTGCCTTTAGAGCACGAGATCTTCCATAGCTTGGCCCGTAGAGGTCTCTCTTCTCAGCTTGTTGGAATTCATGAGTATTGAGTCTCTCAAGAATATCAGCAGGATCAAGTGATTTGTAGTCTCCACGTTCTTGAATCATCAAAGCCAGAGTATCGAATGAGGAGTCAAGAGATCTCAACAGTTTCTTCACCACTTCATGGTCAGTGATATCGGTGGCACCCAGTGCTTGAAGCTCATTGGAGATATCAATGAGACGATCAAAAGTTTGCTGAACATTTTCATTGTCAAGTCTCTTGAAGTGGTTGAAGAGATTGCGAAGAACATCAACACGAGAGTCACGTTGAGTGGAAACACCTTCGTTGACTTTGGACAGCCTATCCCAGATAAGCTTAGCAGTCTCCAAAGCACTCACTTTGCCATACTGACCTTTGCTCAGATGGCCATAGATGATATTCTTTGCTTGAGAATCGAGTTGCTTAAATCTCTTCACATCAGCAGTAGTAACAGTGGGAGTGACAGAGGGCACACCATTTTCCACAACGTACTAGAGATCGTTATCAATAGCTTCAAGGTGCATACGCATCTTGTTCTTCCAGTAGGGGTAGTCTGTCCCATCGAAGGTAGGAGACCCCGCGGAAAACTTGATCATACATGCAGTCGATGTAACTAGAACTCCAGATGGTTAAACCAAAATCACACAGAGCGAGGGAGTACCTACTCTGATACCAATTGAAAGTGCGTTATATTGACTAGAGGGGGGTGAATAGGCGATTTTTACAAATTCATCACTTGAGGAATTTCAACTTTGAGGAATTTGAAATGTGATGAATAACTAGCAGTGGAATAAGTACTCAAGTGCATGAGGAACATGGCGACAACACAGTTATCATGATGAAATGAAACATGCACAAAGTACAAGTACCGTGATATAGGATAAGCAGGCGAGGAACAAGGTAACTTCAAGAATTTGAGGTGAGGAAATTGTGAAAGTATTTAGACAAATTCTTCAAACAGTAAAGTTCAATTTCATCAACACTTATACGAGGAAATGAAGGGGTTGAGGAAATAGAACCAGGTAGCTTGAAAAAGACAATGGTTTGATGACCCAGTTCCAACTGCTGTGACAGTCGTACGTCTGGTTTGGAGCGGCCTGGTATTTAAACCAGAGGATACATAGTCCCAGGACACACAGTCCTTACCATATTCTCCTTGAGCTAAGGTTGCACAGTCCTCGCCCAACACTCGTGGTAAGTCTTCAGGGTAGACTTCCAAAACCCTCACAAACTGGTCACCCGGTGATCCACAATTTACTGTTGGATGCTCTAGACCAAGGTCACTTCGTGATTCCCAATTGACTGCAGGAGCACTAGACCATGATGCCTAACTGTCTGGAGGATACACAGTCCTCAAAGGTAACAAGCATCGGTTCCACACAGGAATTTCTCCAATGATGCTCAATCACTTTGGGTTTGGTGGTTTGGTTGTGAGTTTTTCCTCACTGATGATTTTCACTCAAAGTCCTCAGAGGATGGGTTGCTTTCAAATGACAAGTGTCAGTTCTCTCTCGAAGCAGCCAACCAACTAGTGGGTGTGGGCAGTGGCTATTTATAGCCAGGGTGCAACCTAACATGATAAGACATAAATGCCCCCAATGATATGACCGTTATGCGGATAAGAATGATTAGGGATAGCTGGCGCTAAGCACAACAACGGTCAGAATTTCGAACTATGAAAGTCCTCAACTTATCATGTTCCTCAATTGTAGGCAGTTCGCTCTGGTGAAATCCTAACTCCTTAGTCAGATCAATTTCCTCAGAGACCAGAAGAACTTCATCTCTGTCACTGAAGAACTTGTCTGAACCGTAAGAGATTTCCAAAGGCTTCACTCGAAGGATTGTATAGGTTGAGGATTTTGGAGTTGAGCATCAGTTGGAAATTTTCCTTAGTATTACCTCGGCCCCCTTTAACATTACGGTGTTTCTTATGACTCAAATAAAGGAAATGAAACTACAAAAACAAAGTCTTCACACTTCATATTCCTCGTTCATATCTTCAAGGTCACACCAACTTCTTCATTTTCAAAGTCTTCACAAAGTCTTCACCAAAGTTTTCAGAAAGTCTTCAGCAAAGTCTTCACTTGAAGACATACATTTTTAGGGGTCAATAATCTCCGAATATATCAAACTCCTCATCGACTTATAGAGCCTATGTACACTCACAAACACATTAGTGCCTTAACCTATAAGTCTTCAATACACCAAAATCACTAAGGGGCACTAGATGCACTAACAGGAAGGCACAACTCCGAGGGCCGCCGTCTTTGGTGGGGTGCCCCAGGCGCATGCTTGACGCGGTCCTCGAGCACATCGAGGGCGGCGACTCGCCACGCCTCGAGTACCCCGAGTCGGCCTCCCTCTTATGCTGGAAGGGCTCCTCGTAGCAGCTGAGGAGGATGGTCACGCCGTCGTCCTCGTCGTTAGGCTCCCACTCCTCCGGCGTGCACTCCCCTCGTCGCCATGAAGCCCGAGCTAGAGGGCCCAGCGGCGATGGTAGCATCACCATAAACAAGGGCCAACACCGCCAATCTTCCCCTCCTCTCCACAACCACCTCCGCCTCGTCAGGTGAACGACAGAGCCGTACGCAGCGGCGGCCGCGATTCCTGTTGCCATAAAACAAGAGCATCTCGCCTTGGCCGCCAACAACGAGACGACCCTCGAGTGGGCGCGTGAGGACTACGTCCGCGAGGAGATGGCGCGACAGCAGCGCGCCCTCGAGGTGATCTCCCCTGTCGCCACGTCCGGATATTGGCGAATTTCCGTCTTTATTTAAAAATCCTAGAAAGTGGCGGTGTGGGGGCGATTGGGAAGCATTTGACCCCCACGCCATTTTTTTGCAGGTTGACCCCAGGCGGTGCTATTTCCGCCCCTGGGGGCACCGAACGGTTGGAGACGCTCTGAGTTATGAGTTTGGCAATCACTTAAGACAATGTGGAATCGTTTCACAATTGACATCGCCTGGAACACCACAGCGTAATGGTGTGTCCGAACATCGTAATTCAACCTTATTGGATATGGTGTGTTCTATGATGTCTCTTGCCGGTTTGCCACTATCGTTTTGGGGTTATGTGTTAGAGATAGCTGCATTCACTTTAAATAAGGCACCATCGAAATCTGTTGAGACGATGTCGTTTGAATTGTGGTTTGGCAAGAAACCAAAGTTGTCATTTCTTAAAGTTTGAGGATGTGATGCTTATGTCAAAAAGCTTCATCCTGAAAAGTAGGTACCCAAAGCAAAGAAATGCATCTTCATAGGATACCTTCTATCTGAGATCCGAAGTCAAAGTGTTTGTCGCCAAAAATGGGTCATTTCTTGAGAAAGAGTTTCTCTCGAAAGAATTGAGTGGGAGGAAGATAGAACTTGATGAGGTTGTTGAACCATTATTTCAACCAGAGAGTAGCGTAATGTAGAAAGATGTTTCTGTGGAGCCTACATTAGTTGAAGAGGAAGTTAATGATGGTGATCATGAAGCTTCAAATCAAGTTACTATCAAACCTCGTAGGTCGACAAGGACATGTACTGCTCCTGAGTGGTACGGTAACCCTGTCTTACTGGTCATGTTTTTGGACAACTATGAACCTACGAGCTATGGAGAAGCGATGATGGGCCCAGATTCTGACAAATAGTTAGAGGCCATGAAATCCGAGATGGGATCCATGTATAAAAACAAAGTATGCACTTTGGAAGTATTACCTAAAGGGCGAAAGGCCATTCAGAATAAATGGATCTTTAAGAAGAAGACGAACGCGAATAGTAATATCACCGTCTATAAAGCTCGACTTGTGGCAAAAAAAATCACAAGTTCAAGGAGTTGACTACGATGAGACCCTTCTCACCCATAGCGATGCTTAAGTCCGTTAGAATCATGTTAGCAACAGCTGCATTTTTTGATTATGAAATTTGGTAGATGGATGTCAAAATAGCATTCCTTAACGATTTCCTTAAGGAAGAGTTGTATATGATGCAACCAGAAGGTTTTGTCGATCCAGAAAATATTGACAAAGTTTGCAAACTCCAGCGATCCATTTATGGGCTGGTGTAAGCATCTCGAAGTTGGAATCTTCGCTTTGATGAGGTGATCAACGCGTTCGGGTTTATACAAGTTTATAGAGAAGCTTGTATTTACAATAAAGTGAGTGGGAGCTCTATAGCGTTTCTAATATTATATGTGGATTACATATTCCTGATTGGAAACAATATAGAATTGTTGGAAAGCATGAAGGAATATTTGAACAAGAGTTTTTCAATGAAGGACCAAGGAGAAGCTGCTTTCATATAAGGCATGAAGGTCTATAGAGATAGATCGATACGCTAAGTAGGACTTTCACAGAGCACATACCTTGACAAAGTTTCAAAGAAGTTCAAAATGGATCAGTCCCAAGAAGGGGTTCTTGCTTGTATTGCAAGGTGTGAAGTTGAGTAAGACTCAATGCCCCGTGACTGCAGAGGACAGAGAAAAGATGAGTGTCATCCCATATGCTTCGGTCGTAGGCTCTATCATGTATGCAATGTCGTGCACAATACCAGATGTCAGCCTTGCCATAAGTATGGCCGGAAGGTTTCAAAGTGATCCAGGAATGGAACACTGGATGGTGGTCAAGAATATCCTTAAGTACCTGAAAAGGACTAAGGAAATGTTTCTCGTTTATGGAGGTGATCAAGAGCTCGTCGTAAAGGGTTACATCGATGCAAGCTTTGACACTCATCCAGACGACTCTAAGTCTCAAACCGGATACGTATACATTCTTAATGGGGGAGTGGTAAGCTGGTGTAGTTCCAAGCAAAGCGTGGTAGCTGATTCTACATGTGAAGCGGAGTACATCATTGCCTCCGAGGCGGCAAAGGAAGGTGTATGGATGAAGCAATTCATGACGAATCTTGGAGTTGTGCCCACTGCACTAGACCCAATGACTCTATTATGTATAGCACTGGTGCCATTGCTCTGGCTAAGGAACCAAGGTTTCACAAGAGGACCAGCCACATAAAGCGACGCTTCAATTCCATCCACGATCACATCAAGGAGGAGGACATAAATATTTGCAAAGTACAACCGGATTTGAATGTCGCAGACCCATTGACTAAACCTCTTCCACAGGCTAAACAAGATCAACACCAGAACTGTATGGGTGTTAGATTCATCACAATGTAAATAACATAGCAATGTGAGCTAGATTATTGACTCAAGTGCAAGTGGGATATTGTTGGAAATATGCCCTAGAGGCAATAATACAATGGTTATTATTATATTTCCTTGTTCATGATAATCATTTATTATCCTTGCTATAATCGTATTGATTGGAAACTCAAATACTACCTCCGTCCCAAAATTCTTGTCTAAGATTTCTCTAGAAATGGATGTATCTAACACTAAAACATGACTAGATACATCCATATATAGATAAATCTAAGACAAGAATTTTGGGACAGAGGGAGTACATGTGTGGGTACATAGACAACACTGTGTCCCTAGTATGCCACTAATAGACTAGCTCGTTGATCAAAGATGGTCGAGGTTTCCTAGCCATAGACATGAGATGTCATTTGACAACGGGATCACGTCATTAGGATGTGATGGACTAGACCCAAACTATGAACATAGCATTTGATCGTGTCAGTTTATTGTTATAGTTTTGTGCATGTCAAGTATCTGTTCCTATGACCATGAGATCATGCAACTCACTGACACCGGAGGAGTACCTCGTGTGTATCAAAGATTGCAACATAATTAGGTGACTATAAAGGTGCTCTACATGTATCTCCGAAGGTGTCTGTTGAGTTGGCATGGATCAAGACTGGAATTTGTTACTCCATGTGATAGAGAGGTATCGCAAGGCCCACTCGGTAATACAACATCATAATGAGCTTGCAAGAAAAGTGACTAAAGTGTTAGACACGGGATCTTGTCAGTAAAGAGACTTGTCGGTAATGAGATTGAACTAGGTATGGAGATACCACGATTGAATCTCAGGCAAGTAACGTATCGAAGAACAAAAGGGAACTGCATATGGGATTAACTGAATCCTTGACATAGAGCTTCAATCGATAAAGATCTCCATAGAATATGTAGGAACCAATATGGGCATCCAGGTCTTGTTATTGGTTATTATCCATAGAGGTGTCTCGGTCATGTCTATATAGTTCTCGAACCCGCAGGGTCTGCACACTTAACGTTCGGTGACGTTTCGGTATTGTTCAGTTATGTATGTTGGTGACCGAAGGTTGTTCAGACTCCCGGTTGAGATCCCGGACGTCATGAGGATCTCCGGAATGGTCTAGAGGTAAATATTTATATATAGGAAAGTGGTATTTGGGTTCCGGAAAAGTTTCGGGTACTTCCGGTAGTGTGTCGGGAGTGACGAATGGGTTCCGGGGGTCCATCGGGAGGGCCCCACCCACCCCCAGGGGCCACATGGGCCTAGGAGATGGCGCACCAGCCCCTACTGGGCTGGGCAGCCAGCCCCTAGGGGGGCCTTGTGCAAGGGGTGGGGAAGGCCTAGTAAGGAAGGAGTCCTACTAGGACTCCAGTGATGTCTACTACGCAACTTTATTCTTGTAGACTCGTGTTGGGCCTCCAAGCGTAGAGTTTTGTAGGACAGTAGCAATTTTCCCTCAAGTGGATGACCTAAGGTTTATCAATATGTGGGAGGTGTAGGATGAAGATGGTCTCTCTCAAACAACCATGCAATGAAATACAAGGAATCTCTTGTGTCCCCAACACACCCAATACTATGGCAAATTGTATAGGTGCGCTAGTTCGGCGAAGAGATGGTGATACAAGTGTAGTAATGATAGTAGATATTGATTTTTGTAATATGAAAATATAAAAACAGCAAGGTAGCAAGTAACAAAAGTGAGCACAGACGGTATTGCAATGCTTTAAAACAAGGCCCGCGGTTCGTACTTTCGCTAGTGCAATCTCTCAACAATGCTAATATAATTCGATCATGTAACCATCCCTCAACATGCAACGAATAATCACTCCAAAGTTCTTATCTAGCGGAGAGCATACGAAGAAATTTTTTGTAGGGTACAAAACCACCTTAAATTTATCCTTTCCAATCGATCTATCCAAGAGTTCGTACTAAAATAACCAAGTTATCCTTTCCGATCAATCTATCTAAGAGTTCGTACTAGAATAACACCATATGATACGCATCAACCAACTCTAATGTCACCTAGATACTCCAATGTCACCAAAACTATCCATGATTTAATTATACGATACACATCAAACAATTTCAGATTCATAATACTCAATACAACACAAAGAACCTCAAAGAGTGCCCCAAGATTTCTACAGGAGAAGCTAGTACAAGAACATGTATCAACCCCTATGCATAGATTACCCCAATGTCACCTTAGGAATCCGCAAGTTGAGTACCAGGACATAGATCAAGTGAATCACTTGAATACCCCAGTGTCACTATGGGTATCCACATGCAAGACATATATCAAGTGTTCTCAAATCCAATAATCAATCCAACATAACGGTATCTCAAAGGGAAAACTCAATTCATCACAACAATATAGAGAGGGGAAAACACCATGTGATCCAACTATATTAACAAAGCCCGTGATACATCAAGATCGTGCCATCTCAGGAACACGAGAGCGAGGGAGAGATTGAACACATAGCTACTAGTACAAACCGTCAGCCCCGAGGGTGGACTACTCCATCCTCATCATGGAGACCATATGGATGATGAAGATGGCCTCCGGAAATGATCTACCCTCTCTGGCAGGGTACTATTTTCTCTCCAGATTGGTTTTTTGTCGATACAGAGGCCTTGCAGCGGCGGAACGAGGAGTCTAGGGTTATTTCTGATGGTTTCTATATTTATAGGAATTTTTGGCGTTGGTTTCACGCGGAGATGGGCCACGAGGTGAGCATGCTCCACCAGGGCACGGTTTGGGGGCCTGGCGTGCCCTGGTGGAGGGTGGCCACCTCGTGACTCTTCTGGCCCTCCCACGAAGCGTCTAGTGTCTTTGTTGTTCCAAAAAAATTGCAAAAAATTTCGGGCGATTCCGAGAACTTTCACTTTCTGCACAAAAACAACACCATGGTAGTTCTACTGAAAATAGTGTCAGTCCGGGTTAGTTCTAAATAAATCAGATAAAGTGCATCAAAACCATATAAAAGTATTGTAAACATAGGTGAATATGGCATGATTACTTCATAAATTATCAATACATTGGAGACGTATCAGCATCCCCAAGCTTAATTCTTACCCGTCCTCGAGTAGGTAAATGATAAAAGAAATAATTTATGAAGTGTGAATGCTATCATAGTGCATAAGTTTGATCAATTATAATATCAATCACTTTTCCTAGCATCATAACAGCAACTCTTTCTCATAAAACTCATCATCATAAAGTAGCAACCAATTCACATGTTATGGTTCAAACAATGAATTCTCTTGAAACTTAACAACCTATGTTCTTAGTCACCAAACAATTGCAATTCAAATTATTCTCAACAAAGTCTAAGTAAGATCTCCACATACTCAATCATCATATAGTCTTCTATGATTGCTCGTACTCGAAGCATATTTTTAGAACAAATGGCATCCATCGAACACATAGAAAGATAGGGGCTTAATGTTTCGCCTCCCAACTCATTTATCATAGAGATAATTGTCAACAATAATATGTCATGATCAAATATATTTGACTGGCCATATGTTCCTAGATCTTTCCCCACCACATGACGATTGCCAACTAATAGAACTAGGTTGGAACAGGAAGTTGACTCAACATGAAAAATAAATAACATGAAAGTAAATATATTGTCCCTTCGCACAGGGAAGCAAGGATTTGCCTATGTGCTAGAGCTCATTGTTTAAAACGGAGATAAATATAATTTTGAGAGGTGCACCCTTCTTGTCAATGTTACGACCAAGATTTATCAATATCTTCCATGTTAAACACATTAGCGACGGTTCCCAAGCGGTAAAAGTAAAGGTTTACTCCCCCTCCACCAACAAACACACTCCAGGCTAGCCGAATCCACGCGTGTTGTCCATACCAACAACATTCCTGGGGGAGATTTTTTTAATTATTTGCATTTTTTATTTTGGTACTGGGAATCCCTATTAGTGCCCCTCTCGTGCAAGTATGAGTGTATAAACACTCATCATGAGAATAACCTGCATAACATAGAAGATATTGACCGCCCCTTGTAGCTCCATGAGTGGTCCAGGCACACAAAACAGATGTTCATTTGAAATTTTAGAGGTGGCACATGCAAATTTACTTGGAATGGTAGTGAATACCATATATATGTAGGTATGGTGGACTCTCATTCAATAAACTTGGATCAAGGATTTTTGGATGCACAAGTGGTATCTCTACTTAGTACAAAGTTTTGGCTAGCAAAAGGTTGTGATAGCCTGGCTTATTAGGGATGATAGACTACTCATATCAATAAGGAACTCCTTGTTTTCCAGGAGCCCATTCGAACAGAACTCCCAGGTTAAGCATGCTTGGCTTGGAGTAGTTGTAGGATGGGTGACCGACCAGGAAGTTGGTCCCGCCAGGAGTAACGACCACCGGCGGGTGTGTCCAAGCGTTACAAGTTGGTATCAGAGCCGACCCTCACGGTTACACGGATGTTTGCCGACAGGTGCGCGGTCATGTTGTCCACAAAGTTGGTGACCCGTCATGGCACACGAAATGACACATATATCGGACTAGAAGCACAGACGTTTGTGCCAAGAGGGAACGCTCCTGTGACTCGATGAGGACATCGGCTCCTCTCAGTGGTGGTGTATGTGATAGCCTGGCTTATTAGAGATGATAGACTACTCATATCAATAAGGAATTCCTTCTTTTCCGGGAGCCCATTCGAATAGAACTCCCAGGTTAAGAGTGCTCAGCTTGGAGTAGTTCTAGGATGGGTGACCGACCGGAAAGTTGGTCCCGGGTGCGCATGAGTGAGGACAAACTAGGCAAAAAAGGCTAGTATTGATGTGTGAGGCTAGTCTAGATCCCGCCAGGAGTAACGACCACTGGCGGGTGTGTCCGGGGCATTACAAAGGTTCTAAACAAGCACCACATGTTGGAGGATCTATAACAATATAACTTGTATGCAAATATACGGAACCATAACTCATTATGTTGTCTTCCTTGTCCAACTTCAACTAATTTGCTCAAGTTTGAAAATAATTAATGAGTATTCACAATCATAGAAGATGTCCAAGATAATATATTTGTATGTGAAAGTTCTCTTCCTTATACTAATCATTCATGAATTGCTTGTATGACCAATAATGTGATTGTCAAATTTCAATAGATTTTACTTTATAAACCAGATGTGAAGCTACTACTAAGCATAAATCACATTAATAATTTCATATTTATGATATTCAATTCATTCACAATTTACTCCTAGGATATAAGTGAAGCACAAGAGTAAACATTAAACTACTCTCAAAAGATATAAGTGAAGATCAATGAGTAGTCAAACAATAAAGTAGCTATGTGAGGACTCTCTCTCAGTAAATATTTTCATATCTAAGTATTTTATTAAACAGCAAGCAAAAGAAAAATAGCACTCCAAGAATAGCACGCATCATGTGAACGAATCCAAATTTAGGCTCAACATAGGCTAACCGATAATTGTTGATGAAGAGAGGTGGGATGCATAGCATCCCCAAGCATAGATGCTTGAGACTTCTTTAAATATTTACTTGGAGTGCCTTGGGCATTCCTAGTCTTGAGCTTTTGTATCTCTTTCAATCCTCTCATAACATGGTTTAACCTATTCTCAAAAACTTCATCCACACAAAACTTGAAAAGAACTCGTGAGATAGGTTAGTACACATAAGAATAAATCAACACTTCATGTACTTCCAAGACAAGTTGAAAAATAATTTTAAAACATCATCTATTGTTTACTATCATTTCCACAATTTATATCTACCAATATAGGCTATGGAGACTATAGGATAAGTACATAACAAAACTATGTCAACAATCTGTCTAAATAGAATAATTTGTAGCAATTTATGAAAATAGTGTACTTTTGTAACTCAAAAAATCTTAAAATTTAGGAAATGATAAATAATTTATATTAAAATACTGTGTAAAAATTTCAGAAACTTTCCATGTTCCAATAAAATATGAAAATTCAAACACTACAACAGAAGTTTCTGTTTTTACACATCACATATCAAAACATGCAATGCAAGCATCCTAATGCAATTCTTGGAAATTTTTATTGAAAAAAATATTATAACAAATATCATGTGATGAATAAAAATATAGCTCCAAGTAAGATATATCAATAATGTTGGAGACGAAAGAGGGTATGCCTTCAGGGGCAACCCCAAGCTTAGACGCTTGAGTCTTCCTTGAATATTACCTTGGTGTGCCTTGGTAATCCCCAAGCGTATGTCCTTGCTGCTCCTTATTCACCTCATATCAGTATCTCACCCAAAACTTGAAAACTTCAATCACACAAAACTTAATGGAACTTCATGAGATGGGTTAGTGTAGTAAAGATAGATCATTCACTTAGGTACTATAAATACAAGATTCATAATTGTTCTCACATAATAACTACTGTGTTACAACATTCCCACAATTTATATCACCAAGTATAAGCTATGGAAACACTTGAAACAAGCAAACTATGCATGCAAAACAGAACCTGTCAAAGACAGAACAATCTATAAATATATGAATGATCACCATACTTACCTGACTCTAGAAATTCTAAACAATTAGGAAAACTTATAGAATTTGCATAGAAATTTTGTGTAAAAAATTCATAATTGTTTGACTATCTAGTAAAATCAGATAATTCATATACTGGACGCAAAACTTTCTATTTTTGCACAAAATCAAACAAACAAGTTTTCGCATTATACCTAAGGCTTTACTTGGCACTTTATTGAAATAAAAGATATAAAACATGATTAATACAGTATATTAATCATGTGAAAACACAAAAACAGAAAGTAAAAGTGTTGGGTTGTCTCCCAACAAGCGATTTTCTTTAATGCCTTTTAGCTAGCCATGATGATTTCAATGATGCTCGTATATGAATCAAAGTTGAAAATGCAAGAGAGCATCATGAATCACATGACAAGCACATTTAAGTCTAACACACTTTCTATGCATAGGGATTTTGTGAGCAAACAATTTATGTGAGCAAGAATCAACTAGCATAGGAAGGAAAAACAAGTGTAACTTCAAAACTTTGAACACATAGAGACGAAACTTGATATTATTGCAATTCCTACAAGCATATGTTCCTCCCTCATAATAATTTTCAGTAGTATCATGAATGAATTCAACAATATAACTATCACATACAACATTATTTACATGATCTACAAGCATAGAAAATTTATCACTCTCCACATAAGCAAACTTCTTCCCATTCATAATAGTGGGAGCAAACTCAACGAAATAACTATCATGAGGTACTTGATTGAAATACCATTTTTAATATTAAAATCATGATAACAAATATCATGGTTTTCATTACTCTTTATAACATACATGTCATCACAATAATCATCATAGATAGGAGGTATGCCATCATCATAATAGTTTTGCTCATCAAAACTTGGGGGACTAAAAATAGCATATTCATCAAACATAGCATCCCCAAGCTTATGGCTTTGCATATCATTAGCATCATGAATATTTAGAGAATCATACTAACAATATTTCTATCATGCTCATCATTCAAGTAATTCTCATTTAGTATTTTCAGAAATTCTTCCTCTACCAATTGAGCACAATTTTCCGAACCATCATTTTCAGAAAGATATTAAAGAGACGAAACAATTGATGCAACCTAAACTCCATTTTTTTAGTTTTATTTTAAAAAACCAAACTAGTTAAAAAGTAAACAAAAAGATTTAATTGCAAGATCTAAAGATATACCTTCAAGCACTCACCTCCCTGGCAATGGCGCCAGAAAAGAGCTTGATGTCTACTACGCAACTTTATTCTTGTAGACTCGTGTTGGGCTTCCAAGCGCAGAGTTTTGTAGGACAGTAGCAATTTTCCCTCAAGTGGATGACCTAAGGTTTATCAATCCGTGGGAGGCGTAGGATGAACACGGTCTCTCTCGAACAACCCTTCAATAAAATACAAGAAATCTCTTGTGTCCCCAACACACCCAATACAATGGAAAATTGTATAGGTGCACTAGTTCGGCAAAGAGATGGTGCTACAAGTGTAGTAATGATAGTAGATATTGATTTTTGTAATCTGGAAATATAAAAACAGCAAGGTAGATAGTAATAAAAGTGAGCACAAACGGTATTGCAATGCTTTAAAACAAGGCAAAAGTCCGTACTTTCGCTAGTGCAATCTCTCAACATTGATAATATAATTGGATCACATAACCATCCCTTAACGTGCAATGAATAATCACTCCAAAGTTCTTATCTAGCGGAGAGCATAAGAAGAAATTGTTTGTAGGGTACGAAACCACCTTAAAGTTATCCTTTCCGATCGATCTATCCAAGAGTTCGTACTAAAGTAACCAAGTTATCCTTTCTGATCAATCTATCTAAGAGTTCGTACTAGAATAACACCATATGATACACATCAACCAACTCTAATGTCACCTAGATACTCCAATGTCACCACAAGTACGATGATTTAATTATACGATACACATCAAACAATTTCAAGTTCATAATACTCAATCCAACACGAAGAACCTCAAAGAGTGCCCCAAGATTTCTAGTGGAGAGGCTAGGACAAGAACGTGTATCAACCCCTATGCATAGATTACCCCAATGTCACCTCGAGAATCCGCAAGTTGAGTACCAAGACAAAGATCAAGTGAATCACTTGAATACCATAATGTCACTACGGGTATCCGCATGCAAGACATATATCAAGTGTTCTCAAATCCAATATTCAATTCAACATAACAAAATCTCAAAGGGAAAACTCAATTCATCACAACAAGATAGAGAGGTAAAAACACCATGTGATCCAACTATATTAACATAGCCCGTGATACATCAAGATCGTGCCATCTCAAGAACACGAGAGGGAGAGAGACTGAACACATAGCCACTGGTACAAACTACTAGCCCTGAGGGTGGACTACTCCCTCCTCATCATGGAGCCCATAGGGATGATGAAGATGGACTCCGAAAATGATCTACCTTCTCCAGCAGGGTACTATTTTCTCTTAAGATTGGTTTTTCATCGATATAGAGGCCTTGCGGTGGAGGAACAAGGATTATAGGGTTATTTATGATGGTTTCTATATTTATAGGAATTTTTGGCGCTGGTTTCATGCGGAGATGGGCCACGAGGTGAGCATGCTCCACCAGGGCATAGTTTGGGGGCCTGGCACGCCTTGGTGGAGGGTGGCCACCTTGTGACTTTTCTAGCCCTCCCACGAAGCGTCTAGTGCCTCTAAACACAAGTTCTACTTAAAACAGCGTCAGTCCAGGTTAGTTCTAAATAAATCATATAAAGTACATCAAAACCATATAAAAGTATAGTAAACATAGGTGAATATGGCATAGATACTTCATAAATTATTGATACGTTGGAGACGTATCATCCACCTCCCTTGTGGGAGGTGCACTCCTCCCTCTTGCGCCGCCAAGGGCCCTAGGGGAAACCCTAGGGCGCCCCACCTACCCCCCTCCTACATATAGTGGAGGTTTTGAGGGCAGCCACCACGTGAAAAGCCACGTTATGCCCTCTCCCCTCTAGATCGTCATTCTCCTCTAGATTAGTTTGGTAGAGCTCAGTGAAGCCCTGCCAGATTAGTTCACCACCACCGCCACCACGCCATTGTGCTACTGGAGAACTCATCTACCTCTCCACCCTCGCTTGTTGGATCAAGGAGGCGGAGATCGTCATCGAGTTGTACTTGTGCTGAACTCGGAGGTGCCATCCATTCGGCGCTAGATCGTGATTGGATCGCGGGATGGCTTGCGATTTGGATGGCAAAGACGTTCGACTACATCAACCGCGTTTCTTAACGCTTCCCGCTTAGCGATCTACAAGGGTATGTGGATCCGATCTCTCCTCTCATAGATTCTGATCTCCACGGATAGATTTTGTATGTGCATATGAATTTTTTGTTTCCCATGCAACATTCCCCAATAGTATCCAACATGGACCCTCAAACCGCCGACAAGCGTCCAGACCGATCATCTTGCCATCCAATGTGTTACCTCATCGGTTTGCTAACGTGCTCGGTTGTCCATTTCCCGCAAACGGGAAGCAAACTCAGGGGTGATGCGGCTTTGCGGGAGTCTGGACCGCCATCACATAGGATTTCGACACTCCCCCTACTCAAATCCCCTCCCGGACCATTTCTCTGTCGCCCCCTTGCTTTCCATCTGCACCCTCCTTGTTCGCCGATGTCATCTCTCTAGCTGTCGCCCAGGCATCTTGGGCATCCACAACCCCCACCAACATGCCTGCCCACTTTGGACTACACCGCCGCCTGCCCAAGATCCCTCTACAGCTAGTTACCCTTCGCCCCTACCGACGACATCCATAGATGACACCACGTTCGGCGGATGTTTGGTGAAATGCATTGAGCTTTTTGGTTAAACTTTTTGTTATTTACTAGAGTAATTCAATGAAGGGGTGCTCGGTGACCATGAGTTGTTGTGTGATTTGTGGTTAGTCGTATCTGTGGACCTTGTAGGTAGAAACTCAAGGGGTTCGATCTTTTGTCAGCACGTGCATGCTTTGTTTCGTGTGAAAAAGAACTTCGCACCTTACGACATGCATGTCATCCATGAACACAATTTGAAGTCGATATCACATTGATGATACAATATCTATAACACCGTCATAAAGTATTGCACCGAGTGGAGACAATTTGGACAAACCAAAAGCCCATATTTATAAGCTTTTCTAGCTTTTAAGTTAAAGTGAAAAGCTAAAAAAGTTGAATCATAAGCCCAAACAAACATGGCCTTACTCATAATGGGCATGCTTAGTAGGCCGCATTAGGCCCAATCAGACTCGCGCGGGAAGAATCTGCCCTATTTGGTTGCCCGTGTATACTGTTTGGCTCGCACAGCACAAACATTAAAGCACCTCCTAGCCAGTACCGCTAGGAATGCGTGAATCAACAGTTTCTAGGAATTCAGTCTCGGCCGAAGCAGAGGGGGGCACGGTGTTGATCTCGTGCGACCACGGAGATGGCATGAGCTCACGCGCGTCTCCAAAAAATCGACGGGAGGATTTTGGCTCACCTCTCACTGATTCGGTCGCCCCTATATAGCCCTCTTTGCCTCACCGCCGAAAATGCCGCACTTCTCCCCCCTTTTGAGCTTTCCCTCCAACGCTCATTGACACCGACAAGCAGGTAAGTGATGCTCCTTCTCCAGCCGACGGGCCCCGACAGAGGCAACTCGTGTCCTCATCTTCTCTGACCGTTCCGTGTCTCCCTCGAGCTACAACCATGGCATGTGTGAGTTCAATCACCTCTTCTGTGTGTTCGTTGTAGCTAGGGATGGTAATTTTATCCATGGATCTGGATCCGTGGATACCCGACCCGGTTGGGCAAGGGTATGGAGCGTATTTCTGCCCACAAACAGTCGCGTTGGGAATAGTTGTAATTTTTGCTCCATGGATATCCAATGGATACCTGTATGACACATGGGCTCCTATGGCAGTGACACTAAACTAAGCAAATGTCCAACCCCAAGTCACTCACAGTCACAGAAGGTCAAACTCCAACCGATGTTTCCTAACCCCCCACAACTTTGCTAACATAATTATTAAACCTAATCTTAGTTAATGAACAATGATGTGTTAATTTGATCTTTGGAAGGCTTCACACTAAAAAAATTATGCCCATGGAGCTCCATGGGTATCTGGCTATCCAATGGGTTTGGGCATGGGCACAATTTGTGCCCATGGATGCTTTGATGGATGGGCAAAGGGTAGGATGATGGGTCATGGGTTGGATTTGGACCAGATCCACCCGCTCCAAACCGGATCCATTGCCATCCCTAGTTGTAGCTCACATAGCATGTGGTAGTCTTTGATGTTGAGGCATGTGGTAGGGTTTGATTTGTATGCATCTTGTAGCACATTAGGGTTGATTTGTGTGTCGATCTATGAGATTGTGATGTTGTGGTAGTTATTGGTGGTGGATTTATAGCATGCTAGGGATATGATAGTGACGAACTCCATGGATTTGTAGCTAGTTGTGATGTATGCTGCTCATATCGTAGATCGTCCGATAGTGTGTTCTATGCTTACTGTCAATGCGTGTTATGATTGTAGGACATGACCACGTAGATGCAAGATCTTAGTCAGGCTATTGTCATGTCCGAGAGCCAGTTCGCTCTGCCCTATGTCAAGGACTCTCAGCCCCCTCGATGAGCACATACCATCTGATTCAGATGTGTTCAAGGTTTCAGGCGGTACTTCTCTTTTTGTGCATGTTGTGCTCGTTGAGCCAACCGGTGGTGCTGCTACTGCCGCTGCACTAACGACAGCCGCAAATGCAAAGAAGGATGGTAGGGGAATCACCATGAAATGGCAGCCGTTCATGTCCTCATATCTAGTTGGGTTAGGACTGACAAGGCTTCAAGGAGGTGCACCTGAACACCATTGCAAAGCAGTTGTTTCAGTTCTCTGGGGTGGAGGTGACCTCCTCCCAGGTGTACAACCACCTTAGGAAGTGGAGAGCTTGATGGATCCAAGTGTCCAAGCTTAGAGACCTTAGCGGTGCCTCATGGGACCATGACACTTGCTCGATTGTTCTGGAGGCACATCACTACACCGTCCACGTCACGGTTAGCTCACACCCCCTTGTTTTTCACACTGTCAACCATTGCCTATTTGCAACTAACCACATTGTGTTTCTTTCTTAGGACCACCCCAAGGACGCTGAGTTCCTCAACGCACCCATCCGAAACTACAACTAGACGCAACACATCTTCTCCTTCGGGTTGGCGACCGACAGGCATGCCATGGGCTCCAGTGAGCCTCTCGGTTTGCCCATGCTGGAGCTCCCAAACTGAAAGCACATTTGCTCCCTTGGTGGTTTTGGTAATTAATAACAACATATAAGTCATTGAACTAATGTTTCCACCAAGTATATTTCAGGAAATGTTCAATGATAGGATTGGCAAATAGAGAGTGTGGACATACCCCAAGATGCAAGGAAATAGGTTGGCGAAGCTTCAAGAAAGAGGACTTTACATTTTATATTTGTGAGAAATCACTCTGAGTCCATAGGAAAGCCAATACTATTAAAAGGGGGTAAGGTTTTGTTTGTGAACAATATGCTCAAACGTGCACAACTGATAGTCGCCAAAAACATCCACAAACTCTCCCACCAAAGTTTGTTCTCTACCTAACACTCAAAATCGGTGCAACCAACTTTCCCATACCAATGCCACCGATTCCAGAACCTAGACAGACTCTGCCAAACCCTAGCCACTTCGGTGCAACCGATTCCATACCGGTGCCACCGAGTTTAGGTTGCCAACTTTCTGTTACGCAAATTCACATTTTCGGTCCCACCAAGAATGTTGGATCGGCGTCACCAAGATTGGAAATCTGACCGTTGGTTACCTTATCGGTGCAACCGAGTGTCCTATATCGGTCTCACCAAGATTCAAAAGTTGCCACCTTTTGGTCACTTCGGTACCACCGAGATTAACACATCGGTGTCACCGAGTTGGTCATTTTGTGTGTAATGGTTGGATTTTTGGGGATGCCTATATATACCCCTTCACCACCACCTACTCAATAGAGAAGCACTTAGAACTATTCCATACCTATCCTATCAGACTTTCTGAGAGAGAACCATCTACCCTTGTGTTGAGGTCAAGATCTTCCACTCCAATCATATGGATCTTGATCTCTAGCCTCCTCGAGTAGCTTTCCACCAATACCATCTCTTCCACCATGCCAAATCTATGAGAGAGTGATTGGGTGCTGAGGAGTCTATCATCTTTAAGCACAAGAGCAAGGAGTTCATCGCCATTACCGAGCCTATTACCTTTTGGAGGGTGGTGCCTCCTACATTGGTTAGGTGTCGCTTGGGAGCCTCCTACTTCGTGTTGTGGAGTGAACCAAGAAGGTCAAGGAGATCGCCTACTTCGTGAAGATCTACCGATAGTGAGGCTAGTCCTTCGTGGACAGAATCCGTTATGGAATAGTCAAGGTTGCTACTTCGTGGACCCTTTTGGGTGGAGCCCTTCATGGACTCACGCGACCGTTACCCTCTGTGGGTTGAAGACTCCATAAACGTGGATGTACGATAGCGCCACCTATCGGAACCACGGGAAAAATCATCGTGTCTACAATTGCATTTCATCTTCCTACCCTATCCCTTCTATACATGTTTGTTGTTACTTTCCACTGCTATATACTCTTAGACTTGCATGTGTAGGGTGTACTTGACTTACCATGAAATGCTAAAAACTGTCAACCCTAAAACTTGGTATAGGCAAAACTTTTAATTGGTCTAGTAGTCTAATTCCCCCCCTCTAGGCATACTTCCGGTCCTACAAGTGGTATCAGAGCTTTTGTGTCCATTGTTTAGGTCTCACAACCTAGGAGAGTATGGCGTCTAGTGAGGTAAGTTATCACTGTAGAGGTTCGTACTTTGATGGCACTAATTTTGCTAGTTGGAAGCACAAAATGAAAATGTATATTCTTGGTCATCGCCCTGCCGTTTGGGTTATTGTTCGTGTTGGCTTGCAAGGTGAGTTCTTTGCGGATGGACGGGAACCGGATCATGAAGCGACCGCAGATGAGTTGAAGATGTTGCAACTCAATGCTCAAGCATGCGACATTCTCTTCAACTGCTTATGCCCCAAAGAATTCAACAAAATCAGCCGTCTTGAGAATGCAAAAGAGATTTGGGATACTTTGGTTGATATGCACGAAGGAACCGAGTCCGTGAGAGAATCCAAGTTAGATGTTCTTCAAGGTCAGCTTGACAAGTTCAAGATGAAGGATGGTGAAGGAGTCACAGAGATGTACTCTAGGCTAGCTCTCATCACAAATGAGATTGCCAGCTTAGGAAGCGAAGAAATGACCGACAAATTCATCATCAAGAAGATACTTAGAGCTTTGGATGAGAGATACGACACCGTGTGCACATTGATCCAAATGATGCCAAACTACAAACATCTCAAGCCTACGGAAGTCACTGGAAGGATTGTTGCTCAGGAGATGACACTCAAAGATAAGGAAGAACTTCATCACAAGTCTAGCGGTGCTTACAAAGCCACAAGTGATGCTCCTGCAACTTCAAGCAACAACCTTGTCACCAGTGAAGAGGTAAGCCTCATCGTCAAGAAATTCAACAAGTTCTACAAGAATAGAGGCAAATAAAGAAACTCCAACTCAAGATATGAAGAAAAGCGTTCGTCAAGTCATGACTACAATTGCTACAATTGTGGGAAGCCCGAACACTACTCAAATGAGTGCATGGCTCCCTACAAAAGAAGAGAAGAGTCACCTCGAAGACGAAGCTCAAGGAATGAATCACCACAAAGAGAGAGAAGGAGTAGAGATGATCGTTATGAACGAAGACACTCAAGGAGAAGTAGAGATTCGAAGAAGAAGGAAAAGTACACCAAGAGCTACACAAGAAGAAAACATCAAGCTCAGGTTGGTGAATGGGTTTTCGGCTCCGACTCCGACAACAACTCTGAGAGAAGCTATCGCTCCGACTCCGACTATAGTCAAGATGATGGTGTTGTCGGAATTGCTCTAGTGACTACCAACTCCTATGATCTAATTGATTCACCAAACGACGAGAGTGGAAGTTGCTTCATGGCTAAAGGCCCCAAGGTATCACACCCCGAGTATCTTGATTTTGATAGTGATGAAGATGATTTACTTTGTGATGATGACTTGCTTTGTGATAAAACTAGTAATATTGATCAAAATGAACTTGATAATTCTCATGCTAGTCAAGATAAGTCATTTGATGATGATAAGATGAAAATAGAACAACTAACTAAAGAACTAAACACTCTTAAGTTAGCTCATGAATCTACTCTCGAAGATCATAGAGAGCTTCTGAGAACTCATGAGAAGCTACGCTTCGAGAAGCTCAACTTGGAGCAAGAGCATGAGTTTATCAAAGCTATCAATGACGATATCCGAAAGAAGACTTCATCTTATCTAGCCAAACGACTACTTTTATCTACTTTCATGCCTCAAGTTAAAACTAAGCAATCTAGTAACAAAGGCAAGAAAGGTTCTTCATCTAGTAGCAACAATAAAAATGCTAAACCCAATGGTGTTGCTTCTAGTAGTTATATTGATTCCACTAATGATGATTCTCTTAGCCAAGTTACACTTGAGTAAGAAAATGCTTTATTGAAAGGAATTATAGAAAAAGGTATCTACAAGAGTCTTGCCGGATGTAAGCAATTTGAGGAAATTGTACGCAAGCACGGAGAATACCGGAAGAATCGTGGTGTTGGCTACTTCAACGCTAATGGAGTTGAATGGGAAGAAGGTTAATATCCCAAGCCCAAGTTTGTTCCTCAAAAGGAGAAGTATGAAAATACTCTTGCCAAGGGGACAAACACTCAAGATGACCTTCCACCACAAGACCACAAGCTCAAGGGCAAGAACAAGCTTCAAGAGAACATTGACTCATATGAAGATGAACCCCTAGCTTTGGTGGAGTGGGTTCCCAAGGCTAATTCAAGCTCAACTACTAAAAAGGCTACTTCAACACCAAGGATCCCCATCAACTTGATGTGGGTCCCCAAGAAGAAGAACTAGTAAGTTCTTGAGGGGTGACTCCGCCAATGAAATTCACTCACATTCATTATTGGCAAGGACTTTTTGCACTCAACATCAACTCAATGCAATAGTCCAAGGAGTCCCACATTCCATCAAAGGTAAGCAAGAGACAAGGTAATCAACTAATCAATGGACATCATAACATAGGCTTTGCACTCCATGTCCATAGATATCCTTGTATTTGTCTCTTATGTGTTGGGACTAACCCATGTAGGTGAGAGGAGTAAGAAAACAACAAGGATGCTCCCAACTCTTGGTGATCCTCGTCAACATTGAGCATCCACAACTACCTCACTAACATGAAGTCTTCATCGACAAAACCCAAGGTTAGTTTATCCCTCTTATGGGGGGATGTCACATTAAGGGGGAGCTTTACTCTAAGACTTGAGTCAAAGTATCTCTTAGTATGTGACAACATTAAATGCTTTATGTAAAAGTGGTAACCCCACTTGTGCTTAAACGATGAGTATGACCTATGATCAAGTACTCTTACTTGGATCCTAAGTCAAATACTCATATATAGATGACTTCGTCATCGCCCAAGTGCTTGTTAGATGCTAGTGTGTTTGTGCATGTTTGTCATGATTTCTTTTAACATCTTATTGTGTGAGCATGTTGGTCTGCATTTATTTTCTCATTCGAGGACATCCAATTATTGTTATTTGGTTATTGATTTTCTCTTTTGCCAATTGGATGGACAAGAATGCCTAGGACCACTCTTTAGCGATCTATGATTTCTCACCTCATATTCCATTCATGTTGCATCACAAAATTTGAAAAAGTGCTTTTCGATCCCTTTGTGTGTGGAGCACTCGGAGTTCCGTATCGACAAGGACTCACCATTAAAACCTCCCAAGTGCATCTCGATGGAACCAACCCCACAATCTCGGTCTCACCAAATGCTTAGGGTTGATCTAGTTTTCAATCTCGGTAACACCAATTTCATATTCTCAGTTACACCGAGTTTCCCTGTCAGCTGACAGTTGTGGAACTCAGTGACACCGAAAACATAAAATCGGTATCGCCGATAGTGGAGGGTATATATGTTATGGACCCCGATGCTTTGAAATTTCTATCTTCAAACGTTGCGCCTCAGAACCCTAAGTTGCCGCCTTGAGACCCCTGGTCATCGCCCTTGTCTTCCTGCGCTCCTCCGCTGCTGGGAATCGCCACCGTCGACGAAATCTGCTCCATCATCGCCGTCGTAGAGGATCCGCGCCAAGCTATGGTACGGATTCAATCTCTAGTGTGCTCCCCATCCGATTCTTGCGCATTAGATACTTGTTAATCATCTATGCACCCCTTGCTCATATATCCATCAACTTAAAACTCCAAAATCTCGAGTTAGATGGATTTTCTAGGGTTTTGTCATCCGCCCGATAAATCTCGGTGGAACCGAAACGAAAATATCGGTCTCACCGATATGCTTTTCAGTGAGGTTGAGAACTGACTCGGTGGAACCGAGTAGATCTTTTCGGTCCTACCAAAAAGGCTGCCAAGTTCCTGTTAAAGAGTTAGTTTGTCTCGGCCCCACCGAAAATTTCTTTTCGGCTGCACCGATATCTATTTGACAGATTGCAAAACTTTATGAAAACTCATTGCTTAAATTTCAAAAACCAGCCTCATTTTATGATGACTCATCTTCTTCTGCTCTCCTATACTCTATTCACAGGTACAGTATGTTAGGCTCAGAAGACAATCGGAATTTGCCGGAGCAGGGAGTTGATATGAGTTCTGGAATAAGCCCAGAAGCCAGTTCTTTCTCAGATCTAGGCACCCCCAGCTCTCATGGGTTGCCCAAGGCTGCCACCAGAACCAGGAAGAAGCTGAACTCAGATGAAGAAGACTCAGATTTCATTCCTGAGGAGATTTTTGCTAAGAAGCAAGAGAAAGCTGCGAAGAAGTCTGCTACAGAAGCCACTTCTTCCACGAGGGTTGTCAACAAGATCTATCCACCTACCTCAACCTTCAAGGCTCATGAGACTGCCAGAGCAACTATTTCAGTTGAGGTCCCCAAGAAAGCTATGCCTAAGAAGGCAGGGGAGAAAAAGTCCAGGAAGAGGATTATTCATGTGACTGGCAGGCCTACTTGCATGTATGAAGATCTAGAGGAAGCAACTGGTGCTGCTGCTAAGGAAGAGGAGGATGAGCCAGCTACAAAGGCTCCTCCCAAGAAGAAGGCCAAGAAGCTTATGGCTGATGCTATGCCAAAGACTGGCACATCCAAGAAGCCTGCTGCTAAGAAGCCTAAGAGGACATCCAAGCAGATTCCAGCTTGTGAGAAGAACAAAGGAACTACTTCCAGAGCTGAAGAGGATGACGACTTGACAACTTTCATGAAGCTCAGACCACATCTTCCAGTACACAATGTCAGCTACCCACTAGCTGAAGATATGAAGAAGAGGAAGGATTTAGGATTGAGAGCTTGGAGAGCTATAGATCCTTATGCTCAAAGGAAGAAGACAGTTGTGGACTACAGATTTTATACCAAGGAGCAACATGATTTCTATGAGACTGTGCTCTCTGACAAGAGTCCAGATGTAAGTGACATGCGGTATGTTGATTGGAAATTCATCAAGGAGAATGAGGACTACTTTCCAAGTGTTCAAGACAATTTCCATTGCATAGGCTTGGATGAGTTTGTTGGCAGAGAATTCACAGCTTGGAATGATGAGATGATCATGAAATTCTACTCCACTACACATTTCTATGGAGATGGTAGAATTGTATGGATGACTGAAGGTGCAAGGTATGAATCAATTGTTGAAGAATGGGCTGCTATGTTAGGAGTTCCTGAAGCATAGGATGGTGACTTGGATGTATACTCAGAATCCAAGGCTAGCCACAATGCTATGGCTAATACGTACAAGAAGATCTCTGCTGCCAACGTGAAGTCTCACAGGCTAGGATCTATCTACTTTCTTCAGGCTGGCCTCCGCACGATGAAGACCATTCTGAGGCATACTTTAATGCCCAAGTCAGGAGATGACAAGATGATCCCGGGCCACTCCATCAATATGTTGATCCACCTTGACAGACACACCAGGATCAGAGTCATGTATTTGATTGTTGAGACAATTAAGAGGGTTGCTGCTGAGCAGAAGCGCTCTTGCTGTTATGCACCCTACATCTAGATGCTTATCAATTCAAAATTGGAGAAGCACATCTTTGCTCTAGATCATCCTCATTTACCCCTATAGCCAGATCTTGAGGACAATGTTGTGGTGATGGATGCTGATCATCCCACTTCAGCTGCAGCTCAGGCAGAAGAATAGGCAGTTAGAGCCACTAGTGCTCAAGTCCCTAGATCCAGGAATGAGCAAATGGATCTATTGATAGCATCAGTTCAGGGCATGCAGAAGGACATTAAGGGGATTCTGGACAACCAAAAAAGTCTTGTCAGGATCTTTGAAACTAGGATCAAGACCCTTAATGATAAGGTGGACAGGCTGACTAAGACAGTCACAGAGCTTCAGAAGGAAGTTGACTCCGTGCACATCCCTCGGGTCTCTTCTACTTTAGATGAAGACGATGATGATGATGATGATGATGAGGATGAATCACCTCTAAGGTCGGGCACTCAGTTCACCACTCAGGCTAGATCAACCACAATGCCTGCACAAGACCTGAGGCCCTCTTCATTAGCTCCTGCTACTGTCAGCACAAGTCCTGCTCCATCTGCTCCAGTTCCTCCAGCTGCCACTCCAACTCCATCCACGACATCTGTAGAGATCTTTGCCGACGCTTTTCTCTCGACTCCTTCATCAACAACCGGAGGAGATCAGCCCAAGAACGTTTAGATGTATGCCTTTGAACTTTTTGGTAACTTGTTGCCAAAGGGGGAGAAGTGTATATAGATCTTTAGGCTTCGAGCGAGAGAGCATTTTGGTGTTTGTTACTTTTCAAAAGATTTGGTTCTTTTGGTTTGACGTGAGATACCTTTGTGTTTATGTGTGATCATACGTTGTTATGGGTGATGCTACTATTTCCTATCATCTTAATGCTCATGTGATGATCATTCACCTTTGCTTGATTGTGTTGTGCGTTGTTATTCATTCTAATTATTCTCGCACACCACCAAGTTGTATGTGACATGGAATAAGTGCCCCCACATACCTAATCGATTGTGCATTTGCATTCAAATGCAAATTCAAAATAATGCACAAATTTAGGGGGAGCTCTTGCTTATCACATACCTCTCAAAGCGATGATTATATTCATTCATTTTATCATATGTCGAAGCTTTGATCTATATGTTGTCATCAATTACCAAAAAGGGGGAGATTGGAAGAACATTTGCTCCCTTGGTGGTTTTGGTAATTCATAACAACATATAAGTCATTGAACTAATGTTTCCACCAAGTATATTTCAGGAAATGTTTAATGATAGGATTGGCAAAAAGAGAGTGTGGACATACCCCAAGATGCAAGGAAATAGGTTGGCCAAGATTCAAGCAAGAGGACTTTACATTATATATTTGTGAGAAATCACTCTGAGTCCATAGGAAAGCCAATACTATTAAAAGGGGGTAAGGTTTTGTTTGTGAACAATATGCTCAAACGTGCACAACTGATAGTCGCCAAAAACATCCACAAACTCTCCCACCAAAGTTTGTTCTCTACCTAACACTCAAAATCGGTGCAACCAACTTTCCCATACCAATGCCACCGATTCCAGAACCTAGACAGACTCTGCCAAACCCTAGCCACTTCGGTGCAACCGATTCCATACCGGTGCCACCGAGTTTAGGTTGCCAACTTTCTGTTACGCAAATTCACATTTTCGGTCCCACCAAGAATGTTGGATCGGCGTCACCAAGATTGGAAATCTGACCGTTGGTTACCTTATCGGTGCAACCGAGTGTCCTATATCGGTCTCACCAAGATTCAAAAGTTGCCACCTTTTGGTCACTTCGGTACCACCGAGATTAACACATCGGTGTCACCGAGTTGGTCATTTTGTGTGTAATGGTTGGATTTTTGGGGATGCCTATATATACCCCTTCACCACCACCTACTCAAGAGAGAAGCACTTAGAATTATTCCATACCTATCCTATCAGACTTTCTGAGAGAGAACCATCTACCCTTGTGTTGAGGTCAAGATCTTCCACTCCAATCATATGGATCTTGATCTCTAGCCTCCTCGAGTAGCTTTCCACCAATACCATCTCTTCCACCATGCCAAATCTATGAGAGAGTGATTGGGTGCTGAGGAGTCTATCATCTTTAAGCACAAGAGCAAGGAGTTCATCGCCATTACCGAGCCTATTACCTTTTGGAGGGTGGTGCCTCCTACATTGGTTAGGTGTCGCTTGGGAGCCTCCTACTTCGTGTTGTGGAGTGAACCAAGAAGGTCAAGGAGATTGCCTACTTCGTGAAGATCTACCCATAGTGAGGCTAGTCCTTCGTGGACAGAATCCGTTATGGAATAGTCAAGGTTGCTACTTCGTGGACCCTTTTGGGTGGAGCCCTTCATGGACTCACGCGACCGTTACCCTCTGTGGGTTGAAGACTCCATAAACGTGGATGTACGATAGCGCCACCTATCGGAACCACGGGAAAAATCATCGTGTCTACAATTGCGTTTCATCTTCCTACCCTATCCCTTCTATACATGTTTGTTGTTACTTTCCGCTGCTATATACTCTTAGACTTGCATGTGTAGGGTGTACTTGACTTACCATGAAATGCTAAAAACTGTCAACCCTAAAACTTGGTATAGGCAAAACTTTTAAAAGGTCAAGTAGTCTAATCACACACACCCTAGACATACTTTTGGTCTTGCACAAACACCCAGGACACGAAGGCAATCTTTGATGGACTTGACAAGCCCTTTGAGCATGTCCCGATGGTTGATAGGAAGAGGTAGAGGGGCGACATGATGGAGGAGGTGATCGATGTCTTCACGAGCATGATTGAGGCCGTGAAGAAGGTGGAAAACACTATAAGGGAGAGCAAGTCCCTCAACGTGCCCCCTGACCTATACAATGCCGTCATGGAGCAAGGTGGCTTCGACGATGAGGCTCTCATGGTTGCTTTGAGCCACCTGTTGGACAACAAGGTACAAGGTGTTGGGTTTGTTACCATGGAAGACGCTCACATGGGTGCTTTGGCTCAGGAGATGGCCGAGCAAGAACTACTACCAGAGCTTGATGCTGGTTACCACATGCATGATCCTAGATGGCGATGGCGATGGTGATGATGACATACATTTTGTGTAGCTATGGCTTGAAAACTATTTAACGGTCTGTATATTTTCTAAGATGGTATATACTAACCCCTCATGGTGAGAACTTGCGATGGTAGGATAACACCCTCTTTTAGATGTGGTGGTAGGATGACACCACAATAGTGCTAGGTTGAACTTGCTATGCCGTATTATCATGCGTGCCTACCACTCTCTTTTGCTCCATTGTTGTTTGTGTACTCCTTTGCATGTTGCTTGTGTGCTCCATTGCTTGTTGCTTCAACTGTTGCTCTTGTGTAATGATAGGAAAAGTGGTATGCGGTGTTTATCGGGAGGGCTCCAAGGATTTAAAGTTCATGGAAAGCTTGCAATGAACAAGTTTCAAGTCACAACAACAACAACCATAGAGGGTTTAAGAGTAGGCACACGTCAAGAGTTGTTTACGCCAATTCATGCAAAAGCAGATATGCAAGTGTTTGGACACGCGGTATGCTATACTAGCACCAAATAAAATTTTCTACTGTGCACCCAAGAACATGCTGCTAGAAATAGATCACGGGATTGGGTTTACCACTAGATGCACAGTCACCGCACTGGAAGTAGAGTTGGTGATGCGTGTAGTCGATCACCCAATTCGTCTCCTACTCGTGTAGCCGATCTCCCACGAGTAGCTCACGGATCCCTCGAATGGTTCATCCAAACACCGCAGATGCAATGCCTGCAAGGTATCCACACATATGGGGGCAACGTCGGGCGGTAGACTGCTAGGTCCGGTCGCACGACATGGTGTCATAGGAGTGGCGGTGGCTGTCGAGGGGAGATAAAGGATCAAACTTGAAAGGTGCGCCCACTGCCCTTTATATAGACCTCCGAGGTGGGCTCAACACTTGAGGCCCATGATGAGTCTAGTCCCATTTTCCATTCGGATCCAATCGAAATGGGTTGCAATCCCTTCAGTGTGCGACCCTATAGGTTCTCGTACACATGGACACGAACCGAGTCGATAGTCGGTAGTGGCTCCTAGCAGAACGTGCCAACTCCCATTTGTGTGCAAAGTCGTTAGATGAACCTCAACAATGTGTCATATACAACATTCCTTTTGCCTCATGATATAGGTTGTCGAGCTCAAGGCGAGTACTTGTCACCCTTGTGGTAGCTCAACATCTCTTCTCGAAACCGTGATACAGATTCCCGAACCGGGTTAACACTTAACCCATGTCGCATGGCCATGCTTTCTGAATCTGATCACTTGAGAGGGCCTAGAGAATATCTCTCCTCGCGGAGGGGAAAATCCCATATTGGTCAACTATGTCTCGCGACATATCTCATGACTCACCCGAAAGCTACCTTTATAACTACCCACTTACGGAGTAGCGTTTGATAGACCCTAAGTAAGTCGATCCTCATCCTTAGAACATGCGAGGACCTAAGGTCTAGGACATGGCATATACATTGTACTTGAGACTAGCAGATGACATTATCTCACTGTGTCTCAAAGTGGGTCTGTCCGACTCGGTGATCTCAATCCTCGAGTCCATACTATCAGTTTAGCATCTCTATGCACATGACTTGTGAAACATAGTCATCAACTGAATTGTATACTAGTAAAGGATATGTGTCCGCATAACCTTAACAACTAGGGACTATTAGAACAATCATCATACAATACATAGTCTCACAAATAAGTCACACACTTATTGATACATATCACTTATGATGTTCAAGGACAATATAAAATACTCATGAATACATAAGAAATGAAATCATCACATGATTGCCTCTAGGGCATATTTCCAACAGTCTCCCACTTGCACTAGAGTCAATCATCTAGGCATCGTATGCCCATGGACCTCATGTCCACCTCATGCTTCGACTGCGGGAGAGGCTTCGTTAATGGATCAACAACATTTGCGTTCATGTGTATCCTGCATATGTTTACATCACCTCTCTCGACAATGTCTAGAATAAGGTTTAAATGCATGAGTATGTCTTGGGTTTTATGATGGTTCTGTGGTTCCTTGACTTGTGCGATATCACCACTATTATCACAATAGACGTCCAACGGATTGGGCGAGTCCTGAACCACTCCAAAATCAAAAATAAAATTCTTCACCCAAACACCTTGTTTTGCAGCTTCAGAAGCCGCAATGCACATAGCCTCTATTGTAGAATAAGCTAGTGTATCTTTCTTGGCACTCCTCCAGCTCACTTCTCCTCCATTCAGAATGAACACAAACCCAGATTGCGATCGACTATCATCCCTATCGGTTTGGAAACTAGCATCAGTGTAACTCTTTACAATGATCTCATCCTCAACTCCATAAACCAGGAACATATCCTTTGTCCTTCTAAAGTATTTAAGGATATTCTTTACTGTTGTCCAGTGGCTCTCACCTAGATCTACCTGGTATCTGCCCACTACGCTTAGAGCAAAGCTAACATCAGGACGAGTACATACCATAGCATACATGATGGACCCGACAACCGAAGCATACAGAATCCCATCCATGCGTCTTTGCTCATCAGGAGTCGAGGGACTCTGAGTCTGTCTAAGACTAATGTCATGTGACATGGGCAAGAACCCTTTCTTGGCATCTTGCATGTTGAACCACTTCAACACCTTGTCTATATACGTACTTTGGCTTAATCCAATAATCCTTCTCGATCTATCCCTATAGATCTTGATTCCCAGAATATAAGCTGCTTCTCTCAAGTCTTCCATCAAAAAACTATTTTTCAATGAGTCGTTGATAGATTCAAGCATTTGAACATAATTTCCAATCAACAATATGTCATACACATACAAGATTAGAAATGCAATTTAGCTCCCACTCTGATCATAGTCGTTCTTAATGAAGCCAAACACTTTGACGGCTTCATTAGAACGAATGTTCCAACTCTAAGATGCTTGCCTCAATCAATAAATGGATCTCTGAAGCTACCATGCCAACATTCTTTGGATCGACAAAACCCTTGGGGTTTTTCATATACACGTCCTCAGTTAAGTTTCCGTTAAGGAAAGCCATTTTGATATCCATTCGTCATATCTCATAGCCAAAATATGCGGATATAGCAAGAATGATCCGAATTGATTTAGGCGTTGCAACCGGTGAATAAGTCTCTCTGTAGTCAACTCCTTGAACTTGTCGATAACCTTTAACGATAAGTCGAGCCTTATGGATTCTAACATTTCTATCCATATAAGTTTTCTTCTTAAAGATCCATTTGCACTCAATGGCTCGAACGCCATCTCGCGGATCAACCAAGTTCCAAACTTGGTTGTCATCCATGGACTTTAATTCGAATCTCATGGCCTCAAGCCATAACTCAAAATCAGGGCTCTCCAAGAACAACACATTGCAGTCGTGCATATTTCGCAACCTTTCTGACCTATGTGGAACTGAGAGCACATTTGCTCCCTTGGTGGTTTTGGTAATTAATAACAACATATATGTCATTGAACTAATGTTCCCACTAAGCATATTTTAGGAAAATCTCGATGATGGGTTGGCAAAAGGATTGTGGAATACCCCAAGATGAAAGGAAATAGTTTGGCAAAGCTTCAAGCAAGAGGACTCTACATTTTACTTTGTGACAAATCACTTTGAGTCCATAGGAAAGCCAATACTATTAAAAGGGGGTAAGGTACTGTTGGTACACAAAAATCTCATACATGCACAAGTGATAGTCACCAAGAACACCCACAAGCTCTTCCACAAAAGTCTATGCAAAGACAAACACTCAAAATTGGTGCAACCAACAACTCCCACTCGATGCCACCGATTCCCAGACTCAGACAGACTCAAGCCAAACCCTAACCCTTCAGTGCAACCGATTCCACTTCGGTGCCATCGAGTTTGGGTTGCCAACATTCTGTTACCCAATTTCACAAAATCGGTCCGATCGAGTTTGTTGAATCGGTGTCATCGAGTTAGGCAATTTGACCGTTGGTCACCTAATCGGTGCAACCGAGTTTTATGTATCAGTCTCACCGAAACTCAAAAGTTGCTACCTTTCAGGCAACTCGGTACCACCGAGATTAACACATGTGTGTCACCGAGTTGGACTTATTAGGTGTAACGGTTGGATTTTTGGAGATGCCTATATATACCCCTCCACCACCACTCAATCGCAAGAGAAGCACTCAGAACAGACCCCCCACTCATACCAACTAATTTTCTGAGAGAGAGCCACCTACTCATGTGTTGAGATCATGCCATTCCATTCAACCATATGAATCTTGATCTCTAGCCTCCCCAGGTTGCTTTCCACCCAATCAATCTCTTCCACCAAAGCCAAATCTATGAGAGAGTGATTGAGTGTTGAGGAGTCTATCATATTGAAGCACAAGAGCAAGGATTTCATCAACATTATCGAGCCTATTACCTTTTGGAGGGTGGTGCCTCCTAGATTGGTTAGGTGTCGCTTGGGAGCCTCCTACTTCGTGTTGTGGAGTGAACCAAGAAGTTTGTAAGGGCAAGGAGATTGCCTACTTCATGAAGATCTACCCGAGTTAGGCTAGTCCTCCGTTGACATAGACCATCATGGTATGGTCAAGGTTGCTTCTTCGTGGAACCCTCCGTGGGTAGAGCCCTCTGTGGACTCTCACGACCATTACCCTCCGTGGGATGAAGACTCCATAAACGTGAACGTATGATAGAACCACCTATCGGAACCATGGGAAAAATCATCATGTCCCCCAAATTGCATTTGATCTTCCTACCCTTCCTTTACTACTCATGCTTGTCTTTACTTTCCACTGCTATACTGGTAGACATGCATGTGTAGGGTGTGCTTGACTTTCTATGAATGCTAAAGTCTGCCAACACTAAAAATTGGGAAAAAGCAGATTTTTATTTGGTCAAGTAGTCTAATCACCCCCCTCTAGACCTACTTTCGATCCTACAAGTGGTATCATAGCTTTGGTCTCCATTGCATTGGTTTCGCAACCTAGGAGAGTATGGCGTGTAGTGAGGGAAATTATCACCATAGAGGTTTGTACTTTGATGGCACTAATTTTGCTAGTTGGAAGCACAAAATGAAAATGCATCTTCTTAGTCATAACCCCGCCGATTGGGCTGTTGTTCATGTTGGATTGCAAGGTGAATTCTTTGCAGATGGAAGGGAACCGGATCGTGAAGCGACTACGAATGAATTGAAGATGTTGCAATTAAATGCTCAAGCATGTGACATTCTCTTCAACTGCCTATGTCCTGAAGAATTCAACAAATCATCCGTCTTGAGAATGCAAAAGAGATTTGGGATACTTTGGTTGATATGCATGAAGGTACCAAATCTGTGAGAGAATCCAACTTGGATGTTCTTCAGAGTCAGGTTGACAAGTTCAAGATGAAGGATGGTGAAGGAGTCGCTGAGAAGTACTCTAGGCTAGCTCTCATCACCAATGAGATTTCCGGCTTAGGAAGCGAAGAAATGACCGACAAATTCATCATCAAGAAGATACTTCGAACTTTGGGTAATCGATATGACATCGTATGCACATTGATCCAAATGATGCCCAACTACAAAGATCTCAAGCCAACAGAAGTGATTGGAAGGATTGTTGCTCATGAGATGACACTCAAGGACAAGGAAGAGTTGCACAACAAGTCTAGAGGTGCTTAAAAAGCCACAAGTGATGCTCCCGCAACTTCAAGCGACAACCTTGTCACAAATGAAGAGATAAGCCTCATGGTCAAGAAATTCAACAAGTTCTACAAGAATGGAGGCAAAGATCAAAGCTCCAACTCAAGATATGAAGAGAAGCGTTCATCAAGTCGTGGCCGAAAATGCTACAATTGTGGGAAGCCCAGACACTACTCCAATGAGTGCACGGCTCCATACAAAAGGAAAGAAGAGTCACCGAGAAGACGAAGCTCAAGAGACGAGTCACCTCAAAGAGAGAGAAGGAGTAGAGATGATCATTATAAACGAGGACCCTCAAGGAGAAGTAGGGACTCGGAGAAGAAGGATGAAGGGATGTGGATGTCGCCTAGAGGGGGGTGAATTGGCGCTTTAAAATAATTACCGTTTAGGTTGAACAAAGGTGGAATGAAACTATCGTTTAATTAGTCAAGCACAAAACCTAAAACAACTAGGCTCAGCTATGTGCACCAACAACTTATGCCAAGAAAGATAGAAAACTAAGTGATAGCAAGACACATAACAAGAAACAATATGGCTATCACAAAGTAAAGTGCATAAGTAAAGGGGCTCAGGTAATATATAACTGAGACACACGGAGATGACGATGTATCCCAAAGTTCACACCCTGGCGGATGCTAATCTCCGTTCGGAGCGGTGTGGAGGCACAATGCTCCCCAAGAATCCACTAGGGCCACTGTAATCTCCTCATGCCCTCACACAATGCAAGAAGTCGTGATTCCACTAAGGGATCCTTGAGGGTGGTCACCAAACCAGTACAAACAAGGTTGGGGCAATCTCCACAACTTAATTGTAGGCTCCCAACGACACCATGAATCTTCACCACAATGGATTGTGGCTCCAAGGTGACCTCAAATGCTCGGGGCAATCTCCACAACCTAATTGGAGATCCCAAAGCTTACCTGGAGCTTTGCACCAGAATGATTGAGCTCCGAGTCACCACCAACCATCTAGGGCGCCAAAGAACCCAAGAGGAACAAGCTCTAGGGTGCTCAAACACCCAAGAGTAGTAAGCTTCTCAAACTTCACTTCCATGTATCACCATGGAGAACTCAAACCTATGCACCAAATGCAATGGCAAGGGCACACGGAGTGCCCAAGTCCTTCTCTCCCAAATCCCACCACAACAACAAATGTTATGGAGGAGATGAGGGGAAGAACGAAGAAGAACACGAAGAACTCCAAGATCAAGACCCAAGGGGTTCCCCTCGCAAAGAGGAGAAAGTGATTTGTGGAAATGTGGATCTAGATCTCCTCTCTATTTTCCCTCAAGAACTAGCAAGAATCATTGGAGTGATTGAGAGTTAGCAAGGTCGAAGAAGGTCAACAATGGGGGAAGAACACGAGCTCAAGAGATAGAGAGCAATGAAGAAGAACACCCCCTTTTATAGGGTCCCCCAAATCCAACCGTTATGTGCACAAGTCGTGCACAAGCGGTATTACCGCTCGGCTGAGCGGTACTACCACTTAGCACGGTAGTTCCAAGAGAAGCATGCAAAGCGGTAGAAAACTCGAGGTGGTAGTACCACATGGTACTTTCGCTTAAAAAACATAAGCGACACTTAAGGGTGGTAGTACCGCTCGGAACTTCCGCTTAAAAAATAAGTGGAAGTTCGAGCGACTCTCGAGGGCGGTAGTACTGCTGGAGCGGTACCACCGCTCTGGGGAGAGCGGTACTTCTGCTGAAAATGGCTAGAGACCCCTGTAGGCACCAGAAGGCAAATATAATCGGTAGTGACAGCGGTAGTAAATATAGGAAGTACCGCTAAGGCGGTACTACCGTGCTACCGAGCAGTACTACCACTTGTTCAGAGAAAAACAGCTCTCGCACTAGAACTGGCATAACTTTCGCAAATGAACTCCAAATTGAGCAAACTCAAGCTTGTTGGATTCAGCACGACAAGAGCTATCCAACATCAGAAACATCAAAATGCCAATGATATAGAGATGTGAAATCCCTATGAATGAAGAACCGGCAAAAACTCCAACATCGAAAACATCATAGAAGATGCATATGGATTCCGTTTTCGATGAACTTGAGCTTGTCATGAAGCTGATAATAAGATCAAGAAATCACAAAGAGAAACACCAAACAAGAATCAAGAAAGATGATGATGCAAGGATTCAAATGGTTTGAGCTCTCAACGAACGATACAATCAAGCTACTCACTCGAGAGCCCCCCTTGATAGTACGGCTATCTATCCTGTAACCCAGTCTCCCATCTACCACTATGAGACCGGTAAAAAAGAAAACCCTATCAAGGTCAAACCTTTGCCTTGCGCATAGTACACTTGAGATTGATGATGACGATCTTGACTTCCTCAAGATGGACAACCTTTCTTGATTGCGTCGGCTTGATGAAGATTAGTAGATTGCTCCCCCATACTCCACTATGGGCGAGCCACTCTTTGACACATCTTCACAAGTCCATTGTCACCACAATGAACGACAAGCTTCAAGCATGATCTCTTTGTGATGCTTCACTTGATCTTGCACACTGCAACCTTGATGACGATCACCACTTGATGTCATCTTCCATTTGATGTATGAGATCTTCCACTTGACGCAAGCCCATGGAAACATACCTAACCCCACATATAACTCTCATAGGGAACATGGGTTAGTACACAAAGCGTAATGGACAATGCTTACCATACCATGGGATCAATTGATCCCTCTCGGTACATCTTGTATGCTTTGTGTGATGATCAACTTGATTCCCTCTTTGACTTAGTCTTGATCAACCTTGTATCTTATCTTCTCCATGACCAATCTTTGGATAAAACCTTGAATACCACCATGGTCACCATATAAACTCCTTGAAACCAAAAGATGGACTTCAATAAGTGCTTATGGACAAATCCTTCGAATATAAATTAAGGCAACCATTAGTCCATAGGGATTGTCATCAATTACCCAAAACCACACATGGAGAAATGTGCTCTTACAAAGGACAAGTACACCAAGATCTACTCAAGAAGAAGACATCAAGATCATGTTGGTGAATGGGTTTCCGGCTCCGATTCCAACAACCACTCCGAGAGAAGCTATCACTCCAACTCTGACTATAGTCAAGATGAAGGTGTTGCCGGACTTGCACTAGTGACAACCGACTCCTACGACATATTTAATTCAGCAAATTAAGGGAGTGGATGTTGCTTCATGGCTAGAGTCCCCAAGGTATCACACCCCGAGTATCTTGACTTCAATAGTGATGAGGATGACTTGTTAATTGAAGATGACTTGCTATTTGACAAATCTAGTAATGTTAGTCAAGATGAACTTGCTAGTAATCACTCTAGTCTAGATAAGTCGTGTGATCATGATAACTTGGAAATAGAACAACTAACTCAAGAACTAAACACTCTTAAGTTAGCTCATGAGTCTACTCTACAAGATCATAGAGAGCTTGAAAGGACACATGAGAAGCTCTGATTTGAGAAGCTCAATTTAGAGCAAGAACATGAGTTCCTTAAAGCTATCAATGACGATCTTCGAAAGAAGACTTCCTCTTATCTAGCCAAATGACTTCTCTTGTCTACGTTCATACCACAAGTTAAGGCTAAGAAAACTAGTAACAAAGGCAAGAAAGGTTCTTCAACTAGTAGCAATAAAAATGATAAATCTAATGATATTGCTTCTAGTAGTTCTATTGATCCCACTAACTCTTCTCTTAGCCAAGTTACACTTGAGCAAGAAAATGAACTTTTAAAAGGGATTATAGAGAAAGGTATCTACAAGAGTCTTGTCAGGTGCAAACAATTTGAGGAGATTGTACGCAAGCACGGAGGATATCAAAAGAACCATGGCATTGGCTACATCAATGCTAATGGAGTTGAATGGGAAGAAGGTCAATACCCCAAGCTCAAGTTTGTTCCTCAAAAGGAGAAGTATGAAAATACTCTCCCCAAGGGAACAAAAGCTCAGGATGACCTTCCACCACAAGACCCCAAGCTCAAGAACAAGAACAAGCTTCAAGAGGACATTGACTAATATGAAGATGAATCTCAAGCTATGGTGAAGTGGGTTCCCAAGGCTACTACAAGCTCAACTTCTACAAGTGCTACTTCAACACCAAGGATCCCCATCAACTTGATGTGGGTCCCCAAGAAGAAGAACTAGAGAAGTTCTTGAGGGGTGACTCCGCCAATAAAATTAAATCATATTCATTATTGGGAATAACTATTTGCAATCAACATCAACATCATTCAATAGTTCAAGGAGTCACACATTCCCTCAAAGGTAAGAAAGGGACAAGGTAATCAACAAATCAATGGACATCATCATATATGCTTTGCACTCCATGTCCATAGATATCCTTGTATTTGTCTCTTATGTGTTGGGACTAACCCATGTAGGAGAGAAGAGTAAGGAAACAACAAGGATGCTCCCAACTTATGGTGATCTTCATCAACATTGAGCATCCACCACTAATTCACCTACATGAAGTCTTCATCGACAAAACCCAAGGTTAGTTTACCCCTCCTATGGGGGATGTCACATCAAGGGGGAGCTTTACTCTAAGAATTGAGCAAAGCATATCATAGAATGTGACAACATTAAATGCTTTATGTAAAAGTGGTAACCCCACTTGTGCTTAAACGATGAGTATGACCTATGATAAAGTATTCTCCTAAGTCAATATACTCATATATAGATAACTCTGTCATTGCCAAAGTGCTTGATAGATGCTAGTGTGCATGTGCATGTTTGTCATGATTTCATTTGACATCTTATTGTGTGAGCATGTTGGTTTGCATTTATTTACTCATTCGAGGACATCCAATTGTTGCTATTTGGCATTTTGATTTTCTTTTGCCAACTGGATGAACAAGAATGCCTAGGAACACTCCTTAAGCTATCTATGCTTTCTCACCTCATATCCCATTCATGATGCATCACAAAACTTGAATAAGTACTTTTCGATCTCTCTATGTGAGGAGCACTCAGAGTTCCGTATCGACAAAGGACTGACCATTAAAACCTTCCAAGTGCATCTCGATGGAACCAACTCAAAAATCTCGGTCTCACTAATTGCCTAGCATTGATCTGGTTTTTCAATCTCGATACCACCGATTCCATATTCTTAGTTACACCGAGTTTCCCTGTCAGTTGACAGTTTGGAAACTCGGTGACACCGGAAATTTAGAATCGGTGTCACCGACAGCCATGGGTATATAAGGAGGCGGACCCGACCTATGAAATTATTCCTCAACCGTCGCCCCCTCAAAACCCTACGTTGCCGATTCGAGACCCCTGGTCATTCCCTTTGCCTCCTCGTGCGTCTCCGCCGCTGGGAATCATAGTCGTCGACGAAATCTTCTCCATCGTCGCCGCTGTAGTGGATCCGTCATCGAGCTAGGGTATGGATCCGACCCTCCTTGCGCTCCCCATCCGATTCTTGCGCATTGGAGTTTACATTATCGCTAATCCACCATTTGCAAACTCCCAATCCTCTAGAAATCTCAATAGATTAGTGAATCAAAAAAATTAGGTTTAGTTGCCCGCAAAATTGCATCTCGGCAATACCAAGTCATAAAAATCGGTTCTACCGATTTTCTTTTTGTGCTACTTAGGACAATACTCAGTGAGACCGAGTGGGAGTTTTCGGTCCGACCGCAGCTGCTGCCAAGTTTCGGTTAAGAGTTTTGTGAGTCTTGGTAGCACCAAAAGTTTTGACTCGGTGACACCGAAATTCCTTTTTGTTGTGAACTACATCTAAGATTTTCCAGTTCAAAAATTTCAAAAATGTCTACATTTTGTGATGACTTATCTTCTTCTACTCTTCTACACTCTATTCACAGGGTCAGCTATGTCAGGCTTAGAGGACAGTTAGAATTTACAGGAGCAGAATGTTGACATGAGTTCAGGCACTAGCCCTGGGTCTAGCTCCTTTTCAGATCCAGGCACCCCTAGTTCTCATGGGTTGCCCAAGGCTTCTACTAGGACCAGGAAGAAGCTGAATTTAGATGAGGAGGATTCAGATTTTATGCCAGAGGAAGTTCTTGCCAAGAAGCAAGACAAATCAGCCAAGAAGTCTGCTAATGAAGCCACCTCTTCTAAGAGAGTTGTCAGCAAATCATATGCCCCTCCTGAGACTATGAGAGCACCTGAGAGTGCTAGGTCTACCATGACCATTGAGCCCCCAAAGAGGTCATTGCCTAAGAAGGCAGGAGAGAAGAAGAATGCCAAAAAGAGGATTTTCTATGTGACTGATAGGGCTACCTCCATGTATGAGGACCCAGAGGAGGCTGCTGGTGCTGGTGCTGAGGAGGAGGAGGAAGAGCAAGTTGTCAAGGCCCCTCCCAAGAAGAAGCAGAAGAAGTTTTTGGCAGATGCTCTGCCAAAGCAAGGTCCATCAAAGAGCACCAAGTTTGCCCCCAAGAAGGCTGCTGCTAAAAAGTCTAAGAGGTCATCGAGACAGATTCCAGCTTCTGAGAAGAACAAGGGAACTACCTCCAGAGATATGGATGAGGATGCCATGTCTTCATTGATGAAGCTCAGAGCACACCTTTCACAGCACAATGCCAGTCATCCATTGGTTGTGGACATGAAGAAGAAGAAGAAGGATGCTGGTTTGAGAGAGTGGAGAGCCATTGATCCTTACTCTCAGAGGAGGAAAACAACTGTGGACTACATGTTCTACACCAAGGAGCAACACAATTTCTATGAGACTGTGCTGCTTGACAAGAGTCCGGCTATGAGTGACATCAGGTATGTTGACTGGAAGTACATCAAGGAAAATCAAGACTATTTCCCCAATGTACAAGACAACTTCAACTGTGTTGGCATAGATGAGTTTGTTGGGAAAGAATTCACTGCATGGAACGATGAGATGATCATGCAATTCTACTCCACTGATCACTTCTATGGAGATGGTAGGATTGTGTGGATGACAGAAGGAGCAAGATATGAGTCAACTATTGATGAGTGGGCTGCCATCTTAGGAGTCCCAGAGGTACAAGATGGAGATGTATGTGTGTACTCAGAGTCCAAGGCCAGCCACAATGCCATGAAGGACATGTACAATGCTATTCCTACTGTAGATCTTCAGTCCCACAAGCTAGGATCTATCTACTACCTCCAGGCGGGTCTCCATACCATTAACACCATTCTGAGTCATACTTTGATTCCTAAGTCAGGAGATGAGAAGATGGTCCAAGGCTACTCCATCAACTTGTTGCTTCATATTGACCAGCACCAGAGATTCAGACTGGTGGATCTGATTATGGGGACAATGAAGAGGGTTGCTGCTAATCAGAAGCGTTCTTGCTGCCATGCACCCTACATTCAGATGCTCATCAACTCCAAGCTGGAGAAGCACATATTTTCTTTGGGCAGACCCCACTTGCCCCTATAGCCAGACTTTGAGGACAATGTTGTGGCGATGGACCCAGACCATCCCACATCAGTTGTAGCTCAGGCAGGGGCAGAGGAAGCTAGAGCCACTAATGCCTCCTACTCATTCTACACATGATGATGATGAGGATGTCTCTCCTCTCAGTCCAGGAACACACTTCACTACCCAGGACAGATCAGCCATAGTGCTAGCTCCTGAGTCGAGACCTTCTTCATCAGCACCTTCTACTATCACTTCAGCTCCACCAGTTCCTCCAGTGCCTCCAGTTGCTACTCCAACTCTGTCCATGACATCAGCTAAGGTCTTCGCCAACGTAGTTCTCTTGCCTCCGACATCGACCACCAGAGGAGATCAGCCCCAGAAGAATGATTAGCTATATCTCTTTGAACTTTTTGGTAACTTGTTGCCAAAGGGGGAGAAGTTGTATACAGATCTTTAGGCTTCGAGTGAGAGAGCGTTGGTTTTTATTGTTGTTTCAAAAACATTTGGTCTTTTGGTTGATTGTGTTACACTTTTGTTCATGTTTGATTATACGCTTTAATGTGTGTTGATACTATTTCCTATCCTTTTGATGTTTATGAGATGATCATTCTCTTTGCTTGATTGTGTTGTGCTATGTTATTCACTATTATTATTCTCGCACACCACCAAGATGTATGTGACATGGAAGAAGTGCCCCATGTACCTAATCGATTGTGCATTTGCATTCAAATGCAAATTTAAAATAATGCACAAATTTAGGGGGAGCTCTTTCTTATTACATACTTCTCAAAGCGACGATTACCTTCATTGATTATATCATATGTCGAAGCTTTGATCTATATGCTGTCATCAATTACCAAAAAGGGGGAGACTGAAAGCAAACTTGCTCCCTTGGTGGTTTTGGTAATTAATACAACATATATGTCATTGAACTAATGTTTCCACTAAGCATATTTTAGGAAAAGCTCAATGATGGGTTAGCAAAAGGATTGTGGAATACCCCAAATGCAAGGAAATAGTTTGGCAAAGCTTCAAGCAAGAGGAGCCTACATTTTACTTTGTGAGAAATCACTTTGAGTCCATAGGAAAGCCAATAATAATAAAAGGGGGTAAGTTACTATTGGTGAACAAAATGCTCATACATGCACAAGTGATAGTCACCAAAAACACCCATGAGCTCTTCTACAAAAGTCTGTCCAGAGCTAAACACTCAAAATCGGTGCAACCAACAACTCCCACTCAATGTCATCGATTCCCAGACTCAAGCCAAACCCTAACCCTTCACGTGCAACCGATTCCACTTTGGTGCCACCGAGTTTGGATTGCCAACATTCTGTTACCCAATTTCACAAAATCGGTCCGACCGATTTTATTGAATCGGTGTCACCGAGTTTAGCAATCTGACCATTTGTCACCTACTCGGTGCAATCAAGTTTTATGTATCGGTCTCACCGAGACTCAAAAGTTGCTACCTTCAAGGCAACTCGGTACCACCGAGATTAACACATCGGTGTCACCGAGTTGGACTTATTAGGTGTAATGGTTGGATTTTTGGAGATGCCTATATATACCCCTCCACCACCACTCACTCGCAAGAGAAGCACTCAGAACAGACCCCCCACTCATACCAACTAATTTTCTGAGAGAGAGCCACCTACTCATGTGTTGAGATCATGCCATTCCATTCCAACCATATGAATCTTGATCTCTAGCCTCCCCAAGTTTCTTTCCATCCAATCAATCTCTTCCACCAAAGCCAAATCTATGAGAGAGTGATTGAGTGTTGAGGAGTCTATCATTTATCAAGCACAAGAGCAAGGAGTTCATCGACATTATCGAGCCTATTACCTTTTGGAGGGTGGTGCCTCCTAGATTGGTTAGGTGTCTCTTGGGAGCCTCCTACTTCGTGTTGTGGAGTGAACCAAGAAGTTTGTAAGGGCAAGGAGATTGTGTACTTCGTGAAGATCTACCCGAGTTAGGCTAGTCATTTGTGGATGTAGGCCATCATGGTATAGTCAAGGTTGCTTCTTCATAGAACCCTCCGTGGGTAGAGCCCTCCGCGGACTCTCGCGACCGTTACCCTCCGTGGGTTGAAGACTCCATAAACGTGGACGTACGATAACACCACACCTATCGGAACCATGGTAAAAATCATCATGTCTCCAAATTGCGTTTGATCTTCCTACCCTTCCTTTACTACTCATGCTTGTCTTTACTTTCTGTTGCTATACTCGTAGACATGCATGTGTAGGGTGTGCTTGACTTTCTATGAATGCTAAAATCTGCCAACACTTAAAATTGGGGAAAAATTAGATTTTTATTTGGTCAAGTAGTCTAATCATCCCCCCTCTAGACCTACTTTCGATCCTACATGAACTGGCGCCGCTTCCACTATGGGTTCCTTGACCAACTCCGGCGTGATTGAATCACTTGTCGAAACATCCCCGTTTGGCTCTTGAATTTCTTCGAGTCGGACCGACCTCCCACTAGCCTTCCAATTGAGAAACTCTTTATCAAGGAAAACTCCATGTCGAGCGACAAACACTTTGCCCTCTTCACAATTGTAGAAGTAATATCCCCAGGTTTCCCTCAGATATCCCACGAATATGCACTTATCCGACTTGGGAGTGAGTTTGTCTGATTGAAGTCGCTTGACATATGCTTCACAACCCCAAATCTTTAGAAAAGACAAACTATGACATTTTGCGGTCCATATCTCATATGGTGTCTTATCTACGGACTTTGATGGTACCCTGTTTAGTGTGAAAGTTGCAGTTTCTAGAGTGTATTCCCAAAATGAGAAGGGTAAATCTGACTGACTCATCATCGATTGGACCATATCTAACAAAGCTCGGTTCCTACATTTTGGCACACCATTTCTCTGGGCGTACCTGGGGGAGTGAGCTGTGAACTATTCCATGTCTCTTCAGATGGTCATCAAACTCCTGGCTCATATACTCACTGCCACGATCAGATAGTAGAAGCTTGATTGTCTTGCCGAGTTGATTTTCCACTTTGTTCTGAAACTCCTTGAACTTTTTAAAAGTTTCTGACTTGTGCCTCATCAAGTAGACATATCTACTAAAGTAGTTGGTAAAAGTCACGAAGTATTGGAAACCACCTCTAGTTGTCGTGCTCATTGGTCCACATACATCACTATGTATAAGTTTCAATAGCTCAGACGTCCTCTCATAACTCTTTGCAAAAGGAGTCTTAGTCATCTTGCCGAGTAGGCAGGACTCGCATGTCTCAAATGATTCAAAATCAAATGAATTTAGAATTCTATCATCATGGAGCTTCTTCATGTACTTTTGACTAATGTGTCCTAGTACAATGCCAAATGTAAGTCGTATTTATCTCGTTAGGCTTAGGCCTCTTGACATTTATGTTATAGACCGATTCACCTTCAAGATCTAATATAAATAACCTCTTCACAACAGGTGCAAAGCCATAAAACATTTTATCCAAGTAAATAAAACAACCATTGCCCTTAATACTGAATTCGTAACCTTGCCTCGTCAAACATGAGGCCGAAATAATGGTTCGACTCAATGTAAGAACATAATAACAATTATCAAGTTCCATTACAAATTCTGAAGGTAAATTATGTTGCATGGTGCCAACGGCTAATGCAACAACTCTTGCTTTATTCCCGACGCGTATGTAAACTTCTCCTATTGCAACATTCCTAGTCCTTCTTAGCCCCTGCATCGAGTTGCATATGTGAACAACCAATCCAGTATCATATACCCAAGAGCTACTAGAAATATTAGCAAGAAAAATGTCTATAACATATACAACAAGTGTACCTCAAGAAGAAGTCGCACCTCTGGTCTTCTTGCCTATCTGGGCAAGCCACCTGCTACAGTTCCTCTTCTAGTGACCGGTTTCCTTGCAGTGAAAGCAAACGGTCCTCGTGTTTGGTCCAGACTTGGGCGCAGTGGAAATAGTAGGAGTTGCCTCATTTCCCTTTGCCTTAGACTTTTTCTTGGACCAACTCCTCTTGAACTTTGTCGTGTTCTGCACCATCAACATTTGATGCGTGCCTTTCTTAATATCCTTCTCTGCCACTTTTAGCATCCCATGCAATTCAGTGAGCATCTTTTCCATGACGTGCATATGGAAGTTCGAGATGAACGTCCCATGGCTAGCCGGAGAAGCCGTAATTATATGCGTGGACAATTCGTCCCCAAGTGGGAAGCCTAACCAATCCAAAGCTTGCATGTACCCGATTATCTTGATAACTTGCGGGCTCAGTGGATCACCCTCTTTCAACTTACAATCCATCAAGGATCGCCAGACATTGAACCTTTTGGTCCTTGCCTGCATCTAAAACATGCTCTTGAGGTTCTCGATCATATCGAAAGCCTCAACGTTTTTGAAATGCTGTTGCAGATCGGGCTCCATAAGCCAGCATGAGACAATTGATCTTGTTTGACTCATCAACAAGTTTTTGATGGGCATTCCTGGTCGTGGCATTAACATTCTCGGAAAGTTCCTCTGGAAGGGGTTCCTCTTGAACATGTTCCTTTTTATCATGTGTGAGAACAATTCTCAGACTTCTATACTAGGTGGTAAAGTTTGTTCCATTCAGTTTATCCTTTTCTAGGATTGATTTCAACAAAAAAAATGGGTTGAGCAGGTGGTGCCATCGATCTACAACAAAAATACGCAAAACACTAAGACACATATCCATAAAGAGTAATTTAAATTAAACATTTTAATAAGAACATTGCTCCCACTAAAATGAACATCCTTCCATTGATTCTTAACGATTCAAGATCCAAGATCCACATGTCAACTAGTTAGCTTTTGCATCACCGCTAGAAGACTAGATCACTCAGTAAGCAACACTTGCTAATTGTATCTCTATACGACTCTTGTTTATTGGGGGCATCTCATGCCACGCCAACTCTTATGCCTCGAGTCCCAAAACTGTTTTGATAGCCACGACAAGTTAACCAATGCTTCGCTCATAAGAGTCCGACACAAACACACCACGTTAAGGAGAATTAGCAGCACCCTAATTTTATAGGCCCACCACTAAAAATACTTAACATGTGATGGAGCACCAATTGGGAGGCAATATTACTTGACATTCGTTGAGGGATCACCCTACTTAAAACATCTATCATGCGAAAGAAGGGCACATAAAAGGGATCTACATATCTCATATGCAAATCACCAAATCTATCACCACACAGCGGAGGCTCTAATACCACTGTTGGGACATGCGGTACGCTACGCTAGCGCCAAATAAAATTTTCTACCGTGCACTCAAGAACATGTTGCAGGAAATAGATCAAGGGATCGGGTTTGCCACTAGACGCGTAGTCACCATAGTGGAAGTAGAGTTGGTGATGTGTGTAGTCGATCACCCAATTTGTCTCCTCCTCGTGTAGCCGATCTCCCACGAACAGTGATCTCCCACGAGCAGCTCCTCATGGATCCCTCGAACGGTTCGTCCAAGCACCGCAGATGCGATGCCTCCAAGGTATTCACACGTACGGGGGCAACATCGGGCGGCGCACTGCTAGGTCCGCTCGCACAAGCATGGTGGCGTGGGAAGTGGCAGTGGCTGTCGACAGGAGAAAAAGGATCAACCCTGAAAGGTTTGCCCATTCCCCTTTATATAGACCTCTGAGGTGGGCTCAACACTTGAGGCCCATGATGAGTCTAGTCTCATTTTCCATTCAGATCCAATCTGAATGGGCTTCAATCCCTTAAATGTGCGACCCTATAGGTTCACGTACAAATGGACACGACCCGAGTCGATAGTAGGTATCGGCTCCTAGCAGAACGTGCCAACTCCCATGTGTGTGCAAACTCGTTAAACGAATCTCAAAAATTTGTCATATACAACATTCCTTTTGCCTCATGATATAGGTTGTCGAGCTCAAGGTGAGTACTTGTCACTCTTGTGGTAGCTCAACATCTCTTCTCGAAACCGTGATACAGATTCCCGAACTGGGTTAACACTTAACCCATGTCGCATGGCCATGCTTTCTGAATATGATCACTCGAGAGGGCCCAGAGAATATCTCTCCTCACGGAGGCGCAAATCCCATCTTGGTCAACCATGTCTCGCGACATGTCTCATGACTCACCCAAAAGCTACCTTTATAACTACCAAGTTATGAAATATCGTTTGATAGACCCTAAGTAAGTCGATCCTCATCCCGAGAACATGCGAGGACCTCAGGTCTAGGACATGGTATATACATTGTACTTGAGACTAAAAGATGACATCATCTTGCTCTGTCTCAAACAGAGTCTGTCCGTCTCGGCGATCTCAATCCTCGAGTCCATACTATCAGTTTAGCATCTCTATGCACATGACTTGTGAAACATAGTCATCAATTGCATCGTATACTCATAAAGGATATGTGTCTGCATAACCTTAACAACTGGGGACTATTAGAATAATCATTATACAATATATAGTCTCACAAATAAGTCACATACTTATTGACACATATCACTAATGATTTTCAACGACAATACAAAATACTCAGGAATACATAAAAAATGAAATCATCACATGATTGCCTCTAGGGCATATTTCCAACAGCAAGGTTGAAGTTGGCAAGGTGGCACCACACTTTGGGTTCAAAAACTTCATCATCATCGTGCAATTCATCGCCATTGCAATGTTGTGGCGTTTGTGTGGTAGTTGTGATCGGGTGTAAGGTGCAACAGGTAAATTCACCACATAGTGTACATGTTAGCAGACCTCGCCCCTATGTGCAACCAAACATCATGTGTATATGTGTGCTGAGACAATGCAGGACACCAAACGCCATGCGCAAACCTATCCCCTAATGCAGGAAGTGTTGATGCAATCAACCAAACATGTTGCAGATGTTGGTTTTTAGGTCGTTTCTAGTCAGCCAGGCTCGATTCATCATCACATGAAATGCAACATATTTCAAAGATGACAACCAAACACGCCCAATAAAAATTATATCAAGTCTTTGCCTTGCAATTAAAAAGTTTTAATTGCCTCGCAATCCGTAATGTTGTTGAATCCCACATGGGATCACAATAAAAGAAAATTCCTCAAAAAGTTTTAATTTTAGTAAGGGAATTTACGTTTTTTGCATTAAAAATGCTCAGTGTCAACAAGCTTTAGAGATATAATTTTAAGTAATTTTTTCGGCCGGTCATAGACGCAAGAGAATTCATTTTTATCGGTCCCTCGTACTAAGTTTCAAACATTGAAACTTATTTTTTTGAAAAATTCATCAAAATGGATCTTATTCGATGATGGTCGCGAGAAACACAAATATGAAAGCAAAACTTATTTGAATTATTCATAGAACTTTCAAAATTGGGAAGCCCAAATAAAAAGGCGGTAAGTGCCCCACACTTGCGTGCCGCAAGTCCTCGTTCTCAAAATTGGGCGGCAAAGTGTTGTTACGGCCGCTTAGTGGAGCCAACCTCACATGTCGCCTTGTCAACGGGTGAGCCTCCATTTTAAATATCCACTTATCGACAAACTATTTCTCGTGAGACATACCAAGCTTATTTGATTTAGTGTTGCACGTTTCAATTACGGGCCTTTTTGATCTACGGGAATTTTAAAATACGGAAATAGGAAAAATACATGATTGAGATGGCATGTCTACTCAAATCCTTTAAGATACTAGAGAGTGGTTCATGCCATAAGAAAACAAATGAAAACCTATAAAAAAACATTGTGGTGAATGATAGGTTTCCTAAGAAGTGTCATTTCAGAAAAATACTATAGAATTTAGTCATCTGAATAGAACAACCAATGTCAAAAAAGAATCTTACAGATTCTAATTCTTCAAAACTCATACAAAACTCCTTTGAATCAAATGATCCCAGACTCCGCCCTTCATAACCGACGCTTGTCGCACACCATGCAACGCTATAGTTGGTGAGGACAAAAACACTTCTGTCAAGACTGTTGCGGTGTCTGCCACACCGCCCGAGGCTCCTACTCCTGCACATTCTAGTGTGGACGTGTTGCCGCAAATACTTGAGCCTCTATTCCATAGACAGCAAACAGGCTTGCTCCCCTCGCTGGCTTCAACGCCTCCTAGGCCACCGACTGCGCGGCGCAATACTTTGGCAGGCGTGACCATTAGGCGCTCAAATGGTGGCCTACTGCTCAAGCGCTCCAGCGCTAGGTTGTCGATGAAAGCCCTTGCTCGTCAGCCCCCCGTTGCATTGCAAGTAGAGGCCCTAGTATGCCGCAACCTTGGCATTGTCCAAGACAGTCAGAACATCACCGGTGCTGCTCTGGAGGCCTAAAGAACTTGTTCAAGGAAGAGATCTCTGATTCAACGATGTTGGCTTTGAGGAAACTGTTCAAATTAGATGACCAGGAAGCTGATGCCGTTGAAGATGCCCTAATTAGCCATGGTGGAGAGCAAGCTCTTGACCATGAGGAGGCGGAGCAACTTGTTGCGGCTTGAGCAGCCTTTGTTTCGTGAGATGCTTAGTTTTTAATGTTAGAACAATCTATTAACATCCTATGTTGGAATGTGAGGGGTCTAAACTGTTTGGATCATCGAACTACCGTGCATCACACCATTGTAGCTTCATCTTGTCAGATTGTGTGCCTCCAAGAATACAAGTTAGATAACATTGACAAGTTCAGAGTGAAGTTTAAAGATCATCGTGACAAGAAGATAAAAATGACTGCGATATGATCGTGGAGATGAATATCTGAGTCACAAGTTTGGCATACAACTTAAGACAATGTGAAAGTTGTTTCACAACTAAACGCCACCTGGAACACCATAGTGTGATGGTGTGTCCGAACATCATAGTTATGCTCTATTGGACATGGTGCGTGCTATGATGTCTCTTGTCGTTCTACTACTATAATTTTGGGGTTATGCATTAGAGACAACTACATTCACTTTAAATAGGGCACCATCTAAATCCGTTGAGATGACACCATGTGAATTATGGTTTGATAGAAACCTAAGCTGTCATTTCTTAATACTTGGGGCTGCGACACTTGTGTGGAAAATGTTTTCACCTAATGAGGTCGAACCCAAGGCGGACAAATGCATCTTCATAGAATACCCTAAGATTAGTTGGGTGAACCTTCTATCTCAGATCCAAGTGCAAAGTGTTTGTTACTAAAACGGATCCTTTCTCGAGGAAAAGTTTCTCTCGAAAGAATTAAGTGGGAGGAAGATAGAACTTGATGAGGTTGTTTAAACTTTGTTCAACCAGAGAGTAGCGCAGCGTAGGATGTTGTTTCTGTGAAGCCAACGTCAGTTGAAGAGGAAGTTAATGATGATGATCATGAAGCTTCAGGATCAAGTTACTATCGAACTTCGTAGGTTGACAAGGATGTGTACTGCTCCTAAGCGGTACGACAACCCTATCTTGGAGGTCATGTTGTTGGACAAACGATGAACCTACGAGCTATGGAGAAGCGATGATGGGCCCGGATTCCAACAAATGGTTGGAGGCCATGAAATCCGAGATAGGATCCATGTATGAAAACCAAGTGTAGACTTTGGTAGACTTGCTCGTTGGACGGCAGGTCGTTGAGTACAAATGGATCAGACACACACTGATGGTGAATGTCACTATTTGTAAAGCTCGACTTGTTGCGAAGATGTTTGTGTCAAGTTCAAGGAGTTGACTACAATGAGACTTTCTCACTCGTAGTGGTGCTAAAGTCTGTTGGAATTATGTTAGCAGTTGCTGCATTTTCAATTATGAAATCTGGCAGATGGATGTCAAAACATCGTTTCCTTAACGGTTTAATTAAGGAAAGGTTGTATGTGATACAACCAGAAGGTTTTGTCAGTCCTAAGGATGCTAAAAGATGAGCAAGCTTCAGTGATCCTTCTATGAACTGAAGCAAGCATCTCGGAGTTGGAATATACACTTTGATGAGGTGATCAAAGTTTTTGTAGTTTATACAAAGTTTACGAGAAACTTGTATTTGCAATAAAGTGAGTGGGAGCACTATAGAATTTCTGATAAGTATATGTGGATGACATATTGTTGATCAGAAATAATGTAGAGTTTCTGGAAAGCATAAAATGGTCATTTGGAAAGTGATTTTCAAAGGAAGACCTGGATGAAGCTACCTAATTGTTGAGCATCAAAATCTATGGAGATAGATCAAGATGCTCGATGAGACTTTCAATGAGTGCATACCTTGGCAAGATTTTGAAAGAGTTCAAAATGGATCAGTCAGAGAAAGAGTTCTCGCCTGATTTGTAAGGTGTGACAGTTGAGTGAGACTCAAAGCTCGACAACGGCAGAAGAAAGAGAAAGGACGAACGTCGTCCCCTGTGCCTTAGCCATAGGCTCTATATTATGCCATGTTGTGTACCGCACCTGTGTGTGCCTTGCCATGAGTCTGTCAAGGGGTACAAGAGTGGTCCAGGAGTGGATCACTGGACAGCGGTCGGAATTATCCTTAGTAACCAGAGGACTAAGGAAATGTTTCTTGATTATGGAGGTGATAAAGAGTTCGTCGTAAGGAGTTACGTCGATACAAGCTTTAACACTAATCCGGATGACTCGTAGTAGCAATTTGGATACGTATAGTGGAGCAGCCATTTGGAATAGTACCGAGCGGAGTGTGGTAGCAGTGTTTACAGTTTGACATAGGTATTTGCAAAGTGCACACGGATCTGAATGTTACAGACCCATTGACTATAACACCTCTCTCACATGCAAAGCATGATCGAGCCCACAACTCGTTGGGTGTTAGATTCATAACAATGCGAATCACATGGTGATGTGAGCTAGATTATTGACTCTAGTGCAAGTGGGAGACTGTTGGAAATATGCCCTAGAGGCAATAATAAATTAGTTATTATCATATTTCCTTGTTCATGATAATCGTTTATTATCCATGCTATAATTGTATTGATCGGAGACTTAGATGCATGTGTGGATACATAGACAAAACCATGTCCCTAGTATGCCTCTAATAAACTAGCTCGTTGATCAAAAGATGGTTAAGGTTTCCTAGCCATGGACATGAGATGTCATTTGATAACGGGGTCACATCATTAGGAGAATGATGTGATGGACAAGACCCAAACTGCAAACGTAGCATATGATCGTGTCAGTTTATTGCTACTGTTTTCCGCATGTCAAGTATGTGTTCCTATGACCATGAGATCATGCAACTCACAGATATCGGAGGAGTGCCTTGTGTGTATCAAACGTTGCAACGTAACTGGGTGACTATAAAGGTGCTCTGCAGGTATCTCTGATGGTGTCTGTTGAGTTGGCATGGATCGAGACTGGGATTTGTTACTCCATGTGACGGAGAGGTATCTCGGGGCCCACTCGATAATGCAACATCACAATAAGCCTTGCAAGCAATGTGACTAATTGTTAGTTGCGGGATCTTGTATTACGGAACGAGTAAAGAGACTTTCCGGTAACGAGGTTGAACTAGGTATGGAGATACCGACGATCGAATCTCGGGCAAGTAACATACCGAACAACAAAGGGAACGTTATACGGGATTACTGAATCCTTGACATAGAGGTTCGACCGATAAAGATCTTCGTAGAATATGTAGGAACCAATGTGGACGTCCAGATCCCGCCATTGGTTATTGACCGTAGAGGTGTCTTGGTCATGTCTACATAGTTCTCGAACCCGCAGGGTCTGCACACTTAAGGTTCGGTGACGTTTCGGTAGTGTAGAGTTATGTATGCTGGTGACCGAAGTTTGTTAGGAGTCCCGGATGAGATCCCGGACGTCACGAGGAGATCCGGAATGGTCCATAGGTAAAGATTCATATATAGGAAGTCCCAGTTTGGTTTCCGAGAAAGTTTCGGGCTCATCGGTAGTGTACCGGGAGTGCCGATAGTGTACCGGGAGTGCCGGTAGTGTACCGGGAGGCCTCCGGGAGGGGCATTTCGACCCCAAGAGGTCCATGGGCTGTGGGAGAATAATAACCATCCCTTAGTGGGCTGGGAAAACAGCCACAAAGTCCCATGGCGCAGGAGAGAAAGTCCTAAAGCAAAAAGTGGAAAATCAGCCAATAGGAGGCAATCCTACTCCAACTAGGATTGGAGGTGAAGTAGGATTGCTTCCCACCTCCTATTTCGGCCGACCCAAAGGCCTTGGATGCCTCTCCTCTCCTATCCTCCTATATATACTAGTGTATTGGGTGGTTTTTGGACAGAATTTCCGGCCACGTGCTACCCGTTACACCGGTGCATAGTTTCTCCTCTAGATCGGTTTTCTACAGCGCTTAGGCGAAGCCCTGCCGGAATTGCTCCACCACCATCACCAGAGCGTCGTCACGCTGCCGGTGAAATATCTCTCCTCTCCACCTACTCTCGCTGGATCGAGACGGTGGAGATCGTCATCAAGCTGCACGTGTGCTGAACGCGGAGGTGCCGTCCGTTAGGCGCTAGATCGGAAGGACCGTGATCGAGATCGCGAGACGGTTCATGATGTGATCACGGAGCGGATCGTGATGAGTTCGCGGGACAAATCGTGATCAAGATCGTGAGACGGATCGTGATGAGTTCGCGGGACGGATCATGATGTGTTCGCGGGACGGTTCGTGATTGGATCGCGGGACGCTCGGCGATTTGGATCGCGAAGAAGTTCGACTACACCAACCGCGTTTCTTAACGCTTCCCGCTTAGCGATCTACAAGGGTACGTAGATCCACTCTCCCTCTCATAGATGCTCATCACCATGGATAGGTTTGCGTGTGCGTAGGAAATTTTTTGTTTCCCATGCGACGTTCCCCAACAATTGCCCCCTCTTGCTTGCCAATGATTGCGGCCCTAGAAGGGCTCGAAGCTTTAAATTTGAATTTTTTTGGCCTTCCCTTCCGCGTTTCAATGAGATAGTGCATAAGGCTTGGAATGAGCATTCAGTGCACACCAAACCTTATCAAGAGTTGTTCCATAAGCTCAAAAAGATAGGGGCTCGGCTGTCAGAATGGAGCGGAAGCCTTTTCTCCAAGTCCAAACTCCATCTGTGTGCCGCTCTCAGGATCATTCTTGAGCTTGATGTGGCGCAAGAATCCCGCGTTTTAAGCCTTGCCAAGCATGATCTCTGGGCTCGTCTCAAGAAAAGAGTGGTCAGTTTGGCGGTCCTTGAGCGTTCAAGGAAGAAATAGTGCGTTCGCATTGCAAATTTGCGGGAGGGAAACACCAACACCAAATACTTCCATGGGCGCATCAACGCTAGGAGGCGAAAAAATCATATTCACCGATGGAAGCACAACAATGGTTGGGTCACTGAGCATGAGAGAAAGGAGGAAATCATTCTTGACCACTTCTCCAACATCATCGGAAAGACTAATGCCAGAAAAAAAGACTTCAACTAGGATCAATTTCACTTCGAGGATTGCGACCTTGGGGCGGAGGGATCAGCGACTATAGGCCTATTAGTCTAATTCATGCCATAGCCAAGATCATTGCCAAGTTACTTGCCGTCCGTCTTGGGCCTCATATGGACAACCTTATCTCCAAAGCCCACCGTGCTTTCATCAAAAAGAGAAGTATCCATGACAACTTCGTGTACGTGCGCAATCTCGCTCGTCGGCTCCACAAAAGCAAAACGCCATCCATCCTACTCAAGCATGACATCCGAAAGGCCTTTGACTCCGTGCGGTGGGATTACATTCTTGATCTTCTACAACGGAGAGGTTTCCCTAGAAAATTCCGTGAGTGGGTTGCAGCCCTACTTTGCACTTCCACTTCTCGGATCCTACTCAATGGTGTTCCTGCCCCCTCCCCATTAAGCACGGTCACGGATTTCGCCAAGGAGACCCGCTCGCACCACTATTATTCTTCATTGCAATTGACCCTATCCAACAAGTTATTGACTTGGCCACTAGGGATGGGTTGCTTCACAAGATCAGAGGCCATGGGGCTGTGTGTAGGACCTCTCTCTATGTCGACGATGCTATGGTGTTCATGGCCCCCATAAAGCAAGATTTTGACAACCTCTCATCCATCTTGGGCTATTTTGGTGAAGTCACCGGATTAGACACCAACTTCCAAGAGAGATCCTTTGTCCCAATTCGGTGCGGAAACCGCAACCTTGAGGAGATCCTCCATAACTTGCCGGCGACCCGAGCTTATTTCCCCATCCACTACTTGGGCCTACCCCTATCCATATGGCAACTCAAGAGAACCGATTTGCAATTCCTGGAAGACAAGGTTGCCGCAAAGCTTGTCCCTTGGGATGGGAAAAACGTCACCACTACCGGTCGTGGCACCCTTGTTAAGTCAGTGCTCACCTCGCAAGTCATATACCACGCCGTTCCCATTATCATTCCGCCACCAGTCATAAAGAGCATCAACAAAATCGAGTGGGCCTTCCTTTGGGCAGGAGCAAACAAAATCACTGGTGCCAAGTGCAAGGTTAATTGGGCTACTGTGTGTCAACCAAAAACACTTGGGGGATTCGGTGTGCTTGACCTCGACAAATTCGCTCGGGCCTTACACCTACGTTGGCCTTGGTATGAGTGTAAAGAGTCGGACAAACTCTGGGTGCGTATGGGGAACCCATGCAACACAGTTGACATGGACCTCTTTTATGCCTCTACCATCATATCAATTGGCAATTGTGCCGTTGCCCCTTTTGGGGATTCCCCCTGGCTCAATGGGAAGAAGCCGAAGGACATCGCTCAACTCATTTACTTGGCATCATTGCGAAAAAATTGGAAGGTCAAGGAGTCCTAGGCGGACAATGCTTGGATTCATAAGATATGACTCGACATAATTCTCACCATGGAGCACCTTCGGCAACTTGTTGAGTTTGTGTCGGTGTCAAAACCGGCGGATCACGGGTAGGGGGTCCCGAACTGTGAGACTAGAATCGACGGTAACAGGAGACAAAGGGGACACAAATTTACCCAGGTTTGGTCCCTCCTATGGAGGTAATACCCTACGTCCTGCTTGGTTGTATTGATGATATGGGGGGTTACACAGTTGATCTACCTCGAGATCGAATAGCTAACCCTAGATGAGTTATTCTGTCCCTATACCCTAAAACCCTATGGCTTATATAGACGTCGAGGATGCCTAGAGTTTACACATGGTCGGTTACATGCCGAAGAGATAAACATGCCTAACTATGACTAATAACTTGGAGAGTACGCCATGGCTCCTCGAAGCTTCCATCTGGTGTAGGTGGTCTTTGATCATCCGATGCTCACCTTGCAGCCCATGCAGTCCGGCCCACATACGAATGGTGGACTATTCGAGGACCCCCTAATCCAGGACTCCCTCAATAGCCCCCGGCCTATCCTTCAACACCGATATATATCCGGTCAATCTCCTCATGTAATCATCTTCGGCTTGCGAGGCGAGTCCCTCATCCATCTTTGTTCGGCAACCGACCAGACTTCAAGATCTCAAGCGTCACGGACGTAGGTCCATTATAATAACCACGGGTGTTCCTCGATTTTCGCGCATGTGGGGAGGCGAGTGGTCGGTGATTTTTACAATCTTACCCCTCTTTAGTGGAAGCACCACCCATTCAATTAAACAAAATCGTGGCTCAGACCACATCCTCTTCTTCCTCATCAAAACATACCCCTAGCTGAAGCTCCACGAAAAACATGGCTAACGCCCCTAGATCCTCTACGTGCCCCTATGGCTCACGCCTAGGGGATTGGACCAGCTTCTTTGTTACACTCCTGCGGCTTCGCAATCTGGAGACCCAAGGGTATCTCCCTTCTTCAGATCTGGCGGTGACCCACGCGGGTCTGCTTTCTTACACCGACGAAGTTTTTGTTGAGCGTTTCCCAACCCTAACAAGGGGGAACGTGTATGCTTCGTCCCCTTTCTCCCTCGGGGCTTGGGTTTCCAATACATCCGTTCCTGAGGGGATTGCTAGAGTTCTACGGGATCCAACTCCACCATCTTACTCCAGGGTCCATCTTGCACATCTCGGGCTTCGTCGCTCTCTGTGAGATGTTCCTGGGGTGCAAGGCGCACTTTGATTTGTCGATAAAATACTTCTGTCTCATCCCCCGAACTCGGGATAAGACAATTTTGGAGGTCGGCGGAGCCAAAGTGTGCCGCATAGCGGGGACGGGGTATCCGGTGGGCACACCGAAGAAATCCGTAGAGTGGACTTCGGAATGGTTTTATATTGAAGACGTCCCCCTATTCGAGCCAACTCGGACAGGTCTTACCAAATACTCTGACGCCCTCCCAAAGAAGAGATACAACTAGCGGCCGAGGAGTTCGTCCCAGGAGGAAAGCGTCAAAGTGCGGCGCCTAGCAGCTGAGGTGCGGATGCTTGCCCACCACCAACTGACCACGATCAATGTCATGGCCGCCATCATCTCCCGATGTGTGCAGCCCCTTCAATAGAGGGTACACCCCTTGAGGCAATACAATGGGACGAGTGACACCACGCGCTCCCAAAAGCTAGGTCCCGCCAATCCAACAGCGTTGGCCGCCGCACTTGCCAACCTGTACAAAGGAGAGCAAGAGGACTTTGTTCGGCGGGCAACCAAGGAAGGATATTCGGACCACACTCCTATCGAATGGGTAAGCCTTTCTCTCTCTAACATGAACGTAGTTTGGGGTCTTTGTTCCGAACTTTATTTAATCGAAGCCTTGCGTGAACAGGAATGGAGGAGTTTCATCGAGACAGTCAACTATCTAGCTCCTCAGCCCGAGAACCATTCATGCGAAAATGATCTAGGTTTCAACGAGGAACTGGATCTTCTACTTGACTTCGAAGATGGATTATATTTCCAGGATAGCATCGACCAATCCCCGGTGGCTATCATAGTTGATTACCACGGGTCATTCTCCATCCCTGCAACGAGCAAGAAGAAAAGCTCGTCCTGCAAGAGGTCAGCTACCAACAGTTCCTCGGATGCGTCGGCCCTGACTCCCAAACGCCATCGATCCGTGCGCCATACACCGGTAGCCAAAGCCACGGTCGAGTCGGATGCCGACAAGGATCCTGTAAAAGAGCCAGCCATGGGGACGAATCCACCTGCCCGCTCATCCCGAAGGTACATCGTTCGACTATCCACTCATTATCAATAAATAAAGTCTTACGATAGTTTTGTTTTATTGAAATATTCAGGCAAAATGCCCAGTCCTCTCCTACCGAAGAGGTTACCATGGTGTGTGGAGACGTCCGAAATTCTTGAGCTACAGCTCATGCAGCTCCTGCTGCAGAAGCCCCCATGGCCAATCCAGCACCTGCCGATTCTGGTGATGGTGTATCCGTTACCAACTCAGAGGTGGGGAGCGCCATGAATCACTGGCAATGGTGGGAGGCCATGCGGCATCCAATATTCTCCAAACAAGAGTTCGGTGCCCTACACTCAGCGGATGCGCACATTGGAGCTGCCCGAGCCGGGTTCGGCGAGGCTATGAAGTTGATATCAGCCAGCATGCAGGTAAGTGGTCGGCTTTTATAGAGTCTGAATACTCATGTAAACCCTGTATCCCCCGAGCCGTAATTTGATTTGGAACAAACGAATTAAGGATCTCTACAATGTTTGACTACTGACGCAGGCTTCAAAGCAACATGTCGAGCAATTGGCCAAGGAGCCGGAGGATAGCCGCACAGAAGTGCAATATGTGAAGGCCGAACTAGCGCAAGTGAAGAGCTTCACCCGAGAGGCCCATGGTGAGTGTACCTTTACTATTAATCTTAATGTATTATCATGTGTGACGCACGGATTCCATGTAACAGCCAAATCAATAGGGCACATGCAAAGGCAGCTGGAGGAAGCCCAAGACTCTCAGTGGTGCGTCGAGTCCCAGCATGAGGTTGGCTGTCTTGTTGTGCAAAAGCAGGCCGAAGAAATTAAGAATTTGAAGATTCAGTTGGCCCAAGCTCAATAAGAAAACCAAAAGCTTCAGAGGGGCATGTTCGGTAAGTGTGATTCTATTATCAACAAATATTTCCTGTGTAGGAAGTAAAAGTAAGTACGTTGTTTCCTCATGTACAGGTCTCCTATCCGGGCATCCTGAAGAGGAGATCGGATCATACCAGGATGCTGAAAGAGCTAACTGCTCTCCATGGGCGTGTGCGGAAAGCAATGAAAGCCATGGTAAAGGCACTATGGCCTGCCGAATAGCCGCCTGAAGGGCTAGCCGAACTCGTGGATCGATTCAAGGGGGGTTGGAATAGGTTCGAGCTGTGGAAGACTTCGGCTTGCTGTGAGGGAGCACGGGAAGCATGGGTAATGATCAAGACCCGTTACACTGGACTTAATCCCAAGCATATGGAGTGGGTTGGTCCCGTGGTATCGGATGGAAAATAAGTGCCACTCCACGTGGTGTATGAACAGGTGATGTGTGTCGCCCGTCTTTCACAAGAGGACTACCCCCTTGACACCATAATCGATAATCTCGATCAGCAGCCGAACATGTAATTTATATGTACTTGTTATAGAAACAATCTATGTTGTAAACTTTGTATTAGTCGTCCATCGGCTTCTCCCTCCCATGCGAAGAGCTCGGAAGTGTTACTCCTTATTTGCCACGTATTCGGCGAACTGTATTTGGGGAACCAGGCAATCCGGCCATGCGGTGCGAACAGACAGAAAGCACGCAGAAAGCTATGTTATATTACTGCTTAGCGTAAGAAACATCTTCCGAGGAAAATAGTACCTCTATCGATACCTTTCATCAGGGCTCTACAAAGGTCGTAGATAGAAGTCTGCATACTTTTAGTATGCGGCTAATTGTGCTTTGGGAAGAGAAGACCCAAACAACAGTGATAACGATCGGAGCCATATAAGGTGTTTCCGTCACGGCCAACCAATTGTCTACGTAAGATAGCTAGCTTTCGGCTTCACCCGTTAGAGGTATGTGTCCAAATGACCCAGTCGTAACAATTGCAGAGGTGCTCCCTTTACCCTCTAGCCGAACAATCGGGAATGTAGAGGGTAATCACAAGAGCGAGGCAACCCAGCTTGGCAAAGTCTTAGTTCGAATTGATGCATATGATGGCTTGAACGTGACAAAAGAAACATGTACGCACGATAAGTATGAGAAAATACCGTAATATAAAAATGTTGGCTTCTAGAAGAAGCCCCCATGTGTTGTGTTCGGATTTAACACTTGTGGTGTATGCCGATAATTTTTAGTATAGGATCGGTTCAACCGAACATAGGGAAAAAAAGAAATTGACCCTATCAAACAGCAAAATGGGAATGGAAAAAGAAAAAGGCAAAAAGAACAAGATGAAAAAGGAAAAAATACGGGGGAGTTAGACGACACCGGTTTATCCGTAGAAGCGCCGAAGACGAGCTGCGTTCCATGGGTTTGGTTCAAGGCGGTTGTCGGATGGACTCCGAAGATGATAGGCACCTCCTGCGAGTACTTCATTGATGATGAAAGGACCCTCCCATTTGGGGTTGAGTTTATGTTTCTGTTTCTACGGGAGTCGTAGGACGAGTTCACCTACATTGTATGCTTTTTACCTGACCTCCCTACTTTGGTAACGTCGAGCTTGCTGTTGGTAAAAAGTGGAGCGTGCCCGAGCTATGTCGTGCTCTCCCTCCAAAGCGTCTAAGTTGTCCTGTCGATCCAACTCGGCCTCCTTTGTACATGCGCACCCTTGGTGCGTCATGAATAATGTCGCAAGGGAGGACTGCCTTTGCCCCATAGACCATAAAGAACGGTGTGTAACCCATTGATCTGTTTGGGGTGGTGCGTAGGCCCCATAAAACCGTGTCGAGTTCCTCCACTCAATGGCAGTCGAACTCGTGAAGAGATCGGACCAAACGTGGCTTAATGCCGCTCATAATGAGACCGTTTGCTCGTTCGACCTGTCCATGGTCTGCGGATGATATACTGACGCGTAATCAAGCTTTATGCCCATTTTTGCGCATCAGTCCTTGACCTCTTGGGCTGTGAAGTTGGATCCATTATCCATTATTATACTATGCGGGACACTGTAACAGTGTACCATGCTGGATATGAAGTCGATCACTAGTCTGGATTTAGCCGACTTGATGGGCTTTGCTTCTATCCATTTAGTGAATTTGTCAACCATGACCAGTAGGTATTTATTTTTCTTGGTCCCCCCTTTAAGGGGTCCGACCATGTCCAGCCCCTAGACCGCGAAAGGTCAAATGATCGGAATAGTCCGAAGAGTTGTTGGGGGCATGTGACTTTGATTTGCGAAGAGTTGACACCCTACGCAATGTTGGACAAGTGATTGGGCGTCCGTCCGAGCTGTAGGCCAAAAGAAACCAGCTCGGAAGGCCTTGCTGACAAGGGCTCTTGCCGCAGCGTGATGACCACCCATGCCTACGTGCATTTCGGCGAGGAGCTCCCGTCCTTCTTCCTCGGATATACACCACTATAATATTCTGGTTGTGCTTTTCTTGTATAACTCGCCCTCGTGTACTTTGTAGGCCTTGGATCGCCGAACTATGTGCCATGCCTCGGTTTGATCATCGAGGAGTTCCTTGCGAAGAAGGTAAGCAAGGAAGGGCTCTATCCATGGCGCTATTACTGCCATTACCTCATGAGCCGAAGGCGTTTCATTCATACGGAGCTGCCGATAATGCCATCGTCTGGTTCGTTTATGGGGGGAACAACCTCATCCGCCGTATTCGGACCGGCGCCATTGTCGTCGTCCTGCGACACTACAGATGGCTTAATGAGCTGCTCCAGTAAGGTGTTTCTCGGGACAGGATCGCGCTTGGCTCCCATACGGGCCAGTATGTCGATGGCTTGGTTGTTGTCGCGAGTGACGTGGTGAAATTCCAACCCCTCAAACCGAGCAGATATCTTAAGGACGACATTTCTATATGCCGCCATCTTTAGGTTTTTGGCGTCGAATTCGCCGTTAATTTGGGGTATGGCCAAGTTTGAGTCTCCTCGTACCTCTATCCATCGTATGCCCATTGATATCACCATCCGAAGACCATGAAGGAGAGCTTCGTATTCGGTTGCATTGTTGGAGTCGGCATACATGATTTGCAACATGTATTGCACGTTATCGCCTGTGGGGGATGTGAGGATAACTCCAGCCCCCAGTCCGGCCTGTCTTGGATCCATCAAAGTACACTGTCCAATGGGAGTATGCACTATATTCCTTGGGGAGCTCAGCCTCTGTCCATTCAGCCAGGAAGTCCGCCAATACCTGAGATTTAATGGCACGGCGTGGCTTGTAGGTTATTTCAAAGGGAAGGGGCTCAATGGCCCATTTGGCTATGCGGCCAGTCGCGTCCCAGTTGTTGATTATATCATTTAGGGGGACCTCAGATGCCACTGTTACTACACACTCTTGGAAGTAGTGTCTGAGTTTCCTTGATGCCATAAATACTATATCAGCTATCTTTTGGTAATGTGGGTATCTGGACTTGCACTGCGTCAACACCTCTAACACATAATATACCGGTTTTTGAGTCCGGAATTTGTGTCCCTCCTTATCTCGTTCAACGACGAGCACCGCGCTGACAACTTTGTTGGTAGCTGATATGTATAATAACATGGGCTCACCAGTAGCTGGTGTCGTGAGTATGGGATTGATTGCCAATAGTGTTTTGATTTCTTCTAACGTAGCCGCTGCCTCATCAGTCCATTCAAACTTGTTGGTCCACTTCAGCAGATTATAGAGCGACAAAGCCTTCTCTCCGAGGCGGGAGATAAAGCGGCTTAACGCCGCTACGAACCCAGCTAGCCTATGGACGTGCTTCAGCTCTGTGGGAATTGCAAGTTCCGATAGAGCATGGATTTTAGCTGGATTTGCCTCTATTCCTCTATGGGAGATGATGAATCCAAGCATCTTACCGGAGGGAACTTCGAATACACATTTTTCTGGATTGAGTCGTATATCATATTCGCATAGATTGGCAAAGGTTTGTCGTAGGTCGTCGATCAACATCTGACATGTTTGGTTTTGATTACCACATAATCCATGTATGCCTCGACAGTCTTACCGACTTGTGTCGTGAGTCAGGTCTGGATCATGCATTGGTATGTGGCCCTAGCGTTTTTAAGCTTGAAAGGCATCGTGTTGGAGCAGAATGGCCCGTAGGGGGTGATGAATGCGGTAGCCGCTTGACCGGATTCCTTTATTTTAATTTGATGGTATCTAGAGTAAGCGTCGCGGAAACACAACAAACCGTGTTTGGCTATGGCATCAATGATCTGGTCTATGCGTGGTAAGGGGAAAGGGTCCTTGGGGCAGGCTTTGTTAAGGTCTTTGAAATCGACACACAGCCGCCAGGACTTGTCTTTCTTGGGTACCATCACCAGGTTTGCCAGCCACTCGAGATGTTTAATATCCCGAATAAATCCAGCCTCGAGCAGTTTAGCTAATTCTTCACCCATAGCTTGTCGTTTGGGCTCGGAGAAGGAGCGCAAGGTCTGTTTCACGGGCTTAAAGCCTGGGATAATGTTTAGACTGTGTTCGGCAAGCCATCGTGGGATTCCAGGCATATCGGAAGGATGTCAGGCAAAAATGTCCCAATTTTCGCGAAGGAAATTCCGTGGTGCTTCGTCCATGAGGGGATCAAGCTGGGATCCGATGGACGCTGTCTTATTGGGGTCCGTCGGATGTGCCTGAAATTTGATGATTTCCTCTGCGGTTTTGAAGGACGTGGACTTGGGACTTTTGCTAAGGATCACGTCGTCCTTATTAACTATCGACCGTAATGCGGTCAATTCTTTGATAGTGAAAGTCTCTGCTAATGTCTCGAGAGCGAGCATTGCCGTTTTATTTTCGGCCCGAAGGGCTATGTTCGGATCACTGGCGATCGTGATCACTCCATTTGGTCCTAGCATTTTGAGTTTCATGTACCCGTAATGGGGAATAGCCTGGAACTTTGTAAAGGCGTCACGTCCTAGTAGGGCGTGATAGCCACTCGGGAAGGGGACGATGTGGAAGAGAAGTTCTTTGGATTGGTAGTTTTGGGGCGTGCCGAACACCACGTCCAGGACGATACATCCAGAACAACATGCCTCTTTCCCTGGGATAATTCCCCGAAAGGTTGTATTGTTGTGTTCGATGCGAGGTCGGTCGAACTGCATTTTTTCCAGGGTGGCTTCGTATATAAGGTTTAGACCACTACCGCGGTCCATTAGCACTTTATGTAGCCTGTATCCATCAATGATGGGGTTCAAGACTAGTGCGGCCGGTGAGTGACCGGGAAGAATGGCCGGCTGGTCAATGTCCCCAAAAGTAATCGGTATGTCTGCCCATGGGCTAGTGGTTGCCACATGGTAGATTTGTTCGAGCTCCCTAAGAGCCCTTTTACGCCTGTTCCTTGAGGGGAAGGTCTCATAGACCATCAGGACTTTGGCATTGTATCTGGGCAGCGAAGAGGAGCGCCTACTTGACGGAGGTGTTTCAAGGATGGCCTCGCCGCTTTTTGCGACTTGCCTGACGACCCAACAAGCTCTAAGGTTGTGAGTCGGGTTTGTGTTTAACAACACGGAATGTATAGGGCAAGGTTTGTCCAATAGTCCGTCGAGGACAGTGCCGGTCCCTGAAAGGGGCTTGTTTCTTTTTTCGACGGGTTCGTACCTGGCTGGCCGCTTTGGAGGTATCCTCTTCTTCCGAGCTCCTCTAGGGTGTTCGGGGAAAATTGGTTTTGAGAACAACTGCTCGGATTGCCAGACACTCTCCATGGCACGGTACTTTTGTACTAAATCGGATAACTTCGAAAAGTCGCAAATGTGTTGGCGGGCTAGGGCATTAAGAATCAATTCGTCATTGCAATTGCGAATGAAAGTTGTCATCATCTCTTGGTCACTAAGACCTTTTACTCTGCTTCTAGCGAGTAGGAGTCTGGCCCAAAAGTGATGGACGGTTTCTCCTTGTAGTTGCTTAATATCTCGAAAGTCCGAAGACACGGGCTTTCGTGGATACTGGAATGATCGTCTTGGGCGGTGGGTGGGAAAAAATTCGATTACATGCCGCATTGAGTGTTCTGAATTACAGTTTCCAAATCGTGTGATGGATCTTGGACCACTGACTGTCCGGCTTTAGAGTGATTCCCTGCCTCTGGCTCACCGACAGAGTCTCGGTGATCGAGGACTAGGGTATAGACTATTTTCAATTCCAGCTGTCGGGACGAATCCGTAGTCGGACACTCAATAGTAGCCACAAGGTGGGTGACCGGAGGGACATGAATCTCCCTTTCATTGGGTCTAATACCGAGCCGATCATAGATCGGAACTTGGTCATCCGATATGCGCATAGCTTCGATACAATCGAAAAACTCGTTTAAGAACAAGGCGATGGTAGGATGCGTGTCGATGAGATGAGTGGATTCATCGAGCGGCATGACAATTCTAGAGCCACGCCAAAGCGGATCTGTGTTTTGTGCAACCATGACACCTGATGTCTTCGATGTCAAGGCGTCCTGACTTACAGGTTTCTCTTCGAGGGTCGAAGGTTCTATTAGAACAAGTATTCCCCGTGAATCAGCCATGAATTCTAAGGTTCCGAACTCGATACTCTGATTGGGGGAAAAGCTTCCGGTCTGGCCATGACGGCTGATCGGGCTGGCATGCGACAAGATGTCATCGCTGGTGAGACTCTGATCGGGGGCGAGATTCCCCTGGATGCAGATCTCGTTGCTTGCGATGAGGTGAGCCATTGATTCCTTTGGTGCTCACAGAGGAACTCTCAATGAAAGCGCCAATGTCGGTGTCAAAACCGGTGGATCTCAGGTAGGGGGTCCTGAACTGTGAGACTAGAATCGACGGTAACAGGAGACAAAGGGGACACAGATTTACCCAGATTCAGGCCCTCCTATGGAGGTAATACCCTACGTCCTGCTTGCTTGTATTGATGATATGGGGGTTATAGAGTTGATCTACCTCAAGATCGAATAGCTAACCCTAGATGAGTTATTCTATCCCTATACCCTAAAACCCTCCGGCTTATATAGACGCCAAGGATGCCTAGGGTTTACACATGGTCGGTTACATGCCGAAGAGATAAACATGCATAACTACGACTAATAACTTGGAGAGTACGGCATGGCTCCTCGAAGCTTCCATATGGCATAGGTGATCTTTGATCATCCGATGATCACCTTGCGGCCCATACAGTCTAGCCCATAAACGAATGATCGACTATTCGAGGACCCCCTAATACAGGACTACCTCACTTTGGGAGCAAATTCACCACACACACACACACCTCCGTGAAGATGTAACACATGAGATGATTTGGAAACACTCGGCTAGTGGGCTTTACTCTTCGTATACTTCTATAACACAAAAAATTCTGAAAAATTAGGAAAACCTGGGCAGTTTATATATCAATCTTGTGTAAAACTTTCAGACTCATTCGACTTTAGAAAATTCATGGACTGAGCGCAACAGTTTCTGTTTTTCGGCAAGATCAAATCAGCAACCACCATAGATCACCCCAAAGGTTTTACTTGGCTCAAACACTAATTAAAACACCAAAACACAATTAATACAGAAGTAATAATGTGGGAAACACTCAAAAACAGAAGCAAAAATCAGAACACAAAAATAAAATTGGGTTGCTTCCCAACAAGCGCTATTGTTTAATGCCCCTAGCTAGGCAAAACGCAACAGATCTAGGTACTGTCATAATAATAAGGGAGATCATCCATTCTCATATCATACTCCCTTCTTTGAGCAAAAAGTTTCCTTTGTGTCAAGCAAAAATAATAAAAGGGGCTCAATTTAATAGGATAAGGATCCTTAAGATCAAGTGTGGGAGGAATAAGTTCCTCCTTCGGTTCCCTATAGTGTATAATCAACTCGTCATTATAAGCTTTCCTTTGGGTGAAGGTCATAAGTCTTTTTCTTAGAATGAACTCTAATCCGTTGTTTTGTATAGAAAAATTATCATTGAGTTCAGAAATCTTATCAACCAAAACCTTGGTAGGGGCCTTTTTTCTCAAATTTTCATTATAAGCAACATAATCCGGAGATTGTAATCTCATTATTTCTTCTTGATTAAAGGATCTCCTCTATGGGGGACATCCACCATTAATTTTATAATGAGCAAAAATTTCACTAGCCTCTTTCATGATAAATCTAAACTCATGGGCTAGGAATATAGTGGCGGCACGCTTAACGGAAGAATGTTGAATATTAGAGAACTCAAGAAAAATCCTTTGTATGCAAGGGTGCATATGAATGAATTGCCTCTCAAATTCAATTATTAAGAAATTTATAACATCCACAAGACTATTAGTTTTATTGAGAATGGAACCTCCTAAGGTAGGAAGCATTTCCGCACAAGTAAAGAAGTCTTGAATAACACCTTTTCCAATGATATTACCACTACCTATGCGAATTTTTTTGTATGAGTGATAGTAGGTTCTTCATAGGGTTGTTATTAGCAAAATTCCCCTCAATATTATTACTATCCTTTTTAATGAAAGGCTCCCTAGATTCCGACATGGTGGTAAAGCAAGCGATCAAGCACACAAGAAAACAAAAGGCAAACAAAAAGGCAAACGGAAGAAGGGCAAATAAAAAGGAAAATCTTTTTGGTATTTTCTGAAAATCATTTTAGAAGTGGGGGAGAGGAAAACGAGAGGCAAATGGCAAATAATAAAATGCAATAGATGAGTTTGTGGTGGGTACTTGGTAGGCCTGATGTGTATCCTCCCCGGCAACGGCGCCAGAAATCCTTCTTGCTACCTCTTGAGCTTGCGTTGGTTTTCCCTTGAAGAGGAAAGGGTGATGTAGCAAAGTAGATAACTATTTCCCTCAGTTGTTGAGAACCAAGGTATCAATCGAGTAGGAGGAACAAGCAAGTCACCAATGGATGCACCTACACAAACAATCAAACTCTTGCACCCAACGCTATAAAGGGGTTGTCAATCCCTTCACGGTTATTTGCAAGGATTAGATCTGATAGAGATAGATGTAATAGATTGCGGAAAGTAAAAAAGGTAAATAAATCGCAGCAAGGTATTTTTGGTATTTTTGGTTTATAGATCTGAAATTATATTATGGAAAGTACACCCGGGGGCCATAGATTTCATTAGAGGCTTCTCTCTTGAAGGAAAGTATCACGGTGGGTAAACAAATTACTGTCAAGCAATTGATAGAAAAGCGAATAATCATGTAGATATCTACTTGACACGGACGTGATGCCTATATGCATAATCATTGCCTTGGATATCTACATGATTATTTGTTTTTCTATCAATTTCTTGACAGTAATTTGTTTACCCACCGTGATACTTTCCTTCAAGAGAGAAGCATCTAGTGAAATCTATGGCCCCCAGGTCTACTTTCCATAATATATTTCCAGATCTATAAACCAAAAATATCTTGCTGCAATTTATTTATCTTTTACTTTCCGTACTCGTTTACATCTATCCCTTTCAGATCTAATCCTTGCAAGTAACCGTGAAGGGATTGACAACCCCTTTATAGCGCTGGGTGCAAGAGTTTGATTGTTTGTGTAGGTGCATCCATTGGTGACTTGCTTGTTCCTCCTACTGGATTGATACCTTGGTTCTCATCAACTGAGGGAAGTACTTATCTAGTTCGTTGCATCACCCTTTCTTCTTCAAGGGAAAACCAACGCAAACTCAAGAGGTAGCAAGAAGGATTTCTGGTGCCGTTGCCGGGGAGGATACACATCAAGCCTACCAAGTACCCATCACAAACTCATCTCTTGCATTTACATTATTTTCCATTTTCCTCTCGTTTTCCTCTTCCCCACTTCTAAAATGATTTTCAGAAAATACCAAAAAGATTTGCCTTTTTATTCGCCCTTCTTCCGTTCGCCTTTTCGTTTGCCTTTTGTTTGCTTGTGTGCATGATCGCTTGCTTTACCACCATGTCGGAATCTAGGGAGCCTTTCATTAAAAAGGATAGTAATAATCTTGAGGGGAATTTTGCTAATAACAACCCTCATGAAGAACCTACTATCACTCATACAAAAAATTCCGCATAGGTAGTGGTAATATCATTGGAAAAGGTGTTATTCAAGACTTCTTTACTTGTGTGGGAACGCTTCCTACCTTAGGAGGTTCCATTCTCAATAAAACTAATAGTCTTGCGGAAGCTATAACTTTCTTAATAATTGAACTTGAGAGGCAATTCGTTCATATGCACCCTTGCATACAAAGGATTTTTCTTGAGTTCTCTAATATTCAACATTCTTCCTTTAAGTATGCCGCCACTATATTCCTAGCCCACGAGTTTAGATTTATCATGAAAGAGGCTAGTGAAATTTTCGCTCATCATAAAATTATTGGTGGATGTCCCCCCATATAGGAGATCCTTTTTAATCAAGAATAAATAATGAGATTACAATCTCTAGATTATGTTGCTTATAATGAAAATTTGAGAAAAAGGTCCCTACCGAGGTTTTGGTTGATAAGATTTCTGAACTCAATGATATTTTTTCTATACAAAACAACGGATTAGAGTTCATTCTAAGAAAAGGCTTATGACCTTCACCCAAAGGAAAGCTTATAATGATGAGTTGATTATACACTATAGGGACCGAAGGAGGAACTTATTCCTCCCGCACTTGATCTTAAGGATCCTTATCCTATTAAATTCAACCCTTTTGATTATGTTTGTTTGCCACAAAGGAAACTTGCTGCTGAAAGAAGGGAGTATGAGATGAGAATGGATGATCTCCCTTATTATTATGACAATACCTAGATCTATTGCGTTTTGCCTAGCTAGGGGCGTTAAACAATAGCGCTTGTTGGGAGGCAACCCAATTTTATTTTTGTGTTCTGATTTTTGCTTCTGTTTTTGAGTGTTTCCCACATTATTACTTCTGTATTAATTGTGTTTTGGTGTTTTAATTAGTGTTTGAGCTAAGTAAAACCTTTGGGGTGATCTATGGTGGTTGTTGATTCGATCTTGCTGAAAAACAGAAACTTTTGCACTTAGTCCAGGAATTTTCTAAGTTTTTCAGAGAGTCGAATGAGTCTGAAAGTTTTACATAGGATTGATATATAAACTCCCCAGGTTTTCCTATTTTTTCAAAAAAAAATGAGTCGAATGAACCTGAACCGATCTACATATCTCATATGCAAATCACCAAATCTATCACCACACAACGGAGGCTCTGATACCACTGTTGGGACACGAGGTATGCTACGCTAGCGCCAAATAAAATTTTCTACCACGCACCCAAGAACATGCTGCTGAAAATAGATCAAGGGATTGGGTTTGCCACTAGACGCGCAGTCACCACAGTGGAAGTAGAGTTTGTGATGCGTGTAGTCGATCACCCAATTCCTCTCCTCCTCGTGTAGCCGATCTCCCACGAGCAGCTCCTCGTGGATACCTTGAACAATTCGTCCAAGCACCGCAGATGCGATGCCTCCAAGGTATCCACACGTACGGGGGCAGCGTCGGGCGGCAGACTGCTAGGTCCGCTCACACGACATGGTGGCGTGGGAAGTGGTGGTGGCTGTCGAGGGGAGAAAAAGGATCAACCCTGAAAGTTTCGCCCATTCCCTTTTATATATACCTCCAAGGTGGGATCAACACTTGAGGCCCACGACGAGTATAGACTCATTTTCCATTCGGATCCAATCTAAATGGGTTGCAATCCCTTAAGTGTGAGAGCCTATAGGTTCACGTACAAATGGACACGACACGAGTCGATAGTTGGTAGCGGCTCCTAGCAGAACGTGCCAACTTGCATGTGTGTGCAAAATCGTTAGACGAACCTCGGCAATGTGTCATATACAACATTCCTTTTGTCTCATGATATAGGTTGTCGAGCTCAAGGCGAGTACTTGTCACCCTTGTGGTAGCTCAACATCTCTTCTCGAAACCGTGATACATATTCCCGAATCGGGTTAACACTTAACCCATGTCGCATGGCCATGCTTTCTGAATCTGATCACTCGAGAGGGCCCAAAGAATATCTCTCCTCACGGAGGGGCAAATACCATCTTGGTCGACCATGTCTCATGACTCGCCCGAAAGCTACCTTTATAACTACCCAGTTATGAAATATCGTTTGATAGACCGTAAGTAAGTCAATCCTCATCCCGAGAAAATGCGAGGACCTCAGGTCTAGGACATCATATATACATTGTACTTGAGACTAACATATGACATTATCTTGTTGCGTCTCAAAATGGGTCTGTCCGACTCGGGGATCTCAATCCTCGAGTCTATACTATCAGTTTAGCATCTCTATGCACATGACTTATGAAACATAGTCATCAACTGAATCGTATACTAGTAAAGGATATGTGTTTGCATAACCTTAACAACTAGAGACTATTAGAATAATCATTATACAATATATAGTCTCACAAATAAGTCACATACTTATTGATACATATCACTAATGATGTTCAACGGCAATACAAAATACTCAGGAATACATAAAAAAATAAATCATCACATGATTGCCTTTAGGGCATATTTCCAACAGCAAGGTCGAAGTTGGCAAGGTGGCGCCACACTTTGGGATGAAAAACTTCATCATCATCGTGCAATTCATCGCCATTGCAATGTTGTGGCATTTGTGTGGTAGTTGTGATCGTGTGTAAGATGCAACAGGTAAATTCACCACATAGTGTACATGTTACCAGACCTCGCCCCTATGTGCAACTAAACATCATGTTTATATGTGTGTTGAGACAATGCAGGACACCAAACGCCATGCGCAAACCTATCCCCTAATGCAGGAAGTGTTGATGCAGGCAACCAAACATGTTGCAGATGTTGGTTTTTAGGTCGTTTCTACTCAGCCGGGCTCGATTCATCATCACATGCAATGCAACATATTTCAAAGATGACAACCAAACAGGCCCAATAAAAATTATATCAAGTCTTTTAGACCATTGAATGACCAATACCATCGTCAAAACTAATGGAAATTCACGGGGGCACGTAAGTGCGGAGGCACTCACCTGCCAAGCTCTGTTATCCGCTCGAGTTGCCTCGCAATTCGCAATGTTGTTGAATCCCGCATGGGGGCACAATAAAAGAAAATTCCTCAAAAAGTTCTAAGTTTCAATAATGGAATTTATGTTTTTGCATTAAAAATGTTGAGTTTCAACAAGTTTTAGAGATATAATTTTAAGCAATTTTTCTGGCCGGCCATAGACGCAAGAGAATTCATTTTTATCGATCCCTCGTACTAAGTTTCAAACATTAAAATTTATTTTTTTGGAAAATTCATCAAAATGGATCTTATTTGACGATGGTCGCGAGAAACACAAATATGAAAGCAAAGCTTATTTGAACTATTCATAGAAGTTTCAAAATTGGGAAGCCCAAATAAAAAGCCAGTAAGTGTCCCACACTTGCTTGCCGCAAGTCCTCGTTCTCAAAATTAGGCGGCAAAGTGTTGTTACGGCCGCTTAGCGAAGCCAACCTCACATGTCGCCTTGTCCACGGGTCAGCCTCCATTTTAAATATCCACTTATCGACGAACTATTTCTAGTGAGACATACCAAGCTTATTTAATTTAGTGTTGCACGTTTCATTTAAGGGCTTTTTGATCCGTAGGAATTTTAAAATACAGAAATAGGAAAAATACACGATTGAGGTGACATGTCTACTCAAATCCTATAAGATACTAGAGAGTGGTTCGTGCCATAAGAAAACAAATGAAAACCTATAAAAAACGTTGTGGTGAATGATAGGTTTCCTAAGAAGTGTCATTTTAGAAGAAAAAAATACTATAAAATTTAGTCATCCGAATCAAACAACCAATGTCAAAAAAAAAATCTTACAGATTCTAATTCTTCAAAACTCATACAAAACTCCTTTGAATCAAATGAGTCGGGACTCCGCCCTTCATCACCGATGCTTGCCGCACACCATGCAACGCTGCAGTTGACGAGGACAAAAACTCTTATGTCGAGACGGTTGTGGTGTCTGCCACACCGCCCGTGGCTCCTACTCCTGCACCTTCTAGTGTGGACATGTTGCTGCCGATACTTGAGCCTCTATTCCAGAGATAGCAGGCAACCTTGCTCCCCTCGCCGGCTTCAACGCCTCCTAGGCCGCCGGCTATGCGGCGCAAAACTTTGGCGGGCATGACTATTAGCTGCTCATATGGTGGCCAACTGCTCAAGCGCTCCAGCGCTAGGTTGTCGGCGAAGGCCCTTGCTCATCAGCCCCCCTTGCGTTGCAAGCAGAGGCCCTGGTATGACGCAACCTTGGCATTGTCCAAGACGGTCAGAACATCACCGGTGCTGCTCTGGAGGCGCTAAAGAACTTGTTCAAGGAAGAGATCTCTGATTCCGCCATGGTCACCTTGTGTGACTCTAGCACCACCTTCAAGATCTCCCTCATCTACGGCCCTTCCACCACCGCGAGAAAAGATGATTTCTTTGCTGAGTTGATCACCCAAAAGCCTACATCTGGATCCAAGTGGTTGGGTCTAGGCGACTTCAACCAAATCTATCGGGCCCATGATAAAAATAAGCACAACATCAATAGAAGTCGAATCACCCGTTTCCGCAATGCCCTTCAATGTTGTGAGCTCAAGGAGATCCACCTTCAAAACCGTCGTTTCACCTGTAGCAATGAAAGGATAAACCCCACATTATGCAAACTTGACTCATTGTTCTGCAACGCCGAATGGGACATCCACTTCAACACTCACATTCTTCATGCCTTGTCTTCATCGCTCTCGGACCATTGCCCGCTCTTGCTTGCCAATGATTGCGGCCCTAGAAGGGATCGAAGCTTTAAATTTGAATTTTTTTGTCTTCCCTTCCACGTTTCAATGAGATAGTGCATAAGGCTTGGAACGAGCATTCAGTGCACACCGAACCTTATCAAGTGTTGTTCCATAAGCTCAAAAAGACAGGCCTTATCAAGTGTTGTTCCATAAGCTCAAAAAGACAGGGGTCCGGCTATCAGAATGGAGCAGAAGCCTTTTCTCCAAGTCCAAACTACATCTCCATGCCGCTCTCAGGATCATTCTTGAGCTTGATGTGGCGCAAGAATCCCGCGTTTTAAGCCTTGCCGAGCATGATCTCCGGGCTCGTCTCAAGAAAAGAGTGGTCAGTTTGGCAGTCCTTGAGCGTTCAAGGAAGAAACAGTGCGCCCGCATTGCAAATTTGCGTGAGGGCGACGCCAACACCAAATTCTTCCATAGGCGCATCAACGCTAGGAGGCGAAAAAATCATATTCAACGATTGAAGCACAACAATGGTTGGGTCACTGAGCATGAGAGAAAGGAGGAAATCATTATTGACCACTTCTCCAACATCATCGGAAAGACTAATGCTAGAAAAAAGTCTTCAACTGGGATCAATTTCACTTCGAGGATTGTGACCTTGGTAAGCTTGATGAGCCCTTCACGATGGAGGAAATGCACAATGACATCAAGCAAATGCCAAATGACAAGGCCCCCGGACCGGATGGGTTCACCGGGATGTTCTTCAAGTCTTGTTGGGACATTATTAAAGAAGATGTTATGCGGGTCATCCACCAATTTGGTAACCTCCATGTTGCCAACCTCCATTGGCTTAACTCAATGAATCGTTGTGCTCTTGCCCAACAAAGATGGGGCGGAGGGGATCGGTGACTATAGGCCTATTAGTCTAATCCATGCCATAGCCAAGATCATTGCCAAGTTACTTGTCGTCCGTCTTGGGCCTCATATGGACAACCTTATCTCCAAAGCCCAAAGTGCTTTCATCAAAAAGAGAAGTATCCATGAAAACTTCATGTACGTGCGCAATCTCGCTCGTCGGCACCACAAAAGCAAAACGCCATCCATCCTACTCAACTTGACATCCGAAAGGCTTTCGACTCCGTGCAGTGGGATTACATTCTTGATCTTCTACAACTGAGAGATTTCCCTAGCAAATTCTGTGAGTGGGTTGCAGCCCTACTTTGCACTTCCATTTCTCGGATCCTACTCAATGGTGTTCCCGGCCCCCCATTAAGCATTGTCAGGGATTTCGCCAAGGAGACCCGCCCTCGCCACTATTATCCGTCATCGCAATTGACCCTCTCCAACAAGTTCTTGACTTGGCCACTAGGCATGGGTTGCTTCACAAGATCGGAGGTAGTGGGGCCGTGTGTAGGACCTCGCTCTATGCCGACGATGCTATGGTGTTCATGGCCCCCATAAAGCAAGATTTTGACAACCTCTCATCCATCTTGGGCTATTTTGGTGAAGTCACCGGATTACAGACCAACTTCCAAAAGAGCTCCTCTGTCCCCATTCGGTGCTGCAACTGCAACCTTGAGGAGATCCTCCATAACTTGCCGGCGACCCGAGCTTATTTCCCCATCCGCTATTTGGGCCTACCCCTATCCATATGGCAACTCAAGAGAGCTGATTTCACAAAGCTTGTCCCTTGGGATGGGCAAAATGTCACCACTACCGGTCGTGGCACCCTCGTTAAGTCAGTGCTCAGCTCGCAAGTCATATACCACGCCACTCCACTTATCATTCCGCCACCAGTCATAAAGAGCATCAACAAAATCGAGCGGGCCTTCCTTTGGGCAGGAGCGAACAAAATCACTGGTGCCAAGTGCAAGGTTAATTGGGCTACTGTGTGTCGACCAAAAAAACTTGGGGGATTCGGTGTGCTTGACCTCGACAAATTCGCTTGGGCCTTACGCCTACGTTGGCCTTCGTATGAGTGGAAAGAGTCGGACAAACCCTGGGTGCGTATGGGGAACCCATGCGACAAAGTGGACATGGACCTCTTTTATGCCTCTATCATCATATCAATTGGCAATGGTGCCATTGCCCTTTTTTGGGATCCCCCCTGGCTCAATGGGAAGAAGCCGAAGGCATCGCTCCACTCATTTACTTGGCATCATTGCGAAAAAATTGGAAGGTCAAGGAGGCCTTGGCGGACAATGCTTGGATTCGTAAAATAAGACTCGACATAATTCTCATCATGGAGCACCTTCGGCAACTTGTCGAGCTTTGGGAGCAAATTTGCCACACACACCTCCGTGAAGATGTAACGGATGAGATGATTTGGAAACACTCGGCTAGTGGGCTTTACTCTTCGGCATCGGCTTGTCGCGTGCAATTCATTGGATCTACGTTGACAACCTTCCACTGCTACATTTGGGGCGTCCGGGCTCCGCCAAAGGTGAAGTTCTTTGCGTGGCTTGCAACTCGTAATAGGATTTGAACGTCCGATAGGCTCGCCAAGAGGGGTTGGCAAAATTATGGACTTTGTCCACTTTGCCAATGTGTGCAAGAAAGTGGAGCCCATCTATTTTTCAAGTGTCGCTTTACCGTTAGGATTTGGAACCTCATCAAAAATTGGCTCGGTCTTCATATGATTGACACGACTACCTTGGGGGGGGGGCTCGCACTCACTCTCACATTGGTGGAGAAACACGTCCGGAAGCAACATCCCCAATAGGAAAGCCATGGCATCCCTCACCATGCTAGTTGGTTGGACCATTTGGAATGAGAGAAATGCTCGTGTTTTCCGGCATAAATCAACTCCGACACCGGTCATCTTTGGTAACATCAAAACAGATGCTAGACTTTGGGTTGTCGCGGGTGCAAAGAAATTAGAAAACATAATGTTAGGAAAGTAATGTCCATTTTGTATTTGGGGTGATGTGTGTAGCAAACTCTATTCTTCTTCTTAATTAATAGATGAGGTAAAGTTTATGCCTTCGTTTTGAAAATACAAATTACAGGTAATTCTAACTATAAGCATTTAGATACAGAGGATACATTTTTGACCGGTAACAATGTTTGCCGAGAACAAAATGTCAGACGTATCATCAAAATTCAAAATCTAGGATCGTCCTGTTCTTCGTCTATCACCTCCGAACGCCTTATCCTCCAGCTCGCGGCTTAAACCCCTCTTTCTCCCTCGGTTCCCACCTCACCCCGCCCAAATGCTCCTCCAATTCTCCCCCCACCCCTCCCCTCTCATCCTCTCCCTCCCCGTCGCCACTTCCCGACCCCGCCACCCGCGCCTCCCTCCCGTCCGCGCCTCGCCTTCCTCAGAGCCGGAGCTCCTCGCCAAGTCCGCGCTCCGCCGCATCTCCGACAAGCTCCGCAGCCTCGGATACCTCGAGACCTCCCCGGAGACCTCCATTCCGGCCCCGAGCGCCGACGCCCCGTCCCCCGGTGAGATTTTCGTGCCCACCCCGGCCCAGCTCCCCCGCCACCGCGTCGGCTCCACGCTAGACCCCAGCTGGGCCACTGGCGACGGCGAGGCGGACGCAGCGCGGCGCAGGCAGAGGCGGGGGAGGGATGCGGCAACGGCACCGACGCCGCCGTCCGCGGCGGAGCTTGCGCTGCCGCGGGACGAGCTGCGGCGGCTGCAGGGGGTCGGGATCCGGCTGCGCAAGAGGCTCAAGGTGGGGAAGCCCGGCGTCACAGAGGGGATCGTGAACGGGATACACGAGCGATGGCGCAACGCGGAGCTCGTCAAGATCAGGTGCGATGATATCTCCGCCATGAACATGAGGCGCACCCACGAGGTCCTCGAGGTGAGCACTGCCCTGTGGAACCTTGCTATGTGTTCCCACTTCAGGTTTGCTCGCTGCTTCTTGTGCACAGGTGTATCAGTATATGTGGGCATGCCTTGGCTTTGGATGTTGAATGCCACTTAATGTCAGTATTTGCCTTTCGACACTGATATAATAAGTTGATAAGATGCTGTGTGTTCTAGATGTGAAATACGAAATGTGCAGAATGACAGGACGAAATGCTGCTCCCATAACTTTGTAGTCATATGGTCAGGATGTGAATTTGTATATCTTGCGTGCTTGAAATAAATTAATCTATGACTGGATTAGCATGCACATAGTTATCGCTTCACTATATATTCAAATTTGAATTCTAATTCCATTTAACAAAAGAAAGTTTGTAACAAGAAAAATGCTGCTATGTAGTTGGATCCAACTATTTTCCTCTCAATGTTATCCGACTTGCAATATTTCATGCTCTGTGTGTTTTGCTTGATAGAGGAAAACTGGAGGCTTGGTTATTTGGAGATCTGGAAGCACCATCATACTGTATAGAGGAACCAACTATAAGTATCCTTACTTCCATGACCAGCAAAAGATGGATGATTGTCTCAAGGATGAATCATCAGATCAGAGCAGTTCTGATGATGATGATGATGATGAAGAAGATCTTGGTTTTTTATCTGTCGAACAATGTAGTAGTGAAGAGGATGGTAAGAATCATACAGAAGATCGTATTCATTACGAAGATGAGGCTGCCGAAAATGTTGCCATAGTATATGGAGAACAGAGGAGTATAGGAGAGGAACATGAGAATCATGATATATTATCTGTGGGGCAGAGCGTGGCCAGAAAGGAAGATGCAAATTATCCCATGATATCCTCTAAAGCACCTGTTTTTGATACACAGGAGGGTAGATCAGCAGTGAAAATTAATAATGGAGCTGCAAACAAACAGCATGCAAGATCTCATATAAGCACTAATGTAAATCCTCCTAGTGTGGTCAGACCTTTAGCTAGGTCTACCTTAGTTACTGGCGTTGGTTCTCCAAATAAGTTCCGATTACAGTTGCCCGGGGAGGTCAAGCTTGCGAAGGACGATGACAAATTATTAGATGGGCTGGGTCCACGGTTTTCTAAATGGTGGGGGTATGACCCCCTTCCAGTGGATGCTGATTTGTTGCCAGCTATCGTTCCTGGATTCCGTAGGCCTTTCCGTCTTCTTCCTTCAGGTGTACCACCCAAGCTAACAGATAGAGAAATGACTATCCTTAGGAGGCTAGCTCGTCCTTTGCCCTACCACTATGCACTTGGTAATGTTCTGAAATTTTCTATTTTCTACCATCTTGAATTAAGTTGATGAGGACCACCCGTCATTAACTTTTCTAGTTTCCACTGTCTAGGAAGAAGCAGTAACCTTCAAGGATTGGCTGCATCCATGATCAAGTTATGGGAAAGGTGTGAGGTGGCGAAGATTGCGATGAAGAGAGGTCAACACTGCATTGATAGTGAGCTCGTATCCGAGGAATTAAAGGTAGGTAGGTGTTATCAATTCATTATATGCAATTGTACATTGCATTTTATATTCTCTAGTACGTTTTTTTGTGGTAAAACAGTAGTTTGATGACATTGTAAACCTTGTGAAATGTCTTTGGCTCAACAATTTTGAAGATGTAATATGTTTGTCCGTGTTCCATCAAATTGAAGCTTTACGCATCCTTGATATTATCGATGCCAACCAATGCGGTGTCATGAAAGGTCAAACCGTCAAAGATTGTCTAGCTTGGACCTTCAAATAAAGATTAAGTTTTTTTTTTGCGGGTGAATAAAGATTAAGTTGATTAAATCAATCTTCTGTTAGGTCACCTCCTTTGTTCTTTTGGATGTCACCCGCAAAAAGAAATTTAAGACTTCTCTCTTATTATGGGCCATATCTTGGTCTTCCCCTGGTTCTTACTTGCCCTGACATGTAAGACCATGATGGACCATATCGAGTGTTGCGTTGCTCCTGCTCTAGCTTTATATCCCTTGATGTTAAAATTCAACTGGTTAAATTTGTTCTTAGTTCTCTGCCTACCTACTACATGCTATATGGACATGCTCTGGTTACCTGAAGGTGTGTAAAAGAAAATATTAACCCTTACTGACTCACTTCCTATGGGGCAGACATATAGGAAGTCCCTTGCTGCCTGGAACATGGTGTGTGCAAGCTTAAAGGCAATGGGGTGACTGGGCGTCACAAATCCCATTGTTCACCAACAAGGCCCTCATACTCAAAATTGCTTCACAATTTTTACAATAATATTCACTGGGTTAGTACTTAACATGGTTTGGTAGTACTGTAACAACAATAGCGTCCTTCCTCGCGCCCATGTGGGATCATTCTGGTGGCGGGATGTTTTCAGTCTGCGTGGCAAGTTCAAACGAATCAAATATCGTGATAGATGACAGTATATCCTTCTGGCATGATCCCTTGGGCTGTGCCAATCCCCAGAGATCACTTTGCCAGGCTGCACATGTTAAACACTGTCTTCTTAACTTCCAGAGGCCAAACAAGCTGTGAATGTCCTTGACCCCCCACCCCCACCCCTTGATATAGCAGTAGAGTGGTGCGACCTTTCAACGAGATAGATACCTTCAATTTGTGGAGGTGAGCCTCACGATCAAGGCTTCCGGCTGAGAGGACCGATGAGCCAAGCAATCGCTGAACCAGCCTTGCCAAAAGCAAAGCTGACCTGACCAATCTCCTAGGGATTGGTCCTATATGGTGCACGGTTGAGCAAAGAGAGCCAGAATTAGGTCAATATGTGCAATTCCCTTTATCGCGGGAAAGTATCATCATACTCCTGCAAAAGGCTAGCCACAACATGAGGCAAAGAAAGTATGCACATTTTCAAATGGAATTATTTGACTCCAACTTTGTACCATTGGATTTTTTAGCAAGCAAAACCGAAACAGTTGTCTGTTCGTCACTTTGATATATATGAGATCAGATATAGGCATACATACTTTATCTCCAAGTTTCTATGCTCGTTGTGGACATCAAACTGTTGAAGAGCGGTGTCGGGGTTATTATTGCGGGGTAGGCGCAAGTACACGGATGGCCCGCCAGAGGCCCATGACCCGTCCAGGATGCGGCCCAAAGGACCATGTGCCAAGGGGCTTCGTCATCAACCTATCAAGGATAAGGAGGGTGGCTCAGGACCACGCTAAGTCCCTACAGTCGGATACTGAGCCAGCCGCCAGCCAAGCGCTAGCAGTCGGCCGGAGACGAAGGGAGTAGCCGGCTAGACCACCAGTCGACGACTACCTAGGATACCTCTCGCCCACGATGTCTTAATGATGGCAGTTACCCAATGGCGGTATAATCTAGTTAAATACGGCAGTTATCAGTAGTAAATGCCATGGAACAGTCGGCCACACCTGAGGCCATGAACTGCATTAATACCGGCCCGTTCGTATCCATACCTGGCGCACTCTATATAAGCCAGATGGGAATCTTCAGGCTGAAGGTTGAACATCCACACATTGTACCTTTCGCCAAGAGCTAAGAGCACCACAGGAGTAGGGTATTACCTCCACCGCAGAGGGCCCAAACCTGTATAAATCCTTGAGCGTACTCCCAACTGCACCATTTGGTAGATACGATTGCCTACATTCCTACCCCCTAGCATTGTCAGGATTATATCCACGACAAGCGGGGTGCTCGTTGCTGTTTTTTCCACCCGTCAAAACTGGCTGTTAGAACTAAATGTTGCATGCATGCTGTTCAAAACAAACACTACCGAGCATGCTTTCCTGGTTTGACCTAGGAACATAAAAAAGGCAGAAAGAGTTTAATCCAAAGATCTGAAAAAACAATGTAATCCATGGTCTAAGAGTTTGATGGTTTGACCTAGCAACATCTTCTATTGATAGGTAGAGAGTACATCTGTACATGAGTGTCTGTTCCCAAACTAGAGGCTCTCGTAATTACAACTCAGCTATTACTCATGAACTATAGCACACATGACCTTGTATACTTAAAAAAGCAGAAAAAAACACCACCATCTAACTCCAACACTATGTTATCGGAGTCAGAAAGTAGAAGTAAACCTGTGAAGACCTTCTAACTTTACTTTTCTCTACAATACTCTTGAATTAACATCACAAGACACTACTCACTGTAATCTTCATCTCAGATCAGAAAGGTAAATCAAACCTGTTACATTCTTAATCTTCCAGGGCTTGACTGGTGGGACCCTTTTATCAAGGGACAACGAGTCAATTGTACTATACAGGGGAAAAGATTTCCTTCCCCCAGCTGTCTCTCTTGCAATTGAAAAACGCCGAAAGCACGACAGTTCCATGATCAACAAGCCCAAGCCTGAAATTGAAGAAAGCATACCTACTCAAGATGCTTCTGAACTGAAGATGGCAAATGATGCCTCAGTACACGGGCATGAATGTCATGAAGAAAAACATGAAGGCGAAACTTCTGTTACAGAATATAGAACTGAATCTCTAAATACAGTTGCCCAGAACATGGAAACCAGATTATCTCAGGTATTTTTATTTAAATTTACTTGTTGCTGTCTCTTTGTGATTTTGATGTCCTATTATTTTTAAGATCCCACCACATAATACATATGAACATATTTCCAGGTTATAGGAGAGAAAAAGAAGGCTGAAAAACTTCTTGAGGAGCTAGAAAAGGCATCTCGGCCTTCAAAAGCTGAAACAAGAGAGACCATCTCAGAAGAGGAGAGGTACATGTTGAGGAAAGTTGGTTTGCAGATGAAGCCATTTCTGCTGCTAGGTGATTATTCTTCTCAACCTTCCATTACACTGCGCACGTATGTTCTGAGCAACTAGATGCTACCCCGCACGTTGTTGCGGGAATATTTGCAATATATTTTGATGATATGTGATTGTATGGAACGCGAATATTCAGAGTAATTATACGAAAACTAAAAATGCAAATCCATATGCTTTATTGTGTTTGATTAATGTATGGTAAAATATTAAATGTTTGCATGTTGAGGTGGACATCTTTCTATGCTTAATTGCATGTTGTGGTGGGCCTTTTGCCATGCATGTTACTTGATGGTGTGGCATGATTGCATGCTAAGAGAAATATGTTAGTGGGGGCTAGCTATAGATATAGAAGATACCTAACTAGGTTATTGGATTATTTTGTATGAAATTAGATTGAAAAGAAATGTATAATATTTTCCAACAAGTGTCATAAGGTTGCAGTTCTCATGTTAAAAGGGTGAATCCTGTGATTTTACGTTGCTTCAAGTGCTCAAATTTGAAGTAGTTCTTCCATCTGATGCAATCCATCTGGAGAAGCTTCTCATTCTCTACCATCTTATACCTCCATTGTTTTTGTAAGTATACTATCATAATGATCCATCATCCATGTCTCACCCCCATTAAAAGAAATTAACAATATTCCTTACTCAACTTGCACAACCTGCGGTAATGATAATAAATAGTGTGCAGTACTTGTCTGTCAACACATAATATGAAATCCTAGTCCCTAGTAGAATGAGAATGACGAGACAGCATGCTGTTTGCTGGGATCATTTTTGTTAAGCTTCATGCACTAGCCAACGCAACCCAAAGTCCGAACTGATGGAAAGGGCTAGACAATCCACATATACACTTCAACACCCCCTCTCACGTGTGACGCCGAAAGTCAACACGTGGACAGACTCAGAGGTATGGCTCAAGAGGCCTATACGTGGACACAACGGGGGGAACATCAATTTTTAGATAAATTGTGAAAGCCAGGACTTGAACTCAAGACCTTAGCCCTGATACCATGTTAAGCTTCATGCACTAGCCAACGCAACCAAAAGTCCGAACTGATGGAAAGGGCTAGGCAATCCACATATACACTTCATGCACTAGCCAACGCAACCAAAAGTCAAAACTGATGGAAAGGGCTAGGCAATCCACATATACACTTCAACAATTTTAAGGTGTGAACTATGTAGGGTGCGGTTCCTATTAAAAAATCCTCTTCCATTTCTATCTTACGTTTTTATTACTCTTCTAATTTTTTTTTTCTATTGACTTGCAGGAAGGAGAGGAGTTTTTGACGGAACAATTGAAAATATGCACCTCCATTGGAAGTATCGAGAACTTGTCAAGATTATATGTAAAGAACACAGCATGGAAGATGTTACATATGCTGCTCGAACACTAGAAGCTGAGAGTGGTGGTATTTTGGTGGCAGTGGAGAGAGTGAGCAAAGGACATGCAATTATAATGTATCGAGGGAAGAACTACCAGAGGCCGTCAGCTCTCAGGCCAAAATCTTTGTTGAATAAAAAAGATGCTCTGAAGCGTTCTGTAGAGCTTCAGCGCCACAAGGTGAAACTTAAATGCATTTGTTTGTGATGGACTTTTCGTGAGGTTATATTTTAGACCTGATATAAGTATCCCTTGTTTATTTAGTCCTTGAAGCTTCACGTGCTTAATCTATCAAAGAACATCGACTACTTGAGGGGTCAGATGGTGAGTTTTAGTTCAACGGTCCACTGTTATATTTTTTTTTGAATGATGTGAGCTTCTTTGCTAACTAGAACACAATATTTTAGCAAATGGAGGGTCATCCAGTGGCTTTGTCTGATCAGATGAACTCGGGCCATGAAAACAAAGGCATACATGATCTCTTTGACAACTCTGGAACATTAGGGGAGACAAGCAAAGTAAACATTTTTAACTCGCATGTAGTTCTATTGCAGCCTAGTGGTATATTCCATCATGTGCCTGAATATGTATTTATGTAAATATGCATGGTCAAGGAAGTGCCTGAAGTTGCTCCCGAGTGTTTTGAGCCAGAGGGCGAAGAGTGCAGTGCAGGTGGAACAAATAGAATCTTGAATACAACAAGTTCTGGAGTTCGGTTAGATGATACACAGGTCTGCAGTCACCCTTCTTATCAAAAACTCTACTTTGTAGTTTGATGATTTTTCAATGAATTTATAGTGAACTAATGAGCATGCTGCACAACGTATTTGCAGAGCAAGTTATGTTTGAACGAGCTTAAAGATGATTCCTCTGAGGCTTCGAGGCCATGCCTGAGTGAGAGTTCAAGTGCAGCTTCATCAGATAATCAGATCGAATATGTGAGTTTGTTAATGTTGTCTACCCATTGGATGTCTTTCTTTTGTTCCTCGCTGATTCTGATGAATTGCTTTTCAGCAAAATCGGCCGAGCTTTCCTGTAGCATGCCATTCAGACAGTGGTAGTGAAGAGGATTCCAAAGTCTTCAAAACCCTTGGCCCTTCCCAGGCACCGGACGACCCAATATTGGAGCAGAAATATACTCCTCACTTGCCCTCCAAAGCTGCACCTCTATCGAACCGGGAGAGACTTGTGCTAAGGAAGCAAGCTCTGCAAATGAAGAAACGGCCAGTACTTGCCATTGGTATCTTCTTAGTCTTATTTCTTGTATTGTCTACCAAACTTCAAATTATTAGGCTGAGCATCTGTTCCCTGCCGTAGGGAGGAATAATGTCATCACCGGAGTAGCAAAAACAATACGGACACACTTCAAAAAGCATCCTCTTGCTGTTGTGAATATTAAGAACAGAGCAGATGGAACTCCAGTTCAACAGCTGATATCAGAACTAGAGGTTTGTAATGTACAACTGAGTATTGCTAGATCCCAGGTACTCTAAATTGAACTGAGCTTCTTCTCTATTCAATGGAAAAACAGGAGGCAACAGGATCGGTTCTTGTGTCGCGAGAACCAAACAAAGTGATTTTGTACAGAGGTTGGGGAGCGGACGTGACCCAGACAAGTTCCAGGGGAGATAGGGCAAATGAGGGGGAAAAGGAGGTGATCTCACCACAGCTCCTTGAGGCCATTAGATTAGAATGTGGATTGCACTCGGGTGAATCATAATAGCTGGATCCTGGACAACCTCTCCAGACGTGTCCTCTGGTCTTCTGTTTTGTTTACTTCTTTTTTTCGTCAGGTTGCAGTTGATCCTCTTTGTTTTTTGGGAAGATGATCATTGATTCAGTGTATTCTCATCCTCATCTTGTACGTCTGAGAAGCCCTTTGAATGAACTTTGCCATAACCAAAATCATATCTGGTGGAAACTCCCAGCAGTTGGAATCCGACAGAAAATGCGAGTGGCTGAGCAAAGCAACCCCCCTTTCCCCCATCATTTGTGCTGTTGAAAAACACTTTCACTGATGGCACAGTACACAGGTACGACGATGCTGCGACAAAAGGCAATGGTCTGTTTGCTGATTTGTCGCCACTGCCTACACCAAACCCTGATGTTCCTATTGACAGATTGCCCGGCCCGGGATGCCTGACCTCTTGCCCTCCGCAGATTGTGAATTCGACCAGAATCGACTTCTGATACTGGATACCGATAGATGCTGTCTCTGATTGTTAGTAGGCTTTATCTGCTCGCCGGTCATTCGGTTCACGGGCTAATATTGAAGCTACTACCAGTCTGTTAGGTTTAGGTAAAACCATCGTCCTGAATCAACTGATACTTTTTTTGTGTGGAAAAAATGAATCCACCGATACTGATTGGCCGTGTATCAGGTTGGTACGTTATTGTTATTACGAAAATGGTCGCAAATTCTGGATTTTGCTAGTCACATATGGAATATCTTTTAAAAGGACAGGACTAAAGTGCAGTGACGTATTAGGGTATGTATCGTGCTGCCTCTTAGAAGTGCTACACAGAAAAAATTATGTTAGAAACAGTAGAAAACTTGTCTTTTCTTAATTAAGAGATGTAAAATCTAATCCTTTTCACGCTTGAACTAAGCGGACTCGAGCAGTTACTAGGCGCCTATAGATTGGATCGATAAAATCTAAAAAACATATTAAGAGATGATCCCTTAGCAAAGATATCTCTCACCATATTTTGATTTTGTGTGACTTCACATTTTGCCGGCCTGATTCTTTGTATATGCATGTTGGTGTTGGTTGTGTGCACTCTAGTCGTATAGAGGCTGAGCCTATACTTATTGTGTTTGTATTCAATTGATGCTTTGTTATCAATTATAATAAAGAGCGTCCTTTATCAAAAAAATATCTCATTGCTAGAAATAAGACTAAGAGATAACCCATTGTACATCATATTTCATCATCTGGTTTTCGTTCGATTTTTCTTAATTAGCTGAGCAACTCTTTTCTTTTTAATGAATGCAGGATAACTACCATTTCAAAAAAATATTTCATCATCTCTTAAGTACATGGGACCTTAAGATAAAATCGACTTATCAATCACTCTATATGCCCTAATAGCCTTCTTTTTGAGTTGCATCTGTCTCTTCTCTCTTCTTGACATACATGACGTATGTGCATCAATACATGCACGCATGATACCAGTATAGTTTTTGTAGTTTCTTGTTTTCAAAAACTATTATCTCCCAAACAGTGTATCCAATCGATGATTTGCGGCTCACTTGCTCAGTTTGTACCAATGTTGATATATTTTGATGATCTCTTCTATGGGTAATCGACAAATTATAGCCACTTGTTTTATAGGTTACACCATTCTATAGACACGAGGGTAGCTCGATTACCGTATGACTCCATGCTCACGATAGTATTTCTATGGGCTGATATCATTTCTTGTTTTTAACACTTGAATACTCATCCTCTAATCATGACATCACAATGTCTACAAACATTTAACTATTGCCCGATAACTGTACACTATTATCACGAGAATTGTTTGCTATAACCTGACAACTGGTGTGACAAAAAGTTTGCGGAAACACAACACATGGGTCTTGTTTTGAAACCCTTGTCAAGACGAACCTAGTCATGGAGATGGATCACTAATTGGTTAAAGGTTTGTAAGATAAAAATTCAGATTTAGCAATTAAGGCAGATGCAAAACCTCATGACAAGCCGACTAACTAGCACACCCTCCACCATGCGCATGATGTGCTTTCACTCCCTTCACCATGCGGAAGAATAAGGGTTTGCGCATATGAAAGCGTTGACAAAAAATGGTATCAAAGAATGTTTGGCCCGGGGTGAAAGTAGTCCTTGTAGAGCAGTTATGCGCCGGTGGTCCTATCCCGACTGAAAACCCTCCTTTTGATCGAACCCTTAATGTTTAAAATATGCTCCATTTTCCTGTCCATTATCTTCTAGATGCTCATGATTATCATCTTCTTGGCATCTTTGTTCGAATCCAATGAATCAAAGAACACCTTTTGAGTTAACTCATCAAGCTTCCTGACTTGATACTCCTCATCCGACGAACTTTTTGAATCCATTGTTTTGCTTACAAAAGAATAATTTTTTTTTGATCAGATAGTTTGTCGAACACATAAAGAGCAAGATATAATCCGAGAAGAACCATATGTACCGTGGCGGTGTTAGGGGCGGCGAGAAATTTTGAGGCGGTGGTGGCTGTGCTAAGGTGTCGGCACACTGGCGGAGCTAGAGGATAGCCAATGCAGACGGATGATGGTCCGACTAAGTTGGAGGGATTTGATGAAATTTGTGATTGGTCCTGTCTGTCGGATCCGGCATGACAACTGCATCATGGTCTCCTCATATCCGCATCAGATATGAGGGTACCGGTCAATCCGAACGTATAAGGCCAACTCAAAAAATCTGGCTGGACTGTGATTTTGTGACCGTCATTTACCGAACGTATATGGAGCGTTTAAGTTGGCATTTTTTATGTTTATTCTGCTATCAAAAGGAGCTCTTGTTATCAACAATTTTGAGTTTTCTCGTTTTTTTGTCCGCGACAGGAAGAAGGAAAAGATAAGCATGGTTATGCTCATACACCACCTTAAGCTCGTAGTACCGTAGTGAGCTCGTAGTACCGTAGTGCATCTGGCATCTGCACAGCCGTATATCTTCTTTTTTTGACGCGAATCATGGCAGTGCCGACTTCTTTTCCCAATAGAAAAATAGAAGTTAATACCACAATTAGTACACTAACTTGTAGGGGTGGAAGCAGAATCATACGGAAACTTTAAAACCCCACATAACTGCCCCTCCAACTTGATTGCTGCCACAAATTAATACAAACGAGCCGGAACTGACCACGTGGCGTGTCAGGGTGGAGCTGTCGGACCATAGAATCACAATTTGCAGAAACCCCCTTGTGTTTGACGAATTCACACATTAAATGCAAGGCCGCCCGTACAAAAAAATACAGATAACCTCCGAGGCAACAAACCCTTCCAAAACCTTCTCCTTTCATGCCTCCACCTCCACCTCGACGTTGCCGAGGTGAACTAGGGGCGACGCCGTCGTGGGCCTCATCGACGGCGACAAAGTGCGGCGGCATGGAGCCGCAGCGAAGGGAACCTGCCGAATTCCCGCTTGAATATGGTTAGCTTCTCCCCTGTACCCTCCCATGTTCCTCCTCTGTTCCTCCCCTGTTCCTCCCCTGTTCCCCCCGATCTTTAGGTTTCTTTTCATCAGGACGATCCTTAGCGGTTTGTTTTGCACATTGGTACTAGCAGATTGTTGTGCACATCAGGAGGTTAGCACGACTAGGGTTTGGGGGGCGGGGGGATATGTGATCTGCCTGAATATGACATGATTGCAAGGAATCCGCCTGAATTGAGGGGATTTATAGATGTTGTAATGGAGGGGATTTATAGATGTTGTAATGGAGGGGGTTTATGTGACTATGTTGTTGCTATTACAGAAGGTGATATCTTGCTGTCATTATGTGGGGAAAGTTTCTGAAATTTGTGTTGCAGCTGTTAAATTGAATATGCACATGTGCACTGTAATTTGTAGGGTGTAGATGTGACTTTTATTGTGTAATTATGCTGAAAGGGTGGTCCTTTAGGTGGTAGTCAGTGCATATTATCAGTTTCAATATGAATATGTGCATACTGTTAATTCTGAATATGTGCACTTCATGTGTTTGACATTTTTCAATGCTTTCAACTGATTGTGCAATGTACAATGGAGAACCAAGTCAGTTGTTCTCAGTGGAGTTTGAGCACAATGGAATTTTCATTGGGCAATGCACAAATGGAGTGATGGGATTTTCTTACTATGGGTGAACTCATGAAGTTTTTGACTACTGCCATGCAGACTCATGGTCATTGGGTATGCTCAAGTATTGCTTATCTAGGCTGGACTATGACCCCACGGACCCTCAAGTCAAGGTGTATTGGGTTTTGCTAGGGAAGGACATAGTGGATGGGCTTGTATGTGTGGACAATCCAGATGTCATAGCTGCTATGGTGAGGGATAGTAGAGAATGCAAGACACTAGAGGTCATAGTTGATGAGCAGAACAAGATACACACACTGTATGATTATGTCATAGTGAAATAATGCCCAACATTTCCAGATACGACAACTGCAGAAGGAAATGAGGGTGCAGAGAATGCATAGGATAATGGGGGTGCAGTGGAAAGAGAGGATGTAGAGAATGTTGTGGGAAGAGAAGATGGAGGAATGTGGAGGAAATAGAAGAGGGAGAGAATGCAGAGGAAAGATGTCACGCCCAAGATGCGTTCCTATCCTTATTTCGGCACAAGGGCCTCGATAGGGATAGAAGTGCATCTCGTCGTGTTGCAAGAATGGATATCATTACAAGTACATTTACAGAAGAGATGAGTATATGGAATTGGCTGACACTCGCCACAAGCTACATCAAGATCACATCAATACAACAACATATTCAAACATCATACAGAAGAGAAGGGTTTGACTACAAACAAAATCAAACGATAAAATGACATCCATCCTTGCTATCCCAAGCTGCCGCCTAAAACCCATCTTAGATTGAAGAAGAAGAACTCCAAATCAAACAAGCATCGCTTTCACGATAAAGCATCGCATTACCTGTACCTGCAACTGTTGTGGTAGTAATCTGTGAGCCACATGGACTCAACAATCTCATTTCTAAGGGTATCAAGACTATTAAAGCTTAATGAGTGAGGTATGGTTAAGTGGTGAGGCTGCAGCAAGCGACTAAGCATTTGTTTGAGTGGCTAACTTACGAATACAGAAAGTAAAATGGGTGGTCTACGCATAACGGACATGATCTAGCAATGATCATTAAGTGATCCTGAACACATACTTACGTCAAACATAACCCCACCGTGTTCTCTCTCGGATAAGGACTCACGAGAAAAGACAGTCACGGTTACGCACATAGTTGATGTATTTTATTAGAGTTTACTTCAAGTTTGCTATGACCGGGTGTTAAACAAAGTATCCAAGTTTGCCACATAGCCGCGCGCATGGCTTTCCGAAAGATTTAACCCTGCAGGGATGCTCCAACTCATCCATCACTAATTAACCACACACCGCGGGAATAACCTCGACCACGGATCTTGTGATCATCCTAGGCAATTTCAAAGGAAATCTGACACCTCGAGACAGCCCGGAGAAGATCAGAGTTCCTCACGCAAGACATTCGAGAAAGATAAAACAAATCCAGCAAGGCTGCTCGACGTGCCAACAATTCCGATAGGAGCCGCGTATCTCGTTCTTAGGGCATGACAGATGAGTGACGCGTACAGTGGCCTGATAGAAATCTCCCGAGTTGCCTCGGGTTGGCCCCGCACAGTGCTCTAGTTTGAACCAACACTCATGAGTAGCACTGGCCCGTGTTGTTGATTAAGATCTGTGGGTGCCGGCGGGTCCCTATGCAATTTTATTAGTTATTAGGCAAATGTAGTACCAATGTTGGGCCTTGCCAGACAAGTTTTATTCCAAAACGAAAATCAAGGGGGTCCCCATAACAACCCTGAGCATGTGAAGAGTGCTCAATTATGGAACATAACACCGATTCACAAGTAACTAGGGCGGCAAGAGTGGAACAAATCACCAAGCAAAAGGCCAAGCCTTCCACCCTTTACCAAGTTTATAAGTGCATTAAATTAAATAGCAATAATATTGTGATAACAAAAGAATGCCCATGTTGTCACATGGAAGCAATTGCACCTGCAGCTAGAAACGCTATAAGAAGGGCTGAGCAAGCGATAACATAGCCAAACAATGGTTTGTTGGGAGGTGAAGGTTAGAGGCTTATCATGGCAATGTTGGGAGGCTTGACAAACAAGTGGTATGTAGCGATACATAACGATAAAAGTGGGACAACTAGCATAGCAATGATAGTAGTGGTATCCAGGGAAATGTGTCATCTTGCCTGAGATCCCGCTCGGAAGAAGAACGAGTCCATGAAGAAGACGATCCAACGTAGTCGAATGAATCCTCACACTCCGAACGCTTTCGAAATTCTATCGAGAAGAAACAAACCGGAAACAACAATCAACACACGATACTCCACAACATATGCATGAGATGATGCACAGACAAATATGATGCATGTCCAGTTTATTATGCAATGCATGACATGGCATGGCAAGAACAATAAACAACTACTACATATTAAGTGAAGTTCAATATTCAACGAGTTGCATATTGACAAAACTCCACGTTCGAATTATTTAGTTCACTCTCGTTAGGTACTCACCAATATTAAATGTTTTTAACATGGGTGGTCATGGCATAAGGCGAAGATGGAATTAAGCAACTTTAAATGGAGAGGGACAACATACATATAACAAAATAATAACTCTGCATATTATGAGAAAAGTGGTTAATGTTGTTTTATCATGGCAAGAGGTGAAGCATGAACAACTATATCATCTAGGCATTTTAAATGAGCTCGGAAGCAACGAATAACAATTTCGGAACGACCTCATATGCATATTATGAATTTGGTCCAGATATGTCCTAACACAATTTAATATTTATTAAACATGGAAATAAAGTGTGGCATGAGATTCTACACTTTTTTAGTCAAGTAACATATATAAAACATTTGCATCGGAGCTACGGTTTATTAGTTATGAAATAAATCATTTTACATGGCATTTACGCAAAATAAATAAAAACAGCAAGATAAACATTTTTATCACATGTGAAAGTTGGATATTGTGAATCTACATGAAATTCTAGTCACTTTTCATATATATATATAATTTTTATCCGATGCACGGTTGAAAAGTTATTAATGCATGAAGTCTAGTTTTTTTTTGCAAATCTGTAATTCCAGGAATAATAGACAAATTCTCCGAACGTGAAAAAAACTACAACGGGCCAAATCTAAGATCTGGCCCAATAGCATCTGGGCGCACAAAATTAAAACATGCCCTCGGGCGTCTGACAGGGAAGAAGAGCTGGGCTGGGCCGGGGGTCCTCACCATGGGCTCGGTGCGAGGTGGGCCGCGGGTGAGGCCGGCCCACGCACGGGAGCGAGGTGCTGGGGCGCTCGTCCCCTTCCCCGCTCGTTCCCGAGCGAGAAGGAGGACCGACGATGGAGGTCAATGGCACCGGCGGGGCAGCAAGTCATGTTCCGGCGAGGCAGAGGTTGGGGATGGACGGATCCTGCCAGGATCCTCCAGATCCGGGCGGCAAGGTCCCATTTCCGGCAACGAGCGACGAAGGACGGAGCTCCACAGCGAGCTGCGGCATCCATGGCGGCGGGAGCTCCTGCAAGAAGTGAGAGAGCATGCGAGGTGAGAGAGAGAGAGAGAGGAAGAGCAGAGAGAGGTCGGGGGCGGCGAAGCCTAGCCTACTCCGGCAAAGACGTCGCCGGTGTTGGCCTTCGTCGAGGGCCGACGAGCGGTGGAGGCTCGGGAGGACTCCTCCCTCGATCCAGATCGGATGAGCGCGAGGGGCAGCGAGTGACGCATGATGCAGGCCCGGTTCGGCTCAGGACGGGCCTCCCATGGGTTTGGGCGGGCCGCGACGGAGAGGGGCAGCCAGGGGTCGACGTGGCACCCTATGGTTGATCGAGGAGGCGGTTGCGGTGGCTAGCTGGCGGCGGCGGCGTGCCAAGTGGCGGCGGGGCAGGGGTTCGATGCGGAAAACAAGGCATGAGGCTTATGGATCCCAAATAGGCAGGTTAGGGGTGTTTATAAAGGGAATGAGGGGCTTGTGGGGACCCCGACTCATGAGTCATGATCACCGAATGCACGTGTACAGTGATCCCAGAGATCAATGCTCACTGAACACACGGAAGCTGAATAACAAGAGTCTTACATCCACACTTAACGTCTTACACAAATAATGACCACGAAGGTCTTAGTCTTACATAGATAGGGCCACACGGGCCAAACACTTAAACTAGAACAAGCAGCGAAAATCTTGGTCGAAAGCGTGAACCCGTGCCATCTGTCTTAACCTACAGGCATTTTGACTGGGAAGCGTCCTAGTTTGCATGTTCGACTCCAACGAACTCTTCAACATACTCCTGTTCTTCCATGCCTGGCCAATTAAATAACCAGTGGCAAGCCAATGAGTACTTTGAATGTACTCGCAAGCAACCCAAGTTGTGGAACAAGGTAACAATGATGCATGATATAGCACTAAATAGGTAAATTTGCGGAAAGCTAATTTTATATGCAAATGACATGATCAAGTAACTAGTGAGAATGCATCAACAACTAGTAGGTATTCATGTGAACAAATTGCAGTTATCATCGTAAGTGTTGGTTGAACATCTCATGTTCACTCATCACGCTAAGTCATCGGTCTTAGCTCATGTGACCTCTTGTCACTATCACACCCATACTCACACCAAGTTTTTGCGAAAACATTCAGACATAGTTAAGCAGCACCACCCAACTGTCCTTGACCGTGGACACGGCTATTCGAATAGTTTTACACTCTGTAGAGGTTTGCACACTTTACCCACAAGACTCGGGGAACTTCCGTGTCATCCACGACTCGCGGTATATAACATACCCAAGGTAAGCACCCGAACAACGCCTTTCCCCGAGCGATACTAAACAAAGAGTCCACTCGATTGGTATCCAACCCTCACGATGTACATCACACGAGCCTCGCTCTAATCGTACCATCCATGAGGGGACCAACGGTGTGCCCGATGCCTGTAAAGACATCTCATGATCGTACATACCGGTACAACCCCGTATCGAGAGTGACCACGCCACTCCCGCCACTAGTAATGCGGGCTCCTTGCCAGTACCCACCAAGGTAATCAACAAAGCCCCGTCCCATAAGGGGTATCGTGGTTGCACATGTAAGGTTGGGATGGTCAACAAATCTTAAATCTAATCCGTTTTCGAAAACACAATCTCAACTTGCTCCGACACACCACTTCTTTCTCAAGTGGTCACCCATCTTCTCATCATCTCCCTCGGGCATTAGTGACACCCAACGGGGTTTTCAAAAAGTCTTTGAAATCATTTCTTTCCTCCCATTACTATGCATAAATCCCGATCCCACTTGCGTAGCATCTACTAGCATCCTAACTACACCCACCCGCACAACCCTCATAAGGTGGTAGGGTCATGCACGATGCAAGTGCCAATGGAGAGGTACGGAGGCATCCCACCGAAAGGGGAACACCACATCACATGATCAATTATGATGAAAGTAAAGTGCTATATGACATGCAATAAAAATGGTTTCTCATCATGGTCAAAGGGCTGCTTGCCTGGCTTATCAACGTCTTCGAGGTCTTCACACACTTCTCGTCCACCCCCGAGCACTCCGTATATCTCGTCAACTACCGTCGGTAAACAACCATAATAAGCAACACAACAAGAAGAAAATAAAATTGCTCTATAAATAGGAGTTTTATTTTTCTTGGACACCTTGGGTCACAAGAAAAATAACCAGGAAGGTTTCATTGGATGTGGATCAAGGAGAAGTTTCTAAATGGAGGGGAAGATGGGAATGATAATCCTTTAAGATGTCAACAGAAAATATTTTTGTAAAAAGAAGTGGATGGACCCAACAAATAGAAAATGATTTTAGAAACAATTAGAAAGTGGTCTCACTGGTTTTGGAGTTGTGATGCCTTCCCTACGAATTTATTAAGATGGAATAAATGGAAAATGGTCCATTTATTAGATCCAACAGAATAGGTGCACGGTAAAAATGTTCAACATGGGTAGAAAAATAGGGCATGACATCTAGAGCCTCTGGAAATTTGAATCACTCAAATTGGAGTTGATATGAGGGATCTACCTATTTTACAAAGGGGGCAATTCATAGTTCAAATTCAAATTCAAATTTGAACTCAAGAGGGAAGTTATCTGGAAAAATGATTACGATATTTCTTTGGATAAAGTATGTTTTTTTGAACAATTGGGACTTTGAACCATCAGATTTGGAGTTGATATGAATTTACTACGAATTGTTTGCTTCTTTGAAGAAAACAGAAAGGCAAAAAGGAAATTACCAAAAATGGCTAAATCCCGCTCCGAGCGCGAGATAGCACTGGGCTGGCCAAACTGTTCGGCTGCGCGCGCGAAGGGACACATCGGAGACGTATTCGGTGGAATACGCCTCCACCACAGGGAGGCGGGAATCAGCGGGGGCGCCTCCACTTAAAACAGGGGGGCCCGGCCTTACCAACTGACCGGCGGGCCCCGTTTGGCAGGTTCTCCCTTCACCTCCCGCCCGCGTAGGGAGGGCGAAGGAGCCTGGCCGAGCGCCCGTCAGCACCTGACCCAATGGCTCCGGCCACCTCCGGGGGCGCTCCGGCCACCGGAGGGCTACGAGCGCCCGTCCACACTCGCCTGGGGGCTCCAAGCCTTGGGGAAAGACCGAGGCCGAGGGAAGCTTGGCCATGGCGGAGGTGACTGACGGAGGAGACGCTCCTGGTGCGGCAGCAGCGGAGGGGAGGGAATGGCGAGCAGAGAGGGGGCTTCAAGGAGTCAAGGGGGAGGCTCCAATCTGGCTAGAGGAAGAAAGGGAGCACCGGGAGCTCGGATTTGAGCGGTGGAAGCAATGGCGGCCATGGGGCGGATGCAGGGCACGACAAGGCAAACGGGGATGTCCGGGCGGTTCACGGGGGAAGGGAGAGAGCGAAGGGAGCGAGAGGGAGGCCCCACGGGGTCTCTTATAGCCGGCACATGTCACACCATGGACCATGTCCACGAGAGGTGCTCGGGCATGCCTAGCAGGGGAGAGAGGAGGGCAGGAGGAGGGGCCCGACCGTGTGGCATGACGAGGACGTCGAGGCGACCTCGGGAGATACGACCCTGGCGCCCAAGGTTGTCGGGTGCCTCTGATTGGGCAAGCTACAGTGCGTGGGTGCACTGTAGCGTGCTCCAGAGCATGAGCCTTGCATGCCAAGGCATGTCTTTGGCATGTAGGGCGTGACCACTGGTGTCTAGGGTATCTAGGATGGTCTAAAATAAGTCCTACTGGCCTTGGATGCCCTGGGTGGCTGATATAATATGAGAGAGAGGGGAAAACTTGCTGTCCATGGGGTAAAAATGGGGCTGTTACCACACAAATCATTGAGCTGGGGGCTGGGTTTCTTACTGGAGGTAAAGGGGAATTACTAAGGGCTCTGGTAAAAAATTGAGGTTAAGGAGATCAATGGAAGAGGTGAAAACACCAGTTTTGGTTTTCTGCCAGAAGGTGTTTGATAGAGTTTTGAACAAGCAAAAGGCATCCACTTGCTATGGGATTTAATAGGATGAAATTATGGGTAAAAATATGAGTGATCACAAGTTTTGAGCTCATTTGAGAAAAGTTGGCAATACAAATGTTGTAAACCCTAGAAATGGGCACAAATGGATTTTCTTAGATCTAGCTATGCAAATCCATTCCCCTTGATGCACCACTTGATGTGGTTACATATTCTAGGGACTATAACATGCACAAAAAGTTTAGGGCCCAATGGGGAAACTTGGCAATGTAATATTACCAAAGTCTTGAAATCAGCAGAGATGGTTTTGAGGGGATTTGGACAAGTTAATCTAATCTCCTTGATGCACCACTTGGTGTGGATGCATTATTGGAGGATTCTAACATACCCACAAAGTTTGAGCTTAAGGGGAGACAATTTGTAATGTAGAGTTGCTCAAATTTGGATCTGGACAAAGAGGGTTTTGGGATATTTTGGTGAGCCAAAACAATTGAGATTGATATGAAACTTGGCAAGATGACCACATATATCATATGTGTCATGCTAGAATTTTCTTGGATTTATTTGAGAATATTTCTTATAGAAATATTTCAAATGCTTCGAATAGGCAGAAATGGTTTTGAAGGTTTTTGTCCAATACTTTGAACATGACCATGCCTTGAAACTCTTATATATGGACAATATATGTCCATTGAGCTTTCCTAAATTTTCCCAAATATTTTTAAAGCATTTAAATAAAATTTTCCTATAAAAGACCATTTCTGGCCTTAAGAAAAAACATTTAAATAAAATATGAAAATAATCTTTTAAAATAATATTTTGTGGTTTTGGGAAGTTATATATATAGTAGGTTCCAAATAAAGTATTTGGGGAAAAATTATCCACCCAATTTGGGGACTTGCAGTGCAAATCTCAATTCAGGGGGTTTTGCAAACCTAATTTGAATAAAGCTTTTTGGCCAAAATAATATTTTGTAAAAATATAATTAAGTCCTATTCACATGGCATGATCATTTGACAAGAGTTGAGACCAAGGAAAAGAGTTTTGAGAGTAGAAGGGATTTTATAAATATAGAGCACATGAAAGCAAACAAGAAATCAACAATCAAGTCAAGCATCACAAGCACAGAAAAAGTTTCAATTGGCCCTGATTTTTGAGTCATGGTAACTTAGTCATGAGAGGAAAAACATAGGGTGTGACAGGGCTAGGTTAGGGGTTTTAGCCGGTTTTCGGACCCTCCGATCGTGATCGGATGGCTCCGGTCACGGGGTAGGATAGGTGGGTTGGTGGGCTGTGTAGGTGGGCTAGGTGGAGAAGAGAGGGAGGTTTGTGGCCCGTGACATGAGGTTTTAAAACACCGAAAACGTCCGATAATAAACCTATGACCGCGCTGCTACGGTTAACCGATGGGGTATCAAACGAACTCGGAATGCAACGAAATTTGGCAGGCGGTCCACCTACAATAAAACAAGACCGCACGCCAACTTTTGACCCAATCCGAGAATATTTTCCACGTGCTTTAAAAACAGGTTTTTTTAACGATGCTGCGGGCGCGTGCGTGTGTGGTTGGTGTCGAAAGGTTGACGACACGAACATAGAGAACCGACAGCTACTCACGGATGCAAGTTTTCGAAAACGGGTGATGATGCTATGTAGATGATGCGAATGATGCAATGATGAATGCAACAACCAAACGAAACACATACGAGAATGGAAATAAAAGGGGAATCTTCTGGAGCGTTGGTCCGGGCTGTTACAACTGAGAGGATGGAGGAAATGTAGAGGAATTAGATGAGGGAGAGACTGAAGAGGATGGAGGAGAAGAGTGAAGTGAAAGAGGCCTTGAGTTTTATGAGAGTGACTATGATTGTGAAGATGGAGATGATGATCTATTTGAGCAAAATGTTGACAAAACTTTGAATGACAACAATGAACAAGAGGAAGAGATTTTTGAGGAGGAAGATCCATTGGATGATGATGACTTGAACCTATCAAAAGATGAGCTTGAGAAGTTGCACTACAAGTTCAGAACATTCAATGCTGAAATGGATATGGCCAACCCTATCTTCAGGGTTGGGCAAGTATTTGGAGAAATGAGAGAGCCGAGGGAAGCAATCACTGCATACGCAGTAAAGAACAGAGTCAAAATCTACAAAATCATAAATGAGGCAGAGAGATTTAATGCAGTTTGTCAAGCTGACTGCCCTTGGAGGTTGAAAGCATCTAAAGACAACATAACTGGAAACATTGTCATAAGAGAGTACAATTCAGAGCACAGTTGCAAGAAAACATGGGATTCCAAGTGCTTGACTATTAAGTACCTCACTCGGATGTTCCTTGAAGAGTTCAGAGACAACTAGAGCATGGATTTGGGTTCATTTGGAAGAAAAGTTCAATAGAAGTTCAAGCTGAATCTAGTAAGAATGAAACTTGGTAGGGCCAGGAGTGCAACACTCAAGATCATACATGGAGATGAGAAAGCATGGTATGGTATGCTATGGGACTATGGACAAGAATTGAGAAGAAGCAACCCAGGGAGCAAATTCATTGTTTGCACAACCAAGGTAAAGGAAAAGGATGACCAGCTTCCAAAGGATCACCTGTCCTCATTGTATTGGTCATATGATGCTTGCAAGAGAGGATTCTTGAGTGGATGCATGCCAATTATTTTTGTTGATGGGTGTCACCTAAAGAGCAAATATAAAGGTGTGTTACTCACAGTTGTTGGCATTGATCCCAATGATTCCATATTTCCAATTGCAATGGGGATGGTGGAAGTAGAATCAACTTACTCTTTGGAATGGTTTCTCACCACTTTCAAGAATGATTTAAACATCATGAATACATTACCTTTCACTATAATGAGTGATAAGCAAAAGGTAATTTTTCCAACTCTTTGTCATTCATTTTTGTTACTTTCAAAACTTTGCTGACATGTTTGAGTATCTAAATATTGCAGGGTTTGATAAATGTTGTTGAGAAGATCTAGCCAGATGCAGAACACAAATTTTGTGTTAGACATCTTTATCAAAACTTCCATCAAAAGTTTAAAGGGGAACACTGAAGAACATGTTGTGGGCCATTGCTAGATCAAACAATGTGGAAAAGTGGACCTTGAACAGAGACAAACTCAGAGAACAAAACATAGAGGCATGCAATTGGTTGGATGGCAAGCCCCCCAATCAATGGGTGAAAGCATTTTTTAGAGATTTTCCTAAATGTGATATCTTGCTCAACAACATGTTAGAAGTGTATAATAGGTACACTTGTGCACTTTAAGCTTTTGTACTTAATTATTACTCATTGCAAATGTATTTTGTTGAACTAACTGCAATTATTACTCTCTGTCATGTTGCAACTCTATCTTGGATGCTAGGAAGTTATGTGTTATTTTAATGCTAGAGTGCATAACACATAAGATTACTGTGAGGCATGAAAAAACACAGAGAAGCTACAGAGAAATGGCCTGGACTGATCTGCCCAAAAATTAGAAAGAAACTGAACAAGAATGCAGAGTTCTCAGGTAATTGCCATCTAATACACTCAGGAGATGGTATCTATGGTGTTGAATCAAGACATAACAAATACATTGTAGATATTCCAGCTAGAACATGTGACTGCAATAGGTTTCAGTTTAGTGGCATTCCTTGCAATCATGTCATATCATGTTGTAGAGCTAACAGGATAGCCCCAGAAACATTGGTTCACAAGTGCTACATCATTGATAATTACCTTAAGGCATATGGGCACAACATCATGCCTATGAGGGATAGGAAAATATGGGAAAAGATGAATGGAATTGCAATCCACCCTCCAGTCTTCGCAAAGAAAATGGTTAGGCCAGCAAAGAATAGGAAGAAGACACCAGAAGGAAAGAAGAAGAAAGATGGAACTGTTTACATCAACAAAAAAGGAGTGACAATGCATTGTCCTGTGTGTGGCAATGCTTACCATAACAAGAAAGGACATACCAAATATATGAGGGAGCAAAATGAAGCCCAACTGCAAGATGATGAAGAAATTGAAGATCCTTCAATTCTACAGGTTTATTCAGTCAACTGCATTTAAGTTCAGTTTAAAAAAATATGAACTATGCCTAATTGCAGTTTCTTGTAACTCAGGACATTATGCCAACTAGACTCCATGCCACGCATGATCCTATGAATGACAGGAGCAGTATGGTGTACACCATGGGCCAAGAGGTAATTTGGAATCCTGGTACACATGCCAAATTTCTTAAATTCTAAATGTTTTTCAATTGTGTTGAAGAAGTCCAAATTTTTGTTTCTAACTACAGGAGAGAGCATATGTTAGCAGTTGGAATCCTCCTGGACCACTTCCAGAAGAGTCTGCTTTTGTAGTACAAGCTAGGGATTTCTGCAAGGTACATGCTTCCCCTCCTAGAAGAACCACTACCACAACAACAACCATGGTGAGGGGAAGAGGAAGAGGCAGGTCTAGAGCTGCACCAGAACCACATCCATATGAGCCTGGGACAAGTGCAGCTGGAGGAAGAGGAAGGAAGAAAAGGAGATCATCTGCTACAGGTAGGGGAGGAGCTGCTGGGAGGGGAGGAGTTGCTGGGACGGGAGGAGCTGCAGGTAGGAGGCCAGCTAGCTCCTATGCAGGATACAGGCTCATGTTTGGTGATGATGGAGCAAGGGATCCAATCCCTGACCTGAATTTGACTGATGAAATTGCAGTTTCTCAGAATGCTCCTAGAGGTGCTAAACCTGACAACTAGGCTTCACTGTAGAAGTTCATGAATGAACTTGATGCTAAACTATGAAGTTCATGCCTAAACTTGATGCTCCAATTTTTGTTATAGAAGACCTTTTCTATGTATGAAGTTTCAATTTTTGTATGATACAAAGCTGCTACAAAGTTGTTTTAGTGCTGCTACAAACTTGTTTTAGTTCTGCTACAAAATTGCATGCTAAAAAATTGTGTTGGCAGAAAGTTAAAAAAAACAAAAAAATGGTGGTGCTAGGTATCAAACCTAGAACCTATTACTATGCTGGGTGTCCCTTCGACCAGTAGGCTATGTGAGGATATCGAGCAAATAAGTCATTAGTTTGTTTTTGTATAATTCTCTGCATCGTCTCCCACCTCTACTTCACCACTCCTCTACTCCTCTACTCCTCTACTCCTCTGTTACACCACTCCACACCGCAATGCCTCCTCGTCATAGACCACTGGATGCCACTCCTTTGAGGTCGCAGATGCCGCTCCCGTACGTGTATGAGGCTTTCCCGCACCTGCTTCAGCCCATTGCAGCTTTCTCACCGGAGGTCCTGGAGGCAACAAGGGCATGACGATGGCGGGAAAGGGCGGAGCGGATCCAGGACGACTCCCTGTCTTGGTCCTAGTGCATGTGGGAGTGGAGGCAAGCCATGCAGGATATGGAGGCGGATCTAACATCGCGTCTCCACTGGGAAGCATTCGTTAATTTTTGCAGGGATCAAGCGGATCATGAGCTACGCAATCTGGGTCAAAGAATTTGGTTCGAGAGCTCACAGGAGGAGCGAGCCAGGATGCCGTCCCCAACCACGCCGCCGACGGAGTTCGTGCACTGGGTAAGGAGGGAGGCCGAGGGGGCAGATCCACGAGGCAGATCGAGGTGGGAGTGCATATCCGGCTTGATGTCGTCCAACGTTCCACCACATCCAGAGCCCGTTGATCCCCTGCCATTCCTATCTCCACGGCCAGGATCCAACTGAATCTTCAACCGAGCAAACAACAAGAGAAATGTGAGTTCTCTGAATTTCTTCATTGTGAGCTGAAAGCAAAGAGAGAAAAAGGATAGTGTATGAATTTCTTTATTGTGTTCTCTAATATTATGTTGTATGAATTTCTTTATTGTGTTCTCTAATATTATGTTGTATGAATTTCTTTATTGTGTTCTCTAATATTATGTTGTATGAATTTCTTTATTGTGTTTCAATGTTCTCTGAATTATAATTTCACAGTTCTCTTACTTTGTCAGTTCTCTGAATTTCTAAATGTTCTGAATTAGTGCATCTCTGAATCTGTGAAATAGGTGTTTTCTCTGAATTTTAACTTCACAGAATCTGCAAACTGAATTATAATCATTTCATATGAATGCACACTGAATTATAGCAGACCAAATGATTTCTTAAGTTCGAACCATAGGCACCAAATGATTTCATTTCATATCATTCCATTATAATCATTACAACTTGCAAAACTAAATAGAAGATTGTCTCACTGCTAAAGATAAGATAGGCTCACAACTAGCTTGCCAATCCCTGCCTAGGCCTCACACAAAACCCCTTATCATGAGAGCTACAACACCATACACAATTGCAAAAAAGCACACCAAACCAACTATGCAAAGTTCCCTACTATCCCTTGACTTCAGCTCCTTCTTATGTTTCATGTTGATGGCCTTTCTCTCTTCCTTCATCCTCATAAGTTCAGCATCCTTGTCAAACACACATTTTTGCAGAGCCAAATTTTCTTCAGCCAGCTTGCCAATCACCTGCCTAGGCCTCCCCTCCCACTCTTTGTCCACCCACTTGAGATAAGCACATGTGTCATACCCCTACAAAACAAATAAAACCAAATGTTCAGTACACCACATTCGACATTCCATTTTTTTTACAAAAGTTGGGCACTTGGCTAACCTCACGAGGACACACAAGAAATCTACGACCATAGTCGTATCCATCAGAGCAAACTCTCCTCACAGGGTTAAGTAAGTCGCTACAATGGTCACTCTTGTCATTGCCATTGAAAGCAACATCAGAGGAGGATATAGGTATACTCCAGTCAAACTCTGGTAAGCTTTCAGTCCCCTGGCATCAAATCACATGTTATCATATTAAATCACAGACGCATCCGAAGCAAATCACATGTTACAATTGAAATCATGGACGTATTCGAAGCAAATGGGCGAGGGGAAGCATGTACCTTGCAGAAATCGACATCCATGTAGCGCACCTCGCCGGTGATCTTCTCCCAAGGCTGGTCGTCCTTCGTCTTGTCGACGTCGGCGAGGTCACATCCATGGAGCCGGAGAGGCTGGCTCGAGGACGACGATGCCCCTGTCCCACGACGTCCTGCCTGCTGCTTCCAGGTCGAGGATGACGACGCCTTCATCGCGCTGGCGGACAGACGGTGGCAGAGACTGCTGCCGGTGGGGAGTGATGCGGCGACGGGGGGAGCTAGGAATTTAGGAGAGGCCGACGGAGGGGGTGACGACGGAGAGGAAAGGAGAATCGATGCAGGAGAGAGGAGGGATTTAGAGAGAGATTCGGCCGTGCAACAGAATAACTTAGAGTTTGAGTTTTTTTTTGTAAAAATACCGTGCCGACCAGACGTGTACCAAAATCCAATGTGGCACGTCAAATATCGCGTCAATTTGTATTAATTTGTGACATTAATCGAGTTGGAAGGCTGGTTTTGCGTTTTTTTAGTTCTTGTATGAATCTGTTCCCATCTTTAGAAGTTGTTGTACTAATTGTGGTATTAACTCCAAAAACAGTATACGTACCTGCACCGGAAAAACAACAAAGTAGAGCACAGCTTTTGCCTTCCCAACCTTACAAAATCCAGCTTTAACTTTAGCGCTGCAAGATGACAAAGCCGCGCCTTTTGGCCAAGCCTGCACCTGCATGCGCGCAACGGGAGTACGCGTAGGCGTACGTAGGAATCGCTTTACCCGACCCAGACATGGCAGGCTCGGAATCTTTGCCGCACGAGACGAAAGGCCAAGAAAAAAACTTCTAAAAAGACTGCGCCTGCGCGCGGGCAGAATTACCGCTTTGTTTGGCGTGGTTTGTCCTTGAAAGGTACTTCATGGAATCCACGCTCATGTTGGGTGCCTCCCATGGCCATAGGCAGGCACGTACGCTCATCAGAGAGGCCACATGCATGATAACATGATGGAACGCTCCCGGGACATCCCGGATTTACAGGTGACGGGACCATGATGGATTGTTTTCGCATCTCAGGGAACATCGGCCCGATGCCTGCCACTGAGTAGCAGGGACCCCCCAAAATTACCACACGAAGCATATACACCGAATCAATCTTACACGGACGATACAACAGTTTTTTGCTTGACCTAATTCGATTCGACCGGTCCGCCTAGGACCTCGCCTCTCATGCATGTTCGGAGCGTCTTACGGGTATGAGATCATCTGCATCGGTATCTAGCTAATCTTGTACGTCCACAGCGTCCGAGCGTGTCGACAGAGATGGCCCAATCACCCCTTATTTTCCTTTCGGTGCAACCATATACCTTAAACTTCACACCTCAAATCTATACACTACACAATGCAACACAAAAGCTACGCACTACTATATGGATAAATTAATTTACTACTACTCGTCGTCGTCGGAGATGCAAATGTCCTCTGTCCAGCAGCTCTCGGTTGTTAGTCACAACTTGCGGCTCCAGCTCCTCGTTGGACTCCGATGTCTATGAAATCGTTGGCCTCCACCTTCTCCGCTTGGGCGACCTCGTATTCTGCTTGTGCATCTTTCATGTTGAATCCGGTAACTGAAATCGTCGGGTCTGCCTCACTTTCCTTCACCTCCTCCTCCTCATGCTCCAGACTGTCCGGAGGCAGGCCGACTGTAAGCCGAGCGGCGTGCCAAGCCCGGACATGCTCTATGAGCTGCAACCGACGCACCGGAGTGAGCATCGTGTAAGTGGTGATCCGTTGTCAGGCCAGAGCTACGAGAGACGGCGAGCGGATGTGGTGGGTGGCGGTGCAGAAGGGAGGGAAATGGGATTGCAGATAGGGGTCGTCGTCCTGCCTAGATAGCCGGATTTGCCCCCTCGAGCGCCGTTCTCACCGGACCATTAGGGTAACGACGGGTGTCCGTATGGGGCCTACACGTCAGTCCAACGTGACGGACACCCTCGAATATGTCCGGGCCTCCTTATATTCGCCCTGGATTTGGGTTGAATATGAGCGCGGGGGAGGAAGGGTTCAACTCGGACGTATACGTCATACTTGAAGAGTATGGCTAGATTATATATTTGTGATCGGACAATAACCTGGCCGTTCATCCGGATGTATAAGAGAGACGTTTGAGGAACCTGACTATAGGTGCTCTTACAAGGTAAAATCAAGGATCCTTGGAGATCTTTCAACACCAGTTCAGTGTAGGGACATTCAAGGCGAGTTTGGCAGTCTATGCCTTTTGTCTACGATTTCGCATCATCGCCAAAAGATGTTGGATAAATTCATGCACCGACGACAGCACAGCCAAGTGCCCGGCCAGGCCACAAGAAAAGCTAGTACCAGGGAAGAAAGATGGGCATTCCAGTCCTCTACCTTCTCCGCTTGGATGACCTCGTACTCCCTATCGTTGAGGTGTGGATTCAGCGCGCCCGTATGAGTTCCCACAAGCTGATCGACTAATTGGCAAACATCTACTCCTCTCAGGCTGTCACAATCATGGCTTGTGGGCTTGTCTAATCTCAGTCTAAGGTATGCCACATAGTTTATTAATTTTACATTTGGATTATATAAACTACCAATTAGAATAAATTACAAATGTTAGTACTTGTTTCTGTACTGACTAGAAGTTTAGGATTGCATAAAGCATGAAGAAGAAGCGAGCAATAGTTTACAGATGAAGCCATTTGGTTTAATCACCCAATCTACGGATGAGAATGCACAGCGACATGTATATATTTTAGGAGTCAAATCACTACAAAGCTTGAGGGCATGTTCTGCATGGAATAGATGTACACCTAGGCTAGTATTTTTTTAAGCTATTTTCAATGTAATAGCAAAACAAATATTGTCATTGTTTGTTTCTTATCGCAATGAAAGCAGCTCAGGCTGCATTTCGTCAAAATATATTTAAGAATTAATATACTTTGGTGTTGCATTTCGTGCATGTGCATTGTCCTTTTCGTCCTATCTATGCTTAAATCCTGGCTCCGTCCTTGCCAGTCATCGATGATGTGTAATGTGTGCTAGCGTGTACGTGTTTGATTTGATCATCCAGTGCTATCTCTTGCTGCGTCAAGGTGTCCCTGAGGTGGATCAACTAGTGGCAACAAGCATAATAGCAACTCCAGCGGATTCTCCAAAATTGTTTTAGATTGCACTCTAACAAAAGTTGGACACCGTTGAGCTATACCCTTAGTGTCATTCATACTTACAGAACCAACCCAGTTTGGATGGCTTCAAACTTCAAACTGCCGCTTCTGTTATTCTTGAAGTGTTGAACCAATACACTTTGAAATATTCTCTGTTTGCCCGGACACTTTGGAGCGCCCCATTTTTCATCGGCACTTTCGAGTTGTCTTAGGTTGCGTCTCTGCTGGTCACACCATAAGTTCAGTACATCCGCTTCTTTTCTACTAGTTCTTCCGAGTTGTAACTTAGCTTTTTTTTCTTTTACAAATACTCATTATGAGAACCCCTATGTTTGTTGCGGTACTACCGACCAATTGGTTTTATCCATTACTTCTGAGCTGCTCTATCTTCGCATAAAATATGCTATGTTCATCGTTTGGAACCACAGCTCAACCTCAAATGGGTACTCCTGACTATTGTATTTCATCTGATTTCTGAACGTTGCATTGACCGTTCAAGTGTATTTGTATTGTTTCCATATAGTTCTGCTAGTTTACTACTGATTCTTTTGAGCCTAGTTATTTTTTTCAGTAATGGCTAAATTTTAGACCCTCTACAAATGTCATTCCATACACACTCATGGTTGCAACCATCTCTTACCATCACAAGTCATTCCTCTTATGCAAGCCACTCCACGCACTCTATCCCACTTCGCTCTACTCGATTAATCTCCACCCGAGTAATAGAGATCCAAGACAAGAAAAGAAGAAAGTGTTGGGTAATTACATGTTTTTTTTATTCTTTGGAAGCTAATAACTCCTTTCTTGAATCCTTACACCTCGAATTCATATCTTGGCAAAGTCGTTGGAGACTCGTATGTACCCGAGTGAGACCATACTTTGCAACAGTCGGGTTCCCAATGCCAACCTATCAATATGGGGCCAAATTGTTAGAGATATATTTGAAATCCATGTATTTGATAGTCTAGTATTTGTAATCCGTCTCCTACCTTATCTTTAGGAGAGACTTTTTGCCCTTCAAATTTTGTATCCAATATATATTCACCCTTGAGGCTCAATAATACATCCATCATATTCTACATCAATCCATTTCTCTCTTTCAACATGGTATCACTCTAACCGATCCAACCCTATCCGTCGCCGTCGCTTCCGCCCCGTGCGCTGCCCCTGGGGCGATCGGTCTCCACGACTGCCGCCAGGGGCCGCGCCGCCCGTAACTAGGGTTCGTCCGCCAGTCGTGTTGACCGGCTGCCCTAGAGAGTCCTTTTCCCGATCTCTTGACCCGAGTTTTTTCTCTCTTCCGCCGATCACTTTGATCCGTGTGTTTTTTTGGTTTTCCGATCTTAGACCGGTTTGCATCGTCCGCCGCCGCCGTCGACCCCGTGCCTCTACTCCGAAACCGACGCGACCAACAGGCCTCTACTCCGACCCGACGGCCTCGCGCACCGCGACAGCCCGCCACGGCCGTCGTCCGTGCATCTGTCTGCCCGTCGTTCTATGACGGCCATCGCCGCCCCGTGCTGAACAGGACGCCTGCATCACCCACCTACTGTCTCCGTCACCACTCATCGGCCGCCTCGGGATCGTCGGCTACCTCCGCTTGCCGGCCCCCTCGCCGGCTGCCTTGGGCTTACCGGTTGTCGGGCTCACCGGCTGCGCCAGGCCTCCCAGCTGCCTTGGGCTTGCCAGTTGTCGGCTGCCGCTAGTTGTCGGGCTCGCCGGCTACGCCGGGCCTGTCGGCTGCCTACGGCTCACCGACCCATCGCCGGCCTCCTTCGGCATGTCGCTCCCCGCCGGCCGATGTCGCCTTGGTCTGCTCGACCACCCCACTTCACCGTCCCCGACGCTATCAACATCACCGAGCAGCACCCCTGACCTCGCGTGTGATCAGATAGATTACCCGCGCGTCGCGATCGACTCCATTCGCGCCGTGTGACTCACCTGATCAGTCGGGTGCATGCGCCTCCATAGGTCCTATGAAGGTTGTCCCTGAGTACAGCGCCCCTCCACCACTCGAGCAACGGGCTATCGCAGCGCCGCCTCATCAGGCCACAGCGCCGCCGCCCCGTGGTTCTCCCCGCGGTTGCCCCGACCCGTGAGCCGCCGCTACACCACCCCTTCGGGTTGTAGCACCGTGGCACGCGGTCCCCGCCGCCGTCCATGGTTGTCTCCATGGCTGCACCAGCCCGTGCCCTGCCATTGCGTCGCCCCACCGGGCCGTAGCGTCGCAGCATGCGATCCACGCCGCCACCCTGAGTTCTTCCCGCTGTCTCCCCGACCCCCGCGCAGCCGCTTCGTTGCCCATTCGGGCCATAGCGCAGCGGCGCGCGGTCCACTTCGCCGTCCCCGCTCGTCGACTTCTACGTGGCATGCGTCGTGCCGCCTCCCATGGCGCAAAAATGCCATCGTCCGTGCTGGTCTTCGTCACACTGTCGGGTTCTTCCTCGCCTACTTCGAGCATCGCCGCCGCGAACCTAACCAGCCGCCGCCGCCGTTAGGCCTCCGCCGCCGCTTATCTTCGGTGCCGCTGCAGCTCACTCACCCGAGCCGCGCCGCCCGTCCACCCGCTTCATCCTCGCCCGGCACCAGCTCATCGCCAGCGTCACCGTCGTCTTCCCCGACCACTTCATCTACTTCGACCACCGCGGGCGACATCGCCCCCTCGCCGATTTGCCCCGCAACCGTCGTCGAGTTCTTCTCTGTTAGCCTCCTCGACATGGCGTACAAGTTGTGTGTAGGTCCCTGTCTACGCATGCCCGGTGCTGGCAACACCATCGCGTGCCTTCGTCCGCGGTGTGTTCTCAGGCCTGCCAAGCCTGGAGCGACGCATCGGCAACATCGACTTCGTTCGTCTACGCATGCACGGTGCTGGCAACACCATTGTGTGCCTTCGTTCACGATGAGTCCCCGGGCTAGGCAAACCCAGCATGACGCATCTCAGCTACGTCTTCTTCCCAGTGCACCACTACTTCGACACCATTGCGCCCATGAGTAACTCGGCGCCTCCTTGCGCTCACGGCTCCATGGCGACTTCCTCGACACCGGCTACCTCGACTCGACATCGACCACAACATTCTTCGCACGGCTACCTCGACCACCGCTACGCCATCCTATGCTCTCGGCTACCCTGACATCGGCAGAAAGGGCTATCACCTCGCTTGAGCAACTCATCGGCTTCCTCTACAGTCGACGCATCCGTGATGTGACACCGTCCCCGATGCTCCCGCTGGGACTGCGGGGGGATGTCAGTCGTCGGCTGTTATTCTCTCTAGTCTGACCATTCACGACGCTCCTGTTATTCGCAACGCTACCGCTACGACCGGGGGAGGGGGGTGTTAGAGATATATTTGGAGTCCATGTATTTGGTAGTCTAGGATTTGTAATCCGTCTCCTACCTTATCTCTAGAAGAGGTTTCTTGCCCTCCAAGTCTCATACCCAATATATACTCATCCTTGATGCTCAATAATACATCCATCATATTTTACACCAATTCCTTTCTCCCTTTCAACACAAATGATGCGTACTTAGCGCGGCTATGGAGACCCGTATGTACACGAGTGCCCCAGTCTTTGTAACCTGTTGGGTCCTAGCTGTCAGCCCCTCGGTGCACGAACCATTTTTTTATTTTAGAAAAGGAGGATGTACCCCCGGCCTCTGAATCTCGGCGATGCATGCAACGACGTTACAAAGTAATACATCAGTAGGTCTGAAGCCACCATCTTGGCAACACCTGTCGTTACTCCTATCCCCTTGATGAAGGGGTGCCGAATGTCCGAGCCGAATACCAAACAAACATCGCACCAAAGCCTAACATCTAAAACCGGATGCCCCAGCCCAGCCACATACCGGGACTGTGTCACACACCGGTCCGGCGCACTCTCAGAAGTCGCCGCCGCCGTTTTCCACTGATCCATCTCCAGAGCAGGTACTAACGCACCGACCTTGCCAGGCCTGCCGTCGACACCACCACGGTGCCAAACAACGCCACCATCCTGCACGTATCCATCCACACGCGCCCATCGCCGAAACACCGCAGCGCCATGCCGCCGGGATCCGCCGTCGGCCTTGCGGTAGATGTAATACCGCTCCTCCTCTAGTCCCCTCCAGCTAGCACTTGCTCCAAAATGATGCCCCCAGGAGGGAGAACAACATCGAAGGCGCCGTCATCGTCCGATCTGGGAGACCCAGATATAGGATTTTCCCCGGAGCATCCCGAGCGTGATGATGCAAACTGCAACGACGATGCCTTAACAAGGAAACGACATCGGAGACGCCGCCATCGTCTGCCATGACCGAAGTCGACGTGATTTTCATCGGCAGTTGCGCCACCAAGCCGTGCGCTGCCGGCGTCGTTGGTCCCTTCAACCTGAGCAAACTCCAAAAACGATGTCCTCAACAGGGACTACGACGCAAAAGCACCGCCATCGCTCGATCCCAATGAGATCTAGGGTTTCCCCCGGAGTTGCCCATGGTGTCAAGGACCCAGACCAGGGTTGAATCCCAACGTTATCAGAACCCGTCAAGATCCGCCCAGTCGCCGATGTGCCGCACCCGCCACCACGCCGTCCGCCACCCGGTGACCATGGCCGGTAGCCAGTCACCGGACATCACGAACGCGTCCAGCCACCAGTCATGGCCAGATCTGGCCGAGGCCAGCAATCGCGCGCCGCCTCAGCCCTCGTCGCCATCCGCTAAGGAGGCGACCAGATCAACCACAGCCCGCGTTGCCTATCGCCGTCGAGATCCAGATCCAGCCGTCGCCCGATCTGAAAACCCGACCGCTGCCGGGACGTCCCACCAGGGAACACGCAACCGCCACGAAGCCGTCCCGCCGCCGAGCCCCATGCCTAGCCCGACGCCCTTGCTGGCCAGCAGCAACCCGCGCCGCCGCTACCAAGCGAGGAGGGCAGAAGAGCCCCGCCGCCGCCCACACCAGTTGGGTTTCACCCGGCGGCGCACCCAGGCGGCGGCGGGGGGAGGGAGGAGGCCGGGGAGAGGGAGGAGGCCGGGGAGAGGTGCCCGTTCGGCCGCCGCACGGGGGCGACGCGGACAAGCAGGAGCGGGCTGGATCTAAATCTCTCCTAAAAATGTGTACTTGGCGTGGTCATTAGAGATCCGTATGTGTACATGAGTGAGATTAGACTTTGAAACCTGCTGGGTCCCATATGCCACCCTCTTATTCACACGAACCAAATTGTTAGTTTAAATGTTTCTTTGCCTTTGGATGGTTTCTTTAATGTTTCGTAAGAGTTTCAATCCTTTAAAATTCCTTTTGAATTCCTTCGAATCAAAGAAGCCCTAAAATGCCCTAAATATATAAAACCTTCTAGACTAGCTAATCTCCATGACCACCATCCATATCCAGCATCCACTACCATCACCATCACATCACGGGGGGAGGGAGACCCCTGGAAAGAAGATGAAAAGCCCAAGAAACCAAGAGAGGACGTGTGTGGCTTGTGTCGATGGCCTTCATCATTCCACACCATGTGATGCAAGGAGCACCTCCCTCGCCTCCTCCTCCTCCTCCCCCAACTTCCAAGAAGCAATCATGCTGCCTCGAGCACCTCGGGCCCTTCGCCATCATCACCACCACCTCCTCCTCTTTCCTCCAGCACCTACTTCCAAGAAGGAAAGGCCGTGGGAGCTATAGTTCATGAGGAAAGAGAGTCTGCAGGTGTATGAAGGGGGCGGAGGAGAGAGAAGATAAAAGGGGCCAGAGGTGAGGTGCTAGAGAGACATGGTGCATGATGATCATCTGGGTTTTGGGGTTATTCTAGTGCTCATCATGTGAGTCAAGAAGCCATTATCAGATCAGATCGATGCACCCGATCTCCTTCTAGCCTCCTCCTCTCTCCTCCGCCTTCTTCCTCCAGAGCTGCGCTGCCTCTTCTTCGTACGCCACGCCGCCATAGCCATGGGGAATCAAGCGACTTGGTCCGAATCGACGTCCGTGTTATTTTCACAGGAACTATTACCTGCTTATGCAAGACAAGACGAGAGCTGCTGCTGATTGCTAAAGTATGTCATGCCACGTTATGTTATGTGCTACATCAGTCCTTTATTGTGTGATCTTATCGATCAGTCCCCTATTTATGATGTGTGTGCGTTCAAACACCACAGGTCTATCTACCCCTGCTGCTTGTTTCGATCACTCTTTGGAGATCTGATGCATTCGTATGTTCTTCGTTAGTTTTGTGGATCTTCTTCTTGAGATGTTCTTATAGCAACTTCTAGATCGATTAGCACTTGCTTTGTTTCTGCTGCTTGCTTCTTGATCCAAGCAATTGATGGATACATCAATCGTTCCACCTCCTTTTGAGTAGAACATGAAATATTTCCAACATATACCATCTGCTTAAAGGAGAGCATAGATTTGTTAATCACATGCATGTCTAATTGTCTATACAAGTAAGTATGCAACCATCAAAGATCAACAATACACGAAGAGCCTGTGATGCCTGTTAAGCAAGATCTTTGGCCGCCTCAAATCTCTTGGGAGCCGCATCTACTAACAAGCGAAAGCTACTAGCAGCTAGCTAGCGTGCAACTGCGCGCCAACTGTGTCATGATAGCTTGCTCGTCAATAGCTGAGGTAGTCCGTCTAGCTTCACATGCATGCTACTACCCCTTTGTTTTCCAGTGCAATCCTTTGTAGGATTTGCAACAACTTCCGATGTGAGCATTAACAGCCGCAGATCTATAATAATGGTTACCTTACTATTACCTCCGTACCAAAATATAAGACATTTTGTAGGCCTACAAATGTAGTATATGGTATTTTTTTTCACAGATACTACAAATATAGTATATTGGGTTAGTACAGTATATACGCTGTAAAAATATGCATGGTCTACATGTTTATCTTTACATCTGTCGTCGAATCATGCATATAACACATGTTTTGTTAGTTAAACTGATGACCTAAAATCTGTGCCCGAGCTAAATTTTCATGTATTTAATTAAGATATACATGTGTCTGCACTAAAATGATACATATATAAATTTCCTAGGGAGCTTTGTATATTTGGAGGGCACACTCAAATATATCTGTTGGCAATGAAACTGCCATTTTTTGTCGATGCATGTAAGACCAGACTATAAATACATGCAGCATACATAGGCCTCCAAATTGACTCATCTCTAATCGTGCGGGTGTTGGATGAAAATATGTCATACCTATAGCATTGTTGCAACTGCAAAGTAAGTTAGACCTAACTATATAGTTTTTTACCGTGCCCTTGCTGGTTTCTAGGACATCTAACCAAAACCTAAGTTTGACAAACAAAATATGAGTTATATGCAATAAAAGTTATAACATTGGTAATCTCTTTCAAATACGAATCCCATGGTAGACAGCATACCTTTTGTGCCATATTACTCATAATTTCTTAGTCAAATACTCCAACTCATAGTCAAAGTTAGGTCCAAATTTTGAGGAGGGTTTGTGTATGTTTAATGAGGGGGAATGTTTGGCATGGCTTCATTAGTCTCTGATTTGTTTTCCTTATTTGGATGTTTTGTGCACTCATGATAGATTCCTAAACTCTTAGTCCAGATTTATGTGTGCTACTGAATATGTAGATCGCCGCATTTCAGAAGTAGCAACAATTAAAATTCAAAATAAAGTTTGCTAGTATTTCAATTGCACAACATGTTAGATGTCCGTGATACCAGTGATACCAGGAGTAGTTGAGTACTCGAGAAGAAGCCCTTGACGACGCAAAAGTAAAAAAAAAACACAATGTTTTTTTAGATTATGTGTTACTTCTGCTTAGAGAGAGAGAGAGAGCTAGAGAGAGAGGAGATAGAAAGAAGAGGAGACATGATGTATTATAACTTTTCAAGGAACAAATATTTTTCATGACGTTAGACCTAAGAGCATCTACAACCGGACCTCTCAAACACGTCTCATACGCTTGGACGGGTTGTCCGGTCAAAAAATTTTGACCCAGACGGACCCTTCAAACGGGCCTCAAACGCCCGGACTGACCGGCACCCCCATATCCAGCCCAAATATGGGGCGGATATGGGGGCGCCCGGGCATTCCCGGGCGCGTCCGCCTAACAAGCCTGGCCCTCCCTGACCCCACACTATCCCACAAAAAAAAACCGTCCGACGAAACCCTAGCTCACTCACTCTCGCTCCGTCTGCTCCTCTCCCCTCTTGGCCCGCTCCCCCCCCTCCCCCGCCGATGAGCATGTCAAGCTCCGGCAACCCTTCTGGCGACTTCGATCCGGAGTACAAGCTGTCTCTCTGCATCGCCTTGGAGCGGTCCAAGGTGGAGACCGGAGGTAGCTCCGACAGCGCCTCCAGCGACTCCGATCCGGAGTACAAGCTGGCTCTCTGCATCGCCTTGGAGCGGTCCAAGGTGGAGACTGGAGGTAGCTCCGGATCTGGAGCGTCCTCGCAGCCGCCCGCTCCCCGTTGACGCATTTCGAACGTCGGTGCTGGCTCGTCCCGTGCCATGGGTAGCAGTGACCGACGGCCAGCCCAGTCCACGCCGGCGGGGCGGACTCCCTCATGTCGTGCCCTCCCTGCGCCCGCCGCTGCTCCCCCCGCGGGACAACAGTGGGTGCTTGTGCCCGCCCCTCCGGCCCGGACGCGCACGCTGAAGTCGGAGGCGCGCGCCGCCCGCCGCGAGAGGCAGCGGTGGAGGGAGAGGAAGGTCGCGGAGGCTCCGGATCTAGATGAGGACCACCTCCTCGCATGGGTCTACCGTCGGTCGCTCACGACGACGGAGTCGGACGCAAGAAGGCTCCGCCGCAAGAACGCCAAGGCCCTCCGCATCGCCATGGAGGAGTCCGAGCGGCTCGCGGCAGTTACGGAGCAGGAGCGGGCCAAGCTAGCCAAGCTCAAGCGCCGACAAGACCACGCGGCGGAGCGGCTGAAGGGCCTCGTAACCGTCTCCGACTCCACCGACGACGACGACGGCTCCTCCTCCTCCTCCTCGGACGACGACGACCAGCCCACGCCGCCGACGGCTACAGCTACGCCGGCGACCGCAAGGGGAAAGGTCCGGCCCGCAAGTACTAGTTAGATTAGTATAGTTTTAAAATTGTCCGTCATATGTATGAAGTTTTGTTGCAATGTGATGTTATGTGCGTTTGATCAGCGTACTTTGATCCACGTTGCATGGATAGTATGGAAATAGGGATTCGGATATGAGGAAGACGATGCATGGATAGTATGGAAATAGGGACTCGGATATGAGGAAGACGATGCGGACGAGCAAATTTGAGGCGTGCTTGTTCAGTGTTCCGCGTACGTGGCGTTTGCGAGGCCGGATTTGTCATATCCGGCTGTAGATGCTTTAATGTTTCGCTTTCCCCCATAATTTGTAATAGAAACAATATCATGTGACTATTGGTGGCTTGGTGCAATACTACAATTATGAATAAGCAGACATTTATCCTTATGATTTGAATCATTTTTTCCTTCAAAGTATCTTTGGCTCCAGAGGGCCCCAACAATATACGAACCTGGACGTATCACTTCCTTTCTTGGCGTAAGTACACTTTGTATGTACTATTGTCTTGATTTCATTCACAGTGCATGACAGTACCTAGTCAATAAGTGTAAGGGCCCCTTTTATTCAAGGGAATAGTGTAGAATTTTGTTCCTTTGATTCATAGTATTGGATCCCATGATTTTTTTTCTTACGGAATCTTTTATACTACATTTCATAAAAAATCTAACATTAACTTTAACTTCTTCTTTTTTACAAATTTCTTTATTTTTTCTATGGCATCAAACACCTCTTGCTATAAGGTTTCATACTTTTCATATTCCCGCGTTTTCGAAATCTTGTGAATCAAAGAGACCCTAAACCTTGAAATGTTTGCCATCTCCTTAAAACTTGGTACATACATTTGATGCTATGTAATCAATGTTATTTCTTCAGTTGCTGTATAGGGAAAGTTGTGGCTACACCCAGGCACAAGAGATAAATAATCTGAAACTTTGTGGCTTTGATTATGACCAAATTTCGTAGGTGCTTGGAAGTGACCGCTTTGTATTGATCCAAGTGATTATGCCAAATTTTGTGGCTTTGATTACGAACAAAATTTTGTAGGTCCAAGAGATAAATAATCTGAAACTTTATGGGGTCTTGTTTCATTGATTGGAAGTGACCGATTACCATAGTACACCAGTACCTTGCCCGGTTTTAATGTGAAAAGAACATGATCTATTATCATCATGGAGCTCGGGTCCAGGGTCAGGATGACCTGGTCTGATATGATCCGATCAGGCCGGGGTAGGCCAGCCTTGTCGTCTCCCCATTTTTCTGTTTGTCCTACTTGACGAAGTCATTGGATTCTCTAACATTTACTCATGCCGTTCCTTGTTCACCGAGTGGCGCAGTGTTCCTGCTGCTTGACGAGTTTCATTGCTGGTTGCTTGTTGCTGGTTGCTTGTTGCCACCTCCTGCTCCAGCTTAACATCCGTGATTAGCATGCAAGAGCTCACATTACGAAATGATCAGGCATTCAGGCAGCTGTTCAGATAAAAAAGCGAAACAAGAAGCAGCTGCCCAGGCAGCGCGTACGCCGGGCCGAAGTTAACCCGTTCCGCGGGTAGGGACTCGCCGTGACCGTGGCCGGCGGGACGGGATCGAGGGACAGCAGGACGCCGCCCCACGAACAACACGTCGTCCTGTGACTCTGAGCTCTCTGCGTGGGTACCGGACGGGACGTACAGTACAGTAGAGAGTAGAGACCACCGACCGACCACGCGGCGCCCCCACGGAAATTGGCTGAAATCACTGTTTTGACTTTGACAGAAAACCATAACACAAAATGAACTCGAAGCAAAATTATATCACGATCACATTCTTTTAGCAACGCATAGCCCGTGACGTTTCTTCCCCGTATAAAAACGTCCAGCTAGCTCGCGTTATTGCACTGACTCCACACGCTGACGTAGTAAGATGAAAACGCTGAGCTAGATTGCGTTTCCGGAAACGCTAACAGCGTTGGCGTTTCTGACCGACAACTGTGGGGCTTGGCGTTACTACCTTAGATATACTTTTCCCGTCTTTAAATATAAGTTTTTTTAGTCATCTCAAAAAAAATGAGTAAATTTATATTTTATTATATGTTAATGTACATTTGTATATAGTTTAATAATGAAATTTAAAAAAAAACTTATATTTAGGAACGAGAGAGTAGTACGTAGTACTTCATACTCGGTGCTGTTGGTGTGCATATACAGTGAGACATCCAGTCGATTCTGGAGGAATTTCTTTCGATAATATTATCATCAGATAGCCAGAGGCACGTGTGCGCGCCGTGCAAATGCATGGTAGTGCAAAGCACACCACATGAATGGTGCATGCACGCATGCTGCTGCTATGTGGTTAATTAATCGGGATGCGGTTCAAAAGCAATGTCACGTCGTCTCTAATACTCATACCGATCATGCATGCATTGGTCTGGCGCGCCAATTCAGGCAGGCATGCATGCCGCTGCTCTGAAGCTGCAGGCAGGTGACACAGCATGAAAACGCTAACGCTCATGGCGTTGCTGAGCAGGGCAGAAACGCGAAAGCCCCTGATGTTTTCATATGTTCTACAAGGCAAACTATCTCGACGTTCTCGTATGGAGCAGCAACGCGTGCTGTCTCGATGTTTTTATATGGAACATCAACGTCACGGTCTTTAACGTTATCAAAAGGATAGATTGTAAAATAGTTTCATGTAGAGTTTATTTTGTGCTACAGTTTTTTAATAAGGCCAGAACAATGATTTCGGCCACGGAAATTAACTAACCGGACGACCGAGGCGATGCTTCCGCCTTTGTGACGTGTTTGGTAGCTCTATTTGGTCCATCACATATCTGGCTCCAGACAAAAACCAGTTGTTTGATTGTCTAGGCTGCATCTACATCTCAATCCGTATGAAACTTACAGCAGTTTTGGGTAGTTGCTCCGCAGCCAGGCACAACGCAACCGTTGTGACTCTTGGCTAGACACCTCGAGGAGCGTGGGAGACGGACGAGACGTCTCATAACTCCCCCTCTCTCGTGTCACCGTCCACTCTCCTTTCACACAATGCTTCCTCACTCTCCTCACTGCATGTTGCTCTCCTCTCCTTTCCTCCGATGACTCGCCCCATCGTCATGTCGTCTGCTCACCCCCTCAATGCCAGCGACAACCGCATTCAAGAGCGGTGGGTTGTCGGCCTCGCAAACTCGGGGGGTCGACATGATGGCAGCCCTCCACGCGTAGTCGCCCTTCTGCACCAGACCCACTCGTCCGGTCAATGTGGCGTCGGCTGCTTCGGCTCCGTCGCCGTATCTGAACCTCTTGGTACTGGGTCCGGTAGCGCCACCTGCCACCGCGCCGCTGCTTGAAACCCCTTTGAACAGTGTTTTTTTACCCCCATTCGAGGGTTTTCTCCAAGCAGCGCGGTAGGCCCATGGACGACGACACCGTCTTCCTCGACAGCACACGTGGCCACGAGCACCGTGGCAATGCCGACTGCCGGCCCCTCCTCCTTTTCGCCCGCCATCTCCTTCTCGCCGGGGTTTTCTCCCCGGCCCGCGTACGCTCCAACCTCACCCGCTCCGGTAAGTTATAATTCTCCCCTCTCCTCATAGCTGTAGATTAGGGTTTTCAGCATTAGGCATGACAAGGAATTGAATGGATTCAATTGATTTCGATTGCAATCCAATCGATTCCTTCTTGCGTGTTATTGTTGCTGTTCATAGGCAGGGTAATGTTCATCTTTAGCTTAGTGTTCATGTTGTTCATAGGCAGGGTAGTGTTCATGCTTCGATTCGATCAGTGTGACATTTACTTATTTTAACACATTCGATCAGTGTGACATTTACTTATTTTAACACAAGGAAGGCGCCATCAAGCGCCACTCTTTCATCCAACTCATAGTCAATGTACAACATGAGTTGTGCCCTTCCATAGCACACCAATACGTGAGATAGTGACCGATTGTGCGGTACTGCATAATTTAGCTACTAACAAACAAATGTAGCATGAGTTACATAGCCCTGAACTTAAAAGTTGAGAAGGGATTCCAGAAAAGGGCAAGGTACATTGGCATGAGAAGAACAAGAACAACTAACGACAGGTTCTAGTCGAGTTGAGAACCTGATGAGCACAGCTGTGAGCAATTTCATTGGTATTCCTGGAAATGTGATAAACAACATTAACAGAATGAGAGGTTTCTTGAAAGAACACGTTGATCGGTTGTCTGCATCTCCAGCTGATGTTGGTGTGTTCTTGATTTCTCCTGAACCAGCCATCTTTGCTAGCGAGAGATTGTCGGTGAGGAAAGAACCCTATCGAAGTTGAAGCCAGCAAGAGATCTTAGCAGCAAACAGAAGTGCATAAGCTTCAGCAGTTAGAGGTGAATGAACATCAAGAGTAGAGGCTTGAATCATAATTCTTGCATCAGAACTGTTGTCGGGGTTGAGGATGTGAACTCCAATTCCAGTAGCTGGATTGCCTCCGTACACAGGAACATTCTTCTTTTGCCAAGAAGCATCAGAATATATTTTGGTACCTGTAATAGCCAAGTCAGATTTGAGGGTGGAGCCTTGCTGAACTTGTTCTCGCCCTTGAGAGAGGATGCTCCTTTGAAGAAGGGAGCTAACTTTTAGGATTTTCTTGGTGGGGGATCTTGCATATCTTGGACAGAGGTAATGCCTAGTGCAGCTTGGTGAACCTGGTGAGGATGCAAATTTTTCCTGCAAAAGAACATCGTCTCCTGCTTTCCACAAACACCACAAAAAGGTGAATATAATAGGAATAGAGGCTTGCGGATGGTTCATGTTAAGTAGATCCCGAATAATATCAAGAACAAAAGTATGATTGAGAGCAAGAATATCATGTTCATCTGAATCACATCTAGAACATGTAGAAGAAATATGAGAGGAAAAATCTGCCAGCTCTAAGACCAGTAGGGAGAGCATGCCTAAGTAAGCGCCACACAAAAGTTTGACCCTTGGAGCCATGAATTTGTGCTTCCAGACCTGCTGCATAATATCTTTGGTTGATTGATTTACCTGCCTTGGTTGATTTGCCTGCACAGCATGAATTTGTTGTGAACACAACTTGTAAGTGCTCTTTGAATTGCATTTACCAGGAGTGAGCTTCCAGAAAAGGATGTCCCTGAAATCATCGAGTACCATAGGAGTAGCAATAATAGCCGAAGCATTAGGTTCCTGAAAAAGGTCAGTGACAGAATTATAAGTATGTATCCAGTTTACTGACAGTTACCTACAGAAAACCTTTCATCTCATAACTACTAGATGTAGTACTATGATAAGCCAAGTGCAGCAGCGAGCAGGATTCATGGCTGTCGGAGATGATGCCTCCAGTTTCTAACTCTTCTGTATAGATTTCTAACTGATCAATTGTTCGGCACGAGCCATCCATGCCATCAAAATATAAAATAAAGACCAAGTTTGTGGTAAACATGCAACAAACGGCAGTTCTACCGAATAAGCATTGAACTTGTAAGAAATTCAGTAAACATTGTTTCACTGTCGCTCACGCTAAATCATCAAGTAAAGAAATAGATGATTCAGTGTTGCTCACTCTACTCAGTATTAACAACGTTTCAGTAATATGAAGTTACCACTGTCCTGTAGACAGATACCATTCTTGTAGGAGTATATAACAAATGAGTACTCCCTCCGTTCCTAAATATAAGTCTTTTTAGAGATTTCAATAAGGGGCTACATACGGAGCAAAATGAGCGAATCTATACTCTAAAGTATTTAGGAACGGAGGGAGTACGTACAAAGGAGTAGAAATTATCTCAACGACAAAGGACACGCATTGCATACAAATGCAAGGGATCAGGATTGGTTATATCTTACACAAGTTCAGAGAGAATTCAAATGATCTAAAGCAAAAACTTTGCCTAGTATAGAACTTCGATTGAACTGCTCATCCTTGCACGTGCAAACAGAAGATTGCTCAAACGTCTGATGGTACCATTGGCGTAGCATAATCCACCCTTCGTCTGAACTCTGAAGGATCCCACCCCCAAGCAACAAATGAACGAACACTTTAAGTGCAAAGTGATGAGTTCTCGCCATCCGATTCCAGCTTCCACCATGGCTTTCCGTTTGCACTCCCCGCCAGCTCCTCTGAATCATCTCCGTCGCCGTCCTCCTCAAAGACCACATCTTCCTCCTCGTCACCTTCATACCTCCACTCCAGCCTCTTAAGCACGTCCCTGTCCCGCCATTTCCCGGACATGGACGGCGCTGCCTTCCTGGCCTTTCCGGCGATCACCTCTGCCCAGGTGAAGCCTGTGTCGGCCCACCTTGCCAGCCCTGACTCACCGCCAACCACCACCGACCGCACGCCTTTCTCCTTCGCCAGTCGCAGCAGAGGAGAGAGCTCCTCCCGCCCCGAGACCAGCATCAGGCACCCCACAGACCCATCGTCGAGCACCTCTTGGGCGCGCTCCCGGAGGGCGGTCGACGGGTACCTGGAGAGCTCGGCGTGGACTCTGGCTCGGCGCAGCTCGTCGGCGGGAGAGCCGGGGTTCACGCCGGCGGTGAGCTCGCGGGCGGCCTTGTTGTACTTGGAGAGCTTGAGAGACAGGGACGCGGCGAGGCGCACGCGGCGGTCGCCGCGGGAGGATTCGATTCGTTCGAGGCGCTTGGCGTGCTCGCGGGTGTGGATGGTGTCGAAGTGGCGGAGCAGCGCGTCGCGGGCGCGGAAGCGGCGGCCGCAGACGCGGCAGAGATTGGTGGCATCGACGGACGGATCGGGGGCGGGCAGCCGGTGGCAAGGGTGGAGGAACGCGACGGAGAAACGGAGGCGGCCGAAGGAGGAAGCGGCGAGGTGGAGGCGGACGGCGGAGTCGTAGAGGGGGAGTTTGGAGGGCGGGCGGGAGGCGGCGAGGTCCCAGAGGACGGCCACGGGGGTGGTAGGGGCGCGGGTGGCCGGAGTGGAGGTGGTGGTGGAGTGGCGGTGCGAGGGTGATGGGAGGAGTCGAAGGGTTAAGGGGAGGAGGCGTCGCCGGATATTGTAGAGCGGCCGGGACATGGGAAAGAGAAATTGCACTGGGAGAAGGGAGCTTCAGCGGCGGCGCAGCAACTGCTGATCGGAATTGAGCAGAGAGGGCTTGTGTCAAGACCTGAACCCATGAACCACTGAAGACAGACAACAGATCAGATGAATTCAGTTAAGCAACGGCTGCCTACGTTTGGATGGTTCAAAGGACATGATTGGATGGTTAAAAAGATAGTTGTATTTCAGTCCATCAGGATTTTGATGCTCGCATTTATTTCGAATTTAATTCATGATTTTCGACGATACGCATTTAGTAAGAGGAGATGTTTATGTCAACTTCGAGATATTTACGATGACTTTGTAAAATCTCAAAATGATATGTTGGCTTATTCTTTCGGAATATTTATAAAGATAGGATGCGCGTATGTGCGTTTATAGAGATGTATGTATGCATGTATATATAATTGTGTCTACTATATTCAAGAAAAAGTTACACAACTCATAGAATCATAGGATATCGGATATCGTTTCAAGGTAGTTAGACGGCTCGGATAGACCTTACCGTTTCAGCAATCAGTTTAAATCCAATTACTATGACATAACCGTTATTTACATTAATGTTTCTTATCGCTGTGAGTTGGACATGGTTTTGAGTTGTTAGAATAATTTTGAGGCGCGTAATTGATCATTCGAAGATCAAGCAATCGCATTAGCCACGACATCGAGATTTGTTAATGAGGTTCATCAATATGACTATATTTTCATGGCATGACCACGAACGCTCCTTCCCGTGACACCATCATAATACCATTGTTGGGGAACGTTGCATGGGAAATAAAAAAATTCCTACGTTCACACAAGACCTATCCATGGTGATGAGCATCTACGAGAGGGAGAGTGGACCTAGCGTACCCTTGTAGATCGCTAAGCGGGAAGCGTTAAGAAACGCGGTTGGTGTAGTCGAACGTCTTCGCGATCCAAATCACCGAGCGTCCCGCGATCCAATTACGATCCGTCCCGCGATCCAATCACGATCCGTCTCGCGAACTTGATCACAATCCGTCCCGCGAACTCGATCACGGTCCTTCTAATCCAGCGCCGAACGGACGACACCTCCGCGTTCAGCACACGTACGGCTTGATGACGATCTCCGCCGTCTTGATCCAGCAAGAGGGAGCGGAGAGGAAGAAGAGTTCTTCGACAGCGTGACAGCGCTCCGGCAATGGTGGTGGAGCTATTCCGGCAGGGCTTCGCCTAAGCACTGTAGAAATCCGATCTAGAGGAGAAACTATGCACTGGAGGAACGGGTAGCACGTGGCTGAAAATTATGTGCAAAAACCCTAAAACCTCCAGTATATATAAGAGGGAGGGAGGAGAGGACTTGGCGCAAGGGCCAAGCCTCCTTGGTTCGGCCGAAGTGGGGAGGAGAGGACTCCTCCTCCAATCCTAGTAGGACTAGGATTCCTCCTTTTTTGGCCTTTTTTCCATCTTTTCCCTTTGGGCTTTTCTTCCCTAGCCGCATGGGCCTTATGTGGGACTTCCACCAGCCCACAAAAGGCTGGTATTTATTCTCCCACACCCATGAAGCCTCTTGGGTCGAAATACCCCTCCCGATGGTCTCCCGGTACACTACCGACACTCCCGATACACTACCGATTAGTCCGAAACTTTTCCGGCGACCAAAACAGGACTTCCTATATATGAATCTTTACCTCCGGACCATTCCGGAGCTCCTCGTGATGTCCGAGATATCATACGGAACTCCGAACAACCTTCGGTCACCACCATACATAACTCTATACTACCGAAACGTCACCAGACCTTAAGTGCGCAGACCCTACGGGTTCGAGAACTATGTAGACATGACCGAGACACCTCTACGGTCAATAACCAATAGCGGAACCTGGATGCCCATATTGGTTCCTAAATATTCTATGAAGATCTTTATCGGTCGAACCTCTATGTCAAGGATTCAGTTAATCCCGTATGATGTTCCCTTTGTTCTTCGGTATGTTACTTGCCCGAGATTCGATCGTCGGTATCTCCATACCTAGTTCAACCTCATTATCGACAAGTCTCTTTACTCGTTCCATAATACAAAATCCCGTGACTAACACTTAGTCACATTGCTTGCAAGGCTTATTGTGATGTTGTATTACCGAGTGGGCCCTGAGATACCTCTCCGTCACACGGAGTAACAAATCCCAGTCTTGATCCATGCCAACTCAACAGACACCCTCGGAGATACCTGTAGAGCACCTTTATAGTCACCCAGTTACGTTGCGACGTTTGATACACACAAGGCACTCATCCGATGTCCGTGAGTTGCATGATCTCATGGTCATAGGAACATATACTTGACATGCAGAAAAGAGTAGCAATAAACTGACACGATCATATGCTACGTTTGTAGTTTGGGTCTTGTTCATCACATCATTCTACTAATGATGTGATCCCGTTATCAAATGACATCACGTGTCAATGGCTAGGAAACCTTGACCATCTTTGATCAACGAGCTAGTTCACTAGAGGCATACTAGGGACATAGTGTTGTCTATTTACCCACACATGTAATGTGTTTCCAATCAATACAATTATAGCATGGATAATAAACGATTATCATGAAAAAGGAAATATAATAATAAACACTTTATTTATTGCCTCTAGGGCATATTTCCAACAGTCTCCCACTTGCACTAGAGTCAATAATCTAGTTCACATCACTATGTGATTTACATTGTAATGAATCGAACACCCATGCAATTCTGGTGTTGATCATGTTTAGCCCTTGGAAGAGGTTTAGTCAACGGGTCTGCAACATTCAGATCCATGTGCACTTTGGAAATATTTATGTCCTTCTCCTCGATGTAATCGCGGATGGAGTTGAAGCGTCGCTTTATGTGTCTGGTCCTCTTGTGAAACCTTGGTTCCTTGGCCAGAGCAATGGCACCAGTGTTGTCAAAGAACATGTTCATTGGATTCAGTGCACTGGGCACTACTCCAAGATCTGTCATGAACTGCTTCATCCAGACACCTTCCTTTGCTGCCTCTGAGGCTGCGATGTATTCCGCTTCGCACGTAGAATCGGCTACCACACTTTGCTTGGAACTGCACCAGCTTACCGCTCCCCCGTTGAGAATAAATACGTATCTAGTTTGTGACTTAGAGTCATCCGGATCAGTGTCAAAGCTTGCATCAACGCAACCCTTTACGATGAGCTCTTCATCACCTCCATAAACGAGAAACATTTCCTTAGTCCTTTTCAGGTACTTAAGGATATTCTTGACCGCTGCCCAATGTTCCATTCCAGGATCACTTTGAAACCTTCCGGCCATACTTATGGCAAGGCTGACATCCAGTCTTGTGCACAACATTGCATACATGATAGAGCCTATGGCTGAAGCATAGGGAATGACACTCATCTTTTCTCTATCTTCTGCAGTCACTAGGCATTGAGTCTTACTCAACTTCACACCTTGTAACACAGGCAAGAACCTCTTCTTGGTCTGATCCATTTTGAACTTCTTGAAAACTTTATCAAGGTATGTGCTCATTGAAAGTGCTATTAAGCGTCTCGATCTATCTCTATAGATCTTAATGCCTAATATGAAAGCAACTTCTCCTAGGTCCTTCATTGAAAAACTCTTGTTCAAATATTCCTTCACGCTTTCCAGCATTTTTATATTGTTTCCAATCAGCAATATCTCATCCACATATAATATTAGAAACACTATAGAGATCCCACTCACTTTCTTGTAAATTCAAGGTTCTCCATAAACTTGTATAAACTCAAACGCTTTGATCACCTCATCAAAGCGCTTATTCCAACTCCGAGATGCTTGCACCAACCCATAAATGGATCGCTGGAGTTTGCAAACTTTGTCAACATTCTCTGGATCGACAAAACCTTCTGGTTGCATCATATACAACTCTTCCTGAAGGAAACCGTTGAGGAACACTGTTTTGACATCCATCTGCCAAATTTTGTAATCAAAATAAGCAGCTATTGCCATCATGATTCTGACAGACTTATGCATCGCTACAGGTGAGACTGTCTCATCGTAGTCAACTCCTTGAACTTGTGAAAAACCCTTTGTCACAAGTCGAGCTTTATAGACAGTGACATTACCGTTCGCATCTGTCTTCTTCTTAAAGATCCATTTGTTCTGAATGGCCTTTCGCCGTTCAGGTAATACTTCCAAAGTCCATACTTTGTTTTCATACAAGGATCCCATCTCGGATTTCATGGCCTCTAACCATTTCTCGGAATTCGGGCCCATCACTGCTCCTCCATAGCTCGTAGGTTCATTATTGTCCAACAACATGACCTCCAAGACAGGGTTGTCGTACCACTCAGGAGTAGTACGTGCCCTTGTCGACCTACGAGGTTCAATAGTAGCTTGATCCGAAGCTTCATGATCATCATCATTAACTTCCTCTTCTATCGTCGTAGGTTCCACAGAAACATCTTTCTGAGCTGTGCTACTTTCTAGTTGAAGTAAAGGTTCAATAACCTCATCAAGCTCTATTTTCCTCCCACTCAATTCTTTCGAGAGAAACTCTTTCTCAAGAAATGTTCCATTCTTATTGACAAACACTTTGCCTTCGGATATGAGATAGAAGGTATACCCGACTGTCTCTTTCGGGTATCCTATGAAGACACATTTCTCCGCTTTGGGTTCCAGCTTTTCAGGCTGAAGCTTTTTGACATAAGCATCACATCCCCAAACTTTAAGAAACGACAATTTTGGCCTCTTGTCAAACCATAGTTCATATGGCGTCGTCTCAACGGATTTCGATGGTGCCCTTTTTAAAGTGAATGCAGCTGTCTCTAATGCATAACCCCAAAACGATAGTGGCAAATCAGCAAGAGACATCATAGAACGCACCATATCTAATAAGGTTCGATTATGACGTTCGGACACACCATTATGTTGTGGTGTTCCAAGCGGTGTCAACTGTGAAACAATTCCACACTGTCTTAAGTGACTGCCAAACTCATAACTCAGATATTCACCTCCTTGATCACATCGCAGGAATTTAATCTTCTTGTTACGATGATTCTGAACTTCACTCTGAAATTGCTTGAACTTTTCAAACGTTTCAGACTTGTGTTTCATTAAGTAAATATACCCATATCTACTTAAGTCATCAGTGAAGGTGAGAAAATAACGATATCCACCACGCGCTGTAACATTCATTGGACTGCACACATCAGTATGTATGATTTCCAATAAGTCACTCGCCCGTTTCATTGTTCCAGAGAACGACGTTTTAGTCATCTTGCCCATGAGGCATGGTTCACATGTGTCAAGTGATTCAAAATCAAGTGACTCCAAAAGTCCATCAGTATGGAGCTTCCTCATGCGTTTTACACCAATATGACCTAAACGGTAGTGCCACAAGAAAGTGGTACTATCATTATCAACTCTACATCTTTTGGCATCAATGTTATGAACATGTGTGTCATCACTATCAAGATTCAATATGAATAAAACCCTCACATTGGGTGCATGACCATAAAAGATATTACTCATATAAATAGAACAACCTTTATTCTCTGATTTAAATGAGTAATCGTCTTGCAATAAACAAGATCCAGATATAATGTTCATGCTTAACGCAGGCACTAAATAACAATTATTCAGGTTCATCACTAATCCCGATGGTAATTGAAGAGAGAGCGTGCCGACGGCGATCACATCGACCTTGGAACCATTTCCGACGCACATCGTCACTTCATCCTTTGCCAGCCTTCGTCTATTCCATAGTTCCTATTTTGAGTTGCAAATGTGAGCAACCGAACCGGTATCAAATACCCAGACACTACAACGAGAGCTAGTAAGGTACACATCAATGACATGTATATCATATATACCTTCTTTGTCGTTGGCCGCCTTCTTGTCAGCCAGGTACTTGGGGCAGTTCCGCTTCCACTGACCAGTTCCCTTGCAATGAAAGCACTCAGTTTCTGGCTTAGGTCCATGCTTGGGCTTCTTTATAGGAGTAGCAACTGCTTTGCTATCCTTCTTGGTTTTACCCTTCTTGCCCTTGCCCTTGCCGTTCTTCTTGAAACTAGTGGTTTTATTGACCATTAACACTTGATGTTCTTTCTGGATTTCAGACTCAACGACTTTTAGCATCGCAAATAGCTCGGCGACTGACTTGTTCATCCCGTGCATGTTATAGTTCATCACAAAGCTCTTGTAACTAGGTGGCAGTGATTGAAGAACTTTATCAGTGATCGCCTCTGGCGGAAGGGCAATTCCCAACTCCTCTAGACGAGTTGAATACCCAGACATTCTGAGTTTATGTTCACCGATAGACCCGTTCTCCTCCATCTTGTAAGCATAGAACTTATCGAAGGTCTCATACCTCTCGATCTGGGCATTCTTCTGAAAGATAAACTTCAACTCCTGGAACATCTCATATGCTCCATGACGTTCAAAACGTCTTTGAAGTCCCGGTTCTAATCCATACAATATTGCACACTAAACTATTGAGTAATCTCTAGTACGTGCCTCCCAAGCGTTCTTAACGTCTTCGGAGGTCATGTCTTCTGGTTGGTCACCAAGCGGTGCATCAAGGACATATGATTTCTGGGAAGCCGTGAGGATAATCCTCAGATTATGGGCCCAGTCAACAAAGTTACTTCCATCATCTTTCAACTTAGCTTTCTCTAGGAATGCATTAAAATTCAGGGGTGCTACTGCGCGAGCCATTGATCTACAACATAAATATGCAAAGGTTTACTTAGACTATTGTTCAAGATAATGAGTTTAGTTAATCAAATTACTAAAGCTCCCACTCAAATTAACATCCCTCAGGTCATCTGAGTGTCACATGATCCAAATTCACCAACTCAAGTCCGATCATCACGTGAGTTGAGGTGGCTTCAATGGTGAACATCATCATGTTGATCATATCTAGTATATGACTCATGTTCGACCTTTCGGTCTCTTGTGTTCCGAGGCCATGTATGTACATGCTAGGCTCGTCAAGTTTAACCCGAGTGTTCTGCACGTGCAACACTGTCTTGCACTCGTTGTATGTGAACGTAGAGTCTATCACACCCGATCATCACGTAGTGTCTCGACACGACGAACTTTTGCAATGGTGCATACTCGGATAGAACACAATTCATCTTGAAATTTAAGTGAGGGATCACCTTATAATGCTACCGTCGTCCTAAGCAAAACAAGGTGCATAAAAGGATTAACATCACATGCAAATCATAAGTAACATGATATGGCCATGAACTTCTGCTTTTGATCTCCATCTAGAAAGCACCGACATGATCTCCATCGTCACCGGCACGACACCATGATCTCCATCATCTTGATCTCCATCAACGTGTCGCCATCGGGGTTGTCGCACCCAACATGCTTCTACTACTATTGCTACCGTTTTGCGATAAAGTAAAGCATTACATAACGCTTAATGATTGACACGCAGGTCATACAATAATTAAAGACAACCCTATGGCTCCTGTCGGTTGCCATACTCATCGACATGCAAGTCGCGATAATCTATACATCACATGATCATCTCATACATCACATATATCACATCATGTAATTGGCCATATCACATCACAACATACCCTGCAAAAACAAGTTAGACGTCCTCTAATTGTTGTTGCATGTTTTACGTGGCTGCTATGGGTATCTAGCAAGAACAATTCTCATCTACGCAAAAACCACAACGGTGATACACTAGTTGCTTTTCAACCTTCTCAAGGACCGCCTTTATCGAATCCGATCCAACTAAAGTGAGAGAAACTGGCACCCGCAAGCCATCTATGCAAAAAGTTGCGGTTGAGGGAACCGGTCTCTCGTAAGCGTACGAGTAATGTTGGTATAGGCTGCTTCATCTCACAATACAACTGAACCAAAACATGACCAAGGGAGGAAGCAATCTAAGCATCAATGCCCACAAACTCTTTGTGTTCTACTTGAGATCTCACCTAGCTCATGATGCCACTGTTGGGGAACGTTGCATGGGAAACAAAAAATTTCCTACGTTCACGCAAGACCTGTCCATGGTGATGAGCATCTATGAGAGGGAGAGTGGATCTATGTACCCTTGTAGATCGCTAAGCGGGAAGCGTTAAGAAACGCGGTTGGTGTAGTCAAACGTCTTCACGATCCAAATCGCTGAGCGTCCCACGATCCAATCACGATCCATCCCGCGATCCAATCATGATCCGTCCCGCGAACTTGATCACGATCCGTCCCGTGAACTCGATCATGGTCCATCCGATCTAGCGCGGAACGGACGGCACCTCCGCGTTCAGCACACGTACGGCTTGATGATGATCTCCGCCGTCTTGATCCAGCAAGAGGGAGCGGAGAGGAAGAAGAGTTCTTCGGCAGCGTGACGGCGCTCCGGCAATGGTGGTGGAGCTATTCCGGCAGGGCTTCGCCTAAGCACTTCAGAAATCCGATCTAGAGGAGAAACTATGCACTGGAGGAACGGGTAGCACGTGGCTGAAAATTTGGTGCAAAAACCCTAAAACCACCAGTATATATAAGAGGGAGGGAGGATAGGACTTGGCGCAAGGGCCAAGCCTCCTTGGTTCGGCCGAAGTGGGGAGGAGAGGAGGACTCCTCCACCAATCCTAGTAGGACTAGGATTCCTCTTTTTTTGGTCTTTTTTCCACCTTTTCCCTTTGGGCTTTTCTTCCCTAGCCGCATGGGCCTTGTGTGGGACTTCGACCAGCCACAAAAGGCTGGTATTTATTCTCCCACAGCCCATGAAGCCTCTTGGGTCGAAATAGCCCTCCCGATGGTCTCCCGGTACACTACCGACACTCCCGGTACACTACCGATTAGCCCGAAACTTTTCCGGCGACCAAAACAGGACTTCCTATATATGAATATTTACCTCTGGACCATTCCGGAGCTCCTCGTGACATCCGGGATCTCGTCCAAGACTCCGAACAACCTTCGGTCACCACCATACATAACTCTATACTACCAAAACGTCACCAAACCTTAAGTGTGCAGACCCTGCGGGTTCGAGAACTATGTAGACATGACCGAGACACCTCTACGGTCAATAACCAATAGCGGGACCTAGATGCCCATATTGGTTCCTACATATTCTACGAAGATCTTTATCGGTCAAACCTCTATGTCAAGGATTCAGTTAATCCCGTATGATGTTCCCTTTGTTCTTCGGTATGTTACTTGCCCGAGATTCGATCGTCGGTATCTCCATACCTAGTTCAACCTCGTTACCGGCAAGTCTCTTTACTCGTTCTGTAATACAAAATACCATGACTAACACTTAGTCACATTGCTTGCAAGGCTTATTATTATGTTGTATTACCGAGTGGGCCCTGAGATACCTCTCCGTCACACGGAGTAACAAATCCCAGTCTTGATCCATGCCAACTCAACAGACACCCTCGGAGATACCTGTAGAGCACCTTTATAGTCACCCAGTTACGTTGCGACGTTTGATACACACAAGGCACTCCTCCGATGTTCGTGAGTTGCATGATCTCATGGTCATAGGAACATATACTTGACATGCAGAAAACAGTAGCAATAAACTGACATGATCATATGCTACGTTTGTAGTTTGGGTCTTGTCCATCACATCATTCTACTAATGATGTGATCCCGTTATCAAATGACATCATATGTCAATGGCTAGGAAACCTTGACCATCTTTGATCAACGAGCTAGTTCACTAGAGGCATACTAGGGACATAGTGTTGTCTATTTACCCACACATGTAATGTGTTTCCAATCAATACAATTATAGCATGGATAATAAACGATTATCATGAAAAAGGAAATATAATAATAAACACTTTATTTATTGCCTCTAGGGCATATTTCCAAGAACCACACCTCGGCCGCCGGCACACGCCGCCGGCTCCCCCTACGTGCATGTGCTATTATGTAGGCATAGGTTACATCGTGTGTCTACCCCTTAATATATAAGAGGCCTAGGATATAAGTGTCCTACTAGGATACGACTCCATATCATGTATAAACACAATACAATTCAGAGTTAACGGTAACCTACCATATACATAATATTCGACACAACTCTAACAAACTCCACCTTGTCGAATATCCTCCACCATCTTGGATTCATCCATGCGTCAAACTTCCATGTATATTGGACTTAGGTTTATCCCATGAGTACTACTGCTACTCCAAAGACTCCATGGACTCCACCTGCAACTTGTAGGCCCTTCTTTTTTTGACCACTATTAACGCTTGAGCAAAAGTAAGTTCATCTTTATTCTAGTCTTTGGTCCCAACTTCTAGAGTATCCATTCAATGTCATCACACTCTAATCACTGACGTGCGTGAAAGTGAACAACTCACATATTGGGTGTTATACATAAGAGTTGCCTAAACTCAACATCACTGCTCTTCCTTGCCTGCATGTCTGAAACTTGAATGAATTTCACCATTGTTTGTCGTCATCTCGAGTCAAATTCGCAATTGTCTCATCACATGTTTGACCGCTAGAGCCCTGGCCCATCTCCATGTCCCAAGCATACCGCATGCCTCGCCACAATTACCGCATCGAGCCTCTGTCGTCCCGGTCGAGTCTCAAGGGTCGTGAACCCACACCACTCAGCCCCACTGCAGAGTACCACCGATCATCACTGACCGATGACGAGTTTCACATTTTCATTAGACCATCGGTCTCTAGTTCGAACCACGTGCCACTTGCTTTTTTTCCTGCTAAATAGGCTTTGATTCTCTCGATTCTTACACCGTAGCCCCTCAATCAGCACCGACTGAATTCTTCCAAACTCTAGCTCCATCTTCAACATGACTTCATTATAAATGATTAGTCCACTCTGCGCCATGTCGACTTCAAGTTCTCATGTGCATTGTCTTGAATCAACCCCGCGTCATAATCATGCTGAAGCCACACAAGCCCTCGGGCCTGCGCCACGTGTTTCCACGCACCAGAAGTCGGTCACCATCAGCATCATGCTCATATCGTCGGTGCCGATCCCACCATCGTCTTCTGTTCCAACCGCCTCACGTCGATCCATCAGGCTTTCTAGTCCGACCTAACCGAACATATCCGACTATAGCCATGTTTCACCTCCATCATGTCAACCAACACATCCATGCAATACTCGACATCCTGTTAAACATGATCCTGATGACGCGCTTGTCCCCGCGCCTTTGTAGCCTGTCCACACGCTCCAAGCCTTCTCAGCAAATCGACTCTGAAAAATATCCATGCAACCTGCACATTTTTGCTTGTATCTATTTGTTGTTGTAGCTTCTGCGTGCACCTTGGCAGAAAGATCAAATCCAAAACTGCTCACGTACACACACATGGCTTTGGCACTTTTTTTCTCAAACAAATCCTAGTGCATGAGACTTTGCTCGTCACAGCACGACACACCAACGCAGATCACCACCTGAACAACTTCCAGCATCTACGGTCGGACCCTATACGCCGGAAACATCTGTTCGGTCAGTGCGTGCTAAAAAAATGATTCAATCGGACCCCTATTTCTTCCCTAAACAACCGAACTGATCGACATCTTCAAACCCGTCTCAAATACGAGGATGATATGAGGCTGTCCGGTCACGTCCGAACACACCAGGGCACCTCCACTTGACTCCACAGGCAGCCACTCAAGGATTCTTCATCTGTGCTCTCTCTAGCTCTATGCCGAAAGAGGATAGGCGTACTCGACGCTGTCGCGGGCACGGGCGTGCGTAGCCGCCATCCTCTGGCCACCAGGGCGCAGGCGCTGCTGTGGGCGTGCTGGCCGCTAAGGCACGAGGCGCGGAAGCGGGTGGGTAGGCACGGGGCGCATGGGCGGCCCTAGAGCATGTGGGCACAAGGGTGCCCAGGCGGCCGCGGGCAGGGTGCGCGACCGCAGGCAGGTGGGCGCGGGGGGCGTGACCGCAGGGCACATGGCCATGGGCAGCTGGGCGCGGGGGCGCGCCGGGCGGCCGATAGCAGGCTGGAGCGGGCACGTAGCCACGGGCATGGGCGCGGACGCTGGCAGCCACAGGCGCAGGCGGGCATGGGGCGGCGTGCAGGCTCGGCTGGCAATGGGCGGCGACGAGCGCGGGTGGCCACGACCACGGGCTGGCCACGGGCGACCGCGTGCTGAGCCGTGCGGACGGATGGGTGTAGACGTGCGCATGCGCGTGCTGATTGCCGTCGTGCGTGCTGTCACGTGCTCTCACGGCATCGCACACAACCTATTCGTTGAGTTGACATAGAGTAGGGAGGCCAATTTGAGAGGCATGGTGAGGGGTTGACCGGGCGTGTCCGCGGGCGTTTAGGGGTCCAATTTAGCAAGTTGTGGTAGTAGATGCTCTAATGCGTCCATCAGCCACCACACAAACTGCTCACATCCCACGACTTGGGCCTCCAACTTGCTTCGGCCTACCGGACCTGCTCACCCCACGTGCAAATCGACTATATCCGTAGGGCACCACCACCTTCGGCCACTCATACGCGCCTCGGATTCTTGTCTTCATGTTCCATCGATCACCTTGATCCGTCAGAGGCTAACTTGATCTAGAATCCCATGACTCGCTTGCTTGATCCGAGCTTTCCGAGAGTTCCTAGAAACATGTCGCCTCCGTACAATCCATTGTTGCATACGTAGCCCGATCGAACCAACTACCACACGTCTCGCCTGATGCTGCCACACGCACACTCACATGCACACATGTCTCCCAATCGCTTTCTTTAGATCAACAATCCATAACCTCCGTATAACCAAACATATATCAAGTTAATCATTAGAACACCCCATTACCACCACGACTATCCACATGCAAGACCTATATCAAATGTTCCCAAATCCAAAGTATTCAATCCAACATAACAAGATCTCAAATGGAAAGACTCAATTCATCACATAAAGATAGAGAGGGAAGAACACAATTTGATCCAACTATATTAACAAAGTTCGTGATACATCAAGATCATGCCATCTCAAGAACACGAGAGAGAGAGAGAGAGATTGATCAAACACATAGCTATAGGTACATACCCTCAGCCATGGTGGTGAACTACTTTCTCCTTGTCATGGAGACCGTCGGGATGATGAAGATGGCCTCCGGTGATGATTTTCCCCTATGGCAGTGTACCAGAAAGGGCTTCGGATGAGATTCCTTCGATATAGAGAGTTGCGGCAGTGGAGCAGAAGTTCTAGGGTAACTTTCAGAGGTTTTTGAATATATAGGAATTTTTGGCGTTGGAATCATGCGAAGAGGTGCCATAGGGGCCCACAATGTAGGTTGGCACGACCCCCCTAGGCATGCCCACCAGCCTTGTGGGACCCCTGCGGGTCTTTTAGTACTCCCTCAAAACTTCCCACGTCCCTTTCGTTCCAGAAAATATCGTCACAAAGTTTCGTCCACGAGAACTTCCATTTTCTGCACAAAAACAATGCCAGGGTAATTCTTCTAAAAACAACGTCAGTCCGGGTTAGTTCCAATTAAATCATATAAAGTGCGTCAAAAACATATAAAAAATGTAAACATGGGTAAATATGTCATGAATACTTCATAAATTATCGATACATTGGAGACGTATCAACATCCCCATGCTTAATTGCTACTCGTCCTCGAGTAGGTAAATGATAAAATAAATATTTTATGAAGTGTGAATGCTAACATAGTGCATAAGTTCAATCAACGATAATTTCAATCACTTTTCCTAGTATCATAAACAACAAGTCTTTCTCATAAAACTCATCATGATAAAGTAGCAGTCAATTCACATGTCATGGTTCAAATAATGCATTCTCTTGAAATTGAACAACCAATGTTCATAGTCATTAAAAAACTATAGTTCTACAAAGTCTAAGTAAGCGATCCACATACTCAATTATCATATAGTCTTCTACGATTGCTAGTACTCAAAGCATATTTTTAGAACAAACATCATTCATCAAACATAGAGAAAGATAGGGGCTTAATGTTTCGCCTCCCAACACACTTATCATCAAGATAATTGTAAACAATAATAACCCATGATCAAATATATTTGACTGGATATATGTGTTTGGATCTGTCCCCACCACATGATGCTTGCCAAATAGAGAATCAGGTTGAAATAAGAAGTCGACTCAACATGGAAAGTAAATAACATGAAAGAGAATAGGATAAAAGTAAGTAGAATGTCGCTTCATAGAGGGAAGTAGGGATTTGCAGAGGTGTGAGAGCTCATTGCTTAAAACAAAGATGAATATATTTTGGGTGGTTGCTACCTCTTGAGCTTACGTTGGTTTTCCCTTGAAAAGCAAAGGGTGATGCAACGAAGTAGATAAGTATTTCCCTCAATTGATGAGAACCAAGGTATCAATCTAGTAGGAGGAACAAGCATGTCACCAATGGATGCACCTACACAAACAATCAAACTCTTGCACCCAACGCTATAAAGGGGTTGTCAATCCCTTCACGGTTATTTGCAAGGATTAGATCTGATAGAGATAGATGTAAACGAAAACAGAAAGTAAAAGATAAGTAAATTGCAGCAAGGTATTTTTGGTATTTTTGGTTTATAGATCTGAAAATATATTATGGAAAGTAGACCCGGGGGCCATAGATTTCACTAGAGGCTTTTCTCTTAAAGGAAAATATCATGGTGGGTAAACAAATTACTGTCAAGCAATTGATAGAAAAGCGAATAATCATATAGATATCCAAGGCAATGATCACGCATATAGGCATCACGTCCGTGTCAAGTATACCGAAACGATTCTGCATCTAATACTATTACTCCACACATCGACCGACTCTGGCCTGCATCTAGAGTATTAAGTTCATAAAGAACAGAGTAACACATTAAGTAAGATGGCATGATGTAGAGGCATAAACTGTAGGATCGAGAGAGGCGTGTCTAGAGGGGGATGAATAGACCACTAGCAATAATTTAAAACCCCAAGTTGTTTGGTTGGCAGATTTCAATAGTTTTAACAAGTCTAGCAAGTCTAACAACCCTACACATGCATGTCTACAAATATGGTAGCGGAAAGTAAAGACATTGCACATGTAAGTAAAGAGATGGGGTAGGAAGATCAAACGCAATAGGAGATGCAAAGATTTTTTTCCCGTGGTTTTGATAGGTGGTGCTATCGTACGTCCACGTTTATGGAGTCTTCAACCCACGGAGGGTAACGGTCGCGAGAGTCCACGGAGGGCTCCACCCATAACGGTCCACGAAGTAGCAACCTTGACTATTCCATACGGCTTCCGTCCACGAAGGACTAGCCTCACTATGGGTAGATCTTCATGAAGTAGGCGATCTCCTTGCCCTTACAAACTTCTTGGTTCACTCCACAACATAAAGTAGGAGGCTTCCAAGCGACACCTAACCAATCTAGGAGACACCACCCTCCAAAAGGTAATAGGCTCGGTAATGACTATGAACTCCTTGCTCTTGTGCTTCAAGATGATAGACTCCTCAACACACAATCTATCTCAAAAATTTGGCTTGGTAGAAGAGATGGGATTGGTGGAAAGCAACTTGGGGAGGCTAGAAATCAAGATCCATATGGTTGGAGTGGAAGATCTTGACCTCAACATAAGGGTAGGTGGTTCTCTCTCAGAAAACTGAGTAGGATAGGTATGGAATAGTTCTAAGTCCTTTTCTTTCGAGTGGGTCATGGTGAAGGGGTATATATAGGCATCCCCAAAAATCCAACCGTTACACACAATAAGTCAGACCCGATGACGCCGATGTATAAATCTCGGTGGTACCGAAGTGACTAAAAGTGGCAACTTTTGAATCTTGGAGGGACCGATATACAATTCTCGGTTGCACCGACAAGGTGACCAATGGTCAGATTTACCAGACTCGATGACGCCGATTAAACATTCTCGGTTGGACCGAAAATGAGAACTTGCGTAACAGGAAGTTGGCAACCCAACTCGGTGCCACCGAGTGCAGTGTCGGCTGCACCGAAGTGTTAGGGTTTGGCTGAGTCTGTCTAGGTTTTGGAACTCAGTGGCACCGGAATAGGAATGTTAGTTGCACCGATTTGCATGTTGTGGCTTAGGACAGACTTTGGTGGGAGAGTATGTGGATGTTTTGGTGACTGTCACTTGTGCACGTTTGAGCATATTGTCCATCATCAAAACTTTACCCCCTTTTAATAGTATTGGCTTTCCTATGGACTCAAAGTGATTTCTCACAAATGTAAAATGTAGAGTCCTCTTGCTTGAAGCTTGTCCAACCTATTTCCTTGAATCTTGGGGGTGATTCCACGATCGCCACAATCCTTTTGCCAGCTCAACTCTCCATGGACTATTATTTGAAATACACTAGATGGAGGTGTTAGTCCAAGAGACAATGTATGTTGTCATGAATTATCAAAACCACCAAGGGAGCATGTTGTGCTTTCAATCTCCCCCTTTTTGGTAATTGATGACAACATACAATCAAAGCTTCAATTAAAGATTTGCATGGATGCAATGAAGACTTTGAGAAACACATGACCTAGAGTAGCTCCCCATAAATGTGTGGAGTCCCTTAAAGGATAGTTGATTTGGAATGCATAGATACACATATGAATGAAAGGGCTATAAGAGTCATGTGTATCTTGGCTATATGCATCAATATATGTGAATGAAATGTATATCCTTGGTCAAGACTTCACTCTTGCAAACAATATGTGCAAGAAGCAAGAGATCATGTTGATCAAAGATATGATGAATATACTTACCTTGAGTTCTTGATCATTCTAGTAGTAGAGACACACTCGAGAAAACAATGTTAGGAAACACAAGAGTATTCTACCAATAAAATGCAATAGAACTGAATGAATACCAAGATGTAGAGAACATACAACATATGATAATCCTTAGGGTTGATATGTCTCCTCCTTTCGCATTAATCTATTATATCTTTTCTCCCCTTTGATATTAAAATTGTAGTACATCCTCTCCCCCTGAATCTCAGCATGTAGATATTGGGATCGAAAAGGGTGAGAAAAGTAATCCTTTGTTCACTTGAGACTTTTCTCCAAAAGTAGTTTTCTTCCCCCTACATTGTTGTTCCTCTCCTTGATTATATAAGTGTGTACTTTTGATATTTTCCTCTCCCCCTAAATCATATCTCCCCCTTTGCACAAGCATGTAACTCTCCCTTTAGCATGAAGCTTTGATATTCTCCCCCTTTGGCATAAAGTACCAAAAAGGTTAAACTTTGGAGTAGTGACAGGGTCATTGACAAGGAAGGGATCCTGGAGATCAAGGGTCATTGAAAGTAGGATCCATTAAAAGACTAAGGGAATCATTGAATGTAACTTCTCTCCCTTTGGCAAATTTAAGTTTTCTTCTCCTTGGAGCTAGGGATCCTTGAATAAAGAATTTCTCTCCCGAAGTGCTGTTTGTTATTGTCCCCCTAATTTTTTTGAAAGGGGTCATCGAAGGAACAAGAATATCTCAAGAACAGAAGCAAATAAGCAATATCAAAGAAACTCAGATTTTGAAAGAAAAAGAAAATCAGTGACACTAGGATAAATTAATCGATAGTACCGAGATTGTGTAGTGCAACTCATGTGCAGGTTTGGGAGGACCGAGTTATCTATATCCGTGTCTTCGAAAGATAAACCAAGATTCTGTTTTCAGAGAGACAAACAAAATTGTTTCAAAAAGAAAATCAAGCAAAAGATTTACAAAGGACATCAAATAGATAAGATTTGAGTGGTTACAAGAAATCATGCAAATAGAGAGCAAACCACGCAAGATTCTTAACTAAGTGATGGGCGGTGACTAGGCCACCTATATTAGAGTATATTAACTTAGGAGCCAAGCAAGAATGCTTGATCATAGGTCATACTCATAGTATAAGCTTGAAATAGGGTTACCATTTTTCGATTAAGCATTTTGATGTCTTCATATCACTTGAGTTGCTTTAGCCCATGTCTTGGAGTAAAGCCTTTTCAAGGATATGAGTACATACCTTGAATGATGTTGATGACGTTGCTCGTAGGTAAACTTGTTGAGGATGCTCTAGATTGATGAAGATCATCTTGAAGTAATCCTTCTCGTTCTAGTACACTCATCACCTACAAAGGTTAGTCATGCAGGGAAGAGCAATTGATATATCCTATTGACATAATACCACTTATAGATTTTGCAATTAAGATCAAGTATATGTCAAGGATATGCTTTTGTTTTCTTCTTCCTTCCATCATCAAGAGAGGTCGTGGATACTTGGTAATGACAAGATTTCTTATGATTGGAGTTGGTGGAAATATTGTGGAATGAAGTTCTTCCAAGTACCTACAAAAGGTTAGATGCAATACAAGGGAGCATAGAATTCCATGGCATATGATAATGAGTTATGGGAACATGGAGATAATAATAAAGCTCATGCCCTTGCTTGCAAACGAGTGAGTCTAGCTCAAGTTTGAAGCATCAATGATGTTAAACTCACTCCTCAAATGACATAATGTTTTCTCATCAAGTGGCTTGGTGAAGATATCAGCCAATTGTTTGTTAGTTAGAAATTGCTTAAGATTGATATCTCCTTTGGCAACATGATCACGAATGAATATGCTTAGTTCGAGAATGTTGCACATGATTATGTCCAATTTTAATATCACTTTCATTATCGTAAAGTAATGGAACATTTTTAACATGAATACCATAATCCTTAAGCATTTGTGTCATCCATAGTAATCGCGCACAACAAGATCCAGTAGCAATATACTCAGCTTCGGCAGTAGATAGAGATACCGAGTTTTGTTTCTTGGAGGACCAAGACACAAGAGATCTACCTAAAAATTGACAAGTACCCGAGGTGGATTTTCTATCAACCTTGTCTCCGGCATAGTCCAAATCGAAATAGCTGACAAGATTAAAAGAAGATCCCTTGGGATACCAAATGCCAAAGTTTGGTGTTTGTATCAAGTATCTCACAATATGTTTCACAGCCAAAAGATGACACTCTTTATGTGCAGCTTGATATCTAGCACACATGCAAACACTAAGCATAATATCGGGACGAGATGCACACAGATATAGCAGTGAACCAATCATAGATTGATAAAACTTTTGATCAACCGGTTCATCCTCCCTGGTAAGGTCAACATGTCCACTAGTGGGTATAGGAGTTTTCATACCTTTGCAATCCTGCATGTTGAACTTCTTGATCAAGTCCTTGGTATACTTAGTTTGAGAGATGAAAGTTCCTTCTCTTGATTGCTTGATTTGCAATCCAAGAAATAATTTCAGCTCACACATCATTGCCATCTCATACTTCTCGGACATCAACCTTCCATATCTTTCACTAAATTGAGGGTTAGTGGAACTAAAGATAATATCATCCACATAAATTTGGCATACAAATAATCTCTATTAACTCTCTTAGTGAACAAGGTTGCATCAATTTTTCCAATTTCAAAACCTTTTTCGACGGGAAACTTCGTTAAGTATTTATACCAAGCACGATGGGCTTGCTTAAGACCATAAAGAGCTTTGCGAAGCTTGTAAACATGATTAGGTTTCTTAGGATTCACAAAACCAGGTGGTTGATTAACATAAACTTCTTCCTCTATTTCACCATTTAAAAATGCACTTTTGATGTCCATTTGATAAAGCATGATATCATGGTGATTAGCATAGGCAAGAACAATACGAATAGCTTCAAGTCTAGCAACAGGGGCATAGGTCTCACCGTAGTCCCTACGTTTGACTTGCGTATATCCTTGAGGTACGAGACGAGCCTTGTTGCGTACAACTTGACCATCTTTGTCTTGTTTGTTATGAAACACTCATTTGGTTCCAATGATGTTGTGCTCATCTTCGGGCTTCTCCACGAGTGTCCACACTTCGTTCCTCTCGAAGTTGTGTAGCTCTTCATGCATTGCGTTCACCCAATCCATGTCTTCAAGAGCTTGTTCTACCTTTAAAGGCTCAATGCTAGAGATGAAGGAATAATGCTCACAAAAGTTAGCTAGAGGGTTTTAGAGCGAGTGATTCTCCCTGTTTGTATATCACCAAAGATTTGGTTTAGGGGATGGTTCTTGGTCACTTGAGCTCGAACACGGGTTAGCTTCCGATTGTTGAATGGTGGAGCTTCTTCTTCTTCATTATCATCTCATTCATCTTCGTTGTTGTTGAAGGTGTCATTCCCTTGAGGTGGTGGTGAAGGTGGTTGTGGTGGATCTTCATGATGCACTTCCTCCTCTTCATCATCTTGTCGTGTATCGCTCGTGGATGCATCCATGTCGTGTTAAGGTTCACCTTGATGTGAAGTAGGAGCTTCCACTTGAGTTGATGAAGTACTCTCCTTCACCTCCATGGGATGAATTTTGCCGATGGGTAGATCTAGTATGGCTTCCGAAGGATCCTTATCACCTACATCATTTGGCAATTGATCGACTTGCGAACCATTAGATTCATCAAACTTCACATCTACCATCTCTTCAACTTTTCGAGTGAAGTTGTTGTAGACATGGTAAGTGTGAGAGTTCGATCCGTAACCAAGTAGGAATCCTTCATGAGATTTAGGAGCAAATTTAGTACGACAAGGCTTATCAAGAATGTAGCACTTTTAGACAAATACCCAAAAGTATCCGACTTGGGGTTTGTTACCGGTGAGTAGCTCATATGCCGTTTTACCGAGAAGCTTGTGCAGGTAAAGTCGGTTTGTGGCATGACATCCCGTTTCAACGGCTTCTGCCCAAAAGTGTCTTGGCATCTTGTATTCGTCAAGCATCGTTCTTGCCATCTCAATGAGCGTACGGTTCTTCCTCTCAACAACTCCATTTTGTTGAGGTGTGCGTAGCCGAGAACTCATGTGAGACACCTTCTTCGTCAAGAAAGGTATCCACGTGGGTGTTCTTGAACTCCGATCCGTTATCGTTGCGAACCTTCTTGATCTTCACTTCAAACTGATTTTGTGCTTTGCGAGCGAAGTTCTTGAAGATCTTTTGAACCTGCAACTTATCATCAAGAAAGAATACCCACGTAAATCTGGAAAAATCATCAACTATAACTAGACCATAGGAATTTCCACCGAGACTCTTGTAAGCATTGGGACCAAAAAGATCCATGTGAAGTAACTCGAGCGGTCTCCTAGTAGTCATGATATTCTTAACTGGATGGCTTCCACCTACTTTCTTTCCAACTTGACAAGCACTACAAAGTCTATCTTTGTCAAAGATAACATCTTTAACACCGAGTATATGATCACCTTTGATTAGCTTATCTAGATTTCGCATGCCTACATGTCCAAGTCTTCTATGCCAAAGCCAACCTTTAGAAGATTTTGCAATTAAACAAGTGTGAAGCTTGGATCTTTTAGTGAAATCAACAATTTACAGACCACCTCTATGGAAACCGGTAAACACCATTTTATGATTATCTTGATGAAACACTTGGCAATCGACTTTCGTGAATAAAACATTGAAACCGAAGTCGGCAAGTCTAGATACAGAAAGAAGATTGTAGCCAAGGGATTCAACAAGCATAACATTTTGAATAGATCTATCATGGGATATGGCCACCTTACCAAGTCCAAGTAACTTAACCTTAGATTTGTCTCCAAAGGTCACGTACCGTCGCGGACCTTGATTAGGCATGATCTCTTGGAAGATGTCTCTATCACCGATCATATGATCTGTACATCCGCTGTCAAGAATCCACTCTTTTCCTCCGGACATGTAATCTCTAAAGTTTCCATAAGACTCAGATTCTTCATGATCTTCTCATACTCGATGTCGAACAACTCATCTTCTTCATAGTAGCCATGTTCCACATTGTCATCATCAAGTGGGAAATCCTCATCATAAAGAACAAGGGATTCATTAGAATAGTGATCATGACAATGCTCAAGTTTATGAATGCAAATGGCTTCAAAGGTAATGTTGTTGATAGTGGTGACATCTCCTTTAGCACGCATAAGATCACAGAGCTCAAATAGGCATTTATCAAAGTATGGATCACTAGGCTTCATTTTGTGAAAGGCAACAATTTTATGAAGAATTTCATCAAGATTTCCTAGGGAAAGATTTGGATATGGTTTCTCCAAATCAGTCCATAAAGTATAAGCACATGCAAAGTTCTGCATTTGAGAAAGCACGAATCTTGGTAAACCTCTAACAATAAGATTGACAGCTCTTAGGTTACCAAGCATGTTAATTTCCTCTTCCTGTGTGGGATGCAATTCATCAATAGGGAGCACATAGGGGTTTTCAATATATTTAGTCAAATGGAATCTATTGAATAGACTAATCATGGCATTCTTCCATTGACTATAGTACTCTCCATCAAGAATGGGTACTCTACAACTGAAACTCTCTACTCTAGACACATCCATCTTCCTCCACGGTGATTAAACCGAAGCAATGGAGACCAAAGCTCTGATACCAGTTGTAGGATCGAGAGAGGCGTGTCTAGGGGGGGGGGTGAATAGACTACTAGCAATAATTTTAAACCTAACCTTTTCCAAGTTGTTTGGTTGGCAAATTTTAATAGTTTTAACAAGTCTAGCAAGTCTAACAGCACTACACATGCATGTCTACAAATATGGCAGCGTAAGTAAAGACATTGCACATGTAAGTAAAGAGATGGGATAGGAAGATCAAACGCAATAGGAGACACAAAGATTTTCCCGTGGTTCCGATAGGTGGTGCTATCGTACGTCCACGTTTGTGGAGTCTCCAACCCACGGAGGGTAATGGTCGCGAGAGTCCACAGAGGGCTCCACCCATAAGGGTCCACGAAGTAGCAACCTTGACTATTCCATACGGCTTCCGTCCATGAAGGACTAGCCTCACTATGGGTAGATCTTCACGAAGTAGGCGATCTCCTTGCCCTTACAAACTTCTTGGTTCACTCCACAACATGAAGTAGGAGGCTTCCAAGCGACACCTAACCAATCTAGGAGACACCACCCTCCAAAAGGTAATAGGCTCGGTAATGACTATGAACTCCTTGCTCTTGTGCTTCAAGATGATAGAGTCCTCAACACACAATCTCTCTCTCACAGATTTGGCTTGGTAGAAGAGATGGGATTGGTGGAAAGAAACTTGGGGAGGCTAGAAATCAAGAACCATATGGTTCGAGTGGAAGATCTTGACCTCAACACAAGGGTAGGTGGTTCTCTCTAAGAAAACTGAGTAGGATAGGTATGGAATAGTTCTGAGTGCTTCTCTTTCGAGTGGGTCGTGGTGAAGGGGTATATATAGGCACCCCCAAAAATCCAACTGTTACACACAATAAGTCAGACTCGGTGACGTCGATGTATAAATCTTGGTGGTACCGAAGTGACTAAAAGTGGCAACTTTTGAATCTCGGAGGAACCGATATACAATTCTCGGTTGCACTGACAAGGTGACCAACGGTTAGATTTACCAGATTCGGTGATGCCGATTAAACATTCTCGGTCGCACCAAAAATGAGAACTTGCATAACAGGAAGTTGGCAACCCAACTCGGTGCCACCGAGTGCAATGTCGGCTGCACCGAAGTGTTAGGGTTTGGCTGAGTCTGTCTAGGGTTTGGAACTTGGTGGCACCGGAATAGGAATGTTGGTTGCACCGATTTACATGTTTTGTCTTAGGACAGACTTTGGTGGGAGAGTATGTGGATGTTTTGGTGTCTATCACTAGTGCATGTTTGAGCATATTGTCCATCATCAAAACTTTACCCCCTTTTAATAGTATTGGCTTTCCTATGGACTCAAAGTGATTTCTCACAAATGTAAAATGCAGAGTCCTCTTGCTTGAAGCTTGTCCAACCTATTTCCTTGAATCTTGGGGGTGATTCCACAATCGCCACAATCCTTTTGCCAGCTCAACTCTTCATGGACTATTATCTGAAATACACTAGATGGAGGTGTTAGTCCAAGAGACAATGTATGTTGTCATGAATTATCAAAACCACCAAGGGAGCATGTTGTGCTTTAAATCTCCCCCTTTTTGGTAATTGATGACAACATACAATCAAAGCTTCAATTAAAGATTTGCATGGATGCAATGAAGACTTTGAGAAACACATGACCTAGAGTAGGTCCCCCTAAATGTGTGCAGTCCTTTAAAGGGTAGTTGCTTTGGAATGCATGGACATACATATGAATGAAAGGGATATAATAGTCATGTGTATCTTGGCTATATGCATCAATATATGTGAATGAAATGTATATCCTTGATCAAGACTTCACTCTTGCAAACAATATGTGCAAGAAGCAAGATATCATGTTGATCAAAGATATGATGCATATACTTAATTTGAGTTCTTGAGCATTCTAGTAGTAGAGACACACTCGAGAAAACAATGTTAGGAAACACAAGAGTATTCTACCAATCAAATGCAATAGAACTCAAAGAATACCAAGATGTAGAGAACATACAACATATGATAATCCTTAGGATTGATACGTATCCTCCTTTAGCATTAATCTATTATATCTTTTCTCCCCTTTGATATGAAAATGGTAGTACATGTTCTCCCCCTGAATCTCAGCATGTAGATATTGGGATCAGATAGGGTGAGAAAAGTAATCCTTTGTTCACTTGAGACTTTTATCCAAAAGTAGTTTTCTTCCCCTACATTGTTGTTCCTCTCATTGATTATATAAGTGTGTACTTTTGATATTTTCCTCTCCCCCTAAATCATATCCCCCCCTTTGCATAAGCATGTAACTCTCCCTTTAGCATGAAGCTTTGATATTCTCCCCCTTTGGCATAAAGTACCAAAAGGTTAAACTTTGGAGTAGTGACATGGATCATTGACAAGGAAGAGATCCTGGATATCAAGGGTCATTGAAAGTAGGGTCCATTAAAAGACTAAGGGAATCCTTGAATGTAACTTCTCCCCCTTTGGAAATTTAAGTTTTCTTCTCCTTGGAGCTAGGGATCCTTGAATAAAGAATTTCTCGCGCGAAGTGTTGTTTGTTCTTCTCCCCCTAATTTTTTTGAAAGGGGGAATAGTTGGGTATTTATAGGACGAAGAATAGGGTTAGGAGACCTGCCAGGAGACGACAAGCCTGCCAGGCGCGGCCAGGGGGGTGGCTACGCCTACCAGGCTTGTGATCTCCTAGTAGATCCCCTAGCATGCACTCCAAGTGTCGTTGATCTATTTCCTTCAAGAAAAAATCATTCCGAAGATTTTATTCCGTATGGACTCCGTTTAATATTCCATATCTGCAAAACTCAAAAACAAGGAAAAAACAGAAACTGGCACTAGGCTCTAGATTAATAGTTAGTCCCAAAAATAATATAAAATAACGTATTAATGCATATAAAACATCCAAAATAGATAATATAATATCATAACATCATCAAAAATTATAGATACGTTGGAGACGTATCAGCATCCCCAAGCTTAATTCCTGCTCGTCCTCGAGTAGGTAAATGATAAAAACAGAATTTTTGATGTGGAGTGCTACCTAACATATTTATCCATGTAATATTTTCTATTGTGGCATGAATATTCAGATCCGTAAGACTCAAAACAAAAGCTTAATATTGATATAAAAACAATAACATTTCAAGCATACTAGCAAAGCAATTGTATCCCTTCAAAATATAATGGCAAAACAAAGTTTTCCCTACAATATAATATGGTCTGGCTATGCTCCATCTTCCCCACACAATGTATTTATATCATGCATAACCCCGATGACAAGTCAAGCAATTGTTTCCACACTTTTATTTTCTCAAAAAAATTCAACTCTGACGCAATACATGATCGTGAGCCATGGATATAGCACTATAGGTGGAATAGAATATGGTGGAGGTTGTCAAGGAAAAGGAGAAGATAGTCTCACATCAACTAGGCGTATCAACAGGATATGGAGATGCCCATAAATAGATATCAATTTGAGTGAGTAGGGATTTCCATGCAACGGATGCACTAGAGCTATAAGTGTATGAAATCTCAAGAGGAAACTAAGTGGGTGTGCATCCAACTTGCTTGCTAATGAAGACCTAGGGTAATTTGAGGAAGCCCAACATTGGAATATACAAGGCAAGTTATATAAAGAAAAATTCCCACCAGTATATGAAAGTGACAAAATAGGAGGCTCTCTATCATGAAGATCATGGTGTTACTTTGAAGCACAAGTGTGGAAAAAGATAGTAGCAATGTCCCTTCTCTCTTTTCTCTCATTTTTTTATTTTCTCTCCTTTTTTGGTGGGCATCTAAGGCCTCTTTTTATTTTTTATTTGGGCTTCACTGGCCTCTTTTAGTTTTCATAAAGTCCGGAATCTCATACCCACTTGTGAGGGAATCATAGCTTCCAACATCCTTTCCTCACACGGGACATGCTCTAATAATGATAATCATCACACTTCTATTTACTTACAACTCAAAAGAAAATTACAACTTGATACCTATACAAAATATGACTCTATATGCAATATGGAGGTGATGGTGCACGTCATAAGAGGAAACGGTGGAAGTTGCATGGCAATATATCTCGGAATGGCTATGGACATGCCATAATAGGTAGGTATGTGCTACTTCTCGAGCATGCGTTGGTTTCCCGTGAAGAGGAACGGTTTGATGCAGCAAAGTAGATACGTATTTCCCTCGGTTTTTGAGAACCAAGGTATCAATCTAGTTGGAGATACAAGCGAGCCACCAATAGATATACCTGCACAAGGAATCAATCTCTTTCACCCAACGCTATAAAGGGGTTGTCAATCCCTTCACGGTTATTTGCAAGGATGAGATCTAGTAGAGATAGATATAATAGGGTGCTTGAACGGAAAGTGAAACTAAAAGTAAAAATAATGCAGAAAGTATTTTTGGTGTTTTTGGTTTTAGATCTGAAAATATAATATGGAAAATGGACCCGGGGGCCATAGGTTTCACTAGATGGCTTCTCTCATGATGGCAAGTATTACGATGGGTGAATAAATTACTGTCGAGCAATTGATAGAAAAGCAAATAATTATGAAGATATACAAGGCAATGAATATGCATATAGGCATCACGTCCGTGACAAGTAGACCAAAACGATTCTACATCTACTACTATTACTCCACACATCGACCGACTCCTTCCTGCATCTAGAGTATTAAGTTCATGAAGAACAGAGTAACGCATTAAGTAAGATGACATGATGTAGAGGGATAAACTCAAGAAATATGATGAGAACCCCATATTTTTACCCTTGATGCGAACAATACAATACGTGCCTCGCTACCCCTACTTGTCACTGGGTGAGGACACCGCAAGATTGAACCCAAAACTAAGCACTTCTCCTATTGCAAGAATTACAAATCTAGTTGGCCAGACCAAACCAATAACTCGAAGAGACTTGCAAAGATATGAAATCATGCATATAAGAATTCAGGAAAGACTCAAATAATACTCATGGATAATCTGAACATAAACCCACAATTCATCGGATCTCGACAAACACACCGCAAAAGAGTATTACATTGGATAGATCTCCATGAAGATCATGAAGAACATGGTATTGAGAAGCAAAGAGAGAGAAGAAGCCATCTAGCTACTAGCTATGGACCTAAAGGTTTGTGGTGAACTACTCACGCATCATCGGAGGGGCAATGGAGTCGATGTAGATGCCCTCTGTGATCGAATCCCCCTCTCGCAGATTACCGGAAAAGGCTCCAAGATTGGATCTCTCGGGAACAGAGGCTTTTGGCAGTGGCAAAGTGTTTTCGTGGCTCGTTCTGATAATGATGGAATATTTGGGAATTTATAGGCCGAATATTAGGGTTAGGGGAGTTGCCAGGGGCCCACAAGCCTGCCCGGCGCGGGGTACCCCCTTGGCCGCAGCAAGCGGGCTTGTGGCCCCGTGGCAGCTCCTCTGCATTGGTTCTCAAGTCTCATGGCTTCCTTTTATTCCAGAAAAAAATCATTCCGGAGGTTTTATTCCGTTTGGACTCCGTTTAATATTCCTTATCTGCGAAACTCAAAAACAAGGAAAAAACAAAAACTGGCACTAGGCTCTAGGTTAATAGGTTAGCCCCCAAAATAATATAAAATAGCATATTAATGCATATAAAACATCCAAAATAGATAATATAATAGCATGGAACAATCAAAAATTATAGATACGTTGGAGACGTATCAGCATCCCCAAGCTTAATTCCTGCTCGTCCTCGAGTAGGTAAATGATAAAAATTGAATTTTTGATGTGGAATGCTACCCAACTTATTGATCCATGTAATATTCTTTATTGTGGCATGAATATTCAGATCCGTTAGATTCAAAACAATAGCCTAATATTGACATAAAAACAGTAATACTTCGAGCACACCAATAAGGTAGTCATGTCCTTTCGAAATAACATGGCCTTAGAAAGTCATCCCTACAAAATCATATGGTCTGGCTATGCTCCATCTTCCCCACACAAAGTATCTAAATCATGCACAACCCTGATGAACAAGTTAAGCAATTGGTTCACACTTTTGGTGTTCCCAAACCTTTTCAACTCTCACGCAATACATGAGCGTGAGCCATGGATATAGCATTATAGGTGGAATGTAATATGGAGGAGGTGCAAGGCAAAAGGAGAAGATAGTCTCACATCAACTAGGCTTATCAACGGGCTATGGAGATGCCCATCAATAGATATCAATGTGAGTGAGTAGGGATTGCCATTCAACAAATGCACTTAGAGATATAAGTGTATGAAAGCTCAAAAAGAAAACTAAGTGGTCGTGCATAATGAATATCCACTAGTTATATGAAAGTGACAAAATAGGAGACTCTCTATCATGAAGATCATGGTGCTACTTTGAAGCACAAGTGTGGAAAAATATAGTAGAAATTGTCCCTTCTCTCTTTCTCTCATTTTTTTATTTTGGTGGGCTTCTTTGGCCTCTTTTTTTTGGGCTTCGTTGACCTCTTTTATTTTTTGTAAAGTCCGGATACTCGTCCCAACTTGTGAGGGAGTCATAGCCTCCATCATCCCTTTCTATCATGGGACAATGCTCTATTAATGAAAAATCATCACACTTTTATTTACTTATAACTCAAATAAAAAGAAATTACAACTCGATTCCTATGACAAGATATAACTCTATGTGCAATATGAAGTGATAATGCAAGTCATAGAAAAACTACATGGTGGAAGTTGCATGGCAATATATCTTGGAATGACTATGGAAATGCCATAATAGGTAGGTATGGTGGCTGTTTTTAGGAATATATGGTGGCTGTTTTGAGGAGGGAGGGATTGATGTACCAGCGAAAGTTGCGTGGTACTAGAGAGGCTAGCAAAGATGGAAAGGTGAGAATGCGTATAATCCATGGACTCACATTAGTCATAAAGAACTCACATACTTATTGCAAAAGTCTACTAGTTATAAAAAAACATTAGATGCATGCTTCTAGGGGAGAGGTTGGTAGGAGTTAACCATCGCATGCTCCCGACCCTCACACAAAGGTCGACAATCATTAGACAAGTCATGCTCCGACTTCGTTACATAACGGTTCACCATACGTGCATGCTACGGGAATCACAAGATTTAACACACGTATCTCTTCAATTCACAACTTCTCACTAGCATGACTCTCATATTATGATCCCTGTTATCTCAAAACTATATGCAAGGAATCCAACTTCTCATAGTTGTTAATGCACTTAATATGAAAGTTTTTATTATATCCCTCTTGGATGCCATTATATTAGGACTAAATTCATAAACTAAACAAATTACCATGATGTTTTAAGAAAACTCTAAAAATAATATAAGTGAGGAACAAGAGTTCAATAATTGCTATAAAATATAACACCACCGTGCTCTAAAAACATATAAGTGAAGCACTAGAGCAACATTGCCTAGCTAAGAAGATATAAGTGAAGCACATAGATTATTCTAACAAATTCACGATTGAGCGTGTCTCTCTCTAAATATGTGTGCAGCAAGGATGATTGTGGCAAACTATCAAGCAAAGACTCACATCATACAAGACACTCCAAGCAAAACACATATCATGTGGTGAATGAAAATATAGCCTCAAGTAAATTTACCGATGGATTGAAGACGAAAGAGGGGATGCCTTCCGGGGCATCCCCAAGCTTAGGCTTTTTGGTATCTTTGAATACGACTTGGGGTTCCTTGGGCACCCCAAGCTTAGGCTCTTGCCACTATTTATTCCATAGTCCATCAAATCTTCACCCAAAACTTGAAAAATTCACAACACAAAACTCAACAGAAAACTCATGAGATCCGTTAGTATAAGAAAAATAAATCACCACTTTAGGTATTGTTGTGAACTCATTCTTTAGTTTTATTTGTGTAATAACTACAGTATTATAACTTTTCCATGACTCATACCCCCCGATACGACCCATACATACATCAAAAAAAGCAAACAACACAAAGCAAACAGAATCTGTCAAAAACAGAACAGTCTGTAGCAATCTATAAACTTCGAATACTTATAGAACTCTAAAAATTCTGAAAAATCAGGAAACCCAGGGAAATTTGTATATCAATATTTTGTATAAATTTCAGATCAATTCGACGCTCTGAAAACTTTGGAAAACTCTTGGACTGAGCGCAAAAGTTTCTTTTTTTCAGCAAGATCGAATCAACAACCACCGTAGATCACCCCAAAGGTTTTACTTGGCTCAAACACTAATTAAAACACAAAAACACAAGTACTACAGAAGTAATAATGTTAAAAAAACACCAAAACAGAAACAAAAACATAAAGCAAAATAAAATTGGGTTGCCTCCCAACAAGCGCTATTCTTTAATGCCTTTTAGCTAGGCATGATGATTTCAATGATGCTCACATAGGAATAGTAATTGAAACATGAAAAAGAGGGTCATGAATCTCATGAAAAGCACATTAAGTCTAACCCACTTCCTATGCATAGGTATTTTGTGAGCAAACAATTTATGGGAACAAGAATCATCTAGCATAGGAAGGCAAAACAAGCATAACTTCAAAACTTTGAACACATAGAGAGAAACTTGATATTATTGCAATTCCTACAAGCATATGTTCCTCACTCATAATAATTTTTAGTAGCATCATGAAGAAATTCAACAATATAACTATCATATAAATTTTTCTCTTCATGATCCACATGCATGCAAAGTTGATACTCTTCCAAAATAGTGGGATCAATAATGCCTAAAGTTGACACTCTTGCAAACCCACTTTCAATACCATATTCATCATGAGTATTAAATAAATTATCAAGATCATAAGAAGCATTATCACCCCAATCATGATCATTGCAATAAGTAGTGGTCATGGCAAACTCATCAAATATAGCATACCCAAGCTTGTAGTTTTGCATATCATTAACATAATTTACATTAATAAAATTTATAACAATATTATTACAATCATGCTTTTCATTCAAGGAGATATCATGAATCTCCTTACAAATTTCTTCTGTCAATACTTCATAAAAAATACATATTCATGATTTTCAAACAAAACTTCATAGAGATAATCAAGTGCACTCAACTCACTAGCAATTGGTTCATCATAATTTGGTCTTTTGAAAAGATTAGCAAGTGGATGAGGATCCATATCAATACATTTTTAGCAAGCGAAGATGCAAGCAAATAGAAGGCACATGGCAACACAAGCAAATGAAAGGCAAACGAAAGAAGGGCGAATAAAAAGGCGAAGCTTTTTGGTATTTTTTGAAATCGTTTTAGAAGTGGGGGAGAGGAAAACGAGAGGCAAATGACAAATAATGTAAATGCAAGAGATGAGTTTATGATGGGTACTTGGTAGACTTGATGTAGATCTCCCTGCAACCAAACCAGGAATTGGCAAGTTGACGAGAGAGTTCTTATCTTGACTTTCTATGTATCCCCGGCAACGGCGCCAGAAATCCTTCTTGCTAGTTCTCGAGCAAGTGTTGGTTTCCCGTGAAGAGGAACGGTTTGATGCAGCAAAGTAGATAAGTATTTCCCTCAGTTTTTGAGAACCAAGGTATCAATCCAGTAGGAGATACAAGCGAGCCACCAATAGATATACCTGTACAAGGAATCAAACTCTTGCACCCAATGCTATAAAGGGGTTGTCAATCCCTTCACGGTTATTTGCAAGGATGAGATCTAGTAGAGATAGATATAATAGGGTGCTTGAACGGAAAGTGAAACTAAAAGTAAAAATAATGCAGCAAGTATTTTTGGTGTTTTTGGTTTTAGATATGAAAATATAATATGGAAAATGGACCAGGGGGCCATAGGTTTCACTAGATGGCTTCTCTCCTGATGGCAAGTATTATGATGGGTGAACAAATTACTGTCGAGCAATTGATAAAAAAGCGAATAATTATGAAGATATCCAAGGCAATGATTATGCATATACGCATCACGTCCGTGACAAGTAGACCGAAACGATTCTGCATCTACTACTATTACTCCACACATCGACCGACTCCTTCCTACATCTAGAGTATTAAGTTCATGAAGAACAGAGTAACGCATTAAGTAAGATGACATGATGTAGAGGGGTAAACTCAAGCAATATGATGAAAACCCCATCTTTTTACCCTTGATGGCAACAATACAATACGTGCCTCGCTACCCCTACTTTGTCACTGGGTGAGGACATCGCAAGATTGAACCCAAAACTAAGCACTTCTCCTATTACAAAAATTACCAATCTAGTTAGCCAAACTAAACCAATAACTCGAAAGACTCAAATAATATTCATGGATAATCTGAACATAAACCCACAATTCATCGGATCTTGACAAACACACCACAAAAGAGTATTACATCGGATAGATCTCCATGAAGATCATGAAGAACATGGTATTGAGAAGCAAAGAGAGAGAAGAAGCCATCTAGCTAATAGATATGGACCCATAGGTTTGTGGTGAACTACCCATGCATCATCAGAGGGGCAATGGAGTCGATGTAGATGCCCTCTGTGATCGAATCCCTCTCTGGCAGATTACCGGAAAAGGCTACAAGATTGGATCCCTCGGGAACGGAGGCTTCTGGCAGCGGAAAAGTGTTTTCGTGGCTCGTTCTGATAATGATGAAATATTTGGGAATTTATAGGCTAAAGATTAGGGTTAGGGGAGTTGCCAGGGGCCCACAAGCCTGCCCGGCACGGGGTACCCCCTGGCCGTGGCAAGCAGGCTTGTGGCCCCGTGGCAGCTCCTCTGCCTTGGTTCTCAAGTCTCATGGCTTACTTTTATTCCAGAAAAAAAATCATTCCGGAGGTTTTATTCCGTTTGGACTTTGTTTAATATTCTTTATCTGCGAAACTCAAAAACAAGGAAAAAATAGAAACTGGCACTAGACTCTAGATTAATAGGTTAGCCCCAAAAATAATATAAAATTGCATATTAATGCATATAAAACATCCAACACAGAGAATATAATAGCATGGAACAATAAAAAATTATAGATACGTTGGAGACGTATTAGTATGGTGTCTATTTTGAGGAAAATATATCGTGGCTATTTTGAGGAAGGTGGTTTTGTTGTACTAGCGAGAGTTGCGCGGTACTAGAGAGGCTAGCAAAGATGGAAGGGTGAGAGTGCGTATAATCCATGGACTCACATTAGTCATAAAGAACTCACGTACTTATTGCAAAAGTCTATTAGTTATCAAACAAAGCATTAGATGCATGCTCCTAGGGGAGAGGTTGGTAGGAGTTAACCATCACGCGCTCCCGACCCTCACACAAAGGTCGACAATCATTAGACAAATCATGCTTCGACTTCGTTACATAATGGTTCACCATACGTTCATACTACGGGAATCACAAGCTTTAACACAAGTATTTTTATCAAATCACAATTACTTCCTAACATGACTCTTAACATTACCATCTTTATACCTCAAAACTTTATGCATGGAATCAAACTTCTTATAATATTCAATGCTCTTAATATGGAAGTTTTTATTATATCCCTCTTGGATGCCTATCATATTAAGACTAAATTCATAACCTAGACCAATTACCATGCTATTTAGAGACTCTCAAAATTATATAAGTGAGGTACGAGAGTTCAATTATTTCTATAAAACGCAAACACCACTGTGATCTAACAAATATAAGTGAAGCACCTAGAGCAAAATTTCCTATCTCAAAAGATATAAGTGGAGCACATAGAGTATTTTAATAAATTCACGATTCAGCGTGTCTCTCTCAAAAGATGTGTGAATCAAGGATGATTGTGGCAAACTAAAAATCAAATACTCATATCATATAAGACGCTCCAAGCAAAACACATATCATGTGGTGAATAAAAATATAGCCTCACGTAAATTTACCGATGGATTGAAGACGAAAGAGGGGATGCCTTCCGGGGCATCGCCAAGCTTAGGCTCTTTGGCATCCTTGAATATGACTTGGAGTGCCTTGGGAATACCTAAGATTAGGCTCCTGCCACTCCTTATTCCATAGTCCATCAAATCTTTAACCAAAACATGAAAACTTCACAAGACAAAACTTAACAGAAAACTCGTGAGACCCGTTAGTATAAGAAAATAAATCACCACTTTAGGTACTATTGTGAACTCATTATTTATTTATATTGGTGTAATACCTAGTGTATTCTAACTTCTCCATGGTTCATACCCCATGATACAACCCATAGATTCATCAGAATAGGTAAACAACTCAAAGAAAATAGAATCTATCAAAAACAGAACAGTTTGTAGCAATCTGAAAACTTCGTATACTTATGTAACTCAAATAATTCTGCAAATTAGGAAAACCTGGGCAATTTATATATCAATCTTGTTTACAACTTTTAGACTAATTCGGCACTCTTAAATTTTTGGAAAATTCCTGGACTGAGCGCAAAAGTTTCTGTTTTTCAGCAAAATCAAATCAACAACCACCTTAGATCACCCCAAAGGTTTTAATTGACCAAAAAACTAATTAAAACACCAAAACACAATTACTACAGAAGTAATAATGTGGGAAACACTCAAAAACAGAAGCAAAAAACATAACATACAAATAAAATTGGGCTGTCTCCCAACAAGCGCTATTGTTTTACGCCCTTAGCTAGGCATGCTGATTTCAATGATGCTCACATAAAAAGTAGTAATTGAAACATGCAAGAGAGCATCATGAATCTCATGACAATCACATTTAAGTCTATGCCACTTCCTATGCATATGAATTTTGTGAGCAAAGAATTTATGGGAGCAAGAATCAACTAGCATAGGAAGGCAAAACAAGCATAATTTCAAAACTTTGAGCACATAGAGAGGAAACTTGATATTATTGAAATTCCTACAAGCATACGTTCCTCCCTCATAATAATTCTCAGTAGCATCATGACAGAATTTCACAATATAACTATGAAATAAAGCATGATTTCCATCATCAATTATAGCACACGTGTCATCATCAAAACTTGAGGAACAAATAATATCATATTCATCAAGCATAGCATCCCGAAGCTTGTGATTTTGCATATCATTAGCATCATATATATTCAGATAATTCATACTAACGACATGGCAATCATGCTTTTCATTCAAGGAACTATCATGCATCTCCTTACAAATTTCTCCTTTCAACACTTCATGAAAATATCCAAATTCATGATTTTCAAACAAAGCTTTATAGATATAATCAAGTGCACCCAAATCACTAGCAATTGGTTCATCATAATTTGGTCTTTTGAAAAGATTAGCAAGTGGATATGGATCGATATCAATAGATTTTTAGCAAGCGAAGATGCAAGAAATAGGAGGCACATGGAAACACAAGCAGACAAGAGATCTGACGAGAAAAAGACAAACAAGAAAGTGAGGGCAAATGAAAAGGAAAATCTTTTTGGTATTTTCTGAAAATCATTTTAGAAGTGGGGAGAGGAAAACGAGAGGCAAATGACAAATAATTTAAATTCAAGAGATGAGTATGTAATGGGTACTTGGTAGGCACTATGTGTATCCTCCCCAGCAGGGGCACCAGAAATCCTTCTTGCTACCTCTTGAGGTTGCGTTGATTTTCCCTTGAAGAGGAAAGGGTGATGCAGCGAAGTAGATAAGTATTTCCCTCAGTTGATGAGAACCAAGGTATCAATCCAGTAGGAGGAACAAGAAAGTCACCAATGAATACATCTACACAAACAATCAAACTCTTGCACCCAACGTTATAAAGGGGTTGTCAATCCCTTCACGGTTATTTGTAAGGATTAGATCTGATAGAGATAGATGTAAACAAAAACGGAAAGTAGAAGATAAGTAAATTACTGTCAAGCAATCTATTATATATAAAAGGTGCATGATGGGTTAATAATGGGTTAACTAGCAGCAAGATAAATAGACTATAAAATCCTACGTTAATCAGAAAATAATAGCCCTTTATCAGGTGGACCTGTATAAGTTAACAAATCATGTCCGTTTAATCTTTGTAACATTTTTTTACCTCTCTTTTTTGTGAGACTTCCTTCACGTACAAACTTTAAACAAAACCATTGCATCCCCATGGAACCATCATCCATATCTCTTAGTTTAAAAGTAGGCATAAGCTAATCTACTGCATCATCTGGAACCATCAGGTCCATATCTCTTATAGTTAAAAAAAGGCCTAAGCTAATCTACTCCATCCCCGTACAGCCATGAGGTCCAACCAGCGATCATGTTAAACAAAACAGATGCATATAACCAGCTCGGCTTTCCTTCCCCTTCCACGCCATATCGATTCCAATCTTCCAAAGCTTGCCCCCTCTCATGGAGATGCCGTCAAGAACAGAGTTGCTGCCCATAGGTTGCAGCTCTTGGACAGGGAAGACCACCAGTTGCTAATCATCGCAGGGGCAGACGACGAAGGCTGGAAGTGGATTGATCAATCTTGGCAAGCTAGCTCATGTAGGTTCACATACGGGAAAGGCTGGAGGTAGATTAATCAATCTTGGCAAGCTAGCTCATGTAGGTTCACGTACGGAGTATCACGCCTCACGTACCATAATACGCTGCAATCAACCTACACCAGTTGAGCTAGCTTTGCATGGCAATCTACATGAGTGTGTTTTGCTGGTGGCCGAAACGATGGAGGTAATATTTACAATAAGTAGGCAAGCTACATATACGTTCTAGCATACCTACGCTACACTAAGCCCTCCCTTACACTTATGAATTGGTAGTGAATTCCTTGGTGCTTGATCAATATTTAGCAGTACTGTTAACTGATTGACTGCAGGTGTACAACCACCAAACTGATCTTGGCGACTAGGTCAATTGGGAGAACAAAACCACCGAGGAGGGTTGCAGTCTTGAGAAACATCAATCTAGCGGGTGTGACATTAATATTTCAGGAATAATCCTGGTGTCTGCGCTGCCGTACAAAAGAATGTATCGACAAGCCATATATATCGATACACAGCTACACATACATGAAAAGTTGGTGAATTACGATGCTAATTGTTTCCACTTGTAATCCTACATGAAGACAACAGACATGTCCTGCCTTTATGTATTGACTTTTTGTTAGTTAGTACTGTATTATATAATCCATTTGACCGGGATAAAATACCATGGTAAGTATTTGGATGATAAGAAAATTGATTTTTTTACAAACCATGCATGATTCTCATCATTCTATTTTATATTTTTATCGATCAACTTTTTGTATACGCATGCACCTAATTTCGTTTAAAGAGCAAAATTAATTATAACTGAAATTATGTACATGTTTGTATGTACGTTGACATATGGCCGTAGCTCATGGAAATTCCTCTTCAATGGCCTTGCCAATCCCACGTTACATTGCATTATTCTCAACATGTTCTGTAGGTAAAGTAGTACCGGGAACATGATGAAGGCTGCCGATTGCTGCTCTTGCGGTGGCAGACCATCGACACTATGATTGTGGGTTGATATGGTTTGCCCACACATAGGTCATGATAATTTTCCCCACCTCCACGGGTAGAGCTCATGCCGTCGCCCTCACATTGTACAGCAGTATATATGAAGGTAATAAGATAGACATATTATATATATGAATGGCTTACTATACCAGAGACCTCCGACTATATGTTATCTATTTTTTCAGATGCATCATCACTTCGATAAGGTCTTCCTCCGAATTTCTCTTTGCAGCACAGCATATTGTCAATATACCTGAATGGAGAAACCTTTGCATAATATTGAGATGTTTACTGTTGGTTGAAATCCATTGGCCAAGTGGTTGGGCTTAGAAAAGGGTTTAAATCTTCCATACTCCACCTTGCTATTGTCAGAGGTTCTTGATTATTTCTAACCTTGCAATGCATAGAGTTTTAGGTCTATGGGACAAACGAGGTGTCATTTCTTACAAGCTAGGCAACATCATACCGGAACAAAGTTTGATACATGTAAATTTGCAATACCTTCAGTTTTTAAATTCGATGTAACATGATGTTCGAAATGTTAGTGTTGTATATATGAAACTGATTAAACTGTTCAGTTAATTGTCTCTTCAATTATGTAGTTTGCAATGTCAAGTTTACATTTTTTTATAGACCAGATCGTGTTTCCTCAATTTTCAAGCAAGTTGTGTTTTATTTGCCAAAAGAGATGGACAACTTCAAGGACAAGTTGGATGAAAATCTTCTGAATGATAGCCAAGGCACTCGGTCATAATATGTAACTGTGTTGTGCATGCCCAGCTTGTGTTTATTTTTGACAAGTATGTGCATACACAAAAAAAGTGGAAGGGAAGATATATAAAAAAGTATTCATGATTCTCCATCCCTAGATATATGTTATTAGATAGTGGATTTTCTACTCTCGGGTGTACTACACCCAAGTTTACAGAAAAAAATTGAAAAATATGACGAACAAAGTCAAAAAGTATGAAATTTTGGGACAACAAATTATATCATATGTTTGAGCTTCTTGTGAAATTTAAGCCAAAAATAACATCCGAGGAGCACTCGAATAAAAAAAGTTTTGCGAACCCAGGTGTACTACTCTCAAGAGTAGCCGCAGCTTTCTGAAATAATAATTGTGCTAGACGCTATGAATAATTGTTTTTTTCTTGATGCAATTTTTTTAGAATAGTTGTCATCTCTATACAACTTATCTCTATGTAAATCCTCACACGTGATTACAGTAGTAATCTATTTGTTGGTTTTATAATGTTTTTGCAGGCCTATAAAATGTTCTTTTTTTTGGTTCTTTACGCAAATTTGTGCATATACGATAATTACACTATCCTTTGTAAGTTCTTACCGATACCATCGAAATGCATTTGGAACCATAAAAGAAGAAAATGTTATTCAACATATAAGAAAGAATTTGTAGTGGAATAGATAGTTTTTGAAAAATAACGATTGTATGCACTTTGATAGCCTTGAATTTCGAAAATTGATAATTCCTTTCAGCGGAAATACTTCCATATTAATGCATGCTACAAGTGTTCATAGTTACTAGCTCTTACAAAGTATCTAGCCATTTGCTTTACGTATTACTAAAATGTTTCGCACGTGTATTCTCGCTCCCCTCTATTACCTAATTACTATCTTGCAGACGAGCACTCTAAATTAGGTTAGTAAGGTTATTGACAGGCTATGCGCGAAGAGGAGATGGTGAACCAGTTTTGGATGTAGAGCATATAAAGCCACGTCAAGTTATGTTGACAGCTGGCTCATAGCGAGTTGAAACTTGGTTTCGACTATGTGTATATGTACATTATGTTTCAGACTATTTGAGCATAACAGTGATTGCCATTTTGAATGGATGATTTTGATAACATTCTTAGTGATAATATTGGTAGGCAATACTAAATATACACCTAAATTTGGACTGCACTCCCATCAAACGCTTTCGTGGTCTTATAGTGATCATCTATGCAGGTGCGTGGCCCTCTGTATAGAACAGTAGATGGCACACCATGCTACTGTAACACATTAGACATATTTTTTCCAGTAGATTAATAAATACAGTACACACATGTATACATCTTATAATACATGTACACTTTTTTGCCCATAAATAATACTGGAAAGATCAGAGTCTGCATGGTAGTTTCTTCTTTCTACTTTTAATTTGGACAACTATTTTTAAGCCGGTCGACTCTAAATATTAACATAGCCATCAATGAGATGTTTGGGGATGTGACATTGTGTAAGTAACTACGAAAGAAGTTCATGGTGAATTATGCACTGATTAGGCATGCGGACAACTACGTTGCTAGACACATCAAAGAGGCGGGCTTGCACAACAGGATGGTTCAAATGACAGTTGGAGCGGAAGATAAATTAAATAATAGGGCGTGCATAGGATTATATAGCATATGCAGACTAAAATAATTTGAAACACAAGACCAGGAGAGAATTTTTTTACCCATTTTTCCATAAAAAGCAGAATTATAAATTAGCATATGTGTTGTATTGAACCTACTATTCATATGTATTACTAAATTTCAAACAAGCTTGAGAAACTGAAATAGTTCTCTTGCATCCAACCACCAAATTGCATATTTATTTTAAAGTTTATGTTTTCCATCTATGACTCCTTGCAGATCTTATTCTATTACTCCCCTAGAACAAAAATATATAAATTTGAGAAAATGGAAATGATATCATCTATCATTTTGAGTAATAGTCATCTCTTGAAGCACGATATATGCAATTTATTTGACAACAATATTCACTCAGTTATTGGATAAGACTAACTAAATAAAAAGCATTAGAAAATTTATATTAAACAATAGAAACCAATAAAGATGCTGGCAATTTTTCTTTACAAACTATAAATAATAAGATGTCACTATTAAACTGTTTATAGTTCTAGCCCGCGCATCGAGCGGGCCACTTTGCTAGTTGATAGAAAAGTGAATAATCATGTAGATATACAAGGCAATGATCATGCATATAGGCATCACGTCCATGTCAAGTAGACCGATACGATTCTGCATCTACTACTATTACTCCACACATCGACCGAATCCTGTATGCATCTAGAGTATTAAGTTCATGAAGAACAGAGTAACACGTTAAGTAAGATGACATGATGTAGAGGGATAAACTCAAGAAATATGATGAAAACCCCATCTTGTTACCCTTGATGGCAACAATACAATACATGCCTCGCTACCCCTACTATGTCACTGGGTGAGGACACATCGAGTTTGAACCCAAAACCAAGGACTTCTCCCATTGCAAGAATTACCAATCAGTTGGCCAAACCAAACCAATAACTCAAAAAGACTTGCAGGGATATGAAATCATGCATATAAGAATTCAGAGAAGATTCAAATAAGAGTCGTGGATAATCTGAACATAAACTCACAATTCATCGAATCTTGACAAACACACCACAAAAGAGTATTACATCGGATAGATCTCCATGAAGATCATGAAGAACATGGTATTGAAGATCAAAGAGAGAGAAGAACCATCTAGCTACTAGCTATGGACCCGTAGGTCTGTGGTGGACTACTCACACATCATTAGAGGGGCAATGGAGTTGATGTAGATGCCCTCCGTGATCGAAACCCCCTCCGACAGATTACCGGAAAAGGCTCCAAGATTAGATCTCTCGGGAACGAAGGCTTCTATCGGCGGAAAAGTATTTGCGTGGCTCCCTCTGGTGTTGGGGGGAATATTTGGGTATTTATAGGACGAAGAATAGGGTTAGGAGACCTGCCAGGAGATAGCAAGCTTGCCAGGTACGGCCACGGGGGTGGTAGTGCCTACTAGGCTTGTCATCTCCTGGTAGATCCCCTGGCGTGCACTCCAAGTTCCGTGGAGCTATTTCCTTCCAGAAAAAAAATCATTTCGAAGATTTTATTCCGTTTGGACTCCGTTTAATATTCCATATCTGCAAAACTCAAAAACAAGGAAAAAACAGAAACTGGCACTAGGCTCTAGATTAATAGATTAGTCCCAAAAATAATATAAAATAGCATATTAATGCATATAAAACATCCAAAACAGATAATATAATAGCATGTCATCATCAAAAATTATAGATACGTTGGAGACGTATCAGTGGTGTGCCTTTCCTGTCAACGTCATGGCAAGGGATTTCAATATCTTCCATGCTAAACGCATTAATGGCGGTTCCCAAATGGAACTCAAATTTTACTCCTCCACCATTCAAACACATTCCATGGCTGACCGAATCCACGGGTGCCCTCCAAGCAATCAACTTTCTAAGGAGAGATTTTGTTTATTTATTTTTGTATTATGTAGGACTGGGAATCCTTTTAACTAGCCTCTCTCGTGCAATGACAAGTGAATAAACACTAATCGTGAGTTAAACACACTTAGCATGGAAGATACTGGCCGCTCCGTTGCTCCATGACGGTACGGGCACACAAAACAAATATTTATTTGAATGTTTTAGAGGTGGCACATGCAAATTTACTTGGAGTGGCAGTGAAATACCTTATATAGGTGGACTCTCATGAAAGAAAATTGGCTCAGGGGTTTTGGATGCACAAGTAGTATCTCTACTTAGTTCAAATTTTTGGCTAGCAAAATGTTCTAAACAAGCATCATATGTTGTAGAATCCATAACAATATAACTTCTATGCAAATATACCCAAACATAACTCATTACATGTTTTTCCTAGTCCAACTTCAACTAATTTGATCAAGGTTGAATAAAATTAATGAGTATTCACAATCATAAAATATGTCCAAGATAATATATTTATATGTGAAAGTTCTCTTTCTTATACTAATCATTCATGCATTGCTTGTATGACCAATATATGATTATCAAATTCAATAAATTTTAATTTCTAAGCAAAATGTGAAACTACTACTAACCATGGATAAATTTTCAAATTTATGATATTTAATTCATGTCAACAATTCACTCGTAGGATATAAGTTAAGCACAAGAGTGAATGATAAACTACTCCAAAAGTTATAAGTGAAGAACAACGAGTAGTTAAATAATTAAGTAGATATGTGAGGACTCTCTCTCAATAAAGATTTTTCAGATCTGAGTATGTTATTCAAGCAAAACAAAAATACACTTCAAGAATAGCACATATCATGTGAACAAATAAACAGTTAGGCTCAACATAGGCAAACCGATATTTGCTGACGAAAAGAGGTGGGATGCGTAGCATCCCTTGAAGCACATATGCTCCCTTGTTGGTTTTGATAATTCATGACAACATACATTGTGTCTTGTATTAATAGTTTTACCTAGTTTATTTAGATAAAGTCCACGGAGAGGATTGGCTAAGGACTACAAGGAGAATTCCCAAGGAAACAAGAAGAAGGAATAAATAGGATTGGCCAAGCTTCAAGCTTCAAGACTCTACATTTTGCATTTTGTGAGAAATCACATTTGAGTCCATTGGAAATCCAATACTATTAAAAGGGGATAGGTATGTATGATGATCTAGTTGCTCAAGTGCTTAGAGTTAGCCACCAAAAACCCTCATGAAATTCTCCCACAAATACTTTGTCAGAACCCTAACACTCAAATTCGGTGCCACCAACTTTTCCATTTCGGCCCTACCGAGTTTCACCCTAGACATATCCTATGCCAAACCCTAAGGTCTCCGTAACACCAAGTTTTCACCGAAATCGGTGACCAACTTTATGTTGTCCCATTTCTAAAAATCATAATTTCTGAGTTTTAGGAATCGGTGACACCAAAACTGGTAACTGCCTAGGCCAACAAAAATCGGACCCACCAAGATTTATATATCAGTCTCACCGAAATGCCAAAAGTTGCCACATTTTGCACTAGTCGGTGCAACCGAGTTTTGGCTTCGGTTTCACCGAGTTGGGCAATAATGTTGTAATGGTTGGATTTTTGGAGATTTCTATATATACCCCTCCACATGCCTCTCCCTCATAGAGGAAGCACTCGGAACTAACCAACACTTTCCCCATCTATTTTCTAAGTGAGAACCACCTAATAATGTGTTGATATCAAGATATTCCACTCCAACCATATGAATCTTGATTTCTAACCTCCCCAAGTTGATTTCCACCCAATCAACCTCTTCTACCAAGCCAAATTTGTGAGAGAGTGACCGAGTGTTGTGGAGACTATCTTTTAAAGCACAAGAGCAAGGAGTTCATCATTCTTACCACATCTATTACCTTTTGGAGAGTGGTGTCTTCCAGATTGGTTAGGCGTCAGTGGGGAGCCTCTGTCTTCATGTGGAGTTGGACCAAGAAGTTTCTACAAGCAAGGAGATCGCCTACTTCGTGAAGATCTACCCCGAGTGACGCTAGTACTTCGTGGACGTAAACCATGATGGAATAGATGAGGTTTCTACTTTGTGGACCCTTATGGGTGGCACCCTTCATGGACTCTCACGGCTACTGTCCTTCGTGGGTTGAAGTCTCCATAAATATGGATGTACGATAGCACCACCTAGCGAAACCACGGAAAAAATCTTTGTGTCTTCAATTGCGTTTGATATTCCTATCTCTACTCCTTAGTTACATGTGTTTGTATTTAGTTTCCATTGTCATACTCTTTGACTTGCATGTGTAGGGTGTACTAAGACTTGATAGAATTGCTAAAACTTGCCAAGCGTTAAAATTGGGAAAATGTTAGGTTTTTTATTTTGCCAAGTAGTCTATTCAACCCCCCCCTCTAGACGTCCTTTCTCGTTCCCACAATCCCCAAGCTTAGATTCTTGATATTTCTTATAATATTTACTTGGGTATACTTGGGCATCCCCAAGCTTGATATCTTGTGTCTCTTTAACTCCTCCCATAAGGCGGTTTCCTAAATCTTGAATGCTTCACCCACACAAAACTTGACAAGAACTCGTGAGATAGGTTAGTGCATATAAGAATAAATCACAACTTTACATATTGTCAAGACAAGTTTCATAATAATTTTAAAACATTATCTACTATTTACTATCATTTCCATAATTTATATCTACCAATATGAGCTATGTAAACTATAGGCTAAGTAGATAACAAAACTATGACAACAATCTGTCCAAACAGGACAATATGTAGAAATTAATTCAAAAAGTGTGCCTATGTAATTCAAACTATTACGGCAATTTAGGAGATGATAAATAATTTTATATTAAGGTAGCTTGTAAAAAGTTCATAAAGTTTCCACATTCGAGTTAAATATGAAAATTCAAACACTACAACCAAAGATTTTGTTCTTACACAACACATATCAAACATGCAATTGAGACATCTTAAGGCAATTCTTGGAATACTTTATTGAAAAGATAATCTATTATATACTTAAAACGATATAAAAGTAATGGCGGAGATTGATCATTCAAAAGTTAAGAAAAATGAACGGACTAGATTAACGCAACTCTTTGTGAAAAAAAATGTATCGTTACATACAAATATTATAAGGTGAACATGCAAAAGGATTCACATGTCACATAAGAATAAGTAAGTTCAACACTTTCATCTAACTCATATGCTTTTTCCTAAAAAAATCACGTATAGAAGGTTTGACACATCATAGAAGAATGAGGTCAACATGTTCGTTTAACTCATATGCCTTTTCCTGAAAAAGTCACATGTAGATATAAGTCTCTTTCCACAAAAATCAAGGTTGACTCCAACTAGAATTGATGTGTTGATGTCAACTAACAGACATGATCCCGTACAATCATTCTGGACAATAGTAAATCAATTTGGAGGACTCCCAAGCGTACGTGCTAATCAAAAGAAGTTTGATCCCAAAATAATCAATGGAAGTTCTGGACCAAATTTCTCTTCAGCTCAGTTCGTCAGACTGGGCCACTATAGCTGCATCTATTTATGCCTAAGAAACAACACGTCGTGTCAACAAAAAAGAGTACGCTATTCCGGAAAGCAAGAAAAGCACGTCCCTAGCATTGGTTCAATCTCTAACCATACACATACGTCATGTTAAAAAGAAAAGTTCGTTTGCTCCCGTCTAGGAAAAATAGGAAGTCGCTGTGAAGACTTTGGTTGAGTCTCCAACCAGACACGCACCTATTATTGCATACAACATTTTTGAATAATTATGATCTTTTACTCGAAAGATTAAGTATATGGGTACAGAAAAAAGACATTATGGTATCGTTCAACTCAAAATTCATTGATTTTTTATTAGTGCAACATAGAAAAATATTTTCTTAGAACTTTGAGTGGCATGGAAATTTAGATATAAATTATTAAAAATGTCAAATTTAAAATTTAAATAATAATTCTACGAATCGAATATTCCGTCAAACCATGTTGTCGACTCAACTCAATAAAATCAAACAAAACAATTGTACTATGTAGAATATTAAAAATTAAAACTAATGAAACATATGCACTTGAGTTACTTTCGAAAGCCGATGAGTCATGGGTTGAATATACCTATGCACAACTGCATGAGTGTCTAAGAAATATGGTATATATATGGAGTAGAGTGGTTTTTCCGTTTGCGAGGTATAGCGGTCTTGCCTGATTAAATATAAATACTAGGCCACCACAAAATGACTATGTCCCAACATCTTTCATTGCCATGGATCGATCATTATAGAAGTGGTTGATTGGCAGCATCAATGTGGAACTGTAGACTACCACACATACATACTCCAAGACGAAAAGGCTAGAAGGCCTGCTGCTCAGTAATGACCATTCGCAAATAATGGAGCAATAAAATATGTGTATGAAATCATATGTTTTATATAATTATTGATATCGCAATGGGATACATAATATAATCAAACCATAATCACCGCGGACCTACTTCAATGTCATAGGACTTGGGGTTTGGAGAATCAAACAAAATAAAATAATAAAACTGGGTTTGATGTACCGATTGAAGGCAGGAAAAATGGACAAACGGAAGAAAGGCAAGTGACCCAAGTCTACAAACTACAAATAGTTGCTGATGAAACATAGCACTCTACGATCATCTCATAGCTTCATGGATAAAGAGGCCTGGAGAAGAGCAAATCGGCAAAAAATGTACATTTATTAAAGCAATGTAACTACATTCAAGTAGCCATAGGTGTATACATCTTGACACTATAAAATACCTACTATAAATGTGCTCTTCTTTTGAAAATATGATATTTAAATTTCAAGTTTGCAATTATCGTGATACAATCTAAGGCACATAGTTGTCGAACCAAAATTTTGTGGCATGCAGCTAATCAACATTTAGGGTATACTATGTTAGTTTCACGACACAGAAAAACAAATAATCAAATGCCAACAAATGGTTGTATAAAATAAAAAATTACTAAAAAATAAATATCTAGCCGCACAAATGCGCGGGTGAACCTGCTAGTTATAAATAACACAAAACAGAGAACAACAAAATAAAATTATGCTCCAAGAAAAACATATATTAGGTGATGAATAAAAATATAGCTCCAAGTAAGATATACCGATAGTGTTGAAGTTAAAAGAGGGGATGCCTTCCGTGGCATCCCCAAGCTTGGACGCTTGAGTCTTCCTTGAATATTACCTTGGGGGTGCCTTGGGAATCCACAAGATTAGGATATTTCCACTCCTTATTCTCCTCATATCGGTATCTCACCCAAAACTTGAAAACTTCAATCACACAAAACTCAACAGAACTTCGTGAGATAGGCTAATATAATAAATATGGATCATTCACTTAGGTACTACCAAGACAAGATTCATAATTTTTATAATATAATACCTGATGTATTCTACCATTTACATAATTTATATCACTCAATATAAGTTATGGGGACACTAAGACAAGCAAGCTATGCATGCAAAATAGAATCTATCAAGAACATAAAAGTTTATAAAGATCTGTATAAAAATCATACTTCCTTGACTCTAAAAATTCTAAAAAACTAGGAAAACTCATAAAATTTGAATAGAAACACTTCTTTAAAAATTCATAATATTTGGACGCTCCGGTAAAATAGAAATTATGTACGAGGCAAAAGTCTTTGTTTTTGCACAGTATCAAATCAACAAGTATGCATACTATCACAAAGGATTTACTTAGCATATTATTGAAATAAAAGACACAAAACATGATTACTACAATAGATTAATCATATGAAAATTAAAAAATAGAAAGGATAAGTATTGGGTTGTCTGTCAACAAGCGGTTTTCTTTAAAGCCTTTTAATTAGGCATGTTGATTTCAAAGATGCTCATATATGAATAGTAAATGAAACATGCAAAAGAGCATCATGAATCACATGACAAGCACATTTAAGTCTAACTCACTTCCTATGATAGAGAGTTTTCAAGCAAACAATTTATGGGGGCAATAATCAACTAGCATAGGAAGGTAAAACAAGCATATCTTCAAAATTTTCAACACATAGAGAGGAAACTTGATATTATTGCAATTCCTACAAGCATATGTTCCTTCCTCTTTATATTATTCAGTAGCGTCATGAAGGAATTCAACAATATAACTATCACATAAAGCATTCTTTTCATGATCCACAAGCATAGAATTTTTACTACTCTTCACATAAGCAACTTCTCATACATAATAGAGGGGTATACTCAACAAAATAACTATCACGAGGTACTTGATTGACATAACCAAATTGAACATTAAAATCATAATGAGAAGTTTCGTGGTTATCATTATCAGTCATCACCATAATCATCATAAATAGCAACTTGGTTCTCATAATCAATTCAAACCTTTTCCAAAATAGTGGAATCATCACAAAATAAAGTCATGACATCTCCAAATCCACTTTCACAATTATCACAATAAGATTCAACACCCTCCAAAATAGTGGGGTCATTAGTACCTAGAGTTGACACTCTCTCAAACCCACTTTTAGTAATATAATCATCATAAATAGGAGGCATGATATCATCATAATAAATTTGCTCATCAAAACATGAGGGATATAGCATCTTCATCAAATATAGAATCCCAAAGCTTATGGACTTGCATATCACTAGCATCACAAATATTCAAAGAATTCATACTAGCAACATTGCAATCATGCTCAAAATCCAAGGAACTCACATTAAATATGTTGTTAAATTCTTCCTCTAAAAATTTAGCACAATTTTACGATCCATCATTTTCATGAAAGACATTATAAAGACGAAGCATACGAGACAAACTAAACTCCATTTTTTGTATTTTTCTTTTTATAAACCAAACTAGTGAAAAACCAGAAACTAAAAGATTCAGTTACAAGATCTAAAGATATACCTTCAAGAACTAACCTCCCCAACAATGGCCCCAAAAACGAGTTTGATGTCTACTATACAACTTTATTCTTGTAGACTCCTGTTGGGCCTCCAAGCGCAGAGTTTTGTTGGACAGTAGCGATTTTTCTTCAAGTGGATGACCTAAGGTTTATCAATCCGTGGGAGGTTTAGGATGAAGATGGTCTCTGTCAAAAACCAATCAAATATAAGAAATCTCTTGTGTCCGCAACACACAATGGTAAATTGTACAGGTGCGCTAGTTCATCAAAGAGATGGTGATACAAGTCCAATCTGGATAGTAGATATATGTTTTTGTAATATGGAAATATAAAAACAGCAAGGTAGCAAGTAGTAGACATCGAGAAAAACATTATACCAAGCATTGGAAATAAGGCCTAGGGTTCATACTTTCACTAGTGCAATATCTCAACGGTGCTAACATAGTCGAATAATATAAGCATCCATCAACGTGCAACAAAGAATCACTCCAGAGTTTCTATCTAATGGATAACATAAGCTAAAATTGTTGTAGGTAGAAAAACCACCACAAAGTTATCCTTCTTAATCAATCTATTGAGCCATCCCTATAAGTTTCACAAATAGCCCTAGAGTTCGTGCTAGAAGTATGCATCAATCAACCCTAATGTCACCTAGATACTCCAATGTCACCTCAAGTATTTGTGGGTGAATTATTCGACATGCATCACAATTTTAGATTCATAATATTCAATACAACAAAAAGAAATTCAAAGCATACCCCAAGATTTCTATAATAGAAAGCATGACAAGAACGTGTATCAACCCATATGCATAGATTACCCCAATGTCACCGCGGGAATCTGCAAGTTGATTACCAAAACATATATCAAGTGAATCAATAGAACATCCCATTGTCGCCATGGATATCCACATGCAATACATATATCAAGTGTACTCAAATCCAAAGTATCCAATCCAAAATAATGAGATATTAAAGGGAAAGACTCTATCACATCAAGATAGAGCGGGAAGAATAGCATATGATCCAACTATATTAACAAAGCCCGTGATACATCAATATTGTGCAATCTCAAGAACACACACACACACACAGATCAAACAAATAGCTACTAGTACATACCCTCAAACCCGGTGGTGAACTACTCCCTCCTTTTCATGAAGACCGCCTGGATGATAAAATGGCCTCCCGTGATGATTTCCACCTTTGACACAGTACCGGAAAGGGCTTCGGATGAGATTTCTTCGATACAGAGAGTTGTGGTAGCGGAGTGGAAGTTTTAGATTAACTTTTGAAGGTTTATGAATATATAGGAATTTTTGGCATTGGAATCATGCGAAGAGGTGCCATAGGGGCCCCACAACATAGGTTGGCGGCCACCCCCTAGGCACGCCCACCAGCCTTGTGGGGCCCCTATGGATCTTCTCGTACTCCCTTGAAGCTTCCCGGGTCCCTTTACTTCTAGAAAAATCATCAAAAAGTTTCATTCAATTCCGAGAACTTTCATTTTCTACATAAAAAACAACACCATGGTAATTCATTGAAAACTACATTAGTCCAGGTTAGTTCCAAACTTCCAATTAAATCATATAAAGTGCATAAAAACCATATAAATATTGTAAACATGGGTAAATATGGCATGAATACTTCATAAATTATCGATACACTATTGAATCAGAGTATTTGCCGTCATCCATCCCTTTGTCGTCTGCCTGTTGATGGCACAGTAGGACTTTGCTGTCGTCTCCACGAAAGCAGACGACAAAGAAAGGAATGATGGCAAAATACAATTATGCCATTTGTCCACTCTTTACTATCAGCCAACAGATGGCAAAGAGGACAATGGCATACGACAAAGAGGATAGTGGGGCCCATAGGGCCACGACACTGGCTAGGTCACCCCTTAGTCGTCTGCTAACAGACGACAAAGACGGTCCTCCTCTTTGTCGTGTGTTAGTAGACGACAAAGAGGGCCTCCCCTTAACGGTAGCCCCCGCCCCACCGTTCCCCACTCCCCCCAGCCGCGCGTTCATCTCTCTCTCCCTCTCCCTCTCGCTGTCGTCGCCACCGCCCTGCCCCCCCCGCCACGCCGATCACTCGCCCCGTGATCGCTCGTGCCTCGCCCCGCTCGTGCCCTGCCCCGCTCCCGCCCCGCCCCGCTCGTGCCCTGCCCCGCTCGCGCTCCGCCCCGCTCGTGACCCGCCTCGAAGCTCCGCCGTCGCCGCCGCTGCCCCGCGCCCTCTGCCCCGCTGTGTCATCCTCTAACCCGACGCCCCGCCGCGGCGCCGCCACCCCGTAGCCCCACCCTTCCAGCCCCGCTCGCGCCCTCGCCTCACAACTCCACCGTCGACGCCGCCACCCCGCGCCCTCTGCCCCGCCGCGGCGCCCTCTGCCCCGATGACCCGCCGCGGCGCTGCCACGAAGTCGGCGGCCCTGTGGCCTGCCGCCCGACGCCCCCAGCCCCCGTGGTGAGCTCCTACCCCTGGGTTCCCCCCTTTTTTCATGTTTTTTTATTTTCCTATTTTTTCTAGATTTTTATAGATGTTTATTAGGTAGTTAGTTTCTTTTCTATTAAATTAGATAGTTATTTTATTTTCCGTTAAATTAAATAATTAGTTTATTAGGTAGAAAAAACTTAGATAGAAAATAAAAAACATAGAAAAAAGAAGAAAAGAAAAACTTGTATAAACTCAAACGCTTTGATCACCTCATCAAAGCGCTTATTCCAACTCCGAGATGCTTGCACCAGTCCATAAATGGATCGCTGGAGTTTGCAAACTTTGTTAGCATTCTCTGGATTGACAAAACCTTCGGGTTGCATCATATACAACTCTTCCTCAAGGAAACCGTTGAGAAACGCTATTTTGACATCCATCTGCCAAATTTCATAGTCGAAATAAGCAGTTATTGCTAACATGATTCTGACAGACTTAAGCATCGCTACGGGTGAGAAAGTGTCATCGTAGTCAACTCCTTGAACTTGTGAAAAACCCTTTGCCACAAGTCGAGCTTTATAGATGGTGACATTACCGTCCACGTTTGTCTTCTTCTTAAAGACCCATTTGTTCTGAATGGCCTTTCGCCCTTCAGGTAATACTTCCAAAGTACATACTTTGTTTTCATACATGGATCCCATCTCAGATTTCATGGCCTCTAACCATTTCTCAGAATCCGGGCCCATCACTGCTCCTCCATAGCTTGTAGGTTCATTGTTGTCCAACAACATGACCTCCAAGACAGGGATGCCGTACCACTTAGGGGTAGTACGCGGCCTTGTCGACCTATGAGGTTCAATAGCAGCTTTATCCGAAGCTTCATGATCATCATCATTAACTTCCTTTTCTACCGTCGTAGGTTCCACAGAAACATCTTTCTGTGCTATGCTACTTTCTGGTTGAAGTAAAGGTTCAATAACCTCATCAAGCTCTATTTTCCTCCCACTCAATTCTTTCGAGAGAAACTCTTTCTCAAGAAATGTTCCGTTCTTAGCGACAAACACTTTGCCTTCGGATCTAAGATAGAAGGTATACCCGACTGTCTCTTTCGGGTATCCTATGAAGACACATTTCTCCGCTTTGGGTTCCAGCTTTTTAGGCTGAAGCTTTTTGACATAAGCATCACATCCCCAAACTTTAAGAAACGACAACTTTGGCTTCTTGCCAAACCACTGTTCATATGGCGTCATCTCAACGGATTTTGATGGTGCCCTATTTAAAGTGAATGCAGCTGTCTCTAATGCATAACCCCAAAACGATAGTGGCAAATCAGCAAGAGACATCATAGAACGCACCATATCTAATAAGGTTCGATTATGACATTCGGACACACCATTACGCCGTGGTGTTCCGGGCAGTGTCAACTGTGAAACAATTCCACACTGTCTTAAGTGACTGTCAAACTCATAACTCAGATATTCACCTCCTCGATCAGATCGTAGGAACTTAATCTTCTTGTTACAATGATTCTCAACTTCACTCTGAAATTGCTTGAACTTTTCAAATGTTTCAGACTTGTGTTTCATTAAGTAAATATACCCATATCTACTTAAGTCATCAGTGAAGGTGAGAAAATAACGATATCCACCACGCGCTGTAACATTCATTGGACCACACACATCAGTATGTATGATTTCCAATAAGTCACTCGCCCGTTCCATTGTTCTAGAGAACGGCGTTTTAGTCATCTTGCCCATGAGGCATGGTTCACATGTGTCAAGTGATTAAAAATCAAGTGACTCCAAAAGTCCATCAGAATGGAGCTTCCTCATGCGTTTTACACCAATATGACCTAAATGGCAGTGCCACAAGAAAGTGGTACAATCATTATCAACTCTACATCTTTTGGCATCAATGTTATGAACATGTGTGTCATCACTATCAAGATTCAATATGAACAAACCCCTAACATTGGGTGCATGACCATAAAAGATATTACTCATATAAATAGAACAACCTTTATTCTCTGATTTAAATGAGTAACTGTCTCGCAATAAACAAGATCCAGATATAATGTTCATGCTTAACGCAAGCACTAAATAACAATTATTCAGGTTCATCACTAATCCCTATGGTAATCGAAGAGAGAGCATGCCGACGGCGATCACATCAACCTTGGAACCATTTTCCATGCGCATCGTCATTCGTCCTTTGCCAGCCTTCGTTTATTCCGTAGTTCCTGCTTTGAGTTGCAAATGTGAGCAACCAAACCAGTATCAAATACCCAGGCACTACTACGAGAGCTAGTAAGGTACACATCAATAACATGTATATCATATATACCTTGTTTGTCGTTGGCCGCCTTCTGGTCAGCCCGGTACTTGGGGCAGTTCCGCTTCCAGTGGCCAGTTCCCTTGCAATGAAAGCACTCAGTTTCTGGCTTGGGTCCATGCTTGGGCTTCTTTACAGGAGTAGCAACTGCTTTGCCATCCTTCTTGGTTTTACCCTTCTTGCCCTTGCCCTTGACCTTGCCATTTTTCTTGAAACTAGTGGTTTTATTGACCATCAACACTTGATGTTCTTTCTGGATTTTAGACTCAGCGACTTTTAGCATCGCAAACAGCTCGGCGACTGACTTGTTCATCCCGTGCGTGTTATAGTTCATCACAAAGCTCTTGTAACTAGGTGACAGTGATTGAAGAACTCTGTCAGTGATTGCCTCTGGCGGAAGGGCAATTCCCAACTCCGCTAGACGAGTTGAATACCCAGACATTCTGAGTATATGTTCACTGATAGACCCGTTCTCCTCCATCTTGCAAGCATAGAACTTATTGGAGGTTTCATACCTCTCGACCTGGGCGTTCTTCTGAAAGATAAACTTCAACTCCTAGAACATCTCATATGCTCCATGACGTTCAAAACGTCTTTGAAGTTCCCGGTTCTAAGCCATATAATATCGCACACTGAACTATTGAGTAATCTCCAGTACGTGCCTCCCAAGTGTTCTTAACGTCTTCGGAGGTCATGTCTTCTGGTTGGTCACCAAGCGGTGCATCAAGGACATATGATTTTTGGGAAGTCGTGAGGATAATACTCAGATTACGGGCCCAGTCAAAAAAGTTACTTCCATCATCGTTCAACTTAGCTTTCTCTAGGAACGCATTAAAATTCAGGGGTGCTACTGCGCGAGCCATTGATCTACAACATAAATATGCAAAGTTCACTTAAAATATTGTTCAAGATAATGAGTTTAGTTAATCAAGTTACTAAAGCTCCCACTCAAATTGACATCCCTCAGGTCATCTGAGTGTCACATGATCCAAATCCACCAACTCAAGTCCGATCATCACGTGAGTTGAGGTGGCTTCAATGGTGAACATCATTATGTTGATCATATCTACTATATGACTCATGTTCGACCTTTCGGTCTCTTGTGTTCCGAGGCCATGTCTGTACATGCTAGGCTCGTCAAGTTCAACCCGATTGTTCTGCGCGTGCAACACTGGCTTGCACCCATTGTATGTGAACATAGAGTCTATCACACCCAATCATCACGTGGTGTCTCAACACGACGAACTTTCGCAACGGTGCACACTCGGGGAGAACACAATTTATCTTGAAATATATGTGAGGGATCACCTTATAATGCTACCGTCGTACTAAGAAAAACAAGGTGCATAAAAAGGATTAACATCACACGCAATTCATAAGTGACATGATATGGCCATGAACTCGTGCTTTAGATCTCCATCTTGAAAGCACCGGTATGATCTCCATCGTCACCGGCATGACACCATGATCTCCATCATCTTGATCTCCATCAATGTATCGCCATCGGGGTTGTCATGCCCTGCATGCTTCTACTACCATTGCTACCGTTTAGCGATAGAGTAAAGCATTACATAGCGCTTAATGATTGACACACAGGTCATACAATAATTAAAGACAACCCTATGGCTCCTGCCGGTTGCCGTACTCATCGACATGCAAGTCGTGAAATTCTATACATCATATGATCATCTCATACATCAGATATATCACATCATGTAATTGGCCATATCACATCACAACATACCCTGCAAAAACAAGTTAGACATCCTCTAATTGTTGTTGCATGTTTTACGTGGCTGCTATGGGTTTCTAGCAAGAACAATTCTCACCTATGCATAAACCACAACGGTGATACATAATTTGCTTTTCAACCTTCTCAAGGACCGCCTTTGTCGAATCCGATCCAACTAAAGTGAGAGAAACTGGCACCCGCAAGCCATCTATGCAACAAGTTGCAGTCGAGGGAACCAGTCTCTCGTAAGCGTACGAGTAATGTTGGTCCGGGCCGCTTCATCTCACAATACCGCTGAAAAAAAATCCGACCAAGGGAGGAAGTAATCTACGCATCAACGCCCACAAACCTTTTGTGTTCTACTAGAGATCTCATCAACACATAGACCTAGCTCTGATACCACTGTTGGGGAACGTTGCATGGGAAACAAAAAAATTCCTACGCACATGTAGATCTATCCATGGTGATGAGCATCTACGAGAGGGAGAGTAGATCTACATACTGTTGTAGATCGCTAAGCGGGAAGCTTTAAGAAACATAGTTGGTGTAGTCGAACGTCTTCACGATCCAAATCGCCGTGCGTCCCGCAATCCAATCACGATCCGTCCCACGATCCAATCATGATCCATCCCGCGATCCAATCACGATCCGTCCCATGAACTTGATCATGATCCATCCCACGAACTTGATCACGATCCTTCCGATCTAGCGCCGAACGGACGGCACCTCCGCGTTCAGCACACACACAGCTTGATGATGATCTCCACCGTCTTGATCCAGCAATAAGGAGTGGAGAGGAAGAAGAGTTCTCCGGCAACGTGATGGCGCTCCGACGATGGTGGTGGGGCAATTCCGGCAGGGCTTCACTTAAGCACTTCAGAAATCCGATCTAGAGGAGAAACTGTGCACTGGAGGAACGGGTAGCACGTGGCTGAAATTCTAGTGCAAAACCCCTAAAACCTCCAGTATATATAATAGGAGAGGAGGAGAGACTAGCGCAAGGTCCAAGGATCCTATAGGAGTCGGCCGAACCAACTAGGATTGGAGGACTCTCCTCCAATCCTAGTAGGACTAGGATTCGTCCTTTTTTTTCCTTTTTCCACCTTTTCCCATTGGGTTTTCTTCTCCAGCCACATGGGCCCTGTGTGGGAGTTTCCACCAGCCCATTAAGGGCTGGTATTCACTCTCCCACAGCCCATGAAGCCTCTTGGGTCGAAATACCCCTCCCGGAGGTCTCCCGATACACTACCGGCACTCCCGGTACACTACCGATGAGCCCGAAACTTTTCCGGCGACCAAAACAGGACTTCCTATATGTGAATCTTTACCTCCAGACCATTACGGAGCTCCTCGTGATGTCCGGGATCTCATCCGGGACTCTGAACAAACTTCGGTCACCACCATACATAACTCTATACTACCGAAACGTCACCAAACCTTAAGTGTGCAGACCCTGCGGGTTCGAGAACTATGTAGACATGACCGAGACACCTCTACGGTCATAACCAATGGTGGAACCTGGATGTCCACATTGGTTCCTACATATTCTACGAAGATCTTTATCGGTTGAACCTCTATGTCAAGGATTCAATTAATCCCGTATGATGTTCCCTTTGTTCTTCGGTATGTTACTTGCTCGAGATTCGATCGTCGGTATCTCCATACCTAGTTCAACCTCGTTACTAGCAAGTCTCTTTACTCGTTCCGTAATACAAGATCCCGTAACTAACACTTGGTCACATTGCTTGCAAGGCTTATTGTGATGTTGTATTACCGAGTGGGCCCTGAGATACCTCTCCGTCACACGGAGTACCAAATCCCAGTATTGATCCATGCCAACTCAACAGACGCCCTCGAAGACACCTGTAGAGCACCTTTATAGTCACCCAGTTATGTTGCGACGTTTGATACACACAAGTCACTCCTCCGATGTCCGTGAGTTGCATGATCTCATGGTCATAGGAACATATACTTGACATGCAGAAAACAGTAGCAATAAACTAACACGATCGTAAGCTATGTTTGTAGTTTGGGTCTTGTCCATCACATCATTCTCCTAATGATGTGATCCCGTTATCAAATGACATCTCATGTCCGTGGCTAGGAAACCTTAACCATCATTCGATCAATGAGCTAGTTTACTAGAGGCGTACTAGGGACATTGTGTTTGTCTATGTATCCACACATGTATCCATGTTTCCAATTAATACAATTCTAGCATGGATAATAAACAATTATCATGAACAAGGAAATATAGTAATAAACACTTTATTTATTGCCTCTAGGGCATATTTCCAACAGCCATAAGTTCAGAAAAGACAAGAAGAATTTCATGAAAGGTAGAGTTGTCAAAAACTCTGTACCACCTGCATTGATAGGCCAACATACCCTGGATCAGATAAACGCTTTCGAGCCTGATCCAGTGCGTCCAGGGTATTTCAAAGGGTATAATTCGGAACACGCCTGGACTCACAAGATATGCTTGTGGGATCTCCCTTACTTTAAAGACCTCCTTTGCCCACACAACATTGACATGATGCACACTGAAAAATATATCACTAAGGCCCTTTTCTATACATTGTTCGGCATATAGGGAAAGTCAAAGGATAATCCTAAGGCTAGATTCGATCAGGAGGCTCTATTTGATAGACTGTTACAAAACATGCGACAACTGAAAGGAAAGAAGAACCGGAGGAAGCCAAAGCATTGGTTCAATCTTGGAAGGCCAGCTATGAGGGAAATGATCTTGTGGGTGAAAATGCAGTTGATGTTCCTCGATGGGTAGGTAGAGAATCTAAAGAGGTGAGCGAGTCTTGACAAATTGAAAATATTGGGTCTCTAGAGTCATGATTGGCACATATGGCTTGAGTGGGTAATGTTGGTGATGTTGCATGGTTTTATCCCTGAGGATGAATGGCTAGTACTGGCAGAGCTGAGCTATTTCTTCCACACTCTTTCTGCAAAAGAACTATCGCCTGACGTACTAGATGAACTGGAAGAGTTGGTGCCAGAGTTGTTCTACAAGTTAGAAAAGATCTTTCCACCGGGCTTCTTTAATCCAATGCAACATTTTATTTTGCATCTCCCGACCGAGGTAATATTGGGGGCCCCGTGCAAAATCGTTGGTGCTTTGCAACTGAGAGGATGCAGAAGACGCTTTGAGAAAACTTTAAAAATAAACGTAGAATTGAAGCATGGATGGCCGAGGCATTCATTAATGAGGAGGCGGCAAACTTCATGATAGGACACTACGAAGCCAATAATCGTCATTTGCATAATTCGAAGCCTCGGTACAATGATGGATACCGTGAAAAAGTTCGATCCAACCTTAGCCTATTCCAAGGCAAGCTTGCACTAGCCGATGCTTCAAAAGCAATAACATTGGACATCGAAGAATGGCGGACCATTTCATAGTATATCTTCAACAACCTAATAGATGTGCAGCCGTACATTGAGTAAGTTCTCGGTACATTGTTTTGCAACTTCTAATTCCTTTGAACTGCTCTTATTCCCGGATATGTGATACAGTCGATACGTCGCCAAATTCTCGGATGGAGCGGTGATATAAAAGGATTCCATCGAAGAGTATGAGCTTCTGGCAAAGCATGGAGGCGGCTATCCCGGTTTCATCTCTTGGTTCAAACAAACGGTAATTTCCATTAGACCATTTCATTTCTTTGTCTAGTTTGCGGCTAATGCAACTATCCTTTCATATCAAACTTGTAGGCTAATTCAAAGTCTATGGACGCCGAATTAAGACAAGTCGCTATTGGTTTTGACTATAAGGACCATTCATTTGAGAAATACGACATCAACGGGTATCGCTTTCATACTTTGGGCAAATAGCTACCTATGGCCGACCGAAAGTCTACAAATTGTTATGTCTCCGCTGTCGGCAAAGGAGGTGTCGAGTATTATGGAAGAGTTGAAGCAATTTATGAACTTATATTCTTTGATGAAAACAGACCAAACGTCATAGTCTTCAAATGTTATTGGTTCCAGCTGAAGGAGACTAGAAGGACTCATGAACATATAGGGCTAGTTGAAATCAAACAAAGAACCCATTTAGATGTTCCCGATGTCTATATTACGGATCAATAGCCAAGTTTTCTATCTACCGTGGTCCTGCCAAACTGATCCAAATCTGAATGGTTGGGATGTTGTTTATGATGTGCCGCCACATTTTAGACCACCTCCCCTCAATGAAGATGATTATGAACCTCACATTAACCCAGAGACATATGAAGGAGAATTAGTTTAAGCAACACGTCTTTCCAAAGAATGTTTCAAGAACCGCTCTTCTTCACCCCAGAACATTGAGGTAGACAGCGATAGTGAATCCAACTTCACCCCTGAGTCAGAACAAGAAGATACGGAAGAAGAAGATGTTACTGCTACAGATGACCTCTCAATGCTAGACCGATTACATAAACGAGGCCTTCCACATGTTGCTCCCGATTGTGATGATGATGCATTTATTGATGATAGTGATGATGATGATGCATTTATTGATCCCGGAGCATATATAGACGATGAAGATTATTATTAGTTGATGTCAGGTATACATGATGATGATACACTCAAATTATATATATAAATATACATATTATTATTCATGTCGGTATTCAATTTTTTTTATGTTGTGCTAATTTCATTTACTCTTTGTCATGACAGGTGTTGAAATATGGTGGGCACGGGTCGAGCGATATCCGAGGCTCCTTCGTCGGCGCGTGGTGGGAGGGGTACTTCCATTCCACCCCAAACTCTCCGGAGAGCATTGTACGACAGTATTGGGTCACTCGAGGGCACTTCTTCGTCGGTGAAATTGCCCATAGGGAGAGGAGGTCGGGGGAAGAAGAGAGCTCCTAAAGCTACACGTGGTGGCCGCGGGAGAGGTATGAAGGCTGTTACGCCTTCCTCGCCACCATCCCGAGCTGATTCACCCGAGCACATGACTGCTATGGTGGACTCGTCTGAGGTGGAGGCTACAAGGACTCCTATCCACGAGCCTCGGGTTGACGATCCTTTTGTTCCAGACGCTTTGACCTGCGAGACTCCTGTGCCAGACGCTTCATCCCGCGAGACTCCTGTGCCAGATGCTTCGTGCTACAAGACTCCACAGGCTTCCACCGGATGGGATACCTGGCCAGATCTACATCAGCCATAGCTGAGTGGCCATGCTGATGGTGGTGGGGATCAACTTTATGATAGCAGGGACGAGGTGGTTGAGGGCATCGTCTACCAGCGTGGGTGTACACGGCTCCCGCCCGTGTCGGTGACCCGCGAGCAGAGGTGGGTGATTAAGCCTCACTCGCTGAAGTAAGTGCGTTTACTCCTTTTAAACCTTTTGCATTCATGTTCCTTCACATATCTAATGCGCTGGCTTTGTCATAGTGCAAGGGTTGGATTCACGCCAAGGATGTCCGCAGTCCCAAGTCCATCCTCGGTGTGATTTTATGGCATAACTTCCCGGGGTTTGTCACGTTGCCCGGCGAGGGTCAACAAGAAGAGGTAGGATTGAAATGGGAGCACTACTTGGCTGCCCCGGCCCCGCCGGAGGAGATGATCGACGGTGTGTTGTGCCACACGAGGGCCGATATGGTGATTAGGAAGTTCTGGGTAATTTCTCCTTTACACAATTAAAAATCAATAATAGCTAGTTATTGTACTAATCCGTGTTGTCTCTTTTGATTCCAAACCTTCTACAGGTGTGAGCAGGGATATGAGGAGGCCGCGACAAAGCTTATCGATTACGAGTGCAGGCGCCTACTACAGAACTTACGACACGAGGCTTATGTACAGGTTGTTCAAGACTACTATGCCTTGCAGCGTATTAAGAAGGCCAAGTGGTTGTCCCGCGAAAAGTTTCTGGACAAGGAGCAGTACATGAAGGTAATTACCTATAAGGCCTTGTACTTAGTTTCCTTGCTTTGATTCATAGGCATAGCTCTCAAATTTCTCTTTACTAACTTAGGTGCCCCCGTGATGGTGTGCGGATAAGATGGATCATTGGGAGGCGTTGGTGAATGAATGGTGCTCTGACCAATGGCGAGTCAACCACGACAATGCCAAGGCACGACGTGCCCAAATGGAAGGTGTGCCACACCATCAAGGCAATGCCAACACATTTTTCAGTTTGGGCGGAACAGGGTATGTGGTTTGCTTCATGATTCTTGCAATTCATTCTTGATGCTAGCCTTGACCCCTTTATTAATATTTTGTTCCTCTCTTGTAGGTTCATCAGAATAAGACGGAGGTGCCAGAGGTGTATGACCTCTATGACATGGCCCATAATGCCTCATACAAGAAGGTCAAGGCATTCTCAGAGTTCGACCTTGATAATCTCGAGAACTTCACCAATATCTTCTCCCACAACAAGCTCGTGAGGTATAGACATGTGGGGAAGGCGGTGAATGGGGAATACTTCAACCGGAGCTAGCATCCTATTGATCCAGACCTGGTGATGATAGCTAGCCATGGGAGACCCCATGGCTCGATAGCCATTAGAGATGGACATATACGGTCTTTGAGCACTCTCCGGCAGATCAAGGCGCGCCAAACGAGCTCCTGTCCTGAGATGTCGCCTCGTCCATGGCCAGTGTAGCTCGCCATCAAGGTTAATCATACGGACTCAGATAGCTTTCCTCCATTACATTGTGTGTGCAAACAAAGATGATTACAATGCTAACAAGGAGTTGTGTTGCAGGCTGCTCTGCAGAAAGAGAGAGAGAGAGACAACCCAGGAGCTTCTGACAGAACAGGCCCGACAGGAGGCGGAGGACAAGAGGGATATGGAGGAGAGTACAGCTAAGTTGTTGGAGGAGGAGAGGGCACGAAACGATGCGTCTAACCGGGCCATGTACAAGCTCATCGTGGTAAGTTTCTTCTTCATATTAGCCAAATCATGCACTACATGTTCTTTTCATTAATAACCAATATGATTGACTTGTGAAAACCAAACGTGTAGACTTTGTGTGAGAAGACCGGCCAGACCCCTCCACCGATGCCAGTCATTACCATGGATGGAACGGTGAGTTTCATTTCAATGTTCATTAGTTACTAGTCTTAACATTTCAGCGTCATCATGCTAAGGCAAATGATCTTTGGTACAACATAACTCCCGAGCCGCATCGCACGACCCGAGAAACCCCAGTACTTCACCTTTGTGATGACAAGGACGGTAAGCCCTAATATGCCACTTACTTGGCTCATTTTCTCAAACAAAGACAAACATAGCACTTCGACAAACTTAGCACTTAGACAAATGTCATATTTTACCTAAGTTAGCTTTGTTTGCTCTAAAATGATATAGTAAGCTTACTTACCGCCAAAATGACATATTGTACCTAAGTTAGCTCTAAAATGACCTATACTTAGCATTGTTTCCTCCACACTGACATAATAAGCTTAGTTAACTCAAAATGACATAATAGACTTGGTAACCTCATAGATGCCATAGACTTAGTTTATTTTCTTGCAAAATGACACAATAAGCTTAGTTAGGTAAAAATTGTGATAATTACCTAGGTTAGATCTAAAATGATACAAATAAGCAATAAGAAGAATAAAAACAAGAAGAGACAGAGAGAGAAGAAAAACACTTCTTCGGGGATGTCTGGTTCCCAACCTAAGGTTGCCATGCCTAACCTTAGTCATGCCACAACCCCTTAGGCATGTGTTTGGTTCATTGCCACACTTGTGGCTTGCCACACTTGTCTAGTTATATGGTCCACGTATCGTAGACTCAACTTTTTGCCAAATCTTGCCACACTTGTAGTGGTGGTTTTATCATGGCAAGATGTCTGGGCTAACGGACTTAGGTGTGAGGCCATCACAACTATGTGGCGACTTGTGAGGGGTTGGTCAGAATCGAGAGACACGAGTTTACTGAGGTTCAGCCCCTCCTGCTTTGTGTTGTATTGATGATGAGGAAGATCTCTCGGTTACATGGGTGTTATCTTGCTACCTCTAATCTCGAGAGCCTCTAATATGTCTATCTCTAATGACTTGAGTCTTGTGAACTTGTCCCTCTAGGGGTGCTCTACCCCTCCTTATATAAGTGGAAGTGGTAGGTTTACATGTAGAGTCTTACTAGAAGTAGGATTAGGACTAGTCTCTCTTGAATCCTAATCCGGGTCTTGTTTCCTTTGTGAGGGAATCTTTTCTCTCCTTTGGACCTTCTCTTGTGAGATGCCCCTCCAGGCCCGTCCATGAGCCGCCTTGCACTGGCTCGCATGCTCGGCCATGGGCCTAGACGTCCTGTGACCCGGTAATAGAGGTGACACATGAGCCGCCATATGATGAGTCGGGTCATACCTTTGGCCGGGTCACCAATGAATCGTCAAGTTCGGCCAGGGCTCTAGTGAGTCGCCAAGTCCTGGTCGGGTCATACTTCCGGCCGGGTTATACCGCAGGGTAATATCCGTGACATTAGCCCCCTAGGTTAGCTTGAATTTATTCATGCTAAGCTCCTGAAATAAGAATAAATATGTAAGTGACTGGCTCGCTCCCTTTGCCGTCTTATATCAATGAAAAGGTCTCCTCAAAATTCCAGGTTTCTTCTTCATATGAACGAGGCATCTTCTCAATCGTCTTGCTTGCCAGCGTCCTTTGAAGTAAAATATTGGGAATACAACACCCATATGCCATTGAGTTGGCCTCCAATACTCTTCAACTTGTGAAGCCGGGTTGCTCATACAAACTTTGTTGGGTTATGATCTTTTGATAATGTCGGGTCATGATTGTCTGTGACGTCGGGTCAAACAACTAGACTCCAGCTGACTTGATAAAAATATTGGGATGAAAATCTATCTGATGTAGAACCGGTCTTCAAATGCTTTAGCTCCATGAATAAATGAGACCTAGCTTACTCAAAATTTGATAGCTTAAACATGTTCTGCTATCTATTATCTCCATATTACCTGTAGCCCCCAAACTCCAAGTTTCTCTGTGATGACTTGGCGCTTTGCAATAATATCTTTGGTTGTGTAGCCCCAAAGTACCAGGTTGTCTTGCCTGCAGCAGCCTGGGACTTGTAACTATCTTACACTTTATAAATTCCAGCCAGTGTAGCCCAAAAGGGCCGGCTCATCAGTATGTGATGGGCCGAGTCTTCAATTTGAACCTCATAATCTATTTGAACAACTTAATACTATAGCGCCCAAGTGCCCGGTCGCATGCCTGCAGTGACTTGGGACATTAGAAAATTTGATCTGAGCAGTGTAGCCCCCAAGTGCCGGGTTAGTAAGAATTACTGGGCTGGGACTAAGAAAAATATAGAAAGGCTGGCTCATCTCCTTGAGACAACAGGGATCTGTTGACCATGTAATGATTTGAAAAGCAACTTGCATTAGCTGACAACTGTCGTGATGCATGCTTCGAGTGACATGGGAGTTGCATACTTGATATGAACTAGACTTGAATAATGTAGCCCCCAAGTGTTGGGTCGGACGCCTGCTGTCGTGGGAACGAGCCTCACAGTAGATGGTAGGGCTACGAAGGGAGAGGGCAGAGTCCTAGCTACGGCGAGGGTGTACACACGGATGTATGAGTTCAGGCCCCTCTCGTGGAGGTAACAGACCTACGTCTCAGTGCTCAGGAGCTTTATGTCGAGTGGAGTATAGATACTACAATGGTTGCGAACCCTTGTGCGGAAGGGGAGGGGCGGATTATATAGAGTTCGCTGCCCCTCATAATTGCCCCGCATCAAAGGGCCTGGTCGTGGGATTAAAGTCTGCCGTTACAGGTAACATACATAATAAAAGCTATTAATGACCATTGAACCAGCGTCTGCCCGTTGGGCTCTTGATGATGGCTCCTGGTCTTCTGGCGTCGAGTGAAAGCGAGGTCTTCCGAGTGACACGCGATTACCGAGTGAGAGCGGGAGTCTCCGAGTGGATTACTGTCGAGTGGCTTTGAACGTCTCCAGGGATCCACTCGGAAGTTCATGCTTGATCTTCAAGTCCTCCCATGCGGTGTATTTTGGTAGGGTATGTGGGCCGTGCCTAGGACCCTACCCTAGGTACATATCCTCGTCATTAGCCCCCGAATGGATTGGGCTTTGAGTGGTGGAAAGAGGTATCTTCGAGGGCCTTGAGTTAGTGCATCAGATCCTCCAAATGATATTTGGGATTTCCATGAAACATGTGTCGATTGAACTCTGAGCATTAGCATTCATTCATGGTCGACACGCAAAATCTTCCGAATGATATTCGGGGCTTCAACGAAACTTGTGTCGATTGAATTCCTCTCCGCTCGCCCGGATCCATTCAGCCTTAAAGGTGTCCGAGTGGATGTTCAGCATTTGTTTTGGTCAGAGTGAGTTGGTAGTATCTTGGGAGGCGACGGGTCAGTCTGATAGACCTAGATTTTCTGGGATACGAAAATTTGGGAAGCGCGCGCGCTCGCGCGAAGATTACGCCACGATCGGGGCAAGTGGGGGCGCGACGCCTCGATTTTCGCGCCAGTCCTATCGCCACGTACCGAGCGCCGTCAGTGGTTGGCGCGTGTGGTAACCTCGCGGGTCCACTTGTCAGTGAGACACTCGGCAGCGTATAAAGCTGTCTTTGCTACAGTTTGGACAGTACCTCTGCCTGTTTTTTCTCTCTTTTCCTCCGCTTCCTCCGCTCCCGGCCGGCCAACTCCGATCTCCCTCGACGAGAGCCACCATGACGAAGATGAAGAATCCGACGGAGAAGCTGGAGCGAGTGAAGAAGGGGGCAGCAAAGCTCAAGGGCAAGAAGCCCTCGACCGCCCGATTCACCGCGCTGGTGGGCTGGATGCAGGGGGATTTTCTCCCCTCTATCATCACCCGCGAAGACATGAAGGGCCTCGTCTTCGAGGGGCTCGTGGCAGACGGTGCCTGGAGGCTGTCGGGAGAGGAGCGTGAGCCGGAGCCGCATGGCGGGGAGCGGGTCCTCCTTCTCTCCCACGTCGAGGGAGGTTTTTCTCTGCCGCCCCACCCGTTCTTTAGGGGCTTGCTGATTTTTTTTGGTTCCCAACTGCACCACCTCTCGCCCAACACCATAGCCTATCTGTCTGCATTCGTCACTCTGTGCGAATGTTTCCTGGACTGCTCTGCCCATTGGGGATTGTTCAAACACCTCTTCACGGTCAGATCCCAGACTGTGAAGAAAGCCCTCCCTGCTGATGGGAAGACCCACGTGCTCCGGTTGTGCGGTGGGTTAGGAGTTCAGGAAAGAGCTCGTAGCTCCTTCCCTGCCTGACCTTTCCTAAGTCTGTAAGAGGTTGGGAGTCGACCTGGTTCTACTGCAAGGATGCAGCATCGCCCAATATGTCGACTGGCCTTCCCCCATATACACCCGACCATCCGGCTGTTCCCAAGTCCCTGAAGGTGACTGAAGAGGAGCACGTCCAAGTAGGCATATTGGTTGAAGCGGTGGTGCAGCTAATCCGGGGCAGGGTGATCGGCATGGATCTGTTGGAGATGTTTCTCGGTCGATGTATCCAGCCTCTCCAAGATAGAGACCACACCATGCCACACTACGCGGGCCCTGAGGACTTGACAAGGGCGCATCCTGAGGAAGTTCCTCAGAAAACTGTCGAGCAATGGCTCCGTAGCATCACCGGGGCCCGTGACAATCCTTTGGGAGCCAAGAGGATCCGGCCATATTCGGCCAAAAACCCGCCGAAGAATCTGGTGAGTTGTGTAATGTCGACTGATGTATTGTACAGTCGAGTGATATACTGAACTGACTTCTTTGCTTGAATCATGTAGGAATGGACGCACATGCACTCGCCCGTTCCTAATGGGAACCATGTTGAAGACGGCGTGGTGAGCGAGGGCGGCAGTGTGGACGGCGATGGTTCTTCCGACTCAGAGGAAGAATACGAGGACTCCGGCAAGGAGGAAGAAATTGAGTCACCTCCCCGCCGCGAAAGCCGCACCAAGTCCCGCCAAGATCCGTCGACTATTGAGGACAGGGCTCTATGCCCTAGTGAGAAGAAGCTGAAGCGCAACCGCCCCTCCAACGCTGAGCCAAGCGAAAAACTGGCTAAGCAGCCCAAACAAGCCGTCACCAAGCCTTGCAAGGTTCTGCCTTGCATGAGGGGGGTAGTCCCTGTCGTCTCCATGTAAGAGTTTATTTCTGTACTTGTTCTGTCGAGTAAAGTCTGGAGTTGTATTTGACCGAATGCCACTCAATTCATTAGAGCTGCTACATCTGTGTCTTCGCCTCATCGAGATGGAGGGGATGCAATGAATGTCGACACTGCTGACGTGGCCACTTCTCATAGAGGTTAGATAGTTGTTGGTTTGTCCTAATGGGACTCAACATATGAAGATGCTAACACTGTCGGTTGTCGATGCAGAGGTCATTCAGGTGGAGGACGACGAGGAGCGACTTGGCACTTCGCGCCCTCGCATCCAAGGAGCGTCATTGGTGCAAGCACTTCAGCGGTCAACTGTAGAGTCTTCCCAGGGGGGAGGTGGCTCGACACAACCCAGGGCTGAACCTGCAGTACCTCTATCACATGCTCCTCCAAACGTTTCGACCGTTGTGGCATCGACTCCAACTGGCCCCCCTCAGACTGCCTCAGCTGCTCCTGCGACCACGCCGACCCCACCTGTGATGGCCTTCTCTCTGCATCGCACCCCGGAAGATCAAACCGGGGCTGTGAAGGAAGCCATGATCTAGGCAGAGCAGCTCATGCTGAGGACCAAGGAGGCATACGAGGCCAGCAAATTGGCTTTTGACGTCAGTGCAGCCCTCCGCACCAATGTCCGAGTAAGTTCGATTGTAAGTCCATTGTCGATTGAATTCTTGTCTTTTCTTGGCTGATGTACACCCATTGGGTGATTGCCGTAGAATGTTTGGACTTTCTCCACTCGAATAGATCGGATCGTAGTCGAGTAGGATTGGGATTGATAGTACGCGTGGTGCTAGTGTCACTCGACATGTCGAGTGTATTTTCTGACGAGTTACTCGACGGATCGAGAATTAACCGTCTCAGTGGGGGCGCTCTTAGCGCACCCACTGGGTGTAGTCCCCGAGACCACTGTCGAATGCTTGCATTGGCAGGGGTCTTTAGAGTTTATCGTATACGGGATACATTTTGCTTTTGAATCACACCACTCCATAGCTACCTTGCAGGTTTCATGGACATTAGTGGCAAACGATGATATGACGCTGCATAAGGATAGACTGCACTTCATGGAGTAGGGAGGCGCGTCACTCGACCGGTCGAATGTCGTGACAAGGCTGACCTTGTCGAATGTTTGAATAACCAGTGGGGACACGCTAAGTGCACCCACTGGGTGTAGTCCCCGAGGCTACTGTCCATCGCAGACGATAAACAGTAGGCTTTAAAACTTGTCGTATGCGTGGTACTGGTGTCACTCAACATGTCGAGTGTTTTTTAACGAGTTACTCGACGGATCGAGGGTTAACCGTCTCAGTGGGGGCACTCTTAGCACACCCATTGGGTGTAGTCCCCGAGACCACTGTCGAGTGCTTGCATTGGCAGGGGTCTTAATAGAGACATCTTTTGAATTTGTTTATGGCGCGCGGAGCGCCAGAGCCACTCCACATGTAGAGTGGACTTTCTGCTTGAATTCTTCCAAGATGGTCATTCGCCGGTGTTCATAACTCAGTTGACTGTCCAGGAACTACTTGCTGATTGAACTTTTGTCTTTTGTTGGTTCCAGACGGCTTGCAAACTTGGGACGCAGTACAAGGACATGGAGGATGAGAGGAACCGGTTGCAGGTGGATCTGGCGGTCGCCAACAACGCCCTGGAGCGAGCGCGTGCTGAGCTGAAGTCTCTGGGAGGTAATTACTGTCAACTGTCAACATTCCCATCTTCACTTTTCACGTTTTGAACCGAGTGCTCTCACTTGAACAGACGTGCGCAATGAAAACCGTCGATTCCAAGCGCGGCTCAACAATGTTGTTTCTTTAGATTCCATGAAGAAGGCACTGGAGGAGAAGGACAAAGCACTCGCCGACGCCCAACGGGTGGCCAGGGACAAAACTGAAGCTGTAGATCAGAAGTTGGCGGCCGCCCAGAAGCTGGAAGAGAAGAACACCAAGTTGAAGCAGGAGCGCACGGACCTCGTCAAAAGGGCAGAGCAGCTGAACAAGAGGAGCAATGGCCTGGAGAAGCATTTGGGCAAGTTCTCGAGGAAGATGTATATTCTGCTCGACGGTAAGTATTGTTGTCGATTGAGCTTTGTAAAATCTTTGAGGGTCGCAGTTCACCAATTCTCCTTCCATTCCCCATTCTTCAATAGAATTCTGCCAAGACTTTGAGAAGGAGACGGAGGAGGTTGAGCCCAATCTGGATCCCACCAAGTCTCCTGTCGCAGACGCGGTGGCCATGAACATGCTCCGACTCAATTTCCGGCTCCATGGCGTCCAGGTGTATCTTGTCCGGCTGAAGTCTGTGATGGAGAGAATCGACAAAGAGCTATGGCCCGAGGACACTCTTCATCTCGACCTCAACTCTATGATGGATCGCCTGGACGAACTTCCAAGTCGAGTGCAGGCCTGGAAGAAATTTACCGCTCGTTGTGGGGCCGACGTGGAGTTATCACTCGTCAGGGTCCATTGCAGGGACGTGAAGGAGGAGAGGCTGAAGGAGCTTTAGGTGGTCAACACGAAGAAACTCCAGTTCGAGGACTTCATGGAGACCTTCATCGAAGCGGCCACCAGAATAGCCGACGGCATCGACCTGGACACTTTCGTCAAGCCCGCCAGTTCGTCTCCTGCTTGAAAAACTTGTCTTTGAAAGAAATAGTTAAATTTGCCTCAGTATGCCAAGTGGATTTGTATCCTTAAAAACTTCGTTCAGGCCTTGGGTCTGAGCAAACTTGCTTTCATATGAAACGTTTATCCGTGGTTTACCCTTTAGATTTTGTTCATATTTGGCTTTCAATCATCTGTTCGACTGAGTTTGTTTTTAACTTAGGCGAAGCATGTTCGCAGCTAAGCCCCCGAGTGTGAGGATTGCTCATCACTCAGAGTATCCCCAAGAATGTAAATGCACGGTTGGAATCGACAAAGTATTAATTGCAGAAACATAAATTGCATTGATGAAGTACTCTTATTACATCAGAAAACTCTTGTCTCAAGTGTAAAAACACCGGAGCAGGTCTGCATTCCACGCTTGTGGCTCATCTATCTGTTTCATGATATTATACAGGTGATAGGCTCTGTTGTTTAGCACCTTAGTGACGACAAAAGGACCTTCCCATGCAGGAGCAAGCTTGTGAGGTCGGTGTTGATTCACTCGGAGCACCAAATCTCCTTCATGGAATGCTCGGCTTTTGACATTCCTAATGGAAATGCCGTAGGTCTTGCTGATAGGTAGTGGTCCGGATCAGAGCCATCTCACTCTCCTCCTCTAGAAGATCTACTCCATCTTGTCTGGCCTATTCAGCTTCAACCTCAGAATATCGCTCCACTCGAGAAGAATTGTGGGCCAAGTCACTCGGCAATATGGCTTCAGCACCATAGACAAGGAAGAAAGGAGTTCATCCAGTCAACCGATTAGGCGTTGTCCTCAATCCCCACAAAACAGGCGGCAACTCAGTTACCCATGCACCGACGGCATGATCCAAATCGCGCATGAGACGAGGCTTCAGACCTTGTAGAATGAGACCATTAGCCCGCTCAACTTGCCCATTGGTTTGAGGATGTGCAACGGAAGCGTAATCCACTCGGGTGCCTTGGGAGTTACATAATCTTCTGAATTCTTCCGAGTCAAAATTAGTGCCGCTGTCCATGATGATGCTGTGCGGAATGCCGTACCGGATAATGATATCCCTCATGAACGTGACTGCCGTGCAGGAATTCAGCTTCTTGATGGGCTTGGCTTCAATCCACTTGGTGAATTTGTCGACTGCTACCAACAGGTGGGTGAATCCTCCTTTTCCAGGTCGAAAGGGACCAACCATGCCGAGTCCCCAAACTGCAAACGGACAGGCGAGAGGGATTGTCTTCAGAGCAGACGCCGACTTGTGTGACAGATTCGCATAGAACTGGCAGCCTTTGCAGTGATCAACAATGTCCTAAGCCATCTCATTAGCTCGTGGCCAGTAAAAACCAGCTCGGTATGCTTTAGCGACGATCGCCCTTGAAGACGCATGGTGGCCGCAAGTTCCCGAGTGGATTTTGTCTAGAATCATCGACCTTCCTCGGGGGAAATGCAGCGCTGGGTGAAACCAGTCACGCTCTCTCTGAATAGCTGATCTCCCATCATAGTGAAAGCCTTGGACCTGTGCACAATCTGTCGAGCCTGTGCTTCATCTTCACAAAGCTCTTTTTTGAGGATATAGGCAATATATGGCACAGTCCAGTCGGGTATGATAACTAGCACCTCCATGACCAGGTCAATCACAGCAGGAACATCAACTTCAGTCGAGTCAGAGGAGCTTAAAGCTTGTGGGGGCTCTTCGGTGAAGGGATCCTCTTGAATCGAAGGAGCGTGCAAATGCTCCAAGAACACCCCACTGGGGACAGGCCGTCGAGTGGAACCAATCTTGGACAGCTCATCAGCAGCTTGATTTTTCAGTCGAGGAACATGGTGAAGTTCTAGGCCTTCAAATTTCTTCTCCAACTTCCGGACTACATTGCAATATCCGGTGATGGCAGGGTTTCTAACATCCCATTCTTTCATCACTTGATTCACCACCTAATCTGAGTCGCCATAAACCATCAGGCGCTTGACACCGAGTGAGATAGCCATGCGCAACCCATACAAAAGTGCTTCATACTCTGCCTCATTGTTGGAGGAATCAAAATGAATCTGCAAGACATAGCTAATCTTGTCGCCTCTGGGGGATATCAAAACAACACCAGCACCGGACCCATTCAACATTTTGGAGCCGTCAAAGAACATTGTCCAATGCGCCAAGTGAACTTGGATGGGCTGTTGCTGTTCAGTCCACTCGGCCATGAAATCTGCCAATGCTTGGGACTTGATTGCCTTCTTGGCCTCGAATCTGATGTCAAAGTGTCCAAGCTCAATTGCCCATTTAGCCACTCGACCTGATGCGTCGCGATTATTGAAGATCTCGGATAAAGGAGCATCACTGACAACTGAGAACGAATGATCTTGGAAATAATGCGCCACCTTCTTCGCTGATAGGTAAATATCGTACACTAGCTTTTGATAGTGTGGATATCTTTGCTTTGAGGGGGACAATACTTCCGAGACATAATAAACTGGCCATCGGACTTTATAGGCTTTACCCTCCTCTTGTCGCTCGATAGTCAGCACTCTACTAACGACCTGATTTGTGGCCACGATGTACAGGAGCAAGGGCTCTTTGCTGGCAGGAGCGGCAAGCACCGGCTAGGTGGAGAGCAGGGCTTTGAGCGCAACAAACGCTGCTTCGGCTTCGGGAGTCCAGTCGAATGTGTCATATTTCTTCATCAACTGATATAAGGGCAGAGCCTTCTCACCAAGACGAGAAATGAATCGACTCAATGTTGCCAAGCAATTTGTGAGCTTCTGAACGTCGTGCACTTGCACGGGAGTCTTCATACGGGTAATGGCACTCATCTTCTCGGGGTTTACATCAATTCCTCGCTCGGAAACGAGAAAACCGAGCACTTGCCGCCAGGGACACTGAAGGTACATTTGGCCGGATTCAGCTTTATGTCGAATCGTCTCAGATTGGCGAATGTCTCGGCCAAGTCAGCCAAAGGTCGGAACCTTTGCGGGACTTGACCACTATATCGTCCATGTACGCCTCGACATTCCAAGGGATCTGGTCAAGTAAGCATTTCTGAATCATGCGCATAAAAGTAGCGCCAACATTCTTAAGACCAAAAGGCATGGTGATGTAGCAAAAGCACCCGAACGGGGTGATGAAGGCTGTCTTTATTTTGTCCGGGCCATACAGATGGATCTGATGGTACCCAGAATAGGCATCCAAAAACAATAAACGCTCACACCCCGCTGTCGAGTCAACAATTTGATCTATGCGGGGGAGCGGAAAATGGTCTTTTGGGCACACCTTATTGAGATGTTTGAAGTCAATGCACATGCGCAATGACTTATCTTTCTTGGGCACCATCACAACATTCGAGAGCCACTCGGAGTGGTAAATCTCCTGAATGAACTTGGCTTGCAAGAGACGTTCCACTTCTTCTTCGATTGCCTTGCGCTTCTCTGCCGCGGATCGATGCAAATGCTCCCTGACGGGCTTGGCTTTCGGATCCACTCGCAAATGGTGCTCAACCAGCTCCCTGGGAACCCCCGGCATGTCAGCAAGCTTCCATGCAAAGATATCCCAGTTCTCACGGAGGAACTGGATGAGCTTGGCTTCCTATTTACTATTGAGTGTTGTTGAGATATTCGTCGGGGCAGCAGTTGGATCTGTTGGGTGGATGTGCACCTTCTTCACTTCCCCTGCCGACTGAAATGCCGACTCAAAAGCTGGATTTTTTGCGCGGAGCAAATCAGCAGGGTCAACGGTTTTCTTGTACTCCTCCAGCTCGACCATGGCCATTTGTTGATCGGTAATCTTGGATCCTTGCTAGAGACACTCTTTGTCCCGCTGTCGATTGCCAGTGACCGTGATCATGCCCTTAGGGCCCAGCATTTTCAACTTGAGATACACGGAACATGGTCGGGCTATGAAACGTGCATAAGCGGGTCGACCCAAGATGGCGTGGTAAGCACTCTTGAAATCCACGACTTCAAATGTCAACTTTTCTTTTCAGAAATTTTTGCTATCTCCAAATGTCACATCCAATGCTATTTGGCCGAGTGACTTGGCCTTCTTTCCTGGGATGACCCCGCGAAAATGCATGCTGCTCTCACTCACACGGGACATCGGAATGCCCATCCCTTTCAGGGTATCCGCATACAAGATGTTCAGGCTGTTGCCCCCGTCCACGAGGACCTTTCTGAGTCGAGTCCCCTACACCACCGGATCAACTACCAGAGCCTGTCGACCAGGAGTGGCCACACGAGCAGGATGGTCTGTCTGGTCAAATGTGACAGCATATTGAGACCATTTGAGGTAGGTGGGGGTGTCTGGCACAGCCATGTTGATTTCTCTATTGATGACTTTCAGACGACTCTTGCCCTCGACATCAGCAAAGATCACCAATGTAGAAGTGACATCCAGGAATGTTTCCTTTTCCTCATCTTCATCTTCTTTTTCAGGAGATTTCACACTTGGCTGGTCTCCCTTGAATTGCTGGATAAGGGTTCGACACTGTCGTGTGGTGTGCTTGGGAAAAATTAGGTTGCCTTCTGCATCTTTCCTCGTGTGAATTACACACGGCTGATCCAAGATATCAGTTCCTGACTGACCCTTCCCCTTCTTGGGGGCATACTAAGCCTTGGCTTTGCCCTTGTTCTTCAACTGAGTTGCCAATGCTGCTACCTCTGCCGGAGTCGGGTCTTCAGCCTTCCGCTTCTGTTTCCGATTGTTGCCGCCGCCAGACTAGTTGGCGACTGTTTTTCCTTTGCCGCTATGAATGTGGTCTTCTTCCTCGCCATTGGCATAGCGAGTGGCAATTTCCATCATCTTTCCAAGTGAAATGTCACCAGTGTGCCCGAACTTCAGGTACAGCTCCCTGTATCTCACACCGGCCTTGAAGGCACAAACAGCCTGGTGTTCCGACACATTCTCCACTATGATGCAGGGTGGACCATCGCTGAATATAATCCCTTAAGGTTTCATTGGGATTCTGGACGCAATGCTGTAAGTCGACCAGACCCGTGGGGCACTTGCAAGTGCCCTCAAAGGTCCGGACAAACATCGGGCAAGATCTTCCCAACAATGTATGCTGGAAGGAGCCAAACGATTCAACCAAGGTCGAGCTGAATCATCCAACATGAGGGGTAAGTGCTTCATTGCGACATTGTCATTTCTGCCGCCAATATGCACATCCACTCGGTAATCATCTAACCAAGTCTCTGGTTTTGTTTCACCAGAAAACTTTCTGATCCCCACCGCCATTCTGAAATTGGGGGGAATCTCTGATGAACGTACGGCTCTGCTAAAACACTCTGGACGAGACACCACAGCTGAGCTTCCACTCGGGACATCTCTGTCGAGTCCCTCTCTGTAGGCTTTGCTCTTGTCGATCCGCTTCTGAACTAGATAGGCGCAGGCGTCAAAGTCCGCATCCCGTTCGTCACCGTGGGAGTGTCTGTCGTCCTGGCGTCGGGGCGCGTAGGGACCACTCCGCGGAGGAGTGGGCACTCGACGGTGGTCTTCATGGTGATGTTGATCTCTATCTTGGCCTTCATGAAAACCGCCGCCTCGACGACGCAAGGGCGATCCAGGGCTGTGTGCCGACTGAACGGTCTCTGCCTTGGGTGAATTGCTATATATCCTATTACCGAACTGAGAAACTGCTGAATTTTGATGTTGTGCTGCATTCAACAGCGCTGTGATCTGCAACAGCCCTCTACCCGCCTCTGACCGAGACGGCTGAATGGAATCCGCTATCCTAGCAAAAGCAACAACATTTAGCACAGGAGTTCGGTATACCTCAACGCCATCGTGAGATCCAGTCGAGAACAATTGTCGATGACGTCGACTGGGGCACGGCGGGCGCTGGCGGGCGCGCTCGTCGATCTCTACCTAGAGCTCTTACAGATGAATGCGCGCGGCCTCCAAAGCTTGGGCCTCGGCAGTCGTGCCGACGATGGGGGTATGTAGGACCTCCTCATCACGACGCAGCTGCATGTTCGACGGACCTCCAGCCTCGCGCTTGACACGGCAAAAGCCAGGTGGTGAACTCTGATGAGAGCCCGCCATCAAGAGCTCTGCCGCGGGATCGCAGCTTCCGCACTCGGAAGGCACGTCGGATGGATCGGAATCCGACTCGAACACGCCGCAAAGGGACTCGGCTGGCTCGAGCGCTACAACTTGCGGAGAATCTTGACACGTCGCTGAGTGTTCGACCACCGCTGGAGTCGTGAGCGGCCGGACCGCTTGCGACCTTGAACGGCGAGAGGATCCGACACATAGGGGGTCGACGGCTGACGCAGCAACACGCCGCAGGGGCTCACGCGGAAGTGAGCGACCTCGCGGACCGGGAGCACCTCAACATCGAGAGGCGCCTCCTGGAGCCATGCCGAATCATCGATGATGAAGGTGAACGCTCCGAAATGGATCTCGTGGCCCAGAGCAAAAACACCGCCGGAAGACATGTCGAAAGATGAAAATCGCAACCTTGCCGGAAGTCGCTTAGACGCCTGCCCCACGGTGGGCACCAACTGTCGTGGGAACAAGCCTGACAGTAGATGGTTGGGGTACGAAGGGAGAGGGCAGAGTCCTAGCTACGGCGAGGGTGTACACACGAATGTATGAGTTCAGGCCCCTCTCGTGGAGGTAACAGACCTACGTCTCAGTGCTCGGGAGCTTTATGTCGAGTGGAGTATAGATACTACAATGGTTGTAAAACCTTGTGCAGGAGGGGAGGGGCGGCTTATATAGAGTTTGCTACCCCTCATAATTGCCCTGCATCAAAGGGCCTGGTCGTGGGATTAAAGTCTGCCATTACAGGTAACGTACGTAATAAAAGCTATTAATGACCATTGAACCAGCGTCTGCCCATTGGGCTCTTGATGATGGCTCCTGGTCTTCTGGCGTCGAGTGAAAGCGAGGTCTTCCGAGTGACACGCGACTACCAAGTGAGAGCAGGAGTCTCCGAGTGGATTACTGTCGAGTGGCTTTGAACGTCTCCAGGGATCCACTCGGAAATTCATGCTTGATCTTCAAGTCCTCCCATGCGGTCTTTAGGTATGGTATGTGGGCCGTGCCTAGGACCCTACCCTAGGTACATATCCTCGTCACATGTGGCGACTAGGGACCGTATGAGGATAACCCATCATAATGCACTTCAGAAGTTCTCTTGAACTGATATTGATGTGATTCGAATGAATATTTGGTCGTGATTGTAAGATAACCCGGAATGAATATCCTAGAATAATTCCTTTGTCTTTGAAATGAAATCCATACTCGTGGTTGTGGTGCAACCCGGCAAATATATGTTGGAGAAATCCATGAGTGTTGTAGTATACTACAGAGCACAGGTTGAAGAAATCCAAAATCTGGTCAATTAAATGACACGACATTATATATTATAGGGTGGCTCTTCAAGAATAATCAATTTTCCAAGATGGCTTGAAAAAAACCCAATCATTTAAAGATCCATCCATGTTGGCTATTAAAGATGTATTTGTTCCTGTAGAGGTTACGATGTAACCTGGTTTGGTGGCCGGCCTTCCACAACATATGATATGGATATGCATGTATGATGATGCATGATATGATGATGCAATGTAGCATGATGTAATGCAATATGCAATGTGTGGCCAAAACCATCTTTCTTGACACTTAATGGTGGCTCATCTTAGGAGACAAGACCTACAAAAACAACAAGACAGAGTATATTTTGTATCGTTATAAGGGCGGCTTGGGAAGCACAACCTAGAGATGTTAAATCTTTATGACCTTGGTATTTATTTCTTTTTTGTTATTTGGAAACTCATATGCCGGTTCTTTTGGGTGGACTCGCTGGTTGAACTCTTAACAGTACAGGGTCTCTAGTGAGAGTGACCGTCAACTCCTTTGAACGGCTCAGGCTCTCTAGGCGAGGTTAACTGATAAGAATGCAATGAACCAGACAGAGACGCAGGAGGGCATGAGTACCCCCACGGCCCATAAGCCACCTCTCACATGACATAAATCTGTCATTTGAACCTTAAACAGTGGAGGGTCTTTAAAAGAGTAATTGTTTAAGAGTATGAACGGGCCACATAGCGGAGAGTCGGCAGTAGATGGGTGAGTTTGTCCTCGCTTTTTGTAAGCCGGCCCTCACGTGACAAGATCCACCGGTTTCACCTTGACCAGTACAGGGTCTCTAGTGAGAGTGACTATCAAATACTTTGAACAGCTTAGGTTCTCTAGTCGAGATTAACTGGCAAGAGTTTGGCGGGTCACCTAGTGGAGCAACAACATCATATAGGCATGTTTAACTCCAACTTGCGATGGCTGAAGAGCCAATCAAGAGGGTGTGTAAGATAAACTCAGTGGGTTGGAAGCCCCCAAATGACCTTGTTAACGGAGTCAACATTTGGGTATACAACCTGCCTTATAGAGGCTGAAGAGCCGATCAAGAGGGTGTGTAAGCTAAACCCGATGGGTTGGAAGCCCCCAAATGACCTTGTTGACGGAGTCAACTTTTGCACCATCTTGTACGCCGCCGTCTTGTAGGCCATCAACTTGTAAGCCGCTGTCTTGTAGGCCGCCAACTTGTAAGCCGCCGTCTTGTAGGCCATCATACGATGTCACAGTTTTCGCTGAAGAGCCGATCAAGAGGGTGTGTAAGCTAAACCCGATGGGTTGGAAGCCCCCAAATTACCTTTGTTGAAGTATCAACATTGTTGCACCATCTTGAAAGCCGCCATGTTGTAAGCCGCCGTCTTGTATGAAGAAACAACAGAAGCCCCCAAGTGACTTTATGATGACCCAATAAATCCGGGCACCCATGTTTGAACGGTGCGTCACGACGGCTCGTCCTCTTGGGAAACTTTTAATTCTTTCACCAATAATGTAGTAGCCCCCAGGATTGGGTTAAATTAGTTGCAATGACCCGGGGTTATCGTTGAAAAATGACCAAATGTGCGGAGCCATGTCTGCACCCGTCGAGTCCTAAGTTGACTCAAAGAGGAGGCTTGAGGGTCTCCACTAAAGGTTGAGGTTAACCGAGGCGAGTTATAGACGATCCCGTATGAATTGTTTCAATAGTCAGGTCGATGGTTCGTCCCGGCTGGTTGTTGAAGTTAACCAAACTGCAGTGGCGGCGACTTATGCGCCTATCCATTCGGGCGACTCGTATAGACGAACATTGCACCAATATGCTGATTTAGATTGGACTGTGGGAGGCGTCTTGCGCGCATCCATTGGGCGGCTCATACAGGCGAGCATCACACCGGTATGCCAATGTAGATTGGACCGCGGGGGCGGCGACTTGCGCACGCCCGCTGAACAGTGTGTATGGATAGCTTCGACGTGTTGATGTAGACGTAAAAGTTAGTCACGGCATTGTAAGCCTGTGCGGTCACGAGACACGGCTGCGACGTTGTAAGCCGGTGCGATCGTGAGAGATAGCCGCGGTGTCGTAAGCCGGCTCGATCACGAGAAACGGCCATGGCGTTGTAAGCTGGTGCGGACGGTGAATTTGTCGCGTCGAAAACCGGTGTTGACGTACGATGCGGCGACAACATTATTGATGTCGACCACGCTCCATCTGTGCAGTATAACACCACTTTTATAATTCACAACTATCCTATAGAAAAAATATATTGCAGGGCAAAGTAATTGTTCTCCTAAGGAATTAGTACGTATAGATAAAATAAGTTGGATAGATAGCACCTTATTCCTTTTGTCGACGGACTAACACAGATGTTGACAATGGATAATGCCAAAACATATTTGGATGAAAAAGACATCGTATAACTAATATTGCATCAGCACTGAGATGGCATTCCCTTTGCTATTTTAGCTGGATGCTCTATTTCTTTTCGGGCAAGCAGCCCCCTTTCCTTTCACCAGCCGATTGGAATCACACAGAGGCACAACAATAGCTGGTTGCAGTGGGTGAGCCACCGACGCAGCACAACGGAACTAAGCAGGAGGAGGTGAGGCGGCCGTGGGATGCCCGTGCACAGCCGCGCGCACGTGAGACGTAGTCGTTTTGGTGTCCATGCGAGAGCACAACGGCGAGGTCAATGGTGATGCGGCTGATGCAATGTAGGGTGTCGGCCGCCCGGTGGCGCGGCGAGGCATCGCAGAGCGCCGACTTGGTGAGCGATTGAGGCGGGGGCGAGCCATAGTGGCTGGCCGGCTCGGTGCCAGGCGAGGTGGAGGTGAGCGACTGGCCGGTTCAGTGCTGGAGGCGAGTCACAGGGGTGACTCAATCGTGCAGCGACGCAACGGAGGCAGAGCTAGGGCGGCTCGACCATGGGATGATGCGGCGGAAGCGGAGCCAAAGGAAGCTCGGCCGCGTGACGACGCATCGAAAGCGGAGCCAGGGCGGCTCGGTATGATGGTGGTTGATGCGGTGACGATGGGGACGGCGAGAGTGACTCGGACGCGTGACCCAGGTGAACCGGCTCAGAAACAAAGCCACGACTACCCAGTAGGCATCGGCGGGAGCGGTAGCTTGTGGCAGCAATGGTGAGACCCGATGGCAGAGGAAAACCACTTCCGTTGGTCACATCCAGACCTGGGTCGATGGATGGCTGATTTCGTGTACGAGTGGAGTTGTAGGCATTGACTTGATTCCGTATACTAATACTCAAGTAGTGGTACCTTCACATGAGCAAGGAAAATAGGAGTAGCACACGTTGATGAATTTGGCTTCGGCTGAAATTGGCGACTTACGGCGGCGCACAAAATCGATCTGGCTTCGCTTTGGTAGGTAACAATGGTGCGCGTGGTAGCCGCAAGTCAACTACAGAGATCGATCCGCATGGAAATTGTGCATGGATGCCTTTGATAAAAACTTCCCTCATCTAATTTATATTGCCTCTGAAACTTTCCTTAATCTAAACTGACAAACACGGAGTCGATGTAGATCCTTCTATGTTATCTTTTATTTATCCAACGAATCACGAACTTCTCGATCCCTATGAGAGATCCCTCCAAGAACACAACACCATCGCCGTGGCCCCACGGTGGGCGCCAACTGTCGTGGTTTTGTCACGACAAGATGTTCAGGTTACGGACTTAGGTGTGAGGCCATCACAACTATGTGGCAGCTTGTGAGAGGTTGGTCGGAATTGAGAGACGCAAGTTTACCTTGGTTCGGTCCCTCCGATGGAGGTAAAAGCCTACGTCCTTGTTTGTGTTGTATTGATGATGAGGAAGATCTCTCGGTTACATGGGTGTTATCTTGCTACCTCTAATCTTGAGAGCCTCTAATCTATCTATCTCAAATGACTTGAGTCTTGTGAACTTGTTCCTCTAGGGGTGCTCTACCCCTCCTTATATAAGTGGAAAGGGTAGGTTTACATGTAGAGGCCTACTAGAAGTAGGATTAGGACTAGTCTCTCTTGAATCCTAATCCGGGTCTTGTTTCCTTTGTGGGGGAATCTTTTCTCTCCTTTGGGACTTCTCTTGTGAGTCGCCCCTCCAAGCCCGTCCATCATCCGCCTTGCACCGACTCACACGCTGGGCCATGGGCCCGGTCGTCCTGTGACCCGGTAATAGAGGTGACAGATGAGCCGCCATATGATGAGTTGGGTCATACCTTTGGCCGGGTCACCAATGAATCGTCAAGTTTGGCCAGGGCTCCAGTGAGTCGCCAAGTCCTGGTCGGGTCATATTTCCGGCTGGGTTATACCGCGGGGTAATATCCCTGACACTTGTGGTGGTCATTTTGTTAGCCACACTTTTTGTGGCAGCCACACTTTGCCTAAGGTTAGCTGTGGCAAAGTTAGTCATGAACCAAACAGGCCCTTCATCTTCTTCTAATTCTAGATCTTGTTCTACTTCTTGATACTAGTATTATTTTGGTAACTTTCTTATTTCCAATTTTACAAATTTGATTGAGTTCACGACAACTTGCTTTGATGTAGTGCAAGTGTTTAATTTCTGTTTTCATGTATTGAGTCATTTGTATCGATGAGACTATATGTATGTATGGATGAACCTATTGTAATATGGTGAACAATGTGGCATTTCATAGTTTTAATTTGGTATAATTGTTGGTTGATCTTATATGGTTGTTGACGTTGTTTCTGTGAAATATTTATATACACATCATATATTGTTTGTTTGAAAATTGTTTCTGTTGACATTGTTAGCCGTGGGGGGCGGCCACGACAGACGGCAAAGAGGGGGGATGTGCCGTCGGGGTAGACGACAAAGGGGGGCGGGCGGCAGATGACAAAGGGATGGGGGCTGTTAGCCACCTAACAGTGGCGCCGTTAGTAGCAGGCCATCCGGCCTCTTTGCCATCTGCAGGCTGACGGCAATAAATCTTTGCTGTCCACTAGGCCGAGGCAGACGGCAAAGAACCCCTTTGCCAGAGTTTATTCGGCCCAAAATTTGTCGTCCGCCATTGTGCCCTTTGTCGTCTGCCATGGCAGACGGCAAAGTGCCTGATTCCTGTAGTGATACGTTGGAGACATATCAATATTTCAGAGACGTATCACATCGTCACAATACCACAGCCCGACCGTCGGCACACGCTGCCGGCTCCCCCTGTGTGCATGTGCTATGATGTTGGAATAGGTTATATCGTGTGTCTACCCCTCAATATGTAATAGGCATAAGATACAAGTGTCCTACTAGGACACGACTCCATATCCTGTCTAAACACAATACAACTCGGAGTCTAACTATAACCTACCTTATACACAATATTCGACACAACTCTAACATGAGTTATGCGAGAGGATTGAGAGCACATAAGTTATTATTCCCCAAATTATCGTTCTTAGAGTAGAAACCTAGCTATCATACTACTAAGATGGGGTATCCTCTCGTCCGATCTACCAATTTGTATTGAATTCAATCATGAAATCCCTGTGTACTTGAGTAATTCCAATAGATCGAGTGATCACTGGAAATTCGAGTCTCATAAAGGTATCAAAGCATCAGTCATATCCTCGGAGATGGCTATACGATGATTTGGACAACATAGGACAGGAGGTTGGGATCTCCCCTACAATCCCTCCCATCCTCCTTGTTCATGGTGGCGGTGTGTATCCCTGACAACAACATTTGTGGCGGAGGTGAAAATTCGGGCACAGATCAACTAGTGCGAGACGGTTGCCGGTGTTCTTTGTCCGGTGGTAAAATTCCAATCTCTAAAGTAGATCCATATGTCATATGAGGCATTGAGGTCAAGCGGAAGTACAAGTCAAGGTAACTGAAACTCTTCTGTTGTCACTCAATCTTGAACAAGAGTTGTGGATGGCAGATACACGTGGTAAAGTACATATTATGGTTAACCGTTTGGAAGGAGAGGTCTCATATTTGAGGGTTGAGTTAGAAGATCTTTAAGATCTCAAACAGGAGGTGGCCAAATTGCGTTCATAAATGGTCATAACTCCAACAGTGGAAACAAAGTTATCCGATATGAACGCTGAGATTTAGAAAACTCTCAGGTCATTTTGTAGAATATGATAGTGAAAAGTCAAAAGACAGAAATTGCTACTCCAGTTGTTTCTCCTCCTGTGTACACTGGAAATTTCACCTCTGGAGCACTACATGTACTCACAATTCTAGTCACAATTGTTGTGTCAGAAGTGCCTTTGACTCGAAACTTGGAGAAAGAATTCACATCACAAGGTCTTGTTCTAGCTCCAAGTGTGCAGGATTTGACCACTTGATCATGAAGTGCAAGTTTGTTTACTGATAGCATCAAAATAAGCACTTAGAAACAAAAGGAAATTTCAATACAAAACCAGTTTTGTGTGAACTTTGACAGTATAGGTGTAGCAGTACACGCAAATACAATGGGTTTTTCTGGCAACAGTGGCTATTTTGCTCCCGTTACTGCTCATTTGTACACACCACCTCACACATGCAACACTGCCACTGGAAAGTAAATTAACACATCCACTATTGTGCATGGTCAACCACAAGTATATCAAGTTGTAGTACAATTATATGAGGCTAAGAGAAATCGGTATGCTACACTGTTCAGAGGTACATCATATTTTGCAGAGGCAGTTTTACAAGGGCCAAGATTGGAGATACCACTATTTAGTGGACAGGATCCTGTTGGTTGGTTAATAGCATGTGGATCTTTGTTATGATACGTCAGGAGCTCCCTATGAATAATGGGTTAATTTGGCCACATGGCATTTTCACAGGAGGGCATCACATTGGCTGAAAATGGTTACTTGGGAACAATTTTGTCAGATGATAGTTGATAGATTCTCTGAAGCAAGTCTACATGAGGTTGTGGAATTGTTGAAAAACATACAACAAACAAGTTGATCACCTCACTATATTGAAAAATTTGAACATTGTGTGGCCTTATTAAAAATAGAGTACCCTTGTCTACAAGATTTTCTTTGCTGAGTTGTTTCATTCGGGAACTGAGTGCTGATGTCTACTAGGCAACTTAATTATTGTAGACTTTAGTTTTGTAGGACAGTAGAAAAAATTCCTCAACTAGATGATCTAAGGTTTCTTAATCTGTGAGAGGTGTAGGATGAATATGGTTCTCTCTCAAACAACCCTGCAATCAAGTACAAGAAATCTTGTTTTCCCAACACACCTAATACAATTGTCAATTGTATAGGTGCACTAGTTCAGCGAAGAGATGGTGATATATGTGTGATATGGATGGTAGAAATATGATTTATTATCTGAACAAATAAAAACAACAAGGTAACATGTAATATAACATGTGTAAAATGGCATTGCAATGCTTGAAAATAAGGCCTATGGTTCATACTTTCACCAGTGTCAACTCTCAACACCATTAACATAATTAACATCATGATAATCCCTCAAAGTGCGGCAAAGAATCACTCCAAAGTTTGTATTCCTATCGGAGAAAGTATAATGAAATCGTGTAGTTAGCAAACCACATCAAAGTTGTGTTTCCAATCAATCTATTGAACCACCCCCAAAGTGTGACATATAGCCCTAGAGATCGTACTGCAACAACACCATATGATATGTATCATTCAAACTTTATGCTAAGAGTACCCTAGTGTCACCACGGGTATCCGCAAGTTAATTACTAGACATGCATCAAGTGATCTCAAATTCAAAGTATTCAATCCAACATAAAGAAACTTAAAAGAGCAAGACTCGATTCACTACAAAAGGATAGAGGGAGATGAACATCACAAAATCCAACTTAATTAATAAAGCTCATGATACATTCAAGATGGAATCCAATAAGGACATGACATAGGGATTTTGAAAAAACAGCTACTAGTACACACCCTCAGCCCGATGATGAAATGCTCACATCACCATGAGAAGAACAAGGTTGATGAATAGACCTCCTCTGATGGATTCCCCTCCGACAGAGTGTCGGAAAAGACCTCCAGATGGGATCATCGTGAAACAAGAACTTGCGGCAACGGAAAAATTATTTCGGGCCTCGCTCCGAGTGGTTTAGGATTTATGAGAATCTATAGGCGAGGAATTAGGTTAAATGGAGGCTCGGGGTGGGGGCACGATCCTAGGTGGTGAGGCCACCACCTTGGCGATGCCACCTGCCCTTGTGGATCCCTTGCTGGTACTACAGAGATCCATGAACAAGACAATATAAGAGCAAAATCGGCAAGACTTTACACATATTGCAGGAAATGGATGAGGATGAGGACAATGACACTACAGAGTCACACAGCTCCAAACACTCTTAATAAAGACAAGGCTCCTAAACATAGTGTAGAAAATCCTACAAAAGCAACACACATTTTTGTTCATACTACAGAGGTAACACCAGGTCCAAATACATTTTCTCTAATTTTGAACATTGCTCGTAGAAAGTCCACAACCCTTTTATACACTGGCTCTTCGGATACTTTTCTGAGCACAACTTTTGCAGTGCAAAGCAATTGTTATCGACAACCAATGCAGCCTAGAAAAGTAACTATTGGTGAGGGAGGAAAGTTGATTTTGCATGCAATTGTACTAGAACTAGATTTCAAGATACAAGAAAATACTTTTTCCAACAACTTTAAGATACCTAATTTGGCCTCATATAACAACATTTTAGGAGCTCATTGGATTTATTTATATATACCTATTTTCCTAGACTTAGTGGAAATATTACTGATTGTAGCCAAACAACAAAAACCTATTATTGTGTATGATCACACAATACCAAAGAAAAAGTCCATCACCTGAGCAGCAAAAATGGAGAAACTGCTATAGAAAGGAGTAATGGGTTATATTCTACAAATCCAGGAGATTGAAATAGAAAGTAGGAAGTACCATGTTCCTCCAACCGTGACTTTACAATCCTTGTTAAATAAATTTGTTCATGTATTTGAAGAATCTCGGGAACTTCCTCCACAGAGATCTTGTAACCATCAGATCATATTACAAGAAGGATCTAAGCCACCAAATTTGAGACCATATAGGGTACCATATTATCAGAATTTTTAATGGAGGATATCATCAAATAGATGATTAAGAAAGGAGAAATACAAAAAAGTTTCAGTACTTTCTCTTCACCAGCTATTATGCTAAGAAAAAAAGATGGAGGTGGGATATGTGTAGACTACATAGAACTAAATGCTTATTGTAAATAAGCCCTGGAGGCAATAATAAAGTGGTTATTATCATATTTACTTGTTCATGATATCCATGCTAGAATTATATTTACGGAAAACTTAAATATATGTGTGGATATATAAGCAACACCGTGTCCCTAGTGAGTGAGCCTCTACTAGAATAGCTCGTTGATCAAAGTCAGTTAAGGTTTACTAACCATAGACATGAGTTGTCATTTGATAAGGGATCACATCATTAGGACAATGATCTGGTGGGCAAGACCTGACCGTAAGCATATCATTTGATCGTATCACTTAGTTTATTGCTACTGCTTTCTTCATGTCAAGTAGTTGTTCCTAAGACCATGAGATCATGCAACTCACTGACACTAGAGGAATGCCTTGTGTGTATCAAACGTCAGTTAAAAAATGGGTGATCATAAAGATACTCTATAGGTATCTCTCAGGGTATCTGTTGGGTTGGCATGGATCAAGACTGGGATTTGTCACTCCATACGACAAAGAGGTATCTCTGGGCCCTCTAGATAATACAACACCACAAGAAGCTTGCAAGCAATGTGACTAAGGAGTTATTCATGGGATCTTGTATTACGACACGAGTAAAGAGACTTGCTAGTAACAAGATTGAACTAGGTATGAGATATCGATGACCGAATCTCGGGCAAGTAACATATCGCTGGAGAAAGGGAATTTCATGCGGGGTTAACAAAATCCTTGACATCATGGTTGAACTGATGAAAATATTCATGGAATATGTAAGAACCAATATGGGCATCCAGGTCCTGCTATTGGTTGTTGACTAGAGTGGTGTCTCGGTCAGGTCTACATGATTCTCGAACCCGTAGGGTCAAGCTTAAGGTTCGGTAGCGCTAGCGTAATTTTGAGATACCAATAGTGGAAATTCCAAAAGTTGTTCGGAGTCCCAAATGGGATCCAAGACATCACGAGGAGCTCTGGAATGGTCCAGAAGTAAAGATTTATACATGGGAAGTCATATTCAGGGTTCCAAAAATGTTCGCGAATTTTTTGATAGAGTACTAGGAAGGTTCTAGAAGGTTCTGGGGTTCCACCGTGGGGCCCAACGACCCGGGAAGGGAACACATGAACTTAGGGGTGGGGCTACAACCCACATGGGTTGGATGCACCATTCCCCAAGGCACATGTCATTTAAATATAGAGATAAGATCTTAGATCTTAATTTAAAGGGTTGAATCTAGAGATAAGATGCTATCTTCATGTTTAAAGGGTTTTCTCCGTTGTGATCAGCCCTAGGAGGCTTTTCGAATCCCTACCCATCCCTCTAGGATATATATATATATGGGGGAGGTGCATGGGGGCATGCAACCCTTCACCCTTGGCCATTGGCTCTCCCAACTCCTCCCACGTTTCTTCGGTACGTGCTTAGCGAAGTCCTGTCAAAATTTCGCTGCCACCACCACCACCATGGCATCGTGTTGGTTCAGATCTCATCTACCTATTATCCCTTTCTTGCTATATAAAGAATTAGGATACATCACCTATACGGACGTGTGCTAAACTCGGAGGTGCCGCACATGGGGTGCTTGGATCGGATTGGACCGCAACACGAGTACAACTATGCCAACATCGATCTCTAGATCATTAACATTTTCAGTCTACAATGGTATGTAGACACATATCCCTCTTGTTGCTAGAATCTCCATAGAATAGATCTTTGGTGTTTCATAGGAATTTTATTGTTTACCATGCAACGTTCCTCAACGGTGGTATCAGATCTAGGCCTATGCGTAGATGATATGCACGAGTACAACACAAAGCGTTTGTGGGCGTTGATGTTCAGATTTCTTACCTTCTTAGTCTTATTTTGATTTGACGGTTTTGTGGGATGAAGCGGCTCGGACCAACCTTACTTTTCCTCGCATAAGAGACCGGTTCAATCGACTAACATGCAACTTGTTTGCATAAAGGTGACTGGCGGGGGCCTGTCTCTCCCACTTTAGTTGAATCGGATTCAACAGAGGCGGTCCTTGTAGAAGGTTAAAAGGCAACTTGAATATCACCATTGTGGCTTTGCGTAGGTAAGAACGGTTCTTGCTAGTTGCCAATAGCAGCCACATAAAACTTGCAACAACAAAGTATAGGACGTCTAACTTGTTTTTGCAGGGCATGTTGTGATGTGATATGGCCAAGACGTGATTTGATATATATGATGTATGATATGATCATGTTTTCTAAAAGTTATCACGACTTGCATGTCGATGAGTGCGACAACTGATAGGAGCCATAGGGTTGTCTTTAATTTATTTTATGTCATTTGCTTTACTTTATCGCTATGAGTTAGCAATAGTTCTAGAAGCAATAGTTGGTGCAACAACCACATGACAACATGATGATGGAGATCATGGTGTCATGCCGGCGATGATGGAGATCATGTCGGTTCTTTGGAGATGGAGATCAAAATCACAAGATGATGATGGTCATATCATGTCACTTATATGATTTGCATGTGATGTTTATCCTTTTATGCATCTTATTTTGATTAGGATGATGATATCATTATAAGATGACCCCTTACTAAATTTCACGATAAAATTTTATTCTCCCTAGGTATGGGCCGTTGCATAAGTTCGTCGTTTCGAAGCACCTCGTGAGGATCGGGTGTGATAGACTCTTCGTTCGCATACAATGGGTGTAAGCCAGTTTTACACATGTGGAATACTTGGTTTAAACTTGATGAGCCTAGCATATACATACATGGCCTCGGAACACAGGAGATGTCCACCATTGAAATTACCTCATCTCACGTGATGATCGGACTTGGTTTGGTGGATTTGGATCATGTCACACTTAGACAACCTGAGGGATGCTGGTTTGAGTGGGAGTTGGTTAGTAATTTGATTAATTGAACTAATTATCATGAACATAGTCTAAAGTTGTCTTTGAAAATTATTTTGTAGATCAATGGCTCGTGTAGTAGCTCCCCTGAATTTTAATGCGTTCCTAGAGAAAGCTATGTTGAAAGATGATGGGAGTAACTATGCGGACTCAGTCCGTAATCTAAGGATTATCATAACGGCTTCGCAAAAGGCTTATCTCCTTGATAGACCACTTGAGGCGCCGCCCCCTCCAGTGTCGTCTGTCGATGTTGTGAACGTCTTCCAGGAACATTTTGATTACTACTCAATAATTCAGTACGCCATGTTGTGCGGATTAGAATCGGGACTTCAAAAGTGTTTTGAACTTCAAGGAGCATGTGAGATGTTCCATGAGCTGAAATTAGTATTTCAAGCTAGTGCCCAGATTGAGAGTTATGAGACCTCCGATAAGTTCTTTGCCTACAACATGGAGGATAATAGTTATGTCAATGAGCATATACTCAGAATGTCTGGGTATTATAACCGTTTGAATCAGTTGGGAGTTGAGATTCCGTCTGAGATGGCTACTGATAGAGTTCTCCAGTCACTGCCACCTAGCTACAAGGGCTTTGTGATGAACTATAATATGCAAGGGATGAACAAGTCAATATCCGAGCTATTCACAATGTTGAAAGTCGTGGAAGTAGAAATTAAGAAGGGCATCAAGTGTTGATGGTGAATAAAACCACTAGTTTCAAGGAAGGCAAGGGCAAGAAGGGAAACTTCAAGAAGACCGACAAGCCAGTTGTCGCTCCCGTGAAGAAACCCAAGGCTGGACCCAAGCCTGAGACCGAGTGCTTCTACTGCAAGGGGACTAGCCACTAGAAGTGGAATAGCTCCAAGTACCTGGCTAATAAGAAGGCTGGCAGCATTAACAAAGGTGTATTTGATATACATGTTACTGATGTGTACCTTAATATCTCCCTAGTAGTGCCAAGGTATTTGATACTGGTTCGGTTGCTCACATTTGTAACTCGAAGCAGGAACTACGAAATAAACGAAGGCTAGCAAAGGACAAGGTGACAATGCGGGTCGGAAATGGTTCTAAGCTTGATGAGATCACCGTCGGCACGCTCGCTAATATGCTCATTTTTCATCATGTTTTCCTACTATTATTTATAACATTTTCTGTATAATAATGCTTTATGGAGTAATTTTATTGCCTTTTCTCTCATAATGTGCAAGGTTTACACAAAGAGGGAGAATGCCGACAGCTGGAATTCTGGACCTGAAAAAGCATGTCAGAGATACCTACTCTGCATATCTCCAAATGAGCTAAAAATTTACGAAGAATTATTTTGTAATATATAAAAAATACTGGAACAAATAACTACCGAAGGGGGGCACCTGGTGCCCATAAGACACCAGGGCATGCCAGGCCCCCTAGGCATGCCCTGGTGGGTTGTGGGCAGCCCAGCCCACCTCCGGTGCCCATCTTCTGGTACATAAGGTCTTTTGACCTAGAAAAAAAAATCAAGAGATGACTTTCGGGGAGAAGCGCTGCTGTCTCGAGGCCGAACTTGGGCAGGAGCACTTTTGCCCTCCGACAGAGCGATTCCTCGGGGGAACTTCCCTCCTAGAGGGGGAAATCGATACCATCGTCATCACCAACAACCCTCTCATCTTTGGGAGACCAATCTTCATCAATATCTTCAACACCACCATCTCCTCTCAAACCCTAGTTCATCTCTTGTGTTCAATCTTTGTACCAGAACCTCATATTGGTACATGTGGGTGCCTAGTAGTGCTGATTACATCTTGTACTAGATTACTATATGGTTTATTTGGTGGAATATTATATGTTCAGATCCATTATGCTATTTAATACCCCTCTGATCTTGAGTATGAATATCGTTTGTGAGTAGTTACCTTTGTTCTTGAGGCCACGGGAGAAGTCATGTTACAAGTAGTCATGTGAATTTGATATGTGTTTGAAAGCACATTTGCCCCCTTGTTGGTTTTGGTAATTAATAACAACATATATGTCATTGAACTAATGTTTCCACTAAGCATATTTCATAAAAGTTCAATGATGGGTTGGCAAAAGGATTGTGGAATACCTCAAGATGCAAGGAAATAGATTGGCAATGCTTCAAGCAAAGGACTCTACATTTTACCTTTTGTGAGAAATCACTTTGAGTCCATAGGAAAGCCAATACTATCAAAAGGGGGTAAGGTACTGTTGGTGAAAAAAATGCTCATAGGTGCACAAGTGATAGTCACCACATACACCAACAAGCTCTTCCACAAAAGTCTGTCCAAAGCCAAATATCCAAAATCGGTGCAACCAACACTTTCCACTCGGTGCCACTGATTCTCAATCTCAGTCAGACTCAGCCAAACCCTAGCCTTTCGGTGCAACCAATTCTGCTTCGGTGCCACCGAGTTTGGGTTGCCAACTTCCTATTATGCAAATTCATAAAATCGGTCCAACCGAGTTTGTTGAATTGGCGTCACCGAGTTTGGCAATCTGACCGTTGGTCACCTTATCGGTGCAACCGAGTTGTGTGTATCGGTCTCACTGAGATTCAAAAGTTGCTACCTTTGAGGCAACTCGGTACCACCAATATTAACACATCAGTGTCACCGAGTCTGACTTATTAGGTGTAACGGTTGGATTTTTAGAGATGCCTATATATACCCCTCCACCACCACTCACTCGCAAGAGAAGCACTCGCAATGGTTCCCCACTCATAACTACTGATTTTCTGAGAGAGAGCCACCTACTCATGTGTTGAGATCATGACATTCCATGCCTACCATATGAATCTTGATCTCTAGCCTCTCCAAGTTGCCTTCCACCCAACCAAGCCAAATCTGTGAGAGAGTGATTGTGTGTTGGGGAGTCTATCATCTTGAAGCACAAGAGCAAGGAGTTCATCGACATTATCGAGCCTATTACCTTTTGGAGGGTGGTGCCTCCTAGATTGGTTAGGTGTCGCTTGGGCCTCCTACTTCGTGTTGTGGAGTGAACCAAGAAGTTTGTAAGGGCAAGGAGATCGCCTACTTCGTGAAGATCTACCCCGAGTTAGGCTAGTCCTTCGTGGACGTAGGCCATCATGGTATAGTCAAGGTTGCTTCTACGTGGAACCCTCCGTGGGTCGAGCCCTCCGTTGAATCTCGCAGCTGTTACCCTCCATGGGTTGAACTCTCCATAAACATGAACGTACGATAGCACCACCTATCGGAACCACGGAAAAAAAATCATCCTATCACCAATTGCGTTTGATCTTCCTACCCTTCCTTTACTTACATGATTGTCTTTACTTTCCACTACAATACTCATATGCATGCATGTGTAGGGTGTACTTGACTTGCTATGAATGCTAAAATCTGCCAAGTCTTAAAATTTGGAAAAACTAGATTTTTAATTTGTCAAGTAGTCTAATCACCCCCCTCCAGCACTAGTTTCGATCCTACAGTGTTTGATGTTTGATCATATGTATGTTGTGATTCCCTTAGTGGTGTCATGTGAACATGGACTACATGGCATTTCACCATCTTTGGGCCTAAGGCAATGCATTGTGGAGTAGTTATTAGATGATGGGTTCCTAGAGTGACAGAAGTTTAAACCCTACTTTATGCGCTATTTCGCAAGGGACCGATTTGGATCAAAAAATTTAATGATATGGTTAGATTTTATCTTAAACTTTTCTTGTGGTTGCGGATGCTTGCGAGGGGGTTAATCATAAGTGGGAGGTTTGTTCAAGTAAAAAACAACACCCAAGCACCAGTCCACCCACATACCAAATTATCAAAGTAGCGAATGCAAATCAAACCAACATGATGAAAGTGGCTAGATGAAATTTGCCGCAAAGTTAAGTCTCGTTTAAACCCTCATGGACTTTATTCTCCTTTGTCAGTTCCTAGCACACCTTGGGAAGATATTTCTATGTGTTTTGTTCTTGGTTTACCCCATACGAAGAGAGGGAGTGATTCTGTTTTTGTGGTGGTTGATAGATTTAGCAAGATGGCTCATTTTATCCCGTGTCATAAGAGCGATGATGCTTCACACATTACTGATTTGTTTTTCGGGGAAGTCGTGCGGCTACATGGCGTACCACGAACTATTATTTCAGATCGTGACACCAAGTTTCTAAGATATTTTAGGAAAACATTGTGGGCCAAGCTAGGAACGAAGCTTCTCTTTTCCCTACATGACATCCACAAACGGATGGACAAAAAGAAGTTGTCAACCACACGCTATCGATGATGCTCAGAGCAGTTTTAAAGAAGAATTTGAAGATGTGGAAAGAGTGTCTTCCCCATGTGGAGTTTGCATACAACAGGGCGGTACATTTGACCACTAAATATTGTCCTTTTGAAATTATTATGGTTTTAAACCCGCCGCTCCCATAGATCTTTTGCCTTTACCAATGCAGGAGCGAACTAATAGTGATGCAAGTAAGCGTGCTGAATTCGTGAAGAAATTCATGAGAAGACCAAGGAAAACATTGAGAAGATGTCTGAGAAATATGCCAAATGAGCAAAAAGGGAAGAAATAAGTTAGTGTTTGAAGAAGGTGATCTTGTGTGGATACACATGCGGAAGGATCATTTCTCGGATCAGCGCAAATGCAAGTTACAGCAAGGTGGAGATGGCCCATTCAAAGTGCTTGCAAAGATCGACGATAATGCATACAAAATTGATCTCCCGATGGATTATGGTGTCAGTCCAACTTTCAATGTGTTTGACTTCTCTCCATACTTTGGACCATCTGATTCGAGGACAAATCGTTTTCAAGAGGGGGAAGATGATGAGGACACCACAACCATCGACAAGTCTTCAACGATTATAGGTCCAATCACAAGAAGTCTCGCTAAACTGATACGTGACCAGGTGAACACTAACTTAAGTTTACCTTGTAACCTTGATGACACGACTATGCTTTCATCTCCATTGTTGTTGGTTGAACTTAGGTATCACATGTAAGAAATCCAACATACTATGAGCTCTTTAAGCAACCGGCTTGGAGAAACAAGTTTGAAGAAAACAAGTTTCAAGTGAAGATGACGCTGTCAGTTTTTACCTTTGATGTTTCATTGCTACAAACCCCTTTTAGAGGAGATACGGGGTCATAGGGATACATCACCAGAAGTTATATCAAATTTAGTTTCCAACGCAAAAAAACTCACGTCATTTGGAGTTGTGAGTCAAAAGTTCTTATCATTCTCGTGAAAGGTGTCCAGGCTATCAAATGTTCGCGAATTTTCGAGGAGCTCTCCAACAACTCCCAAAGTTGTCTACTTATTCTCCCAAGGAAGCCATGCAAACTTGTTTACTTTTGAAACCTGTTAACACCTAGCTAAGGGAGGTTGTCCCTGCTATAAAACCCCATCTCCCCCATCCTTTTATAGATCTTTTGTCAAACCATTTAGGTACAAGCTTATGCAGCAAGACTGCTAGAGATCCGAGAGATCCTTACTACCTTTGCTCTTGTGAGTTCATCCAGATTCACGAGAAGGAGCCTTTGGTTCCCCCTAATCCGTGCTCTACGGTTCCGGCCGTTTTATGTAGGTTAGTCCCAGTTTGTAGTTCTGTGATTGTTCGGACAATGGGTTGGAGTTCTTGTAGCTTCGGTCAGCCATCCCCAACATACGGGTTGCATCCAACCTTGGCACGTATAAATCTAGTTATCCTCCCCGACTCGATTCTACGATGTGAAGATCTGGCCACCCTTGGGCGTGAACTCGTTCAGTGGGTTTGCACCTATCATCTGGCATCAGAGCCTTCGTTGACATGGTAGAATCTATTATCCAAGTTCATCTTACTATCATGCCTTTAAATCGAGTGGACTTAATGCTATATTTTCTATCCTAGAAGTCCAAAGCCCCACCAAAAATAAATCCAAGCCTTTTTGGTGCTGAGATCTTGTTGTTGCATACCTTGCATGTTCTTCATCTTTTAGTTCTGCGCCAAGTTCATCTTCGTAGTTGCTTTCAGATTTGGTTGTGTTGTGTAAGATCCAAAGTTTCAGCTTGGTAGAAAAAAACTCAGAAGCTTGTGTGTTTGTTCAATCTTGGTGCAAAGGTGCAGCAGATCTATCCACATATTTTTTTCTTGGTTTGCATCAACTTGATTTCGGCACAAGCCCCTTTTTGTTTATCCCACCGAGCTTCACCAAAAACCAATGCTAGGTCTTTGATCCTTGTCTTTCAATCGCTTTATCACATCCGGGAGAAGCGCAATTTGATGTGAACCCATAAGAACATTGGTTAGTAAGAGGTGAGGTTGTGTGGTTCCACACAAAAAATATCCTATTCCATTTTTTATCCCCACTAACATTGCAAGAACTACATTGAGTGTTCATGGAGAAGATGAAGGGGAAGAAGATGCCCTGATCACACACGTTGAGTTTCAGGAATTATGGAACATGGTTCGAGACCTTGGAGGGATGCTTTACGAGCGACCTCAGGTGGTTATAGGGTTTGACAACGACAACACCCTATTGATCTAGTTGAGGAAGTTGAGGATGAGAATTCCATGCACACTGTTGTGGACGGTGCCTTGGAGGATGATATCAGCAACTATGGTGGACATGTGGTTGTTGCTTGTGGCCGTGGTGCTGCTGCTCATGGAGTGCAGCGAGGAGGGCAACCTCGAGGACGAGGCCATGGACCTCGTGGGCACTACTATGACCCTCCTGAGTGTGCTGCTTGCGGGCATGGAGATGATTTTTATGATTATGATGATGTTCCATACCATCGTGCTGCCAAAGATGGGCATCGTGCAGGACGACGTGATCAAGATGGTCGAGATCATATAGCAAGACTAAAGTTGCACGTTCCCAAATTCACAGGGAAGGAAGACCCCGATGCATATTTTGATTGGGAAGAACAATGTGATCAAAATTTTCGTATCCATAATCTCGTTGATCCCAAGAGAGTTAACCTTGCTTGTGTGGAGTTTTCTGGTTATGCACTCGCTTGGTGGAACCAACTACAAGAAAATCAGATGTAGCTAGGCCGTGATCATATTGGCACTTGGGAAGAGATGAAACAAGCCGTGACGTGAAGGTTTGTTCCTTCACAATATTAAAGAGATCTCCGAAACAGATTGCAACGCCTCAACCAAGGTACATGCATGGTGGATGAGTACTATAAAGAGATGGAATTACTGCTGGTTCGTGCTCGTATTCATGAAGATGAGGATTCAACGATGGCAAGATTTCTGCACGGTCTCAACACTGACATTTCTGATTTTGTGATGATGTTTCCCTATAACACTCTACAAGATATTTTGGAGCAAGCAAGACGCACGGAGAGGAAGCTGCAGCGGAGTGGTCAAGGACGGATATCTCATAATCGGACTAGTACACCATGGCAGAGGTCGCAGTTGAGTGCATCTTATGGTGGTTCTTAGTTTTAGCATACTCCTCACCCTACTGCCACCCGACGAACAATAGCTTCTTCGGCATCATCACCAGCTCCTAGGAATGTTGAGAAGTGTGCTACTTCTGCTGTTGGAAGTACCTCTAACCCCACGGCTGTACCATCATCTTGAAGCCGAGATATTGAATGTTGGAAGTGCAAAGGACATGGTCACATTTCTTCCGAGTGTCGAAACAAGAGAATTCTATTTATCAACGAACAAGGTGAATGGGAATCTGAGAGTGAACATGAAGAGAGTGGAGCACCGGATGATCATGAGGACGAAGAGGGTGAGAAGAGTGGTTGTGATATTTAGGACGACATGCAAGATTGCTTTGTTTCTCGTCGTGTGCTTAGTGTCAATGCTGCTAGAGAAGAGAAAGAGCAGCAACATAATATTTTTCACACCCGTGGTACCATCAAGGACAAGGTTTGCATAATTATTGTTGACAATGGCAGCTGCAACAACATTAAAAGTTCAGATTTAGTAGAGAGATTGGTACTGAAACAAAGAAGGCACCCAAGTCCATATAAGATGCAATGTCTCAATGATTGTGGTACACTTCGAGTAAGCAACATAGTCACTATTCAGTTTTCCATTGGGAAGTATCGAGATCAAGTGGAATGTGATGTCATGCCAATGCAAGCATGCCAATTGTTGTTGGGAAGACCTTGGTTGTATGATCGTGATGTGCAAATTAGTGACTGTGCTAATCGTCTCTCATTCCAATATGAGGGAGTGCGCATATCTTTGCACCCTTGGACAACCGAAGAATATTGATGGATGATCTGAAAAAGAAAGAGAGAGTGAGCTTAAAACACTCGAGTGACACCCACAAACATAGTGAGCAAGAGAATCCAAAGCCAAATAAAACCCCACAACTTAAATTTACCAAGACATGGGAAAATATGGATTAGTTATGATGGCTAGGAAAAGGGACATGAGAGAGTTGAGAGAACCCAATTCTGTGTTCTTTGTACTTCTGTACAAGGACAACTTTCTTTCTACTAATGAATTACCCTCTACCACTCCTAGCGTCGTTGTTGAAATTTTTTAGGGATATGAAGATGTGTTTCCCGAGGAGATGCCACCGGGGTTGTCACCACAAAGAGGCATTGAGCACCAAATTGATTTGGTCCCGGGAGCCCCACTACCGAACCGACCACCATACCGCACAAACCCAGAGGAAACCAAGGAGATTCAGCCACAAGTTGAAGGCCTACTAAACAAATGTTATGTAAGGGAAAGTCTCTCTCCTTGTGTTGTACCCATTCTTTTAGTACCCAAAAAAGATGGATCTTCCAGAATGTGTTGTGATTGTAGGCCTATTAACAACATTACCGTGAGGTATAGGCACCCCATACCTAGGCTTGATGATATGCTTGATGAACTTAGTGGCGCTACCATATTTTCTAAAATTGAATTGCGAAGTGTCTACCACCAAATTAGAATGAGAGAGGGTGATGAATGGAAAACTGCTTTCAAAACAAAATCTGGTTTGTATGAGTGGTTAGTTATGCCATTTGGATTGACAAATGCACCTAGTACCTTGACGAGATTAATGAATCATGTGCTTAGAATGTTCATTGGCAAGTTTGTGGTTGTTTACTTTGATGACATTCTGATTTATAGCAAAACTTTGGATGAACATGTTGAACACATCCGGTGTGTGCTTTTTGTCCTAAGGGAGGAGATATTATATGCTAACAATGAAAAGTGCACATTTTGCACAGACAAAGTTGTGTTTCTTGGCTTTGTTGTTTTAGGTAATGGTGTGGAGGTAGATGAGGACAGGGTTAAAGCCATCCGTGAGTGGATGCCTCCACAAAATGTAAGCCAAGTATGAAGCTTTCTTGGTCTTGCTGGTTTCTACCGTCGGTTTGTGAAGGACTTCAGCACCATTGTTGCCCCCATGAATGATCTAACAAAGAAAGACGTTCCTTTCAAGTGGGAAAACACACAAGAGAAGGCTTTCCAAGAGTTGAAACATAAGTTGACATCCACACCATTGCTTGCACTGCCCAACTTTGGTAAAACTTTTGAAATTGAATGTGATGCAAGTGGTGTCGGTATTGGAGGCTTACTAATGCAAGAGGGTAGGCCTATTGCATATTTTAGTGAGAAGCTAAGTGGTCCAACACTAAATTACTCAGTTTATGATGAAGAATTATATGTACTAGTGAGATCTTTGGAAGCATGGCAACATTACTTGTGGCCTAAAGAATTTGTGATACATTCCGACCATGAATCTTTAAAGCACCTTAGGGGTCAACTAAAATTGAACCATAGGCATGCAAAATGGAGTGAATGCATTGAATATTTTCCCTATATTGTCAAGTAAAAGAAAGGAAAAGATAATGTTGTTGCCGATGCTTTGTCTAGACGCCATATTTTACTCTCACAACTTGATACTAAAATTCTTGGGTTACAAAGCATCAAATAATTCTATATAGAGGACCAATATTTTGCTGACCCATACTCCAAGTATAGTGAGGGAAAAGGTTGGGACAAGTTTCATGTGCATTTGGATTCTTGTTTCGAGCAAACAAATTGTGCATCCTAGATTGTTCTGTTCGTTTGTTACTTTTGCATGAGGCTCAGGTTGGTGGTCTCATGGCACATTTTGGAGCAAAGAAAACAGAGGGTGTGTTGATTGACCATTTCTTTTGGCTGAGGATGAGGCGTGATGTCGAGCTCTGCATGATGTGTTGTGAAATTTTCCGCAAAGCTAAGTCTCGTTTCAACCCACATGGACTTTATTCTCCTTAATCAATTCCTAGCACACCTTGGGAAGATATTTCTATGGATTTTGTTCTTGGTTTACCCCATAAGGAGACAAGTTCCGTTTTTTTGGTGGTTGATAGATTTAGTAAGATGGCTCGTTTTATCCCGTGTCATAAGAGCGATGATGCTTCACACTTTGCTGATTTGTTTTTCATGGAAGTCGTGCAGCTACATGGTGTACCAGGAACTATAGTTTCAGATCATGACACCAAGGTTTTGAGCTATTTTTGGAAAACGTTGTGCACCAAGATAGGAACGAACCTTCTCTTTTCCACTACATGCCATCCACAAATGGATGGACAAACTGAAGTAGTCAACCACACGCTATCGATGATGCTCAGAGCAGTTTTAAAGAAGAATTTCAAGATGTGGGAAGAATGTCTTCTCCATGTGGAGTTTGCATACAACAAGGCGGTACACTAGACCACTAAATATTGTCCTTTTGAATTTTTTCTATGGTTTTAAACCTGCTGCTCCCATAGATCTTTTGCCTTTGCCAATGCAGGAGCGAACTAATCTTGATGCAAGTAAGATCGCTGAATTCGTGAAGAAAATTCATGAGAAGACGAAGGAAAACATTGAGAAGATGACTAAGGAATATGCCAAACGAGCAAACTAGGGAAGAAAGAATTTAGTGTTTGAAGAAGGTGATCTTGTGTGGGTAGACCTGCGGAAGGATCATTTCCCAGATCAGCGCAAATGCAAGTTACGACCACGTGGAGATGGCCCATTCAAAGTGCTTGCGAAGATCAATGACAATGCATACAAAATTGATCTCCCAATGGATTATGGTGTCAGTCCAACTTTCAATGTGTCTGACCTCTCTCCATACCTTGTACCATCAGAGTCAAGGACGACTCCGTTTCAAGAGGGGGAGAATGATGAGGATACCACAACCATCGACAAGTCTTCAACTATTATAGGTCCAATCACAAGAAGTCGTGCTAAACTGATACGTGATCAGGTGAACGCTAACTTAAGTTCACCTTGTAACCTTGATGACATGACTATGCTTTCATCTCTATTGTTGTTGGTTGAACTTAGGTATCACATGGAAGAAATCGAACATCCTATGAGTTCTTGAAGCAACCGGCTTGGAGAAACAAGTTTGAAGAAAACAAGTTTCAAGTGAAGATGATGTTGTCAGTTTTTACCTCTGATGTTTCGTTAATCCGCACCCCTTTTGGAGGAGAGACGTGGTAAGAGGGGTATATCACCAGAAGCTACATCAAATTTATTTTTGAACACAAAATACCTCACATCATTTGGAGTTATGAGTCAAAAGTTCTTGTCATTCTCGTGAAAGATGTCCAGGCTGTCAAAGGTTCGCGAATTTTCGAGGAGCTCTCCAACAACTCTCAAAGTTGACTGCTAATTCTCCCAAGGAAGCCATACAAACCTGATTACTTTTGAAACCTTTTCACACCTAGCTAAGGGAGGTTGTTCTTGCTATAGAACCCCATCTCCCCCATCCTTTTAGAGACCTTTTGTCAAACTATTCATCTACAAGCTTAAGCAGCAAGACTGCTAGAGATCTGAGACATCCTTACTACCTTTGCTCTTGTGAATTCATCCGGATTCGCGAGAAGGAGCCTCTAGTTCCCCCTAATCCGTGCTCTACAGTTCTGTCCGTTTTGTATGGGTTAGTCTCGGTTTGTGGTTCTGCGATTGTTCGGACAGCGAGTTGGAGTTCTTGCGGCTTCGGTCAGCCATCCCCAACGTACGGTTTGCATCCAACCTTGGCAGTTATAAAGCTAGTTATCCTCCCCGATTCGATCCTACAATGTGAAGATCGGGCCACCCTCGGGCGTGAACTTGTTCAGTGGGTTTGCACCTATCACTCTTACTTATCGAAAGGACTATGACTGGTCCCCTATACTTGTGGGTTATTAAGACTCTTTTCTGGCACCGTTGTCGGGGCGTGAAGCGCTCTTATTAAGTGGAAATTGGTAAGAAAAAAATTTGTATTATGTGCTGAAATTTATTGTCACTTGTCACTATGGAAAACAATCCTTTGAGGGTTTTTTTTGAGGTATCTTCACCTCAATCGGAAGCACAATTAGTTGCCCCTCAACCTACTGCACCTACTAAAAATATTTGTTATGAAATTCCTTCGGATAAGATAGTATAGCTGCTAGCTAATCCTTATGCAAGAGAGGGAACTGAACATCCTGATATGCATCTGATACATGTGGATGAAATTTGTGGATTATTTAAGCTTGCAGGTTTACCCGGAGATGAAGTTAAGAAGAAGGTTTTCCCTTTATATTTGAAGGGAAAAAACATTGACATGGTATAGGCTATGAGATGATATTGGATCATAGACTTGGAATCGATTGAAATTGGAATTTCATCAAAAGTTTTATCCTATGCATCTAGTCATCGTGATCGGAATTATATATAATTTTTGGCCTCGTAAAGGAGAAAGCATCGCTTTAGCTTGGGGGAGGCTTAAGTCAATGTTATATTCATGCCTCGGTCATGAGCTCCCAAAAGAAATTATTATTCAAAAAAATGATGCTCGGCTTTCTCATAATGATAGATCCATGCTCAATACTTCTTATACTGGTTCTTTTATGAAGAAGACTATTGAATTCAAGTGGGATCTCTTAAAAAGAATTAAATGCAACTATGAAGAATGGGAACTTGGCGAAGGTAACGAGTCATGTATTAAGCTTGAGTTTGATTGTGTTAAATCTTTGATGAATACATATGTTTTCATAAGTCTAGCACTAAATATGGAATTGACTCTGAGATAGTAGCCTCTTTTTGTGAATCATTTGCTACCCATGTTGATCTCCCTAAGGAGAAGTGGTTTAAATATCACCCCCCTATTAAAGAAGAAATAAAAGAACCGGTCATAGCTAATGATGAAACTATCATTTACAATGTTGATCCAGTTGTGCCTACTGCTTATATTGAAAAACCATCTTTCTCTATTAGGATAAAGGAACATGCTAAGGTATCAATAGTGGTTCGCAAAAGTAATATAAAAGCACCTAAACCCTCTGAACAAATTAAGGTAGAACCTAGTGTTGATATGGTTAAAGATGTCTTGGTCAAAACCATTGATGGGCATGTTATTTACTTCTGTGATGAAGCAACTAGAATTGCCAAACCCGATGAAAAAGATAAACATAGACCCGTAGTTGGCTTGCCTATTGTCTCAGTTAAAATAGAAGATCATTGATATCATGGTTTATGTGATGTAGGTGCTAGTGTGAGTGCTATTGCTTTTACCTTATCTATACCACTATATAGTGTATGAGTTTTGAATGGGTCCAGCGCATCAGTCCTGATCATTGCTATCCTCAGTCGAATGGTTCAAAGGAATGGGATTCACATGAACAGTACCATCAAATGCTTGCAGTGTATTCTAGAACCATCACTTTATAAAGAGGTGCATGCCGCTCACCACTTGACAAGAGTGGTAGGCTATATCAAAATCAGTGAAACAGATGTGCATGCCGCTCAGGCCTTGCTGCAGCAACAGAGGACGTGCTGGGTGGCTTGAGATTGGTCTAGAAAGAGAACGGGAGAAAGAGGACATCTAAATTAAAGAATTAATGAATCTGGATCCCGCTGGTTATTTTCTTTTGTTTTATATCACTATCGCAAGTCAGTAGAAATTGCACATTTGTACTCCTTCTGTTCCTATATATAAGTCTTTTTAGAGATTGCATTACGGACTACATATGGATGTATGTAGATATACTTTAGAGCGTACATTCATTCATTTTTTTTGTATGTAGTTTACAATGAAATCTTTAAAATCACATATATTTAGGAACGTAGGAAGTAATATTTAATTTTTAGAACAATGATATTCCTCATTGCATTCATACATATAGCATATTATTTTGCATTTCCTTTTTTTTCACCAAAAACACTTATGTTGACGTGCATGTCACGTGCCTACATACTAGTACCAATAAATTATGAATGACATAGCACCCGCTAAAATAGAAGACATAGATGTTACTATAGAACTTGCTAATAGAGACACCATCACACAACTAGGGATATTTAGAGATGTTGAAGTGTTGTGTGGGAATATAAAATGTCCTACTAGTTTTCTAGTCCTTGGTTCCCCACAAGATGTTTTTTGTCCCATAATATTTGGTAGACCTTTCTTGAACACTATTAATGCTAAGATAAATTGCAAGAGAGAAACCGTCGGTGTTAATTTTGGTGATGTGTCTCATGAATTCAATTTCAACAAGTTTCGTAGACAACCTCATAATAAAGAATTATCTAGTAAGGATGAAATAATTGGTCTTGCTTCTATTGCCATACCTCCTACTGATCCACTAGAACAATATTTGCTCGACCATGAAAATTATACGAACTTGCGTTAAAGAAATGAAATAGATAAAGTATTCTTTGAACAACAACCTCTCCTAAAACACAATTTGCCAATAGAAACTCTATGAGGTCCTCCTCCACCTAAAGGTGATCCTTTGCTTCAATTAAAGCAATTGCCTCACACTTTGACATATGCTTATCTTGACGAGAAAAAGATATATCGTGTTATTATTAGTGATAACCTTTTAGAACATGAAGAAGAAAGATTATTGAAAATTCTAAGAAAGCATCGGGCTGCTATTGGATATCCTCTTGATGATCTTAAGGGCATTAGTCCCACTCTATGTTAGCACAGGATCAATATGGAACCTGATGCTAAACCCGTCGTTGATCACCAACAACGATTGAATCCTAAGATGAAAGAAGTGGTAAGAACTGAAATGTTAAAGCTTCTAGAAGTAGGTATAATCTATCCCATAGTTGATAGTAGATGGGTAAGTCCCGTTCATTGTTTCCCTAAGAAAGGAGGTATTACTGTTGTTCCTAATGATAAAAATGAACTTTCCCACAAAGAACTGTGACTGGCTATAAAATGGTAATTGATTTTAGAAAATTAAATAAAGCTACTAGAAAATATCATTACCCTTTACCTTTTACTGATCAAATGATTGAAAGATTATCTAAGCACATACACTTTTGTTTCCTGGATGGATATTCTGGTTACTCTCAAATACCTGTGTCACAATCTGATCAAGAGAAAACCACCTTTACTTGTCCATTTGGGACCTATTCTTATATACGTATGCCTTTTGGTTTATGCAATGCACTTTGTACCTTTCAAATATGTATGACTGCTATATTCCCTAATTTTTGTGAAAAGATTGTGGAAGTTTTCATGGATGATTTTTCCGTTTACAGAATTTCTTTTGATGATTGCTTAAGCAACCTTCATAGAGTTTTTGTAGAGATGTGAACAAACTAATCTTGTCTTGAATTGGGAGAAGTGTCACTTTATGGTTAATTAAGGTATTGTCTTGGGACATGAAATTTCTGAACGAGGTATTGAAGTGGATAAAGCTAAAGTTGATGCAATTGAGAAAATGCCATGTCCTAAAGATATCAAAGGTGTTCGTACTTTCCTTGGTCATGCTCGTTTATATAGGAGGTTTATTAAAGACTTCTATAAATTTCCAGGCCTCTTACTAATATTTTACAAAAGGAAATTCCATTTGTTTTTTTAATGATTGTGTAGAAGCCTTTGAAACACTTTGGAGATCCTTAATTTCTGCACCTATTGTTCAACCACCTGATTGGAACTTGCCTTTTGAAATTATGTGTGATGCTAGTGATTATGTTGTTGGTGCTATTCTAGAACAAAGAGTTGATAAGAAATTAAATGTTATCCATTATGCTAGCAAAACTCTAGAGAGTGCCCAAAGAAATTATGCTACTACTGAGAAAGGATTATTAACAGGTGTGTTTGCTTATGATAAATTCAGATCTCACATCATCAATTCTAAAGTAATTGTTCACACTGATCATGCTGCTATAAAATACCTTATGGAAAAGAGTGATGCTAAACTTAGACTCATTATGTGGGTTCTCCTGCTACAAGAATTTGACATACATATTACCGATAGGAAAGGAGCTGAGATCCCCGTAGCTGATAACTTGTCTAGGTTAGAAAATATTCTTGATCACCCACTACCTATTGATGATAGCTTTCCTGATGAACAACTAGCTATAATAAATGCTTCTCATAACACTCCTTGGTATGCTGACTATGCTAATTACATTTTTGCTAAATATGTACCGCCAAGTTTCACATACCAACAAAAGAAAAATTCTTCTACGATTTAAGACATTACTTTTGGGATGACCCACATCTTTATAAAGGAGTAGATGTTATTATTAGATGTTATGTACCTGAGCATGAACAGGAACAAATCCTACGCAAATGTCACTCCAGAGCCTATGGAGGACATCATGCGGGAGATAGAACTGCTCACAAGGTATTGCAATCTGGTTTTTACTGGCCCGCTCTTTTCAAGGATGCCCATAAGTTTATCTTGTCTTGTGATGAATGTTAAAGAATTGGAAATATCGGTAAGCGTTAGTAAATGCCTATGAATTATTCACTTATTGTTGAACCATTTGATGTTTGGATTTTTGATTATATGGGACCTTTTCCATCCTCTAATGGGTATACACATATTTTGGTTGTTGTTGATTATGTTACTAAGTGGGTAGAAGCTATTCCAACTAACAGTGATGATCACCACAACTCCATTAAAATTCTTAAAGAAGTTATTTTTCAAGGTTTGTAGTCCCTAGATATTTAATGACAGACGGTGGTTCACAATTTATTCATGGTGCCTTCCGTAAAATGCTTGCTAAATATGATGTTAACCATAGAATTGCATCACCCTATCATCCTCAATCTAGTGGTCAAGTTCAACTTAACAATAGAGAAATAAAACTAATATTACCAAAAACTGTTAATAAGTCTCGAAAGAATTGGTCTAAGAAATTGGATGATGCATTCTAGGCCTATGCGATAGCTTATCAAAATCCTATGGGTATGTCTCCATATAAAATGGTTTATGGAAAAGCTTGTCATTTGCCTCTAGAAATTAGAACATAAAGTGTACTGCGCAGTTAAAGAACTCAACTATGATTTCAAACTTGCCGATGAAAAGAGGTTATTTGATATTAGCTCACTAGATGAATGGAGAACCCAAGCTTGTGAAAATGCCAAACTATTCAAAGAAAAAGTCAAAAGGTGGCATGAAAAAAGAATCCAAAAGCGGGAATTCGAAGTTGGAGAATATGTTCTTTTGTACAACTCTCATTTTAGAATTTTTGCAGGAAAACTTCTTTCCAAATGGGAAGGACCATATGTTATCGAAGAAGTTTATCGCTCTGGAGCTATCAAGATTAATAATGCCAAAGGTACTAACCCGAAGGTGGTTAATCGACAAACAATTAAACACTATATCTTAGGTATGCTTATTAATATTGAAAGCAATATGATCCAAACCATGACACGGGAGGAACACATAATAGAAACCTTCCAGAACACTCCAGAATCCTAAAAAGAGGAGGTACGTGATATGGTAAGTAAACGGACTCCAAAAAATCCGCAAACATACTTTTAGTTTTGGAATATTAGAAAAAATAGGAAAAATAGAAATAACAAGGAAGACAACCGAGATGGCCACGAGAAACCAGGGCATGCCTGCCTCTCCTGGCATGCCCTGGAGGGTTGTGGGCCCCTCGGGCACCTTCCCGACCCCGTTTTCCTTCCATATGCTTGTTTCCCAAGAAAAATATTTATATATAGCCCCGGACAATTTGACCACCGCGTCATAGAAATATCCTCTGTTTTTGTTTCATCTTGTTGTCCTGTCAGATCTAGATCGCCATGGCTCCACCAAGCTCCTCCAAGGACAAGTTCTTTGAGAAGGTCATCAACTCTTACATATTGAAGGTGATGAAGCATCCTCAAGCTATTAAGATACATGAGGGTGTGCTCCACATTCGAGATGTTTAGGGGGGCAAGAGGATGGGCAGCGTGGAGGCCAGGCTCCAGGCGATGGAACAAGGCATCTTCAAGTGCCAAGGGATGGTGGAGCGTGGACATAGCACCAATCAGTCCATGATCACAGAATTCATCCATCTTCAAAACCAAGTTTTTGAGTATGAATCAAGATTTAAAAGTACGAGTTTAGATGCCAGTTGCAGGACTCGGGAGACTCGTGCATCGTATTTTGATGGATAGACCTTGCCCTTGAAGCCGGAGGACAAACCTACTACCTCATCTCCACCACCTTCATCATCTTCCCCACCAAAGGAGACTTGACTACACGGGTATGGGCACTCCCCTTGGCTTGAGCCAAGCATGGGGGAGACGCCTCGGTATCATATCACCATCAATTTTATTACCTTTACTTATTTTATTTCGATCCTTAGCTATTTCGTGATTTAGTTGAATAAAACTTTAGTATCATGTATTTTTTAGTTCTAGTTTCGTGATCTATTTATCTATATAATCGAGTGAGAGCTATATAATAATAGTTTGAGTTGGATTTCTTTACTTTTATGTTGCAATCAAAATAAAAAGAAATAATGAAAAAGATCATATGCTAATCTTATGGTAAGTACTGACACCACATAAGAAAAAGTATAAGTAGTAAAATATATTGGAAGTTGAAAAACATAACATTGGTCAAAGACACAACTCATGAAAGAATTAATAAGGTAAGAGAAGATTCACATGCAAATACACTATCTTGAACATCTTTTATCATTTTGATCCCCCATCAATTATTATATGCCAAAAAAATTGACGTTGGACAAGGAAGACAACATAATGATTTATGTTTGTTCATATTCACATAGAAGTTATATTGTCATAGACCCTTCAACATGTGGTGCTTACCCAACATCTTTGCTAGCTAAAATTCCGCACTAAGTAGAGATACTACTTGTGCATCCAAAAACCTTAAACCCAAAACTCAAGTTTCGAGAGTCCACCATACCTACCTATTGATTTAGTAAGATCATTCAAGTAAGTTGGCATCGGTGCAATAAGGCAATAAAATTTGCTTCTAAATGTGTTTGATCATTTAGTGTAAGAGAAAATTGAGCGTTGTATGAACTTGTGAGGGCAAAATGTTAAAAGTGACGGCTGCATAATAAAGGTTGCTATCACCAGGGGCAACATAATGTGATGTTCTTTTGCACTAAGGTATTGTGCATACAAAACCAAAAAGCGTGTGACAACCTCTGCTTCCCTCTGTGAAGGGCCTATCTTTTACTTTTATATACTTACTTTTATGCAAGAGTCAAAGTATTCTTCCCTATTCCTTTTAAAAACAATTCAAGGATGCGTCAAAGCTTGACGCAATAGAAGCATAGATAAAAAGAGCCAAGAATGGCCATCGAGTCATTACAACGCCACGGCTTACCAAAGCCTGAAAAGGATCCACGAGCGGATCACTTGCCGCTAACCAACCTCACTACTCTACGTGGCAAAGAGCTAGACTCACGAAGCAGGCCCGCGGCCCTCCAGTCATGCCCCTCCTCGTCAATCCGCCTGAGCACTGTTTCTGCCGATGGGGGAGCCCCTTTGAACAAAATGTCGTTCCAGCGTCTCCAGGTCGTACATGCCACCAGAGTGATCACCATCCAAATCTCTTTTCTGAACTCCTTCTGTGGATTGAGGGCGGTCCACCATTGCACCAAGTTGGCATCGGCCGAAGGCATCCAAGTGGGGCTTTCCCCACGCACTGGTGATGCACGACCAAACTTCACGCGCGAGCACACACCCCAATAGCAAGTGGTCAATGGTCTCCTGGGCTTGATCATGGAAAGGACATGCAGAGGGGTGAGGCAAGTGGTCTTTGCAGTCTATCTGCCGTCTAGCATCTGTTCCATGCCGTAAGCCAAGAAAATATCTTGCAAGTGGTCGGCGCCCTGGATCTCCAAAGCTGGGTAGCTCCGCCCGCCTCAATCCTACCCGCAAAGCACGCCCTATAGGTAGATTTAGCAAAAAAAACTGTCCAGAGGCTTCCCAAGACCAGTGTATCCTATCCAAATACCCAAGTGAGAGCTCCACCTCCTGCAGCATGTCCACCAGAGCAATGAACTCTAGTAGGGCATGCGTAGTCATGTCTGGGGAAACGTCTTGCCACCAGCCTTCCACCATGGCCTATCTGACATTCTTTAGCCTTTGGTGATAATGCCTAATCTCTTTGCGTTTGTGAGAAAACCTGCTTTTAATTTTTCTCTTTGGCTAGCATCAATATCTAGGCACATATATCCAGTTGAGTGTGAATGATCATGAGTTATTATTGTTGACATCACCCTTGAGGTGAATGAGTTGGGAGGCGAAACTATAAGCCCCTATCTTTCGGTGTCCGGTTGAAACTTTTTGCTCATATATATATGCTCTGAGTGCTACAAATCATAGAAGATTAAATGATAGTTGAGTATGTGGACTTGCCACAAGGCTCCGATATGTTACCCTTCCAGAAAACATGATGAATTGTAGTTGCAAAGTTGACAGAGACCATAGTTTGTTGGTTCCCAATAAAGTTTATGCTTTTTCCTTCGATGTTGTGATGAATTGTTACTTGTTCATGAGAAGTTATATAATGAAGTTATATGATAAAATATATATGAAAAGGTCTTATGAAAAAGTTTGTTGTTGTTAAGATAATAAGCATCATGCTACTATGTCTGTATTTTGTTTTTATCGACACATCTCTCTCTAAACATGTGGACATGATTTTCGATATCGGCTTTCGCTTGAGGACAAGTGAGGTCTAAGCTTGGAGGAGTTGATACATACATTTTGCATCATGTTTTCCTATTGTTATTTATAATGTTTTTGCATAATGATGCTTTATGAAGTAATTCTAATGCCTTTTCTCTCATAATATGCAAGGTTTACACAAAGAGGGAGAATGCAGATAGCTGGAATTCTGAACTGAAAAAGAATGTCATAGATACCTATTTTGTACATCTCCAAATGATCTGAAATTTTATGGAGAAATATTTTGTAATATATAAAAAACACTGGAGCCAATAACTACCAGAGGAGGCCACCTAATGCCCACAAGACACCAGGGCGCACCAGGCCCCCCAGGCGTGCCCTGGTGGGTTGTGGGCAGCCCAGCCCACCTCTGGTGCCCATCTTCTGGTGCATAAGGTCTTTTGACCAAGAAAAATCAAGAGAGGACTTTCAGGACGAAGCGCCGCCATTTCGAGGCGGAACTTGGGCAGGAGCACTTTTGCCCTCTGGCGGAGCGATTTCGCTGGGGGAACTTCCCTCCCGGAGGGGGAAATCGAAGCCATCGTCATCACTGATATGTCTCCAACGTATCTATAATTTTTGATTGTGTCATGCTATTATCTTATCTATTTTGGATGTTTTATATGCATTAATATGCTATTTTACATTATTTTTGGGACTAACCTATTAATCTAGAGCCTAGTGCCAGTTTATGTTTTTTCCTTGTTTTTGAGTATTGCAGATATGGAATATTAAACGGAGTCCAAACGGAATAAATTCTTCGGAATGATTTTTCTAGAATGAAAGAGATCTACCGGCCTTGGAGTGCAAGGCAAGGACCTTGCTAGGAGGTCACAAGCCAGGGGCGCGACCACCCTCTGGCCGCGCCTGGCAAGCTTGCCACCTCCTGGCAGGTCTCCTAGCCCTAATCTTCGTCCTATAAATCCCCAAATATTCCCCCAATACCAAAAAGAGCCATGCAAATACTTTTTCGCCGCCAGAAGCCTCCGTTCCCGAGAGATCCAATCTTGGAGCCATTTTCGGTAATCTGTCATAGGGGGATCCGATCACGGAGGGCATCTACATCAACTCCATTACCCCTCCTATGATGCGTGAGTAGTCCACCACAGACCTACGGGTCCATGGCTAGTAGCTATATGGCTTCTTCTCTCTCTTTGTGCTTCAGTACCATGTTCTTCATGATCTTCATGGATATCTATCCGATGTAATACTCTTTTGCGGTGTGTGTGTCGAGACCCGATGAATTGTGGGTTTATGTTCAGATTATCTGTGAATATTATTTGAGTCTTCTCTAAATTACTATATGCATGATTTCATATCTTTGCAAGTCTCTTCGAGTTATTGGTTTGGTTTGGCCAACTAGATTGGTAATTCTTGCAACAGGAGAAGTGCTTAGTTTTGGGTTCAATATTGCGGTGTCCTTGCCCAGTGACAAAGTAGGGGTAGCGAGGTATGTATTGTATTGTTGCCATCAAGGGTGACAAGATGGGTTTTTCATCATATTGCTTGAGTTTATCCCTCTACATCATGTCATCTTACCTAATGCGTTACTCTGTTCTTCATGAACTTAATACTCTAGATGCAGGCAGGAGTTGGTCGATGTGTGGAGTAATAGTAGTAGATGCAGAATCATTTCGGTCTACTTGAAACAAACGTGATGCCTATATGCATAATAATTGCCTTGTATATCTTCATAATTATTCTCTTTTCTATCAATTGCTCGACAGTAATTTGTTCACCCACCGTGATACTTTCCTTCAAGAGAGAAGCCTCTAGTGATGGCCCCCGGGTCTACTTTCCATAATATATTTTCAGATCTATAAACCAAAAATACCAAAAATACCTTGCTGCAATTTATTTACTTTTTAATTTCCACAATCTTTTACATCTATCTCTATCAGATATAATCCTTGCAAATAACCGTGAAGGGATTGACAACCCCTTTATAGCGTTGGGCGCAAGAGTTTAATTGTTTGTGTAGGTGCATCCATTGGTGACTTGTTTGTTCCTCCTACTGGATTGATACCTTGGTTCTCATCAACTAAGGGAAATACTTATCTACTTTTCTGCATCACTCTTTCTCTTCAAGGGAAAACCAACGCAAGCTCAAGAGGTAGCAAGAAGGATTTCTGGCGTCGTTGCCAGGAAGGATACACATCAAGCCTACCAAGTACCCATCACAAACTCATCTCTTTCATTTACTTTATTTTCCATTTGCCTCTCGTTTTCCTCTCCCCCACTTCTAAAATGATTTTCAAAAAATACCAAAAAATTGCCTTTTTATTCGCCCTTCTTTCGTTTGCCTTTTCGTTTGCCTTTTGTTTGCTCGTGTGTTGGATTGCCTAAACTCATGGATAATATTACCACTATAAACAATACTCCCGAGAATGAAGTTCTTAATTTTAAGCAAACGGAGTGGGAAACTTAAAAGACGCATGGTATAGAATTTGCAATGCTCAAAATAGATCTATTTTTAAGCAATCTACTACTGTTCTCCTTCGCAATTTTTATGTGGGTATTTCTCCATGGAATAGATATGTTCTAGATACCATTATGGGAGGAAAATTCTTGGGAAGTCAGACCTTTGATTCTTATAGCACTATGATAAATTTGGTAGGTTCACCTCCAATCATGGTTAATGGAACAATCTTGACTTTGGAACATGTGGTGCGAAGGCTAGATATTATTGAAAAAAAGGTCGCTATTATTGAGCTTATTGAAAACTTGGATAAGAAGATTCATAATCACATTAATCAATATAGATCTAGGGTTGGGGTTACTCTCAAAAATCTAAGGGGAAAAGAACCCATAGTTAATGAAAAATTGGATCGTGATTCCTCTAGAATTGGCCAGCTAGGCGCGGCCAGGGGGGTGGCCGCGCCTGGCACGCTTGCCGCCTCCACGTGGCTCTTCTAGCCCAATTCCAATGCTTCGGGGGTTTCTTTTGGTCCACAAAAAATCATACTAAATTTTCAGCCCATTCCAAGAACTTTTATTTTTGCACAAAATATGACACCAGAGTAGTTCTGCTGAACAACGTCAGTCCAGGTTAGTTCTAATAAAATCATACCAAAATCATATAGAATTATTGTAAACATGGCATGAATACTTCATAAATTATAGATACGTTGGAGACGTATCAGCATCCCCAAGCTTAATTCCTGCTCATCCTCGTCTAGATAAATGATAAAAGAAATAATTTATGAAGTGTGAATGCTAGCAAGTGCACAAGTTTGATCAATGATAATTCCAAACACTTTTTCTAGCGCCATTATATATCATAAATTGTATCTCATCTCATAAAACTTCTCATGATGAAGTAACAAGCTATTCACATGTTAAAGTATAGACCATAAAGTTTCTTGGAAACTATCAAACTAAGCTTTTAGTCACCAAACAATTGCAATTCATCCTATTTTCAGGAAGGGTCTATGTAAGAGCTTTGATTTTGCAAATTCCACATACTCAACTATCATATAGTCTTCCATAATTGCTAACTCTCAACGCATATTTTTAGAGCAAATAGCATCCGTCGAACACAGAGAAAGATAGGGTCTTAGAGTTTTGCCTCCCAACATATTTATCATATAGATAATTTTCAACAATAATAATTCATGATCAAATATATTTGGATGGCCATATATTCTTGGATCTTTCCCCACCACATGATGCTTGCCAAGAGAAAAAGGCAAAATATAGGCAGATGTGAAGATCACCATGACTCTTGTATAAAGGTAAGTACTAGAAAGTAAAAGATAGGCCCTTCGCAGGGGGAAGCAGAGGTTGTCGTGTGCTTTTTGTTTTTGTATGTGCAAACTCTTAATGCAAAGGAATGTCATGTTGTATTTCCCTTTGGGATAGCAACCTTTATTATGCAGTCCGTCGCTTTTATTTCTTTACCATCACAAATTCGTACAACGCTTATTTTCCCTTACAACAAAAGATCTTACATATTTAGGAGCAATTTTTAGTGCTTTTTGTAGCGATGACAGCTTACTTGAAGGATCTTACTCAATCCATAGGTAGGTATAGTGGACTCTCATGGCAAAACTGGTTTAAGGGTGTTTGGATGCACAAGTAGTATTTCTACTTGGTGCGGAAGTTTTGACTAGTATGAGGTGGAAGCAAGCACCACATGTTAGAGGATCCAAAACAGTATAACTACTATAGAAATATACCCGAGCATAACTCATTACGTTGTCTTCCTTGTCCAACTTCAACTAATTTGCTCAAGTTTTAAAATAATTAATGTGTATTCATAATCATAGAAGATGTCCAAGATAGTATATTTATATGTGAAGTTTCTCTTCCTTCAATATTCTTTCATGAATTGTTCAAGTGACCAATGCGGTGTTTGCTAACTTTCAATAAATTTCATCACCTATACTTATTATGTGTGAAGTTATTACTCCCCATGGGATAAGTATATGAAGCATATATAATTTCAGATTTATGATATTCAATTCATTCAACCATTTACTCATAGGATAATTGAAGCACGAGAGTAATCGACAAAACTACTCCAAAACATATAAGTGAAGATCAATGAGTAGTCAAACAATTAAGTAGCTAGGTGAGGACTTTCTCTCTCTCAATAAAGATTTTCAGATTGGAATATTTTATTTAAACAGCAAGCAAAACAAAAATAGCACTCCAAGAATAACATACATCATGTGAATGAATAAAAATTTAGGCTCAACATAGGCTAACCGCTAATTGTTAATGAAGGGAAATGGGATAAGTAGCATCCGTCTACTTCTCGAGCATGCATTGGTTTCTCATGAAGAGGAATGAGTTGATTCAACAAAGTAGATAAGTACTTCCCTCAGATTTTGAGAACCAAGGTATCAATCCATTAGGAGGTACAAGCGAGCCACCAATAGATATACTTGCACAAGTAATCAAACTCTTGCACCCAACGCTATAATGGGGTTGTCAATCCCTTGATGGTTATTTGCAAGTATGAGATCTAGTAGAGATAGATATAATCGGGTAATTGAACGGAAATTAAAAGTAAAAGTAAAAAACTATGCAGCAAGTGTTTTGGTGTTTTTTGTTTTAGATCTGAAAATATAATATGGAAAATAGACCCGGGAGCTATTGGTTTCACTAGATGGCTTCTCTCATGATGGCAAGTATTACGGTGGGTGAACAAATTACTGACGAGAAATTGATAGAAAAGTGAATAATTATGAAGATATCCAAGGCAATGATTATGCATATAGGCATCACGTCCATGACAAGTAGACCGAAATGATTCTGCATCTACTACTATTAGTCCACACATCGACCAACTCCTGCCTCCATCTAGAGTATTAAGTTCATGAAGAACAGAGTAACACATTAGGTAAGATGATATGATGTAGAGGGATAAACTCAAGCAATATGATGAAAACCCCATCTTTTTAACCTTGATGGCTACAATACAATACGTGCCTCGCTACCCCTACTTTGTCACTGGGTGAGGACACCGCAAGAGTGAACCCAAAACTAAGCACTTCTCCTATTGCAAGAATTACCAATGTAGTTGGCCAAACCAAACCAATAACTCGGAGAGACTTGTAAAGATATGAAATCATGCATATAAGAATTCAGGAAAGACTCAAATAATATTCATGGATAATCTGAACATAAACCCACAATTCATCGGTTCTTGACAAACACACCGCAAAAGAGCATTACATCGGATAGATCTCCATGAAGATCATGAAGAACATGGTATTGAGAAGAAAAGAGAGAGAAGAAGCCCTCTAGCTACTAGCTATGGACCCGTAGGTCCGTGGTGAACTACTCACGCATCATCGGAGGGGCAATAGAGTTGATGTAGATGCCCTCCGTGATCAAATCCCCCTCCAGCAGATTACCGGAAAAGGCTCCAAGAGTGGGTTTCTCGGGAACGGAGGCTTCTGGCGGTAGAAAATTGTTTTCGTGGCTCGTTCTAATAATGATGGAATATTTGGGTATTTATAGGCCGAAGATTAGGGTTAGGGGAGGTGCCAGGGGCCCACAAGCCTGCCCGGTGCGGGTGGCCGCCTTGGTCACGGCAAGCAGGCTTGTGACCCCGTGGCAGCTCCTCTACCTTGGTTCTCAAGTCTCGTGGCTTCCATATTTTCTAGAAAAAAATCTTTCCAGAGATTTTATTCCGTTTGGACCCCGTTTAATATTCCTTATCTGTGAAACTCAAAAACAAGGAAAAAACAGAAACTGGCACTAGGCTCTAGATTAGTAGGTTAGTCCCAAAAATAATATAAAATAGCATATTAATGCATATAAAACATCCAAAACAGATAATATAATAACATGAAACAATCAAAAATTATAGATACGTTGCAGACGTATCACATCCCCAAGCTTAGATGCTTGAGACTTCTTGAAATATTTACTTGGGGTGCCTTGGGCATCCCCAAGCTTGAGCTTTTGCATCTCGTTGAATCCTCTCACATCATGGTTTCACCTATTCTCAAAAACTTCATCCACATAAAACTCAAAAAGAACTCGTTGGGTAGGTTAGTAGACATGAGAACAAATCAACACTTCATGTACTGCAAAGACAAGTTGCACAATAATTTTCAAACATTAGGTACTGTATACTATCATTTCCACAATTTATATCTACCAATATAGGCTATGGGAACCATAGGATAAGTAGATAACAAAACTATGACAATAATCTGTCCAAACAGAACAGTGTGTAGAAATTTAATAAACCAGTGTACTTACGTAACTCAAAAAATTCTTAAAATTTAGGAAATGACATATAATTCATATGACAACACTGCGTAAACATTTCAGAACCTTTCCACATTACAGTAAAATATGAAAATTGAAACACTACAGCAGAAGTTTCTATTTTTACCACAACACACGTTAAACATGCAATGCAAGCGTCCTAAGGCAATTCTTGGAACTTTTTATTGAAACATAAGATTATAAATAACATCTAACAGAGAAAAATAAAATAAAATTATGCTCCAAGCAAAACTCATATTATGTGATGAATAAAAATATAGCTCCAAGTAAGATATACTGATAGTGTTGAAGGCGAAAGAGGGAATGCCTTCCGGGGCATCCCCAAGCTTAGACGCTTGAGTCTTCCTTGAATATTACCTTTTGGGTTCCTTGGTCATACCCAAGCTTATGTTATTGTCACTCCTTATTCTCCTCATATCGATGTCTCATCCAAAACATGAAAACTTCAATCACACAAAACTTAACGGAATTTCATGAGATGGGTTAGTGTAGTAAATACAGATCATTCACTTAGGTACTATCAAGACAAGATTCATAATTGTTCCCACATGATACCTAATCTATTACATCATTCCCACAATTTATATTACTCAATATAAGCTATAGGAACACTTGAAACAAGCAAACTATGCATGCAAAAAAGAATATGTCAAAAACAGAACAGTTTGTAAAGATCTGAATGATCACCATACTTCCCTGACTCTAAAAATACTGAAAAATTAGCAAAACTCAAGGAATTTGCATAAATGTTGGGTAAAAATTTCATAATTGTTTTAAGCTCCCGTAAAATCATATAATTCATATACTGGACGCAAAACTTTCTATTTTTGCACAGAATCAAACAAGCAAGTATCCACACTATCCCGAAGCCTTTACTTGGCATTTTATTGAAATAAAAGACACAAAACATGATTAATACAGTGTATTAATCATTTGAACACATCAAAACATAAGGTAAAAGTGTTGGGTTGTCTCCCAACAAGCTCTTTTCTTTAATGCCTTTTAGCTAGGCATGATGATTTCAATGATGCTCGTATAGGAATAATATTTGAAACATGCAAATGAGCATCATGAATCTCATGACAAGCACATTTAAGTATAACTCACTTCCTATTCATAGGTATTTTGTGAGCAAACAAATCATGGGAACAAGAATCAACTTGCATAGGAAGGCAAAACAAGCACAATTTCAAAACTTTGAACACATAGAGAGGAAACTTGATATTATAGCAATTCCTACAAGCATATGTTCCTCCCTCATAATAATTTTAAGTAGAATCATGAAGGAATTCCACAATGTAACCAGAACATAAAGCATTCTTTTCATGATCTACAAGCATATAAATTTTACTAATCTTGTCATAAGCAATTTTCTTCTCATTCATAATAGTGGGAGCAAGCTCAACAAAATAACTATCAGGAGATACTTGATTGACATAACCACTTTGAATATTAAAATCATGATCACAAGTTTCATGGTTGTTTACTATTTATAGAATATGTGTCCTCACAATAATAATCATAGATAGGAGGCATGTCATAATCATAATAGTTTTGCTCACCAAAACTTGGGGGACTAAAAATATCTTCTTGATCAAAACTTGAGGAACAAAGAATATCATATTCATCAAGCATAGCATCCCCAAGCTTGTGGCTTTGCATATCATTAGCATCATGAATATTCATAGAATTCATACTAACAACAATGCAATCATGCTCATCACTCAAAGATTTAGTGCCAAACATTTTAATAACTTCTTCTTCTAACAGTTGAGCACAATTTTCCTTTCCATCATTTTCACGAAAGACATTATAAAGATGAAGCATATGAGGCAATCTCAATTATATTTTTTTAGTTTTATTTTATAAAACCAAACTAGTGGGAAAACAGAAACTAAAAGATTCAATTGCAAGATCTAAAGATATACCTTCAAGCACTCACCTCCTTGGCAACGGCGTCGGGAAAGACCTTGATGTCTACTACACAACCTTCTTCTTGTAGACTCGTGTTGGGCCTCCAAGCGCAGAGTTTTGTAGGACAATAGCAATTTTTACCTCAAGTGGATGAACTAAGGTTTATCATTCCGTGGGAGGTGTAGGTTGAAGATGGTCTCTATCAAACAACCTTCCAACCAAATAACAAAGAGTCTCTTGTGTCCCCAACACACCCAATACAATGGTAAAATGTATAGGTTCACTAGTTCGGCAAAGAGATGTTGATACAAGTGTAATATGGATGGTAGATATACGTTCTTGTAATCTGAAATTATAAAAACATCAAGGTAACAAATAGTAAACAACGAGAAAAACGGTGTATAAATGCTTGGAAACAAGGCCTAGGGTCCATACTTTCACTAGTGCAATTTCTCTCAAACATATTGACATAGTTGAATCATATGTAAGTCCCTCTCGTGCGACAAAGAGTTCACTCCAAAGTCACAAACTAACGAAGAAATTATTGTAGGGTACGAAACCACCTCAAAGTTATCTTTTTCGATCAATCTTATGAGCTATCCCTATAAGTGTCACGAAGAACCCTAGAGTTTGTACTAAAATGACACCTTAAGACACACATCAACCAAAACCCTAATGTCACCTAGATACTCCAATGTCACCACAAGTACCCATGGGCTTGATTATACGATATGCATCACATAATTTCAGATTCATCATATTCAATCCAACACAAATAACTTCAAAGAGTGCCCCAAAGTTTCTACCGGAAAGTCAAGACAAAAACATGTGCCAACCCCTATGCATAGATTCCCAAGGTCACGGGACCCGCAAGTTGATCACCAAAACATACATCAAGTGGATCAATAGAACATTCCATTGTCACCACGAATATCCCATTGCAATACATACATCAAGTGTTCTCAAATCCTAAAAGACTCGATCCGATAAGAAAACTTCAAAGGGAAAACTCAATTCATCACAAGAAGATAGAGAGGGAAAAATCCATATGATTCAATCTATATCAATAAAGCTTGAGGTACATCATGATCGTGCCATCTCAAGAACACGAGAGAGAGAGAGATCAAACACATAGCTACTGGTACATACCCTCATCCCCGAGGGTGAACTACTCCCTCCTCGTCATGGAGAGCGTCAGGATGATGAAGATGGCCTCCGGTGATGTTTTCCCCCTCCGGCAGGGTGCCAGAACGGGCTCCCGATTGGTTTTTCATGGCTCTGGAGGCTTGCGGCGGCGTAACTCCCGATCTAGGTTTCTTTTTGGAGGTTTCTATATTTATAGGAACTTTTGGCGTCGATCTCACGTCAAGGGGTGCCACGAGGCAGTGGCAAGCCTGCTAGGCGCGGCCAGGGGGTGGTCGTGCCTGGCAGGCTTGCCGCCTCCTCGTGGCTCTTCTGGCCCAGCTCCAATGCTTTGGGTGTCTCTTTTGGTCCACAAAAAATCATACTAAATTTTCAGCCCATTCCAAGAAATTTTATTTCTGCACAAAAAACGACACCATGGTAGTTCTGCTGAATAGCGTCAGTTCAGGTTAGTTCTAATAAATCATACCAAAATCATATAGAATTATTGTAAACATGGCATGAATACTTCATAAATTATAGATACGTTGGAGACGTATCAGTAACTACTAGTGTTGATTACATCTTGTAGTTGATTACTATATGGTTTATTTGGTGGAAGATTATATCTTTAGATCCATTATGCTATTTAATACCCCTCTGATCTTGAGCATGAATATCGTGTGAGTAGTTACCTTTGTTCTTGAGGCCATGGGAGAAGTCATGTTCCAAGTAATCATGTGAAGTTTGATATGCGTTCGATATTTGGATGATATGTATGTTGTGATTTCCTTAGTGGTGTCATGTGAACATGGACTACATGGCACTTCACCATATTTGGGCCTAAGGTAATGCATTGTGGAGTGGTTATTAGATGATGGGTTTCTAGAGTGAAAGAAGCTTAAACCCTAGTTTATGCGCTATTTCGTAAGGGACCCATTTGGATCTGAATGTTTAATGTTATGGTTAGATTTTATCTTAATACTTTTCTCGTATTTGTAGACGTTTGCGAGGGGTCTAATCATAAGTGGGAGGTTTTTTCAAGTAAGAACAACACCCATGCTCGGTCCACCCACATATCAAAGTAGCAAAGTAGCAACGCGAATCAAACCAACATGATGAAAGTGGCTAGATGAAATCGTGTATGCCCTCAAGAACGCTTTGCTTATTATAAGAGATCATTTTGGCCTATCCTTTGCCACAAAACGATTGGGATACCTTGCTGCACTTTATTTACCATTACCGTTACTTGCTTGTTACAAATTATCTTACTATCAAAATACCTGTTACAAATAATTTTAGTGCTTGCCGAAATTGCCTTGCTAAAAACCGTTCATCATTTCCTTCTACTCCTCATTGGGTTCAACACTCTTACTTATCGAAAGGACTACGATTGACCCCTTATACTTGTGGGTCATCACTCGCTCTTCGATTACCATCGGGTTTAGTTTTCAACCTAAATAATTGTTATTTGGTGCCTACGTTGAACATGAACATTATATCTAGATCTTGTTTATTGCGGGATGGTTATTTATTTAAATCGGAGAATAATAGTTCTTCTATATATATGAGTAATGTATTTTATGGATATGCACCCAATGTGAATGGTTTATTCTTGTTGAATCTCGATCGTAGTGAGACACCTCTTCATAACATTGATGCCAAAAGATGCAAAGTTAATAATGATAGTACCACTTTCTTGTGGCACTGCCTCTTAGCTCATATTGGTGTAAGGCGCATGAAGAAACTCCATGTTGATGGACTTTTGGAATCACTGAATTTTGAATTGCTTCATACATGCGAACCATACCTCATGGGCAAGATGACGAAAACCCCGTTCTCCGGAAGAAGCAAGTGAGCAAGTGACTTGTTGGAAATAGTACATAATGATATGTGCAGTCCAATGAGTGTTGAAGCACACATTGGATATCATTATTTTCTTACTTTCACTGATGATTTGAGTAGATATGGGTATATTTACTTGATGAAACACAAGTCTGAAACGCTTGAAAAGTTCAAGCAATTTCAGAGTGAAGTTGAGAATCATCGTAACAAGAAGATAAAGCTTATGCGATCTGATCATGGTGGACAATATCTGAGTTATGAGTTTGGTATGCATTTAAGACAATGTGGAATTATTTCACAGCTCACGCCACCTAGAACACCGCAGCGTAATGGTGTGTCCAATCATCGTAATCGTACTCTATTGGATATGGGGTGATCTATGATGACTCTTACTGATCTGCCACTATCGTTTTTGGGATATGCATTAGAGAAAGATGCATGATGACCCACAAGTATAGGAGATCAATCGTAGTCCTTTCGATAAGTAAGAGTGTCGAACCCAATGAGGAGCAAAAGGAAATGATATGCGGTTTTCACCAAGGTAATTTCTGCAAGCACTGAAATTGTAAATAGCAAGTAGTTTGATAGCAAGGTAATTTGTAACGAGAAAGTAACGGTAACAATAGGTAAGGTGCAGCAAGGTATCCCAATCCTTTTGTGGCAAAGGGCAGGCCAAAACTATCTCTAATGACAAGCAAAGTGTTCTTGAGGGTACACGGGAATTTCATCTAGTGACTTTCATCATGTTGGTTTGATTCGTGTTCGCTACTTTGATAATTTGATAAGTGGGTGCACCGGTGCTAAGGTGTTGTTTTTGATACTTTGATAATTAGCATTAAAAATGTGGGTGGACCGGTGCTAAGGTTCTACTTTAACCCCCTCGCAAGCATCCACAACTACGAGAAAAGTATTAAGACAAAGTCTAAGCATAGCATTAAACATGTGGACCCAAATCAGCCCCTTACGAACTAGCGCATAAACTAGGGTTTAAGCTTTTGTCACTCTAGCAACCCATCATTTAATAACTACTCCACAATGCATTCCCTTAGGCCCAAGTATGGTGAAGTCTCATGTAGTCTATGTTCACATGACATCACTAAGGGAATCACAACATACATATCATCAAAATATCGAACACATACCAAATTCACATGATTACTTGCAACATGACTTCTGTGACCTCAAGAACAAAGGTAACTACTAAAAAATAATATGCATGCTCAAGATCAGAAGTGTATTCAATAGCATAATGGATCTGAACATATAATGTTCCACCAAATAAACCATATAGCAATCAACTATACAAGGTAATCAACACTACTAGTCACCCACAAGTACCAATCTGAGGTTTCGGTACAAAGATTGAACACAAGAGATGAACTAGCATTTGAGAGGAGATGGTGTTGTTGAAGATGTTGATGAAGAATGGCCTTAACAATATGAGAGGGTTGTTGGTGATGACGTTGGCTCCGATTTCCCCCTCCGAGAGGGAAGTTCCCTCGGCGGAATCGCACCACAGGAGGGCAAAAGTGCTCCTTCCCAAGTTCTGCCTCGAGACGGTGGCGCCTCATCCCGAAAGTCATCTCCCTAATTTTTTTAGGTTTTTCCTGAATTTACACCAGAAGATGGGCTCCAGAGGTGGGCCAGGGTTAGCACCACCCAACAAGCCTCGCTTGGGGGTCCTGACGCGCCCTGGTGGGTGTTCCTCACCAGGTGGCCCCCTCTGGTAGTTTTTTGCTCCAATATTTTTCATTTATTCCACAAAAATTATCCGTTAAATTGTAGCTCCATTGGGGATGTGCATAATAGGTATCTCTGGCGTCTTTTTCAGGTCCCGAATTCCAACTGCCGATATTCTCCCTCTTTGTGAAAATCTTACAAATTATGAGAGAAAAGGCATTAGAATTACTCCCCAAAGCATCATTATGCACAAAAACATTATAATAACAGTAGGAAAACATCATGCAAAATCGATGTATCTGTTCAAAATATGCCCTAGAGGCAATAAATAAAGTGTTTATTATTATAATTCCTTGTTGATGATAATCGTTTATTGTCCATGCTATAATTGTATTGATTGGAAACTAAATACATGTGTGGGTATATAGACAACATTGTGTCCCTAGTATGCCTCTAGTAGAGTAGCTCGTTGATCAAATATGTTTAAGGTTTCCTAGCCATGGACATGGGGTGTCATTTGATAACGGGATCACATCATTAGGAGAATGATGTGATGGACAAGACCCACACTATGAATGTATCATGTGATCGTGTCAGTTTAGTGTTACAGTTTTCTACATGTCAAGTATTTGTTCCTATGACCATGAGATCATGCAATTCACTGACATCGGAAGAATACTTTGTGTGTATCAAACGTTGCAACGTAACTGGGTGACTATAAAGATGCTCTACAGGTATCTCCGATGGTGTCTGTTGAGTTGGCATGGATCAAGACCGAGATTTGTTACTACGTGTAACGGAGAGGTATCTCAGGGTCCACTCGAAAATACAACATCACAACAAGCCTTGCAAGCAAAGTGACTAATGTGTTAGCCACATGGGCTGTAAGGGTGCGCACCAGCCCCTGGTGCGCTGGGCGCTCCGCCCCACCTAGGCCCATGTGGCTAGGGTTGGTGGGAGAGCCAACCCTAGGGGTGGCGCCACCCTTACTTGGGTGGCAAGCCACCCTAGGGCGCCTCCACCCTTGGCCACCGCCCTAAGGGGGAAACCCTAGGGGTTGGGCTCCCTACCCCTCCCCCTATGTATATGAGAGAGTGAGGAGGGCAGCCGCACCACAAACCATGACATAGCCCTTCCTCCCTCCCAAATCGCTTCTCCTATAGTAGATTGGTTCGGCGCTGTTAGCGAAGCTCTGCCGGATCAGCTCCACCACCGCCACCGCCATGTCGTCGTACTGCCGGAGAACCCATCTACCTCTCCGCTCCCTCTTGTTGGATCAAGAATGCGGAGATCTTCATTGAGTTGTATGTGTGTTGAACGTGGAGGTGTCGTCCGTTCGGCGTTGGATCGGGACAGATCATGGGACAGCTGGGATTTGGATCGCGAAGACATTCGACTACACCAATCACGTTTCTTAACGCTTCCCGCTTAACTGTCTACAAGGGTATGTAGATCCAATCTCTCCTCTCGTAGATGCTCATCTCCTAGATTGATCTTGGTGAAGCATTGGAAAATTTTTGTTTCCCATGCAGCATTCCCCAATAGTGGCATCATGAGCTAGGTCTATGTGTAGATGAGAGCACGAGTAGAACACAAAGGAGTTTGTGGGCGTTGATGCTCAGATTGCTTCCTCCCTTGGTCTTTTCTTGATTCAGCAGTATTGTGGGATGAAGCGTCCCGGACCAACCTTACTCGTACGCTTATGAGAGACCAGTTCCATCGAATGACATGTGACTTTGTTGCATAAAGATGGTTGGCGGGTGTCTGTCTCTCCTACTTCAGTTGGATCGGATTCGACAAAGGCGGTCCTTGAGAAGGTTGCATGAACATTTGTGTAACACCGTTGTGGTTTTGTGTAGGTGAGAATTGTTCTTGCTAGATACCCGTAGCAGCCACGTAAAACATGCAACAACCATTAGAGGACTTCTAACTTGTTTTTGCAGGGTATGTTGTGATATGATATAGCCAATTACATGATGAGATATATGTGATGTATGCAATGATCATGTTCGGTACAAAATATCATGACTTGCATGTTGATGAGTACGGCAACCGGCAGGAGCCATAGGGTTGTCTTTAATTATTGTATGACCTGCGTGTCAATCATTAAGCACCATGTAATGCTTTACTTTATCGCTAAGTGGTAGCAATAATAGTAGAAGCATGGTGGGCGCAACAACCCCGATGGCGACCCGTTGATGGAGATCAAGATGATGGACATCATGGTGTCATGCCGGTGACAATGGAGATCATGCCGGTGCTTTAGGGATGGAGATCAAAAGCACAAGAACATGGCCATACCATATCGCTTATGATTTGCATGTGATGTTAATCCTTTTATGCACCTTGTTTTTCTTAGGATGACGATAGAATTATAAGGTGACCCCTCACTAAAATTTCAAGATAAAATTGTGTTCTCCCCGAGTGTGCATCGTTGCGAAAGTTTGGACACCACGTGATGATCGGGTGTGATAGACTCTACGTCCGCATACAATGGGTGCAAGCCAGTGTTGCACGTGAAGAACTCTCGGGTTAAACTTGACAAGCCTAGCATGTACAAACATGGCCTCAGAACACAAGATACCGAAAGGTCGAACTGTTGGGGAACATCGCATGGGAAACAAAAATTTTCCTACGCACACGCAAACCTATCCATGGTGATGAGCATCTATGAGAGGGAGAGTGGATCTACATACCCTTGTAGATCACTAAGCGGGAAGCGTTAAGAAACGCGGTTGGTGTAGTCGAACATCTTCGCGACCCAAATCTCCGAGCGTCCCGCGATCTCATCACGATCCGTCCCGCGAACTCATCACGATCCGTCCCGCGATCTCATCACAATCCGTCTCACTATCTTGATCACGATCTATCCCGCGAACTCATCATGATCCGTTCCGCGATCTCATCACGAACCGTCTCGCGATCTCGATCACGGTCCTTCCGATCTAGCGCCGAACGGACGGCACCTCCGCGTTCAGCACACGTGCAGCTTGATGACGATCTCCACCGTCCTGATCCAGCAAGAGAAGGTGGAGAGGAGAGAGAGTTCACCGGCAGCGTGACGGCGCTCCGGTGATGGTGGTGGAGTGATTCCGGCAGGGCTTCGCCTAAGCGCTGCGAAAAACCGATCTAGAGGAGAAACTATGCACCGGTGAAACGGGTAGCACGTGGCCGGAAATTCTGTCCAAAAACCACCCAATCCACTAGTATATATAGGAGGAGAGGAGAGGAGAGGCAGCCAAGGCCTTTGGGTCGGCCGAAATAGGAGGTGGGAGCAATCCTACTTCACCTCCAATCCTAGTTGGAGTAGGATTGCCTCCTATTGGCTGATTTTCCACTTTTTGCTTTAGGACTTTCTCTCCTGCGCCATGGGCCTTTGTGGCTGTTTTCCCAGCCCACTAAGGGCTGGTTATTATTATCCCACAGCCCATGGACCTCTTGGGGTCGAAATACCCCTCCCGGAGGTCCTCCGATACACTACCGGCACTCCCGGTACAATACCGATACTCCCGGTACACTACCGATGAGCCCGAAACTTTTCCGGAAACCAAACTGGGACTTCCTATATATGAATCTTTACCTCCGGACCATTCCAGAGCTCCTCATGACGTCCGAGATCTCATCTGGGACTCCGAACAACCTTCGGTCACCACCACACATAACTCTACACTACCGAAACGTCACCGAACCTTAAGTGTGCAGACCCTGCGGGTTCGAGAACTATGTAGACATGACCGAGACACCTCTAAGGTCAATAACCAATGGCGGGACCTGGACGTCCACATTGGTTCCTACATATTCTACGAAGATCTTTATTGGTCGAACCTCTATGTCAAGGATTCAGTTAATCCCGTATAACGTTCCCTTTGTTCTTCGGTATGTTACTTGCCCGAGATTCGATCGTCGGTATCTCCATACCTAGTTCAACCTCGTTACTGGCAAGTCTCTTTACTCGTTCCGTAATACAAGATCCCGTGACTAACACTTAGCCACATTGCTTGCAAGGCTTGTTGTGATGTTGTATTACCGAGTGGGCCCTGAGATACCTCTCCGTCACACGGAGTAACAAATCCCAGTCTCGATCCATGCCAACTCAACAGACACCATCGGAGATACCTGTAGAGCACCTTTATAGTCACCCAGTTACGTTGCGACGTTTGTAACACACAAGGCACTCCTCCGATATCCGTTTGTTGCATGATCTCATGGTCATAGGCACATATACTTGACATGCAGAAAACAGTAGCAATAAACTGACACGATCATATGCTATGTTTGTAGTTTGGGTCTTATCCATCACATCATTCTCCTAATGATGTGATCCCGTTATCAAATGACATCTCATGTCCATGGCTAGGAAACCTTAACCATCCTTTGATCAACGAGCTAGTCCATTAGAGGCATACTAGGGACATGGTTTTGTCTATGTATCCACACATGCATTTAAGTCTCCGATCAATACAATTATAGCATGGATAATAAACGATTGTCATGAACAAGGAAATATGATAATAACTAATTTATTATTGCCTCTAGGGCATATTTCCAACAGTCTCCCACTTGCACTAGAGTCAATAATCTAGTTCACATCACCATGTGATTCACATTGTTATGAATCTAACACCCAATGAGTTCTGGGGCTCGATCATGCTTTGCATGTGAGAGAGGTCTTATAGTCAACGGGTCTGCGATATTCAGATCCGTGTGTACTTTGCATATCTCTATGTCAAACCGTAAGCACTGCTACCACACTCCACTTGGTACTATTTCCAAATGGCTGCTCCACTATACGTATCCAGATTGCTACTACTAGTCATCCGGATAGGTGTTAAAGCTTGCATCGACGTAACTCTTTACGACGAACTCTTTATCACCTCCATAATCAAGAAACATTTCCTTAGTCCTCTGGTTACTAAGGATAATTCCGACCGCTGTCCAGTGATCCACTCCTGGACCACTCTTGTACCCCTTGACAGACTCATGGCAAGGCACACATAGGTGCGGTACACAGCATGGCATAATATAGAGCCTATGGCTAAGGCACAGGGGACGACGTTCGTCCTTTCTCTTTCTTCTGCCGTTGTCGAGCTTTGAGTCTCACTCAACTTCACACCTTACAAATCAAACGAGAACTATTTCTCTGGCTGATCCATTTTGAACTCTTTCAAAATCTTGTGAAGGTATGCACTCATTGAAAGTCTCATCAAGCATCTTGATCTATCTCTATAGATTTTGATGCTCAACAATTAGGTAGCTTTATCCAGGTCTTCCTTTGAAAATCACTTTCCAAATAACTGTTTTATGCTTTCCAGAAACTCTACGTTATTTCTGAACAACAATATGTCATCCACATATACTTATCAGAAATTCTATAGTGCTCCCACTCACTTTATTGCAAATACAGGTTTCTCATAAACTTTGTATAAACATCAAAAACTTTGATCACCTCATCAAAGTGTATATTCCAACTCCGAGATGCTTGCTTCAGTCCATGGAAGGATCACCGAAGCTTGCACACCTTTTAGCATCCTTAGGACTGACAAAACCTTCTGGTTGTATCACATACAACCTTTCCTCAAGTAAACCGTTAAGGAAATGATGTTTTGACATCCATCTGTCAGATTTCATAATTGAAAACGCAGCAACTGCTAACATAATTCCAACAGACTTTAGCATCGCTACGAGTGATAAAGTCTCATCGTAGTCAACTCCTTGAACTTGTCACAAACATCTTTGCAACAAGTCGAGCTTTACAAATAGTGACATTCACCATCAGTGTCTGTCTTCATTTTAAAGATCCATTTGTACTCAACGACCTGCCTTCCAACGAGCAAGTCTACCAAAGTCTACACTTGGTTTTAATACATGGATCCTATCTCGGATTTCATGGCCTCCAACCATTTGTCGGAATCTGGGCCCATCATCGCTTCTCCATAGCTCGTAGGTTCATCGTTGTCCAACAACATGACCTCCAAGACAGAGTTGTCGTACCACTTAGGAGCAGTACACATCCTTGTCGACCTACGAAGTTTGATAGTAACTTGATCCTGAAGCTTCATGATCATCATCATTAACTTCCTCTTCAACTAACGTAGGCTTCACAGTAACATCTTTCTGCGCTGCGCTACTCTCTGGTTGAACAAAGGTTTAACAACCTCATCAAGTTCTATCTTCCTCCCACTCAATTCTTTCGAGAGAAACTTTTTCTCAAGAAAGGACCCAGTTCTAGCAACAAACACTTTGCACTCGGATCTGAGATAGAAGGTATACCCATCTGTTCTTAGGGTATTCTATGAAGATACATTTGTCCGCTTTGGGTTCTAGCTTATTATGTGAAAACATTTTCCACACAAGCATCGCAGCCCCAAACATTAAGAAATGACAGCTTAGGTTTCTATCAAACCATAATTCACACGGTATCATCTCAACGGATTTAGATGATGCCCTATTTAAAGTGAATGTAGTTGTCTCTAATGCATAACCCCAAAAAATTATAGTAGTAAAACGATAAGAGACATCACAGTATGCACTATATCAATAGAGCATGACTATGATGTTCGGACACACCATCACACCATGGTGTTCCAGGTGGCGTTAGTTGTGAAACAAATTTCACGTTGTCTTAAGTTGTATGCCAAACTCGTAACTCAGATATTCACCTCCACGATCATATCGCGGTCATTTTTATCTTCTTGTCATGATGATCTTTAAACTTCACTCTGAATTTGCTTGAACCTTTCAAACGATTCAGACTTGTGTTTCATTAAGTAAATATACACTATATCTACTCAAATCATCAGTGAAGGTAAGAAAATAATGATATCCACTGCACGCTACAAGACTCACTAGATTGCATACATGAACATGTATCATTTCCAATGAATCACTTGCCCGCTCCATCCAACGGGGTCCTTTAGTCATCTTGCCCAAGAGGCATGGTTCGCATGTCTCAACCGATTCGAAATCGATGAGTCCAAATATCCATCAGCATGGAGTTTCTACATGCGCTTTATACCAATATGACATTTAGCGACAGTGCCACAAGTATGTGGTACTATCATTATTAACTTTGTATCTTTTGACATCAATGTTATGGACATGTGTACAACTACGATCAAGATTTCAACAAACCATTCTCACTGGGTGCATGACCATTGAAGGTATTATTCATGTAACCAGAATAACTATTATTCTCTGACTTAAATGAATAACCGTATTGCAACAAACATGATCTAATCATGTTCATGCTCAACGCAAAACACCAAATAACATTTATTTAGGTTCGCCACTAATCCTGAAGGTAGAGAGAGCGTGCGATGTTGATCACATCAACCTTGGAAACATTTCCAACACACATCGTCACCTCGCCCTTAGCTAGTTCTCCGTTTATTCCGTAGCTTTTATTTCGAGTTACTAACATTTAGCAACCGAACCGGTATCCAATACCCAGGTGCTACTAGGAGTACTAGCAAGGTACACATCAATAACTCGTATATCAAATATACTTCTGTCGATGTTGCCAGCCTTCTTATCTACCAAGTATCTAGGGTTGTTCCGCTTCAGCGACCTCTCACCTCATAATAGAAGCACTTAGTCTCGGGTTTGAGTTCAACTTTGGGTTGCTTCACTGGAGCAGCAACTGACTTGCTATCCATGAAGTTTCCCTCCTTGCTCTTGCCCTTTTCGAAACTAGTGGTTTGATTAACCATCAACACTTGACGCTCCTTCTTGATTTCTACCTTCGCGGTGTCAAACATCGCGAACAACTCAGGGATCAATACTTCTATCCCTGGTGTATTATAGTTCATCACTAAGTTCTAGTAGCTTTAGTGACAGTGACTTGGAGAACTATATCAATCACTATCTTATCTGGAAGATCAACTCCCACTTGATTCAAGCGATTGTAGTACCCAGACAATCTGAGTACATGCTCAACGATTGAGCTATTCTCCTTCATCTTACAAGCAAAGAATCTTGTTGGAGATCTCATATCTCACAACAAAGGCACGAGCCTGAGATCACAATCTCTGCTCTAGAACATCTCATATGTTCCGTGACGTTCAAAACGTTTTGGAGCCTCAATTCTAAGCCGTAATGCATGACGCACTAAACTATCAAGTAGTCATCGAAACGTGCCTGTTAGATGTTCACAACATCTATAGACAACGCTAGAGGGGGTGGCGCACCGAGCGGTGCATTAAGGACATAAGCCTTCTGTGCAGCAATGAGGACAATCCTCAGATCACGGACCCAGTCCGCAATTTTGCTACCAACATCTTTCAATTCTATTTCTCTAGGAACATATAAAAATACAAGGGAGCTACAGCGCGAGCTAGTAATCTACAACATAATTTGCAAAGACACTTTGACTATGTTCATGATAATGAGTTCAATTAATCACATTACTTAAGAACTCCCACTCAAATTGACATCCCTCCGATCATTCGAGTGATACATGATCCAAATTCACCAACTCAAGTCCGATCATCACGTGAGTTAAGGTGGCTGCAGTGGTGAACATCATTATGTTGATCATATCTACTATATGACTCATGTTCGACCTTTCGGTCTTCTTGTCTTCCGAGGCCATGTCTGTACATGCTAGGCTCGTCAAGTTTAACCCGAGTGTTCTGTGCGTGCAAATCTGGCTTGCACCCGTTGTATGTGAACGTAGAGTCTATCACACCCGATCATCACGTGGTGTCTCAACACGATGAACTTTCGCAACGGTGCACACTCAGGGAGAACACAGTTCATCTTGAAATTCAAGTGAGGGATCACCTTATAATGCTACCGCCGTACTAAGCAAAACAAGGTGCATAAAAGGATTAACATCTCATGCAATTCATAAGTGACATGATATGGCCATGAACTTGTGTTTAAGATCTCCATCTTCGAAACACCGGCATGATCTCCATCGTCACCGGCACAACACCATGATCTCCATCATCTTGATCTCCATCAATGTGTTGCCATTGGGGTTGTCACGCCCTGCATGCTTCTACTACTACTGCTACCGTAGCGATAAAGTAAAGCATTACATAGCGCTTAATGATTGACACGCAGGTCATACAATAATTAAAGACAACCCTATGGCTCCTGCCGGTTGCTGTACTGATCGACATGCAAGTCGTGATAATCTATACATCACATGATCATCTCATACATCACATATATCTCATCATGTAATTGGCCATATCACATCACAACATACCCTGCAAAAACAAGTTAGACGTCCTCTAATTGTTGTTGCATATTTTACGTGGCTGCTATGGGTATCTAGCAAGAACGATTCTCACCTACGCATAAACCACAACGGTGATACACTAGTTTGCTTTTCAACCTTCTCAAGGACCGCCTTTGTCGAATCCGATCCAACTAAAGTGAGAGAAACTGTCACCCGCAAGCCATCTAGGCAACAAGTTGCGTCGAGGGAACTGGTCTCTCGTAAGTGTACGAGTAATGTTGGTCCGGGCCGCTTCATATCACAATCCCGCTGAACCAAAATACGACCAAGGGAGGAAGCAATCTAAGCATCAACGCCCACAAACCTTTTGTGTTCTACTCGAGATCTCATCGAACCATCAACCTAGCTCATGATGCCACTGTTGGGGAACGTCGCATGGGAAACAAAAATTTTCCTACGCACACGCAAACCTATCCATGGTGATGAGCATCTACGAGAGGGAGAGTGGATCTACATACCCTTGTAGATCACTAAGCGGGAAGCGTTAAGAAACGCGGTTGGTGTAGTCGAACATCTTCGCGATCCAAATCGCCGAGCGTCCCGCGATCTCATCACGATCCGTCCCGCGAACTCATCACGATCCGTCCCGCGATCTCATCACAATCCGTCTCACGATCTTGATCACGATCTATCCCGCGAACTCATCATGATCCGTTCCGCGATCTCATCATGAACCATCTCGCGATCTCGATCACGGTCCTTCCGATCTAGCGCCGAACGGACGGCACCTCCACGTTCAGCACACGTGCAGCTTGATGACGATCTCCACCGTCTTGATCCAGCAAGAGGAGGTGGAGAGGAGAGAGAGTTCACCGGCAGCGTGACGGTGCTCCGGTGATGGTGGTGGAGTGATTCCGGCAGGGCTTCGCCTAAGCGCTGTGAAAAACCGATCTAGAGGAGAAATTGTGCACCGGTGAAACGGGTAGCACGTGGCCGGAAATTCTGTCCAAAAACCACCCAATCCACTAGTATATATAGGAGGAGAGGAGAGGAGAGGCAGCCAAGGCCTTTGGGTCAGAAGAAATAGGAGGTGGGAGCAATCCTACTTCACCTCCAATCCTAGTTGGAGTAGGATTGCCTCCTATTGGCTGATTTTCCACTTTTTGCTTTAGGACTTTCTCTCCTGCGCCATGGGCCTTTGGGCTGTTTTCCCAGCCCACTAAGGGCTGGTTATTATTATCCCACAGCCCATGGACCTCTTGGGGTCGAAATACCCCTCCCGGAGGTCCTCCGGTACACTACCGACACTCCCGGTACAATACCGATACTCCCGATACACTACCGATGAGCCCGAAACTTTTCCGGAAACCAAACTGGGACTTCCTATATATGAATCTTTACCTCCGGACCATTCTGGAGCTCCTCGTGACGTCCGGGATCTCATCCGGGACTCCGAACAACCTTCGGTCACCACCACACATAACTCTACACTACCGAAACGTCACCGAACCTTAAGTGTGCAGACCCTGCGGGTTCGAGAACTATGTAGACATGACCGAGACACCTCTAAGGTCAATAACAAATGGCGGGACCTGGACGTCCACATTGGTTCCTACATATTCTACGAAGATCTTTATCGGTCGAACCTCTGTGTCAAGGATTCAGTTAATCCCGTATAACGTTCCCTTTGTTCTTCGGTATGTTACTTGCCCGAGATTCGATCGTCGGTATCTCCATACCTAGTTCAACCTCGTTACTGGCAAGTCTCTTTACTCGTTCCGTAATACAAGATCCCGTGACTAAAACTTAGCCACATTGCTTGCAAGGCTTGTTGTGATGTTGTATTACCGAGTGGGCCCTGAGATACCTCTCCGTCACACGGAGTAACAAATCCCAGTCTCGATCCATGCCAACTCAATAGACACCATCGGAGATACCTATAGAGCACCTTTATAGTCACCCTGTTATGTTGCTACGTTTGATACACACAAGGCACTCCTCCGATATCCATTTGTTGCATGATCTCATGGTCATAGGAACATATACTTGACATGCAGAAAACAGTAGCAATAAACTTACACGATCATATGCTATGTTTGTAGTTTGGGTCTTATCCATCACATCATTCTCCTAATGATGTGATCCCGTTATCAAATGACATCTCATGTCCATGGCTAGGAAACCTTAACCATCCTTTGATCAACGAGCTAGTCCATTAGAGGCATACTAGGGACATGGTTTTGTCTATGTATCCACACATGCATTTAAGTCTCCGATCAATACAATTATAGCATGGATAATAAACGATTATCATGAACAAGGAAATATGATAATAACTAATTTATTATTGCCTCTAGGGCATATTTCCAACACGAACATGAGTCATATAGTAGATATGATCAACATGAAGATGTTCACCAATGAAACCACCTCAAATCACGTGATGATCGGACTTGGGTTGGTGAATTTGGATCATCTCACACTCGAATGACCTGAGGGGTGCCAATTTGACTGGGACTTTCTAAGTAATTTGATTAACTAAGCTCGTTATCTTGAACAATAGTCTTAGTAACCTTTGTATATTTATGTTGTAGATCAATGGCTCGCGCAGTAGTTCCCCTAAATTTTAATGTGTTCCAAGAGAAAACCAAGTTGAAAGATGATGGAAGTAACTTTGTTGACTGGGCACTTAATCTAAGAATTATCCTCACGTCTTCCCAGAAGGCTTATGTCCTTGATGCACTTCTTGGTTATCCACCTGCTCCCATGTCGTCTGAAGACGTTAAGAACGCTTGGGAGGCATGCTCTGGAGATTACTCAATAGTTCAATGTGCAATGTTGTATGGTTTAGAACAGGGACTTCAAAGACATTTTGAACGTCATGGAGCATATGAGATGTTCCAGGGGTTGAAGTTTATCTTTGAGAAGAATGCCCGGATCGAGAGGTATGAGACCTCCGATAAGTTCTATGCTTGCAACATGGAGTAGAACGGGTCTGTCAATGAACATATACTCAGATTGTCTGGGTATTCGAACCGTCTGGCTGAGTTAGGGATGCCCCTTCCCTCGGAGGTGATCATTGACAGAGTTCTTCAATCATTGCCACCTAGCTACAAGAGCTTAGTGTTGACCTATAACATACAAGGGATGACCAAGTTAGTCATTGAGCTGTTTGCGATGCTGAAAGTCGCTGAGTTTTAAATCCAGAAAGAACATCAAGTGTTGATGGTCAATAAAACCACTAGTTTCAAGAAGAATGGCAAGGGCAAGAAGGGTAACTCCAAGAAGAGTGGCAAAGCAGTTGCCCTTCCTGTGAAGAAACCCAAGGCTGGACCCAAGCCAGAAACTGTGTGCTTTCATTGCAAGTGAATTGGTCACTCGAAACGGAACTGCCCCAAGTATCTGGCCGACAAGAAGGAGGCCAACACCAAATAAGGTATATATGATATAAATGTTATTGATGTGTACCTTACCAACTCTCGTTGTAGTGTTTGGGTATTTGATACAGGGTTCGGTTGCTCACATTTGCAACTCAAAATAGGAGCTATGAACTGACGAAGGCTGGCAAAGGACGAAGTGATGATGCACGTGAGAAATGGTTCCAAGGTTGATGTGATCGTCGTCGGCACGTTCGCTCTTCTATTACCATCGGGATTAGTGATGAACCTGAATAATTGTTATTTAGTGCCTTCGTTAAGCATGAACATTATATCTGGATCTTGTTTATTGCGAGACGTTACTCATTTAAATCGGAGAATAATGGTTGTTCTATTTATATGAGTAATATCTTTTATCATCATGCACCCAGTTTAGGAGTTTATTCCTATTGAATATCAATAGTGATGATACACATGTTCATAACATTGATGCCAAAAGATGTAGAGTTGATAATAAAAGTACCAATTTCTTGTGGCACTGCCGTTTAGGTCATATTCGTGTTAAACGCATGAAGAAGCTCCATTCCGATGGACTTTTGGAGTCACTTGATTTTGAATCACTTGAAACATGTGAACCATGCCTCATGGGCAAAATGACTAAAACCCCGTTCTCTGGAACAATGGATTGGGAAAGTGACTTGTTGGAAATTATACATACTGATGTGTGCGGTCCGATGAGCATTGAGGCGCGAAGTGGATATTGTTATTTTCTCACCTTCACTAATGAATTAAGTAGACATGGGTATATTTACTTAATGAAACACAAGTCTGAAAGGTTTGAAATGTTCAAGCAATTTCAGAGTGAAGTTGAGAATCGTCATAACAAGAAGATTAAATTCCTCTGATCTGATCGAGGAGGAGAATATCTGATTTATGAGTTTGATAGTCACTTAAGACAATGTGGAATTGTTTCACAATTGACACCGCCTGGAGCACCACAGCGTAATGGTGTGTCCAAACATCGTAATCGAACCTTATTAGTTATGGTGTGTTCTATGATGTCTCTTGCCGATTTGCCACAATAGTTTTGGGGTTATGCATTAGAGACAGCTGCATTCCCTTTAAATAGGGCACCATCCAAATCTGTTGAGACGACGCCATATGAACTGTGGTCTGGCAACAAGCCAAAGTTGTTGCTTCTTAAAGTTTGGGGATGTGATGCTTATGTCAAAAAGCTTCAACCTAAAAAGCTAGAACCCAAAGCGGAGAAATGCGTCTTGATAGGATACCCAAAAGAGACAATTGGGTATACCTTCTATCTCAGATCCGAAGGTAAAGTGTTTGTCACTAAGAATGGAACATTTCTTGAGAAAGAGTTTATCTCGAAACAGTTGAGTAGGAGGAAAATAGAATTTGATGAGGTTATTGAACCTTTACTTCAACCAGAGAGTAGGGCAGCGCAGAAAGATGTTTCTATACAGCCTGCATCGATTGAAGGGGAAGTTAATGATGATGATCATGAAGCTTAGGATCAAGTTACTACTCAACCTCGTAGGTCGACAAGGGCGCGTAGCGCTCCTGAGTGGAACGGCAACCCTGTCTTAGAGGTCATGTTGTTAGACAACCATGAACCTATGAGCAATGGAGAAGCAATGATGGGCCCAGATTCTGAGAAATGGTTAGAGGCCATGAAATCCGAGATGGGATCCATGTATGAAAACAAAGTATGGACTTTGGAAGTATTACCTGAAGGGCGAAAGGACATTCAGAACAAATGGATATTTAAGAGGAAGACGGACGCAGACGGTAATGTCACTGTCAATAAAGCTCAACTTGTGGAAAAGGGATTTTCACAGGTTCAAGGAGTTGACTACGATGATACCTTATCACCCGTAGCGATGCTTAAGTCCGTAAGAATCATGTTGACAAAGGTTGCATATTTTGACTATGAAATTTGGCAGATGGATGTCAAAACAGCGTTCCTTCACGATTTCCCTAAGGAAGAGTTGTATATGATATAGCTAGAAGGTTTTGTCGATCCAGAGAATGCTAACAAAGTTTGCAAACTCCAGTGATCCATTTATGGACTGGTGCAAGCATCTCGAAGTTGGAATCTGCGCTTTGATGAGGTAATGAAAGCGTTCAGGTTTATACAAGTTTACAGAGAAGCTTGTATCTACAAGAAAGTGTGTGGGAGCTCTATAGCATTTCTAATATTATATGTGGATGACATATTGCTGATTGGAAACAATATAGAAATGCTGGAAAGCGTGATGGAATAATTGAACAAGAGTTTTTCAATGAAGGACCTTGGAGAAGCTGCTTTCATATTAGGCATTAAGAACTATAGAGATAGATCGAGACGCTTAATATGACTTCCATAGAGCACATACCTTGACAACATTTTGAAGAAGTTCAAAATGGATCAGTCCAAGAAGGGGTTCTTGCCTATGTTACAGAGTGTGAAGTTGAGTAAGACTCAACGCCCAGTGACAGCAGAAGATAGAGAAAAGATGAGTGTCATCCCCTATGCTTCAGCCATAGGCTCTATCATGTATGCAATGTTGTGCACAAGACACGATGTCAGCCTTGCCATAAGTACGGCCGGAAGGTTTCAAAGTGCTCCAGGAATGGAGCACTGGATGGCAGTCAAGAATATCCTTAGGTACCTGACAAGGACTAAGGAAATGTTTGTTGTTTAAGGAGGTGATCAAGAGCTCGTCGTAAAGGGTTACGTCGATGCAAGCTTTGACACTAATCTGGATGATTCTAAGTCACAAACCGGATACGTATTTATTCTCAATGGGGGAGTGGTAAGCTGGTGTAGTTCCAAGTAGAGCGTGGTAGCCGATTCTACATGCGAAGCGGAGTACATCGCAGCCTTGGAGGCATTGAAGGAAGGTGTGTGTATGAAGGAATTCATGACAGATCTTTGAGTAGTGCCTAGTGCACTGAATCCAATGGATATGTTCTGTGACAACACTGGTGCCATTCCTCTAGCCAAGGAACCAAGGTTTCACAAGAGGACCAGACACATAAAGCGACGCTTCAATTCCATCCGCGATCACATCAAGGAGGAGGACATAAATCTTTGCAAAGTACACACGGATCTAAATGCCACATACCCGTTGACTAAACCTCTTCCATGGGCTAAACATGATCAGCACTAGAACTGTATGGGTGTTAGATTCATTACAATGTAAATCATATAGTGATGTGAGCTAGATTATTAACTCTAGTGCAAGTGGCAGACTTTTGGAAATATGCCTAGAGGCAATAAATAAAGTGTTTATTATTATATTTCCTTGTTCATGATAATCGTTTATTATCCATGATATAATTGTATTGATTGGAAACTAAATACATGTGTGGGTATATAGACAACACTGTGTCCCTAGTATGCCTCTAGTAGACTAGCTCGTTGATCAAACATGGTTAAGGTTTCGTATCCATGGACATGGGATGTCATTTGATAACGGGGTCACATAATTAGGAGAATGATGTGATGGACAAGACCCAAACTATGAACGTAGCATGTGATCGTGTTAGTTTATTGCTATAGTTTTCTGTATGTCAAGTATTTGTTCCTATGACAATGAGATCATGCAACTCACTGACACGAGAGAAATACTTTGTGTGTATCAAACGTCACAATGTAACTGGGTGACCATAAAGATGCTCTACAGGTATCTCCGATGGTGTCTGCTGAGTTGACATGGATTAAGACTGGGATTTTTTTACTCCGTGTGATGGAGAGGTATCTTAGGGCCCACTCAGTAATACAACATCACAACAAGCCTTGCAAGCAAAGTGACTAATGTGTTATCCATAGTATCTTGTATTACGGAACAAGTAAAGAGACTTTCCTGTAACGAGATTGAACTAGGTAAGGAGATACTGACGATCGAATCTCGGGCAAGTAACATACCGATAGACAAAGGGAACATTGTACGGGATTATCTGAATCCTTGACATAGAGGTTCAACTAGTAAAGATCTTCGTAGAACATGTAGGAACCAAGATGGGCATCCAGGTCCCGCTATTGGTTATTGACCGTAGAGGTGTCTCGGTCATGTCTACATAGTTCTGGAACCCGCAGGGTCTGCAGACTTAACGTTCGGTGACGAATTGGTATAGATGAGTTATGTATGTCGGTGACTGCCGGTTGTTAGGAGTATCATATAAGATCCCGGACATGACTAGGATCTCTGAAATGGTCCGAATGTAAAGATTCATATATAAGAAGTTCTGTGTTGATCACCGGAAAAAGTTCGCATGTCACCGGTAGTGTACGAGGGGTGCCGAAAGGGTTCCGGGGTTCCATCGAAAGGGTCCACCAGCCCCGGAGGGGCCACATGGGCTGTGAGGGGTGTGCACCAGCCCCTAGTGGGCTGGGCGCACCTCCCCACCTAGGCCCATGCGGCTAGGGCTGGTGGGACGGCCAACCCTAGGGGTGGCGCCACCCTTTCTTGGGTGGCAAGCCACCCTAGGGCAAACCCATGAGCAAAAAGTTTCAACTGGACACATAGAAAGATAGGGGCTTATAGTTTCGCGTCCCAATGTATTCACCTCAAGGGTGATATCAACAATAATAAATCATGATCACACATATCCAACTGCATATATGTGCCTAGATCTTTCCTCACCACATGATGCTTGCAAAAGGAGAAAACTAAAAAGTAATAGGGAAGAATACTTTGACTCTTTTATAAAAGGAAATACATAATGGTAAAAGATAGGCCCTTCACAGAGGGAAGCAGAGGTTGTCATGTGTTTTTTAATTTGTATGTCAAATCCCTTAGCGCAAAAGAAAGTCACGTTGTATTGCCCCGTGTGATAGCAACCTTTATTATGTAGTGTGTTGCTTTTATTACTTTGACATCACAAGTTTGTGCAATGCTCAATTTTCTCTTACACTAACTGATCCAACACTTTTAGAAGCAATTTTTATTGCCTTGATGCACCGATGACAACTTACTTGAAGGATCTTATTCAATCCATAGGTAGGTATAGTGGAATCTCAAACATGAGTTTGGGTTTGGGGGTTTTGGATGCACAAGTAGTATCTCTACTTAGTGCGGAATTTTTGGCTAGCAAAGGTATTAAGAAAGCACCACATGTTGAAGGATCTATCACAATATAACTTCTACGTGAATATGTACAAGCATAAATCATTACGTTGTCTTCCTTGTCCAACGTCAACAATTTTGGCTTATAATATTTAATGGGGGCTCACAATCATAAAAGATGTCGATGATAGTGTATTTTCATGTGAATCTTCTCTTCCCTGATTAATTCTTTCATGAATTGCATCATTGGCTAATGTTATGTTTGCCAATATCCAATAAATTTTACCACTTACACTTTTCTTTATTGTGATGTCATTACACACCATAAGATTAGCATATGATCTTTTTTATTTATTTTCTTTTATTATGATTGCAACAAGAAAGAAAAGGGGAAAATCTCAAACTAAATTTTATTATAAAACTCTCACTAGATAACATAGATAGATAGATCACGAAACTAGCACTCGAAAATAGATCATACTAAACCTTTATTCAACTAGATCACGAAAAAACTAAGGATCGGAATAAAAAGGCAAAGGTAAAAAGTGATGGTGATACGATACCGGGGCACCTCCCACAAGCTTGGCTCAAGCCAAGGGGAGTGCCCATACCCCTGTACTCAAGTCTCCTTTAGTGGTGAATATGATGAAGGTGGTGGTGATGAGGCATCACACTTCAGCTCCGGTAAATACTTCAATTTACGGATGACGCTCCTGAGGGTGATGATGTGCTCCTCTAGCAAAATATTTTCACGAGTGAAAATTTTATTCTGAACACAAACCACTTCAAAAACCCTAAAAGCTTCAATTTTAGGAGGGGTGATATGATGGTAATAAGGCCGAAGGATATCTTCTTCTTCCTCCTCTGCCATGTCCATGGGTTGCCCTCCTTCTCGAGCTTGATTATGCATAGCTTCCCTGCCCTTGTACTCATTATCAACTTCTTTTGGCTCTTCTCCCTTAAGTTCCATATTCATCAACCAAGCATCTTCTTCTACGTTATTGGAGGAGGGAGAAGACATGATGCCTAGCTTGGTAGATCTGGTAGGAAAACAGCACGAAACAAGGATGCGGTGGTCAGAACAATCTGGGGGTATATAGAGAGAATTTGTATTCTTGGAAATCAAGCAAACGAAAGGAAAATAGAGTCGGGAAGGTTCCCGAGGTGGGCACCACCCACCAGGGCACGCCAGGGAGGGCAAACGCGCCCTGGTGTGTGATGTCGCTTGAAGCTACGTCGGTATTTCCCCAAAGAGGAAGGGATGATGCAGCACAACGGCGATAGGTATTTCCCTCAGATATGAAACCAAGGTTATCGAACCAGTAGGATAACCAAGCAACACAACGTAAACAACCCCTGCACACAAATAACAAATACTTGCAACCTGACGTGTTAAAGGGGTTGTCAATCCCTTTCGAGTAACGGCGCCAGAAAGGCACGTGGACGGGAGAAAGTTGTAAATGTTCATAGATCGAATGCCAAATAAAATAAAGTGAGGCAAGGTATTTTTGTATTTTTGGTAATATATATCTGAAAATAAATGCAAGAGAAAAGTAGATCACAAAGGCAAATAATATGAGAAAGGGACCCGGGGGCCGTAGGTTTCACTAGTGGCTTCTCTCGAGAAAATAGCTAATGGTGGGTCAACAACTTACTGTTGGGCAATTGATAGAACTTCAAATACTCATGACGATATCCAGGCAATGATCATTACATAGGCATCACGTCCAAGATTAGTAGACCGACTCCTGCCTGCATTTACTACTATTACTCCACACATCGACCGCTATCCAGCATGCATCTAGTGTATTAAGTTCATGTAGAAATGGAGTAATGCAATAAGGACGATGACATGATGTAGACAATATCTATCTATGTAGAGATAGACCCCATCATTTTATCCTTAGTAGCAACGATACATATGTGTCGTTTCCCTTTCTGTCACTAGGATCAAGCACCATAAGATCGAACCCACTACAAAGCACCTCTTCCCATTGCAAGATAAATAGATCAAGTTGGCCAAACAAAACCTAAATATCGGAGAATAAATACAAGGCTATAAGCAATCATGCATATAAGATATCAAATAAACTCAAATAACTTTCATGGAAATAAAAAGATAGATCTGATCATAAACTCAAAGTTCATTGATCCCAACAAACGCATCACAAAAGAGTTACATCATATGGATCTCCAAGAGACCATTGTATTAAGAATTCAGTGAGAGAAAGAGAGCCATCTAGCTACTAACTACTGATCCGAAGGTCTACAAAGAACTACTCGCGCATCATTGGAGAGGCACCACTGGAGGTGGTGAACCCCATCCGAGATGGTGTCTAGATTGGATCTGGTGGTTCTGGACTCTGCGACGGCTGGATGAATATTTCGACTATTGCCCTAGGGTTTCTGGAATATTGGGGTATTTATAGAGCAAAGAGGCGGTCCGAGGGGGCACCCGAGGTGGGCACAACCCACCAGGGCGCGCCTGGGCCTCCTAGCGCGCCCTGGTGGGTTGTGCCTCCCTCGAGGCACCCCCCAGGCGCAGCCAGAGCCCGTTGTGTTCCTTCTAGCCCATAAAAAATCATCGTGAAGTTTTGTGGCATTTGGACTTCGGCTGGTATTGATTTTCTGTGATGTAAAAAACATGAAAAAACAGCAACTGGCACTTGGCACTATGTCAATAGGTTAGTACCAAAAAATGATATAAAATGACTATAAAATGATTATAAAACATCCAAGATTGATAATATAACAGCATGGAACAATCAAAAATTATAGATACGTTGGAGACGTATCATCATCCCCAAGCTTAATTCCTACTCGTCCTCGAGTAGGTAAGTGATAAAAACTGAATTTTTGATGTGGAATGCTACCTAACATGTCATATCATATTGTTTTTCTTATAGCATGGACATTTGGACTTTTAGTTGTTGAAAGCAATAGTCTAGTTTTGACATAATGATTTAGATACCCAAGCATATCAACAAGCAACCATGTCTTTCAAAATATCAACGCTAAAATAAGTTATCCCTATCCCATCATGCTCAAACATTGATCCATTCATGAAATACACTCGAATATTAGCTACACCCAATACTTAAGTACGATCATATTGCCTCCTAGTTGGTGCTTTGGTAAGAGAAGATGGAGACTCAAATTCAAAAATAAAAATTGCATAAAGTAAAAGAAAGGCCCTTCGCAGAGGGAAGTAGGGATTTGTAGAGGTGCCAAAGCTCAAAGCGAAAAGCTTAGAGATAAAAACATTTTGGGAGGTGTATCCATCCCAGCAACGAAAACGACTTAGAGTTCCCAACACTTTCCATTCTAGATATATCATAGGCGGTTCCCAAACAAAAAATAAAGTTTATTCCTTTTTCCACCATACTTTCACTTTCCATGGATAACCGTATCACGGATGCCCTCCATACCAACACTTTATAAGGAATTTATTATTTGACAACATAAAGTAAATTCATTTTTGCATTTCGGGACTGGGCATCCCTAATACCTTTGCCTTACTCTCGTGCAATGGCAAGTGAATAAAGACTCATCGTGAGAATAAGACATCTAGCATGGAAAATATTAGCCACCCTCACCGCTCCGCGAGCGAAACAAACACACAAAAGAGAAGTTTATTTTGAAAATTAGAGATGGCACATACAAATTTGCTTAGAACGACACAGAAATACCGCATATAGGTAGGTATAGTGGACTCATGTGGCAAAAACTGGGTTTAAGGATTTGGATGCACAAGTAGAGCTCATACTTGGTGCAAAATGAAGGCTAGCAAAAGATTGAGAAGCGACCAACCAAGAAACGGATAATATCATAAGCAAGCATTAAGCATAAATAACACCGAACAATGCACCACAAGTAGGATATAATTTCATTGCATGCCTATTGACTTTCGTACTTGCCTAGAGAATCACAAACCTTAACACCAATATTCTTACTAAAGCATAATTACTCATCAACATAACTCACATATCACATCATCATATCTCAAAACTATTACTAAGAATCACGTTTATTTTGTCCAATGATCTTCATGAAAAAAATTATTATATCCTTCTTGGATATCTATCACTTTGGGACTAATTTTCATGTGTTGCTTTTCATAAGCTCAAACAAATATAAGTGAAGATCAAGAGCATAAGTTTTCTTCTTTCTATCAAAATAATTTAAGTGAAGCAAGAGAGAATTTATTCAAAAATACTAAGCACACTATGCTCAAAAAGATATAAGTGAAGCACTAGAGCAAGTCCATTGCTCATAAAAAAAACTTAAGTGAATCATAGAGAGCAATTCTAACAAGTCATGACATAATTTTGGCTCTCTCAAATAGGTGTGTATAGCAAGGGATAAAAACTTAAAACACAAAATAAAACAAGCAAAGACTCATATCATACATGACGCTCCAAGCAAAACACATATCATGTGACGAATAAAAATATAGTTTTGAGTAAAATACCGATGATCGTTGGAAGAAACCGGGGATGCCACTCGGGGGCATCCCCAAGATTAGTTGGTTGATCATTTTTGGATAATATATTGGGATGCCAGGGAATACCCAAGCTTAGGCTCTTCCATCCTTCCTTCATTTGTGGTAAGATAACCCAAAACTTGAAAACTTCAATCACACAAAACTCAACAAAACCTTCGTGAGATCCGTTAGTATAAGAAAAATAAATCACTACTATAAGTACTGTATTAAACCAATTCATAGTTTGTTCTTGCATTATACCTACTGTATTCCAACTTTTATATGGCAAAAACTCATCAAAGAAAACCATATAGCCATCAAAATAAGCACACAACACAAAGAAAACAGAATCTGTCAAAAACAGAACAGTCTATAGCAATTTGGATATTTCGAATACTTCTGTAAGTCAAACAATTCTGAAAAATTAGGAAAACGTGGGAAGTTTGTATATCAATCTTGCGTAAAAATTTCATAATTTTATCACGCTTCTATGATTTTCAATAATTCTGTGACTGGCGCACAAAGTTTCTGTTTTTTAAACAGATCAAAGCAACTATCAACCCACATGATCCCAAAGGCTTTGCTTGGAACAAACACTAAATTAAACACAAAAAACACAATTTTAACAGAGGCATAATTGTGCAAACACTCAAGAACAGAAAGCAAAAAGCAAAAATAAATTTTATTCATTGGGTTGCCTCCCAACAAGCGCTATTGTTTTACGCCCTTAGCTAGGCATAAAGCAAGGATCTAAGTTTTGTCATCTTTGTTCTTTTGAAAACAAAAGGAAAATTTCCTATCAATAGCATTTAATTTTCTATTATTTGAAAGTACATGACCATGGATAGCAGAAGAAAGATTAAGCATGTTGCAAAAATTTGTATCTAAACTAGCCTTCATCTCTTTAATGGTTTCGTTTTGATAAGAGCACATAAGGGTAGTTGATTCAACATTTTATCCTTTGGGGCACCCAAATATAGTTTTCATCATTTCATAAGTATCAACGGCATCCCCTCCAATAAAACTGTTTTCAAATATAGAATCCAAAATTTGCTTGAAGGAAGATGGTAAACCAACATAGAAACTTTTCAAGAATATTTCCAAAACTCTATCTGATATTGGGGCACATAGCTAGCTCAAATTCTCAACAACCTATCCCAAGCATCTTTCAAAGATTCATCAAGCAAATACCGAAAAATTCCGAGATCATCTTCATCGCAATAGTTAAGATTTTCCTTAACAAGCCTGGTAAATCCTTCCATAGCATCATTGTTTATGAGCTTAGAGAGGACAGAGGGGCTATCCAAAGCAGTAAAACTCGATAGAAAACTCTTAGCCTTTTTAGGATTGGTCATGTCAAGAAAACGGCAAGCAGAACAAGAGAGACGAATAAAACGGCAATTTTTTGTGAAGTGGGGGAGAGGAAAACGAGAGGCAAATGGCAAATAATGTAAATTGCAAGGCGATGAGATTTCTGATTAGGAACCTAGTATATGTTGAAGATCCTCCTTGGCAACGGCGCTAGACATTCCTTTTGATGTCGCTTGAAGCTATGTTGGTATTTCCCCAAAGCGGAAGGGATGATGCAGCACAGCAGCGGTAGGTATTTCCCTCAGATATGAAACCAAGGTTGCCAAACCAGTAGGAGAACCAAGCAACACAACGTAAACAGCCCCTACACACAAATAACAAATACTCGCAACCCGACGTGTTAAAGGGGTTGTCAATCCCTTTCAGCTAATGGCGCCAGAAAGGCACGTGGACGGGAGAAAGTTGTAAATGTTGATAGATCGAACACCAAATAAAATAAAGTGCAGCAAGGTATTTTTGTATTTTTGGTAATATAGATCTGAAAATAAATGCAAGAGAAAAGTAGATCTCAAAGGCAAATAATATGAGAAAGGGACCCGGGGGCCGTAGGTTTCACTAGTGGCTTCTCTCGAGAAAATAGCAATTGGTGGGTGAACAAATTACTGTTGGGCAATTGATAGAACTTCAAATACTCATGACGATATCCAGGCAATGATCATTACATAGGCATCACGTCCAAGATTAGTAGACCGACTCCTATATGCATCTACTACTATTACTCCACACATCGACCGCTATCCAGCATGCATCTAGTGTATTAAGTTCATGGAGAAACAGAGTAATGCAATAAGAACGATGACATGATGTGGACAAGATCTATCTATGTAGAGATAGACCCCATCGTTTTATCCTTAGTAGCAACGATACATACATGTTGTTTCCCTTTTAATCACTGGGATCAAGCACGTAAGATCGAACCCACTACAAAGCACCTCTTCCCATTGCAAGATAAATAGATCAAGTTGTCCAAACAAAACCCAAATATTGGAGAAGAAATACAAGGCTATAAGCAATCATTCATATAAGAGATCAAAGAAACTCAAATAACTTTCATGGATATAAAAAGATAGATCTGATCACAAACTCAAAGTTCATCGATCCCAACAAACACACCGCAAAAGAGTTACATCATATGGATCTCCAAGAGACCATTGTATTGAGAATTCAGCGAGAGAGACAGAGAGACATCTAGCTACTAACTACGGACCCGAAGGTATACAAAAAACTACTCACGCATCATCGGAGAGGCACCAATGGAGGTGGTGAACCCCATCTGAGATGGTGTCTAGATTGGATCTGGTGGTTCTGGACTCTGCGGCCGCTGGATGAATATTTTGTCTATTGCCTAAGGGTTTCTGGAATATTGGGGTATTTATAGATCAAAGAGGCGGTCCGGGGGGCACCCGTGGTGGGCACAACCCACCAGGGCGCGCATTGGCCTCCTAGCGTGCCCTGGTGGGTTGTGCCTCCCTTGGGGCACCCCCTAGGCGCAGCTAGGGCCCGTTGTGTTCCTTCTGGCCCATAAAAAATCATCGAGAAGTTTCGTGGCATTTGGACTTCATTTGGTATTGATTTTCTGTGATGTAAAGGACATGGAAAAAATAGCAACTGGCACTTGGCACTATGTCAATAGGTTAGTACCAAAAAATGATATAAAATCACTATAAAATGATAATAAAACATCCAAGATTGATAATACAACAGCATGGAACAATCAAAAATTATAGATACGTTGGAGACGTGTCAGTGTGTCGTGTCCACCTTGATTACTATCTAGTTTATTTCTTATTTACCAAAATTCTAAAATATTCCAAAACTGATAAAAAAATCTGGATTTTTCGAAGTCCGTTTACTTGCCGTATCACATACCTCTTATTTTCCATGATTCTGGAGTGTTCCAGAATGTTTCTCTTATGTGTTGCTCTAGTGTCATGGTTTGGATAACATTGCTTTCAACATCAATAGGCGTACCTCAGATATAGTGTTTAATTCTTTGTCCATTGACCACCTTCGGGTTAGTACCTTCGGCATTATTAATATTAATAGCTCCAGAATGATACGCCTCTTCGGTAACATATGGTCCTTCCCATTTGGAGAGAAGTTTTCCTGCAAAAAATTTGAAACGAGAATTGTACAGAAGAACATATTCTCCAACTTTGAATTCTCGCTTTTGGATTCTTTTGTCATGCCATCTTTTAACGTTTTCTTTAAATAACTTGGCATTCCCATATGCTTAGGTTCTCTATTCATCTAATGAGCAAATATCAAATAACCTCTTTTCACCGGCAAGTTTGAAGTCATAATTGAGTTCTTTAATTGCCCAAAATTCTTGATCTTCTAACTCTTCAGGCTGATGACAAGCTTTCCCATATACCATTTTGTATGGAGACATACCCATAGGATTTTTATAAGCTGTTCTATAAGCCCAAAGTGCATCATCTAATTTCTTAGACCAATTCTTTGGAGACCTATTGATAGTTTTTTGTAATATTAATTTTATTTCTCTATTGCTAAGTTCAACTTGACCAGTAGATTGAGGATGAGAGGGTGATGCAATTCAATGGTTAAAATCATATTTAGCAAGTATTTTAAAAGCACCATGAATAAAATGTGAACCACCATAAATCATTACTCATTAGATATCTAGGGACTCCAAACCTCGGCAAAATAACTTGTTTAAGCATTTTATGATCAGCACTACTAGTTGGAAAAGCTTCTACCCACTTAGTGACATAATCAAAAAAAAATATGAGTATACCCATTAGAGGAAGGAAATGGTCCCATATAATCAAAACCCCAAACATCAAATGGTTCAACAACAAGTGAATAATCCATAGGCATTTCCTGACACTTACTGATATTAATAATTCTTTGACATTCATCACAAGACAAGACAAACTTACGGGCATCCTTGAATAGAGTAGGCCAGTAAAAACTAGATTGCAATGCCTTATGAGAAGTTCTATCTCCCACGTGATGTCCTCCATAAGATTCGAAATGACATTTCCATAGGATTTGTTCCTGTTCATGCTCAGGTACACAACGCCTAATAATACCATCTACTCCTTCTTTATAAAGATGTGGGTCATCCCTAAAGTAGTGTCTTAAATCATAGGAGATTTTTTTCTTTTGTTGGTATGTGAAACTAGGTGGTATATATTTAGCAACAATGTAATAGCATAATCAGCATACCAAGGAGTGTTTTGAGAGACATTTATTGTAGCTAATTGTTCATCAGGAAAACTAACATCAATAGGTAGTGGGTCATTAAGAATATTTTCTAACCTAGACAAGTTATGAGCTACAGGGTTCTCTTTCTTAAAGTAAGAGAACCCACCTAATAAGTCTATGTTTAGCATCTTTCTTTTCCATAAGATATTTAGCATGATCAGTGTGAACAATAACTTTGGAATCAACACTATAAGATCTAAATTTATCACAAGCAAACACAACTGCTAAAAATTCTTTTTCCGTAGTGGCATAATTTCTTTGGGCATTGTCTACAGTTTTGCTAGTATAATGCATACCATTTAATTTCTTATCAACTCTTTGTCCAAGAACAACACCAACAGCATAATCCCTAGCATCACACATAATTTTAAAAGGCAAGTTCCAATCGGGTGGTTGAACAATAGGTGCAATGGTTAAGGCTTTCTTAAGTGTTTCAAAGGCTTCAATGCAATCATCATCGAAAACAAAGGGAATATACTTTTGTAAAATATTAGTAAGAGGCCTAGAAATGTTTGAGAAGTCTTTAATAAACCTCCTATAAAAACCATCATGACCAAGTAAACTTCGAATAGCTTCAATATCTTTGGGACACGGCATTTTCTAAATTGTATCATCTTTAGCTTGATCCACCTAAATACCTCTTGTGAGATTTTATGCCCCAAGAAAATACCTTCATTAACCATAAAGTGGCACTTCTCCCAATTCAAGACAAGATTAGTCTGTTCACATCTCTATAAACCTCGATCGAGGTTGTTTAAGCAATCATCAAAAGAAGTTTCGTAAATGGAAAAATCATCCATGAAAACCTCCACAATCATTTCACAAAAATTAGAGAATATAGTAGTAATACATCTTTGAAAGGTAGCAAGTGCATTGCATAAACCAAAAGGCATATGTCCATAAGCATAGGTTCCAAAAGGACAAGTAAAGGTGGTTTTATCTTGATTGGATTGTGACACAGGTATTTGTGAGAAACCAGAATATCCATCCAGGAAACAAAAGTGTGTGTGCTTAGATAATCTTTCAAGCATTTGATCAATAAAAGGTAAAGGGTAATGATATTTTCTAGTAGCTTTATTTAATTTTCTAAAATCAATTACCATTCTATAGCCAGTAACAATTCTTTGTGGGAAAAGTTCATTTTTATCATTAGGAACAACAGTAATACCTCCTTTCTTAGGGAAACAATGAATGGGACTTACCCATCTACTATCAACTATGGGATAGATTATACCTACTTCTAGAAGCTTTAACTTTCAGTTCTTACCACTTATTTCATCTTAGGATTCAATCGTTGTTGGTGATCAACAACGGGTTTAGCATCAGGTTCCATATTGATCCTGTGTTGACATAGAGTGGGACTAATGCCCTTACGATCATCAAGAGTATATCAATAGCAGCCCGATGATTTCTCAGAATTTTCAATAATCTTTCTTCTTCATGTTCTGAAAGGTTAGCACTAATCATCAAGATAACCATACTTATGACTGTGTGGCAATTGTTTTAATTGAAACACGGGATCACCTTTAGGTGGAGGAGGACCTCCCAGAGTTTCAATAGGAAAATTGTGATTTAGTAGAGGTTGTTGTTCAAAGAAAATTTTATCTATTTCATTTCTTTCACGCAAGTGCATATCATCTTCATGGTCTAGCAAATATTGTTCTAATGGTTCGGTAGGAGGAACGATAATAGAAGCAAGACCAATTATTTCATCCTTACTAGGTAATTCTTTATCACTGGGTTGTCTATTGAACTCGGAAAAATTAAAATCATAAGACACATCACCAAACTTAACACTCACAGTTTCCTTTGACAATTTATCTTAGCATTAATAGTGTTCAAGAAAGGTCTACCAAAGATAATGAGACAAAATTCATCTTGTGGGGAACCAAGAACTAGAAAATCAGTAGGATATTTTATTCTCCCACATAAGACTTCAACATCTCTAACAATCCCAAGTGGTGTGATGGTGTCTCTATTAGCAAGTTTAATAGTAACATCAATATCTTCTATTTTAACAGGTGCTATTTCATTCATAATTTCTTGATATAAGGTAAAAGGAATAGCACTCACACTATCACCTAAATCACATAAGCTGTGATAACAATGATCTCCTATTTTAACTGAGACAACAAGCAAGCCAACTACGGGTCTATGTTTATCTTTTTCATCGGGTTTAGCAATTCTAGCAGCTTCATCACAGAAGTAAATGACATGCCCATCAATAGTTTCTACCAAGAGATCTTTAACCATAGCAACATTGGGTTCTACTTTAATTTTTTCAAAGGGCTTAGGTGCTCTAATATTAGTCTTGCGAACCACTGTTGATACCTTAGCATTTTCCTTTATCCTAACAGGGAAAGGTGGTTTTTAAATATAAGCAATAGGCACAACTGGATTAACATTGTAAATAATAGTTTGTTCTTTAGCTATGACTGGTTATTTAATCTATTTTTAATAGGGGAATAATATTTAAACCACTTCTCCTTAGGGAGATCAACATGAGCAGCAAATGATTCGCAAAAAGAGGCTACTATCTCAGAGTCAAGTCCATATTTAGTGCTAAACTTGTGAAAAGTATAGGTATTCATAAAAGATTAAACACTATTAAATTCAAGCTTAATACCTGACTCATTACCTTCGTCAAGTTCCCAATCTTCAAAGTTGTGTTTAATTCTTTATAAGAGACCCCACTTGAATTCAATAGTCTTCTTCATAAAAGAACCACTACAAGAAGTATCGAGCATGGTTTGATCATTATGATAAAGCCGGGCATAAAGTTTTTGAATAATAAATTCCCTCGGGATTTCATGATTGGGGCATGAATCTAGCATTGATTTAAGCCTCCCCCAAGCTAGAGAGATACTTTCTCCTTCACGAGGACAAAACTTATAGATATCATTCCGATCATGATGAACTAGATGTATAGGATAAAACTTTTGGTGGAATTCCAATTTCAGTCAATTCCAATTCCATGATCCAATATCATCACATAGCATATACCATGTCAGTGCTTTTACCTTCAAATATAAAGGGAAACCTTATTTTTAACTTCATCTCCGGATAAACCTGCAACCTTAACTAATCCACAAATCTCATCCACATGTATTAGGTGCATATCATGATGTTCAGTTCCATCTCCTGCATAAGGACTAGCTAGCAGTTGTTCTAACATACCCGAAGGAATTTCATATTCAATATTTTCAGTAGGTGCTATAGGTTGAGGGGCAACTAACTGTGGTTCCAGTCAAGGTGAAGATACCCCTAACAAACCACTCAAAGGATTGCTTTCCATAGTAACAAGTGATAGTAAATTTCAGCACGTAGTATATGTTTTTCCGTACCAATTTCCACTTACCAAGAGCGCTTCACTCCCTAGAAACAGCGCCAGAAAAGAGTCTTTATGACCGAAAAGTATAGGGGATCAATCATAGTCCTTTCAATAAGTAAGAGTGTCGAACCCAACGAGGAGCAGAAGGAAATGATAAGCGGTTTTCAGCAAGGTAATTTCTGCAAGCACTAAAATTGTAAGTAGCAAGTAGTTTGATAGCAAGGTAATTTGTAATGAGCAAGTAACGGTAACAATAGGTAAGGTGCAGCAAGGTAGCCCAATCCTTTTGTGGAAAAGGAAAGGCCAAAACTATCTCTTATGATAATTTGAGGGTACATTGGAATTTCATCTAGTCACTTTCATCATGTTGGTTTGATTCGTGTTTGCTACTTTGATAATTTGATATGTGGGTGGACCAGTGCTAAGTTGTTGTTATTACTTGAACTAACAACCTACTTATTATTAACCATCTGCAACTACAAGAAAATTATTAAGACAAAGTCTAACCATAGCATTAAACATGTGGACCCAAATCAACCCCTTACGAATTAGCACATAAACTAGGGTTTAAGCTTCTGTCACTTTAGCAACCCATCATCTAATAACTACTCCAAAATGCATTCCCTTAAGCCCAAGGATGGTTAAGTTTCATGTAGTCTATGTTCACATGACACCACTAAGGTAATCACAACACACATATCGTCAAAACATAGAACACATACCAAATTCACATGATTACTTGCAACATGACTGCTCCCGTGACCTCAAGAACACAGGTAACTACTCACAAATAATATCCATGCTAAAGATCAGAAGTTTATTGAATAACATAATGGTTTGAACATATAATATTCCACCAAATAAACCATATAGCAATCAACTACACAAGGTAATCAACACTACTAGTCACCCACAGGTACCAATCTAAGGTTCCAGTACAAAGATTGAACACAAGAGATGAACTAGGGTTTGAGAGGAGATGGTGATGTTGAAGTTGTTGATGAAGAATGGCCTCCCCAAGATGAGATGGTTGTTGGTGATGATGATGGCTTCGATTTCCCCCTCCGGGAGGGAAGTTCCCCCAGCGGAATCGGTTTGCTGGAGGGCAAAAGTGATCCTGCCCAAGTTTCTCCACGAGTCGGCAGCGCCTCGCCCCGAAAGTCCTCTCCCTAATTTTTTTAGGTTTTTCCAGAATTTATACCATAACTAGCACAATGCCTGTCCGTTTCTACGGAACCATAAAGAGATGCTGAGATACTCCTTCCTTAAAAGACCATCGAAAGATGTTGATGTCGTATGACTATTGCATGGTTTATAATAAAAAAGAGAGCGTAAATATAACAAAAAGGCATGTTGTAGACATTGATGATTTTGAAGCACCATTGTAGGTCCTTCGCGAGAATTACAGTGAGATAGCATTTTAAATTTTAAAACATAGGTGAATCGTCCTGAGTAATTTGAATGCACAAGATCGTCGATTTTGTAGGGGGCAACGTCTATGACCACATAGAAATTGCAATGTGTTCGCTCTCCCTACACAAAAAGAATGTGTTCACTCTCTTGTGCTATGCTATAAAACTAGAAGAATTGGTTGGGCAAAGAAATGAAAATAAAGTTGATAATCTGTGTTTTATAAGAATGTTGTTCTCATATTAGGGTAGTAGTGTATTTGTTTATTTAGGGTGGGTCACATAAAAATAGTTTATGCTATATTTTGAAAAGCAGCTAGTCACATGTAGATATAAGTGCATTTGTTTATTTGTGTGGTCCCACATGTGAAGTCACCACCAACTCCAACCTTTATAAATTTATACCATAAGATGGGCTCCGGAGGTGGGCCAGGGTGAGCACCACCCACCAGGCCGCACCTGGGGGTCGTAGCGTGCCCTGATGGGTGTTCCTCCCTAGGTGGCCTCCCTCCAGTAGTTTTATGATCCAGTATTTTTCATTTAGTCCACAAAAATTCTCCGTAAATTTTTAGCTACATTGGGGATGTGCAGAATAGGTATCTATAACATGCTTTTTTCAGGTCCCAAATTCCAGCTGCTGATATTCTCCCTCTTTGTATAAACCTTGCAAATTATGAGATAAAAGGCATTAGAATTACTCCCCAAAGCATTAATATGCATAAAAACATTATAAATAACAGTAGGAAAACATGATGCAAAATGGACGTATCATTGCATTCACTTTAAATAGGGCACCATCTAAATTCGTTGAGATGACACCATATGAATTATGATTTGGCAAGAAACCTAAGCTCTCGTTTCTTAAGGTTTGGGGATGTGATGCTTACGTGAAAAGGCTTCAACCTGATAAGCTCGAACCCAAAACAGAGAATTGTGTCTTCATATGATACCTGAAGGAAAAAATTGGGTCCACTTTTATCTCATATCCGAAGGCAAAGTCTTTGTTGCCAATGATGGGTCCTTTCTAGAGAAGGAGTTTCTATCTAAAGAATTGAGCGGGAGGAAGTAGAACTTGATGAGGTTGTTGAACCGTCACTTCAATTCGAGAGTAGCATGACACAAAAATATGTTTCTATGACGCCTACACCAATTGAGGAGGAAGTTAACGATGATGATCATGAAGCTTCAGATCAAGTAATTGTTGAGCCTTGTAGGTCGACAAGGACACGTACCGCCCATGAGTGGTATGACAACCCTGTCTTGGAGGTCATGTTGTTAGACAACAATGAACCTCCGAGCTATGAAGAAGCGATGGTGGGCCCAGATTCCAACAAATGTCTAGAGGCCATGGAATCCGAGATAGGATCCATGTATGAGAACAAAGTATGGACTTTGGAGGACTTACCCGATGATCGTAAGGCCACTCAAAACAAATGTGTCTTTAATAAAAATACGGAGGCGGATGGTAATGTCACCGTGTATAAAGCACGACTTGTTGCAAAAGGTTGTTAACAAGTTCATGGAGTTGGCTACGATGAGACTTTCTCTCTCATAGTGATGCTTACGTCCATCAGGATTATGTAGCAATAGCTGCATTTTTTGATAATGAAATTTGGCAGATGGATGTCAAGAAAGCGTTCCTTAATGGTTTCCTTAAAGGGGAGTTGTATATGATGCAACCGAAAGGTTTTGTCAATCCTAAAAATGCTGAGAAAGTATGCAAGCTCCAGCGATCCATTTATGGACTAGTGCAAGTGTCTTGGAGTTGGAATATTCGCTTTGATGAGGTGATCAAGGCGTTTGAGTTCATACAAGTTTATGGAGAAGCTTGTATTTACAAGAAAGTGAGTGGGACCTTTATAATGTTTCTAATTATATGTGGATGATATATTTCTTATTGGAAACAATATAGAACTTTTGGAAAGCGTGAAGATATATTTGAACAACATTTTTTCAATGAAAGACCTCGCAGAAGCTGCTTGAATATTAGGCATCAAGATCTATAGAGATAGATCGAGACGATTAATAGGACTTTCACAAAGCACATACCTTGATAAGGTTTTGAAGAATTCAAAATGGATCGGTCCAAGAAAGGGTTCTTGATTGTCTTACAAGGTGTGAAGTAGAGTAAGACTCAATGGACAAATGCATTTTTCCCCTAGTTGGAACCTACCAACAGGGTTTGCCCTTACTTTTTGACTCTGCTCGGTTTTGCCCTTAGATTTGCCTCCGAGGTCGCCCAAATGCCCTTTGACCGTTTGACCAATACTTTGAAAATTCATAATAAATTCATATGAACTCCCAAAAATGCAAATAAGATATCAAAATGTTTAGATAGGCATTGCCTTTATGTGCATGTCATTTGCATTCAGGACAAAAGTGTCGTTTAAGCTACCATAGTTTATTAATGTTAATTACATTATTACAAAATAAAATGGTATAACCAATATTTTTTCATGAATAAAAATTACATGCAAATATAGGTGATGTTTTCTGAACATAGTGATATCTTATTTGCATTTTCTAAGTTCATATCAACTTTTTATGAAGTTTCAAAAAAATGGCCAAAGTCCTTTGAACATTCATAACAAGTTCATATGATCTTAGAAATATGCAAATAAGGTATCAGAATATTTTGAAAACATCACCTACATTTGCAAGTATTTTTTATTCCTAAAAAAATATTGTTTATACCTTTTTATTTATAATAATGTTAATAACATTAATAACCTCAAGTATTTTAAACGGTACTTTTGTCCTGAATGTAAATGACATGCACATAAAGGTAATGTTTATCTAAACATTTTGATATCTTATTTGCATTTTTTTGAGTTCATATGAATTTGTTGTGAATTTTCAAACTATTGGTCAAACGGTCAAAGGGCATTCGGGCGACCTCAGGGGCAAATCTAAGGGCAAAACTGAGCAGAGTCGAAAAGTAGGGGCAAACCTCGTGGTAGATTCGAACTAGCGGCAAAAATGTAATTGCCCCAAGACTCAATGCCCAGCAAGTGTAGAAGATAGAGAAAAGATGAGTGTCGTCCCCTATGCCTCGGTCATAGGCTCTATAATGTATGCAATGTTGTGCACAAGACCGGATGTGATCCTTGCCATAAGTATCACCGGAAGGTTTCAAAGTGATCCAGGAGTGGAACACTGGACAATGGTCAAAAATATCCTTAAGTACCTGAAGAGGACTAAGGACATGTTTCTCATTTATGGAAGTGATCAAAAGCTTGTCGTAAAGGGTTACGTCAATGCTAGATTTGACACAGATCTGGACTCTAAGTCTCAAACCGGATACGTATTTATTATGAATGATGGACAGTCAACTGGTGTAGTTCCAAGCAAAGCGTAGTAGCAGATTCTATATGTGAGGCGGAGTACATAGCTGCTTCGGAAGCAGCAAAGGAGGGTGTCTGGATGAAGCAGTTCATGACGGATCTTGGAGTTGTGCCTAGTGCACTGGATCCAATGACTCTCTTTTGTGACAACACTGGTGCCATTTCTCTAGCCAAGGAGCTCAGATTTCACAAGAGGACCGGACACATAAAGTGTCGCTTCAATTCCATCCACGATTATATCAAAGGGGAAGACATAAACATTTGAAAAGTACATACAGATCTAAATGTTGTAGACTCGTTGACTAAACCTCTTCCACGGGAAAAACATGATCAACACCAGAACTCTATGGGTGTTAGATTCATTACAATGTAAAGCTAGATTATTGACTCTAGTGCAAGTGGGACACTGTTGGAAATATGCCCTAGAGGCAATAATAAAGTGGTTATCATCATATTTCCTTGTTCATGATAATCATTTATTATCCATGCTAGAATTGTATTGACTAGAAACTTAAATACATGTGCGGCTATATAAGCAACACTGTGTCCCTAGTGAGCCTCTACTAGACTAGATCGTTGTGGCTAAGGTTTCCCAACCATATACATGAGTTGTAATTTGATAATGGGATCACGTCATTTGGAGAATTATGTGATGGACAAGACCCGATCGTAAGCATAGCATTTGATTATATCACTTAGTATATTGCTTCTGCGTTCTTCATGGCAAGTATCTATTCCTAAGACCATGAGATCATGCAACACCCTGACACGGGAGGAATGCCTTGTATGTATCAAATATCACTTCATAACTAGGTGATCATAAACGTCACTTTGTAACTGGGTGATCATAAAGATACTCTACAGGTATCTCCAAGGGTGTCTGTTGGGTTGGCATGGATCAAGACTGGGATTTGTTACTTCGTATGACGGAGAGGTATCTCTGGGACCTACCGGTAATACAACATCACAAGAGGCTTACAAGCAATGTGACTAAGGATTTCGTCACGGTATCCTATCTTATGGAATGAGTAAAGAGACTTGCCGGTAACGAGATTGAACTAGGTATGAGATACCGATGATTGAATATCAGGCAATTAATATATCGCTAGACAAAGGGAATTGCATATGAGATTAATTGAATCCTTGGCATCGTGGTTCAACAGATGAAGATCTTTGTGGAATATGTAGGAACCAATATGGGCATCTATGTCCTGCTATTGGTTATTGACCAGAGAGGTATCTTGGTCATGTCTACATGATTCTTGAACCCGTAGGGTTGCACGTTCGGTAGCGCTAGGGTAATGTTGACATATTAATAGTGGAAATTCAAAAAGTTGTTCAGAGTATTGTATGTGATCGGGGACATCATGGGGAGCTCCAGAATGGTCTGGAGGTAAAGATTTATATATGGGAAGTCATATTCAGGATTCCGAAAAAGTTCGAGAATTTTTCAGTAGAGTACCAGGAAGGTTTTAGAAGGTTCCGAGGGTTCCAACGTGAGGCCCAATGACCCGGGAAGCTCTCACATGGACCGAGGGGTCAGGCTACAGCCTACATGGGTTGGTTGCACCATTCCCCAAGGCACATGTTGTTTAAATCTAGAGATAAGATCATGTCTCTAAATTTAAAGGGTTGGATCTAGAGATAAGATGTTATCTTCATGTTTAAAGGGTTTTATCCCTTGTGGCCGGCCCTAGGAGGGTTTTTGATGCCCTCCCCTGCCCCTCTAGCCTATATATAGATGGGGGAGGTGCGTGAGGGCAGCCAACCCTTCACCCTTGGCCATTGGCTCTCCCAACACCTCCCATATTTCTCTGCTACGCACTTGACGAGGCCGTGCCGGAATTCCGCTGCCACCACCACCACCACGCCATCATGTTGGTTCATATCTCATCTACCTATTCCCCCTCTCATGTTGGATCAAGAAGGAGGATATGTCACTGATACATCCATTTTGCATCATGCCTTTATATTGATATTTATTGCATTATGGGATGTTATTATATTTTATGGTGCAATACTTATGCCTTTTCTCTCTTATTCTACAAGGTTTACATGAAGAGGGAGAATGCCGACAGTTGGAATTCTAGACTGGGAAAGGAGCAAATCTGAGAGACCTATTCTGCACAACTCCAAAAGTCCTGAAAATTTACGGCGAATTGTTTCTGAATATATAAAAAATATTGGGCGGAACAAATACCAGAGGGGGGCACCAGGAGGTCACAAGCCTGCCAGGCGCGGCCACCGCCCTGGACGTCCCTAGGTGGCTTGTGACCCACCTGGCAGGTCCCTGATGCCCATCTTCTGCTATATGAAGGGTTTTGACCTGGAGAAAATCATAAGAGAGCTTTCGGGGTAACGCACTGCAGTCTACAGGCGGAACTTGGGCAGAACCAATCTAGAGCTCCGGTGGAGTTGTTTTGTTGGGGAAACTTCCCTCCCTGAGGGGGAAATCGAAGCCATTGTCATCACCAATGATCCTCTCATCGAGAGGGGGTCAATCTTCATCAACTTCTTCACCAGCACCATCTCCTCTCCAAACCCTAGTTCATATCTTGTATCCGATCTTTGTCTCGAGCCCCAGATTGCTACATGTGGGTTGCTAGTAGTGTTGATTACTCCTTGTAGTTGATGCTAGTTGGTTTACTTGGTGGAAGATCATATATTCAGATCCTTTATTATAATTAATACTCCTCTGATTATGAACATGAACATGCTTTGTGAGTAGTTACGTTTGATCATGAGGACATAGGATAAGTCTTGTTATAAGTAATGATGTGAATTTGGTATTCGTTCGATATTTTGATGAGATGTATGTTGTCTATTGTCTGGCGGTGTTATGTGAACGTCAACTACATAACACTTCACCATTATTTTGGGCCTAGGGGAAGGCATTGGGAGGTAATAAGTAGATGATGGGCTGCTAGAGGGGCAGAAGCTTCGTAAGGGGCTGATTTGGATCCATATGCTTCATGCTATGGTTAGATTTATCTTAATTCTTCTTTCGTAGTTGCAAATGCTTAAGAGAGAGGTTAATCATAAGTGGGAGGTTTGTCCAAGTAAGGGCATCACCCAAGCACCAGTCCACCCACATATCAAATCATTAAAGTAGCGAACGCGAATCAAATGAGCATGATGAAAACAAGCTTGACAGAAATTCTCATGTGTCCTCAAGAGCGCTTCACTTTATATAAGAGTTTGTCCAGGCCTGTCCTTTGCTACAAAAAAGGATTGGGCTACATTTTTGCAACTTTGATACACTTGTTACTTGTTACTCGTTACCGATTATCTTATCACAAAACTATCGGTTACCGATAATTTCAGTGCTTGCAGAGAATACCTTACTGAAAACCGCTTGTCATTTCCTACTGCTCCTCGTTGGGTTCGACACTCTTACTTATCGAAAGGACTATGATAGATCCCCTATACTTATGGGTCATCAGTCACCGAGCCGTATGTGTGCTAAACTCGGAGGTGCCACACGTGCGGTGCTTGGATCGGATTGGTTCACGACGCGAGTACGACTATGCCAACCATGATCTCTAGATCGTCAACGCTTTCGGTCTACAAGGGTATGTAGACACCTCTCCCTCTCATTGCTAGCATCTCCATAGAATATATCTGTTGGAAATATGCCCTAGAGGCAATAAATAAAGTGTTTATTATTATATTTCCTTGTTCATGATAATTTTTTATTATCCATGTTATAATTGTATTGACTGGAAACACATTGCATGTGTGGATAAATAGACAACACTTTGTCCCAAGTATGCCTCTAGTGAACTAGCTCGTTGATCAAAGATGGTCAAGGTTTCCTAGCCATTGACATGAGATGTCATTTGATAACGGGATCACATCATTAGGAGAATGATGGGATGGACGAGACCCAAACTATAAACGTAGCATATGATCGTGTCAGTTTATTGCTACAGTTTTCTGCATGTCAAGTATATGTTCCTACGACCCCGAGATCATGCAACTCAGGGACACCGGAGGAGTGCCTTGCGTGTATCAAACGTCACAACATAACTGTGTGACTATAAAGGTCCTCTATAGGTATCTCTGAGGCTGTCTGTTGGGTTGGCATGGATCAAGACTGGGATTTGTTACTCCCTGTGACGAAGAGGTAGCTCAGGGCCCACTCGGTAATACAACATCACAATAAGCCTTGCAAGCAATATGACTAAGTGTTAGTCACGGGATCTTGTATTACATAATGCGTAAAGAGACTGGTCGGTAACAAGGTTGAACTAGGTATGGAGATACCGACGATCGAATCTCGGGCAAGTAACATACCGAAGAACAAAGGGAACATCATACGGGATTAACTGAATCCTTGACATAAAGGTTCGACCGATAAACATCTTCGTAGAATATGTAGGAACAAATATGGGCATCCAGGTCCCGCTATTGGTTATTGACCATAGAGGTGTCTCGGTCATGTCTACATAGTTCTCGAACCCACAGGGTCTGCACACTTAAGGTTCGGTGACGTATCGGTAGTATAGAGTTATATATGGTGGTGATTGAAGGTTGTTCGGAGTCCTGAATGAGATCCCGGATGTCACGAGGAGATCCGGAATGGTCCGGAGTTAAAGATTGATATATAGGAAGTCCTGTTTTGGTCGCTGGAAAAGTTTCGAGCTCATCGGTAGTGTCCCGAGAGCGCCGGGAGGGTACTGGGTGACCATCGGGAGGTGTATTTCGACCCAAGAGGCTACATGGGCTGTGGGAGGATAAATACCAACCCTTAGTGGTCTGGCCAAAGTCCCACACAAGGCCCATGCGGTTGGGAAGAAATTCCAAAGTGGAAAAGGTGAAAAAAAGGCAAAAAGGTGGAAATAAGGAAGGAGTCCTAATCCTACTAGGAGTGGAGGAGGAGGACTCCTCCTCTCCACTTCGGTCGAACCAAAGAGGGGCTAGCCCTTGCGCCAAGCCTCCTCCTCCTCTCCTCCTATATATACTAGAGGTTTTAGGGTTTTTGCACAAGATTTTCAGCCACGTGCAACCCTACCCTCTAGTCTGTAGTTTCTCCTATAGATGGGTTTCAGTTGTGCTTACCCTGCTGAGATTGCTCCACCACCATCGCCGCAGCACCATCACGCTGCCGGAGAACTCATCTACCTCTCTGCTCCCTCTTGCTGGATCAAGAAGGCGGAGATCGTCATCAAGCCATACGTGTGCTGAACGCGGAGGTGTCATCTGTTCGGTGCTAGATTGGGAGGGATTGTGATTGGATCGCAGAACGCTCGGCGATTTGGATTGCAAAGACGTTTGACTACATCAACCGCGTTTCTTAATGCTTCCCGCTTAGAGATCTACAAGGGTACGTAGATCCACTCTCCCTCTCGTAGATGCTCAACACCATGGATAGATCTTGCGTGTGCGTAGGAAAATTTTTGTTTCCCATGCAACGTTCCCCAAAATTGGCATCATGAGCTAGGTCTATGTGTAGATGAGATCTCGAGTAGAACACAAAGAGTTTGTGTGCGTTGATGCTTAGATTGCTTCCTCCATTTGTCGTGTTTTGGTTCAGCGGTATTGTGGGATGAAGCGGCCCAGACCAACATTACTCGTACGCTTAAGAGAGACTGGTTCCATCGACAGACATGTAACTTTGTTGCACAAAGATGGCTGGCGGGTGTCTATTTCTCCTACTTTAGTTGGATCGGATTCGACTAAGGCGGTCCTTGAGAAGGTTGAAAAGCAACTTATGTATCACCGTTGTGGTTTATACGTAGGTGAGAATTGTTCTTGCTAGATACCCGTAGCAGCCACGTAAAACATGCAACAACAATTAGAGGACGTCTAACTTGTTTTTGCAGGGTATGTTGTGATGTGATATGGCCAATTACATGATGAGATATATGTGATGTATGAGATGATCATGTGTTGTATAGAATATCATGACTTGCATGTCGATGAGTACAGCAACCGGCAGGAGCCATAGGGTTGTCTTTAATGATTGTATGACCTGCGTGTCAATCTTTAAGCGCTATGTAATGCTTTACTTTATCGCTAAATGGTAGCAATAGTAGTAGAAGCATGGTGGACGTGACAACCCCGATGGCGACACGTTGATGGAGATCAAGATGATGGAGATCATGGTGCCATGACGGTGACAATGGAGATCATGTCGGTGCTTTCAAGATGGAGATCAAAAGCACAAGTTCATGGCCATATCATGTCGCTTATGATTTGCATGTGATGTTAATCCTTTTATGCACCTTGTTTTGCTTAGGACGACGGTAGCATTATAAGGTGATCCCTCATTTAAATTTCAAGATGAATTGTGTTCTCCTCGAGTGTGCACCGTTGCGAAAGTTCGTCGTGTCGAGACACCACGTGATGATCGGGTGTGATAGACTCTACGTTCACATACGACGGGTGCAAGCCAGTGTTGCACATGCAGAACACTCGGGTTAAACTTGACGAGCCTAGCATGTACAAACATGGCCCCAGAACACAAGAGACGGAAAGGTGGAACATGAGTCATATAGTAGATATGATCAACATGATGATGTTCACCATTGAAACCACCTCAACTCACATGATGATCGGACTTGAGTTGGTGAATTTGGATCATGCGACACTCAGATGACCTCAGGGATGTCAATTTGAGTGGGAGCATTATTAATTTGATTAACTAAACTCATTATCTTGGACAATAGTCTTAGTAACCTTTGCGTATTTATGTTGTAGATCAATGGCTCGTGTAGTAGCACCTCTGAATTTTAATGCGTTCCTAGAGAAAGCTAAGTTGAAAGATGATAGAAGTAACTTTGTGGATTGGGCCCATGATCTGAGGATTATCCTCACGGCTTCCCAGAAATCATATGTCCTTGATGCACCGCTTGGTGACCAACCCGAAGACATGTCATCCGAAGACGTTAAGAACGCTTGGGAGGCACGTACTGGAGATTACTCAATAGTTCAGTGTGCAATATTGTATGGTTTAGAACCGGGACTTAAAAGATGTTTTGAACTTCATGGAGCATATGAGATGTTCCAGGAGTTGAAGTTTATCTTTCACAAGAATGCCCGGATCGAGAGGTCTGAGACCTCCGGTAAGTTCTATGCTTGCAAAATGGAGGAGAACGGGTCTATCAGTGAACACATACTCAGAATGTCTGGGTATTCGACTTGTTTGGCAAAGTTGGGAATTGCCCTTCCGCCAGAGGCGATCACTGACAGAGTTCTTCAATCACTACCACCTAGCTACAAGAGCTTTGTGATGAACTATAACATGCACGGGATGAACAAGTCAGTCATCGAGCTGTTTGCGTTGTTGAAAGTCGTTGAGTCTGAAATCCAGAAAGAACATCAAGTGTTGATGGTCAATAAAACCACTAGTTTCAAGAAGAATGGCAAGGGCAAGGGCAAGAAGGGTAAATCCAAGAAGGATGGCAAAGTAGTTGCTCCTCCTGTAAAGAAACCCAAGGCTGGACCCAAGCCAGAAACTGAGTGCTTTCATTGCAAGGGAACTGGTCACTGGAAGCGGAACTGCCCCAAGTACCTGGCTAACAAGAAGGCGGCCAACAACAAACAAGGTATATATGATTACATGTTATTGATGTGTACCTTACTAGCTCTCGTTGTAGTGCCCGGGTATTTGATACCGGTTCGGTTGCTCAAATTTGCAACTCAAAGCAGGACCTACGGAATAGATGGAGGCTGGCTAAGGACGAAGTGACGATGCGCGTGGGAAATGGTTCCAAGGTTGATGTGATCGCCGTTGGCACGCTCTCTCTTCGATTACCATCAGGATTAGTGATGAACCTGAATAATTGTTATTTAGTGCCTGCGTTAAGCATGAACATTATATCTGGATCTTGTTTATTGTGAGATGGTTACTGATTTAAATCAGAGAACAATGGTTGTTCTATTTATATGAGTTATATCTTTTATGGTCATGCACCCAATGTGAGGGGTTTATTCATATTGAATCTTGATAGTGATGATACACATGTTCATAACATTGATGCCAAAAGATGTAGAGTTGATAATGATAGTACCACTTTCTTGTGGCACTGCCGTTTGGGTCATATTGGTGTAAAACGCATGAGGAAACTCCATGCTGATGGACTTTTGGAGTCACTTGATTTTGAATCACTTGACACATGTGAACCATGCCTCATGGGCAAGATGACTAAAATGCCATTCTCTAGAACAATGGAATGGGCAAGTGACTTGTTGGAAATCATACATACTGATGTGTGCGGTCCAATGAATGTTGCAGCATGCGGTGGATATCGTTATTTTCTCACCTTCACTGATGACTTAAGTAGATATGGGTATATTTACTTAATGAAACACAAGTCTGAAACATTTGAAAAGTTCAAGCAATTTTAGAGTGAAGTTCAGAATCATCGTAACAAGAAGATCAAATTCCTACGATCTGATCGAGGAGGTGAATATCTGAGTGATGAGTTTGGCAGTCACTTAAGACAGTGTGGAATTGTTTCACGGTTGACACCGCCCGGAACATCACAGCGTAATGGTGTGTCCGAACACCGTAATCGAACCTTATTAGATATGGTGTGTTCTATGATGTCTCTTGCTGATTTGCCACTATCATTTTGGGGTTATGCATTAGAGACAACTGCATTCACTTTAAATAGGGCACCATCGAAATCCGTTGAGACGACGTCATATGAACTGTGGTTTGGCAATAGGCCAAAGTTGTCGTTTCTTAAAGTTTGGGGATATGATGCTTATGTCAAAAAGCTTCAGCCTGAAAAGCTGGACCCCAAAGCGGAGAAATGCGTCTTCATAGGATACCCGAAAGAGATAGTTGGGTATACCTTCTATCTCAGATCCAAAGGCAAAGTGTTTGTTGCAAAGAATGGAACATTTCTTGAGAAAGAGTTTCTCTCGAAAGAATTGAGTGGGAGGAAAATAGAGCTTGATGAGGTTATTGAACCTTTATTTCAACCAGAGAGTAGCGCAGCACAGAAAGATGTTTCTGTGGAGCCTACAACTATTGAAGAGGAAGTTAATGATGATGATCATGAAGCTTCGGATCAATACACTATTGAACCTCGTAGGTCGACAAGGGCGCGTACTGCTCCTGAGTGGTAAGGCAACCCTGTCTTGGAGGTCATGTTGTTGGACAACAATGAACCTACGAGCTATGAAGGAGCGATGATGGGCCTGGCTTCCGAGAAATGGTTAGAGGCCATGAAATCCGAGATGGAATCCATGTATGAAAACAAAGTATGGACTTTGGAAGTATTAACTGAAGGGCAAAAGGCCATTCAGAACAAATGGATCTTTAAGAAGAAGACTGACGCGGACGGTAATGTCACCGTCTATAAAGCTCGACTTGTGGCAAAGGGTTTTTCACAAGTTCAAGGATTTGACTACGATGAGACCTTATCACCCGTAGCGATGCTTAAGTCCATCAGAATCATGTTAGCAATAGCTGCATATTTAGACTATGAAATTTGGCAGATGGATGTCAAAACAGCGTTCCTCGGCGGTTTCCTTGAGGAAGAGTTGTATATGATGCAACCGAAAGGTTTTGTTGATCCATAGAATGCTGACAAAGTTTGCAAACTCCATCGATCCATTTATGGACTGGTGCAAGCATCTCGGAGTTGGAATAAGTGCTTTGATGAGGTGATCAAAGCGTTTGGGTTTATACAAGTTTATGGAAAAGCTTGTATTTACAAGAAAGTGAGTGGGAGCTCCATAGCGTTTCTAATATTATATGTGGATGACATATTGCTGATTGGATACAATATAGAAACGCTGGAAAGCGTGAAGGAATATTTGAACAAGAGTTTTTCAATTAAGGACCTAGGAGAAGTTGCTTTCATATTAGGCATTAAGATCTATAGAGATAGATCGAGACGCTTAATAGCACTTTCACAGAGCACATACCTTGATAAAGTTTGAAGAATTCAAAATGGATCAGTCCAAGAAGGGGTTCTTGCTTGTGTTACAAGGTGTGCAGTTGAGTAAGACTCAATGCCCAGTGACTGCAGAAGATAGAGAGAAGATGAGTGTCATCCCCTATGCTTCAGCCATAGGCTCTATCATGTATGCAATGATGTGCACAAGACCCGATGTCAACCTTGCCATAAGTATGGCCGGAAGGTTTCAAAGTGATCTTAGAATGGAGCACTGGACGGCGGTCAAGAATATCCTTAAGTACCTGAAAAGGGCTAAGGAAATGTTTCTCGTTTATGGAGGTGATGAAGAGCTTGTCGAAAAGGGTTATGTCGATGCAAGCTTTGACACTGATTCGGATGACTCTAAGTCGCAAACCGGATACGTATTTATTCTCAATGGGGGAGCGGTAAGCTGGTGCAGTTCCAAGCAAAGCGTGGTAGCCGATTCTACATGTGAGGCATAGTACATCGCAGCCTCGGAGGCAGTGAAGGAAGGTGTCTAGATGAAGCAGTTCATGACAGATCTTGGAGTAGTGCCCAGTGCACCGAATCCAATGACTTTGTTTTGTGAAACACTGGTGCCATTGCTCTGGCCAAGGAACCAAGGTTTCAGAAGAGGACCAAACACATAAAGTGACGCTTCAATTCCATCCGCGATTACATCGAGGCGAAGGACATAAACATTTGCAAAGTGCACACGGATCTGAATGTTGCAGACCCATTGACTAAACCTCTTCCAAGGGCTAAACATGATCAACACCAGAACTGCATGGGTGTTCGATTCATTACAATGTAAATCACATAGTGATGTGAACTAGATTATTGACTCTAGTGCAAGTGGGAGACTATTGGAATATGCCCTAGAGGCAATAAATAAAGTGTTTATTATTATATTTCCTTGTTCATGATAATTGTTTATTATCCATGCTATAATTGTATTGACTGGAAACACATTGCATGTGTGGATAAATAGACAACACTTTGTCCCTAGTATGCCTCTAGTGAACTAGCTCGTTGATCAAAGATGGTCAAGGTTTCCTAGACATTGACATGAGATGCCATTTGATAACGGGATCACATCATTAGGAGAATGATGAGATGGATGAGACCCAAACTATAAACGTAGCATATGATTGTGTCAGTTTATTGCTACAGTTTTCTGCATGTCAAGTATATGTTCCTACGACCATGAGATCATGCAAATCACGAACACCGGAGGAGTGCCTTATGTGTATCAAACATCACAACATACTAGGTGACTATAAAGGTGCTCTACAGGTATCTTCAAGGGTGTCTGTTGGGTTGGCATGGATCAAGACTGGGATTTGTTACTCCGTGTGACGGAGAGGTATCTCAGGGCCCACACGGTAATACAATATCACAATAAGCCTTGCAAGCAATGTGACTAAGTGTTATTCATGGGATCTTGTATTACGGAACGAGTAAAGAGACTTGCCGGTAACAAGGTTGAACTAGGTATGGAGATACCGACGATCGAATCTCGGGCAAGTAACATACCGAAGAACAAAGGGAACATCATACGGGATTAACTGAATCCTTGACATAAAGGTTCGACCGATAAAGATCTCCGTAGAATATTTAGGAACCAATATGGGCATCGAGGTCCCGCTATTGGTTATTTACCGTAGAGGTGTCTCGATCATGTCTACATAGTTCTCGAACCCGCAGGGTCTGCACACTTAAGGTTCGGTGACGTTTCGGTAGTATAGAGTTATATATGGTGGTGACCGAAGGTTGTTCGGAGTCCTGGATGAGATCCCGGACGTCAAGAGGAGCTCCGGAATGGTCTGGAGGTAAAGATTGATATATAGGAAGTCCTGTTTTGGTCGCCGGAAAAGTTCCGAGCTCATCGGTAGTGTATCGGGAGTGCCGGGAGGGTACCGGGTGACCATCGGGAGGTGTATTTCGACCCAAGAGGCTACATGGGCTGTGGGAGGATAAATACCAGCCCTTAGTGGGCTGGACAAAGTCCCACACAAGGCCCATGCAGCTAGGAAGAAATTCCAAAGTGGAAAAGGTGAAAAAAGGCAAAAAGGTGGAAATGAGGAAGGAGTCCTAATCCTACTAGGAGTGGAGGAGGAGGACTCCTCCTCTCCACTTCGGCCGAACCAAAGAGGGGCTGGCCCTTGCGCCAAGCCTCCTCCTCCTCTACTCCTATATATACTAGAGGTTTTAGGGTTTTTGCACAAGATTCTCAGCCACGTGCAACCCTACCCTCTAGTCCGTAGTTTCTCCTCTAGATCGGTTTCAGTTGTGCTTAGGCGAAGCCCTGCTGAGATTACTCCACCACCATCACCGCAGCGTCGTCACGCTACCGGAGAACTCGTCTACCTCTCTGCTCCCTCTTGCTGGATCAAGAAGGCGGAGATCGTCATCAAGCCGTACGTGTGCTGAACGCGGAGGTGCCGTCCGTTCGGTGCTAGATTGGGACGGATCATGATTGGATCGCGGGATGCTCGGCGATTTGGATCGCAAAGACATTCGACTACATCAACCGTGTTTTTTAACATTTCTTGCTTAGCGATCTACAAGGATACTTTGATCCACTCTCCCTCTCGTAGATGCTCATCACCATGGATAGATCTTGCGTGTGCGTAGGAAAATTTTTGTTTCCCATGCAATGTTCCCCAACAATATATTAGGTGTTTCGTAGGAATTTTCTTGTTTGCCATGCAAGGTTCCCCAACAATGCTATTATTGTTAATAAGAAAATTCATATGCCCATTATTGAAGATCATTTATATGAGCTTCATGGATCTAAAGTGATTTACAAACTACGCCTAAGATCCTCATCAGACAAGAATAGCCACTAAATACATAGCAAAAACAACATTTAGAACACACATGTGGCATTATGAATATATAATTAGGCCATTTGGACTATCTTGTGGACCAGGGACTTTCCAAAACCTCATGAACTGTGTCTGTGGACCAAATTTGAGGGAATTCTTACTATACTAGTATTTAGTAAATACATGGAAGAGCATATCAAACATTTAGAAAGTACATTGGAGATGTTGAGAAAGAACAATATATATGTGAAATAATCTAGGTGTTTCCACATACAAGTTAGCATATTTGGGCCACATTATTTTAGCGGAGGGAGTATCTACTGATCCTAGTAAGATACAACCCGATAGACTGGGCAAAGCCTAAAAATGTGACCAAGCTAAGAGGGTTTCTTGGTCTAGCTTAATAATACATAAGATTTGTGCATGATTATGGAAAAAATTGTAGGACATTGCATGATGTGCTGAGAAAAGAGGCTTTCTAATGGGGCTCTGGACAAAGTCAAGCTTTTTAGAAATTGGAACAAGTAATGACCAGTTGCCCTGTATTAGCATTTCAAGATTTTTCCATACCACTGAGAATAGAAGTTGATGCATGTGCTAGTGAAATAGGAGTTTCCATCATGCAACAAACGGAAACCAATTGCATATCTCAGTAAAAGTCTGGAGCCAAAGTCTGCAGCTTAATCAATTTATGATAAAGAGGCAATGGCAATACTAGAGGCATTACATATGGGGAAATCCTCTTATCATCAAAGCAGATTGACATTCTCTGAAATATATGGCAACTCAAAGACTGATAGAGGGAATTCAACATAACCTAGTTCTCAAGTTATTGGAATATGATTATGCCATAGAGTATAAAAAAGGAAAAGAGAATGTGGTGGTAGATGCCCTGTCAAAAAAATATTGTAAATGCCATGGAATATAACAATATCACTAGTGTAGTACCACAGTGTACTGAGGATGTTAAAAGAAGTTACCAGGGAGACAAAGACAGTAGACAAGTTGTTAAAGAAACTAGCTACTGGTATTGAACAAAACCCAAAAGTTTCTATACACAATGGCCTTCTCAAGTACAACATTACAATTTATATGGGAGCCATTACTGATTTCAGGCAACAATTACTGCATACATTCCATTCCTCTGCATTGGGAATTCATTTTGGAATTAAAGCCACTTATTATAGAATTAAGGAAGTATTTTGTTGGGAATATTTTAAGAACAACATAGAAGAGTTTTTCAATCAATGTCATGTGTGTCAACTGACAAAGGTAGAACATATCCATCCTCTTTGATTTCTATAGCCTCTCCATGTGCCTCACATGGCTTGGGCTCACATCACAATAAATTTTATAGAAACATTACCAAATTCTCAAGGAAAATGGATAGAAAAATACTCTCATTTTATACCACTCGCACGCCCCTATACAATTCATATTGTGTTTGATGCTCTTCTAGACAATGTAGTAAAACTACATGGCATTCCCATCCGCATTGTATGTGACAGAGATAACATTTTAACCGGTGCTTTATGTCAAGAATTGTTCCAAGCTTTTGGTGTCAAAATCAGATTTAGCATAGCATCACATCCACAAATAGATGGCCAAATAGAAAGAGTTAATCAATGTTTAGAAGCATATTTGAGGGGCGTGGTGTTTCAAGAACCAAAGAACTGTATGAAGTGGCTTCCATTGGCAGAGTTGTGGTAAAATACAAGCTATGATTCTTCACTTAAGTGCACTCCTTTCCAAGCTTTGTATGGATAAAAAAATCTCAAATTTGGGAATTTTCAGTGGGGAAATCATTGTCTCCAAAAGCAATCTGACAATCTGCAGAAGAGAATATATAATGCACACATTGAAGGCAAACCTAGAGCATGCCCAAAGCAAGATCAAACATTTTGCAGATAGAAAAAGAACTGAGAGATCTTTTGAAGTGGGGATATGTTGTATTTTCATATACAACCTTACATGCAAAATGGTTTTGTCCTGAGAGGATCACTGAAACTGAGGTCAAATTTTGATGGCCCTTAAAAAATCATGGAAAGAATTGGAGAGGTATCTTATAAAATCCAACTTCCTGAAGGCACAAACGTTCATCCAGTGTTCCACATAAGTCAAATCAAGAAACATGGAGGCCATTAGGCCATTCCCCTTCCACACGTGCCATTAGTGACTCCAAAGGGTTACATCAAAATTGTTCCAGTGGCAGTGTTGGACAAAAGAGTGATTTAGAGAAACAAGACTCCAGTAGGCCAACAATGTTTAGTACAATGGGAGAGGTTAGCACCATATGCTGCTACATGGGAGGACACAGCCTTCCTTAACAAAACATTCCCAGGTCACAAACTATTTCGCACTAAGGACAGGGCGCTGGTCATGGCGGCTACATGGTCAGGACTTGAATCCAGGAACTACTAAAGACTGACAATAGATTAGAGAGATTCAGTTAAGCAACATGTGGGTCGCAGGATGCCGTTTCAAGGTGGTTTAATGGCTCAAATGGAAGCTCACCGTTTCACCAATGAGTTTAAACCCAACTATTGTGATGTAACCGATATTTACATTTTTCGTTCTTTACCGGTGTGAGCTGGACATGGCTTAAAACCACACCAGAGGCTTGAGGGCACACCGGGTTGTAATTCCCTAATTATCTAGCATAGCGTAGAACCCTAGCTATCACACTACTAAGGCGGGGCCTCCTCTCGTCCGATCTACTAGTTTGTAGCGAATTCAACCATGAAATTCCCTTGTTCTTGAGTAATTAAGTGATTTTTGGTAATTTGAGTCTCACAGCTTGGGAGTTGGGGTTTGGCTCCGCCTCGCCCTCTGCTACAGATATGGTAGGTCCCAGCCAGGTGTTGAGGAGCACTGGTCGGGGTCAAGGAAAGCGGCGTTGGCCTTGTGCGGAATAGGAAGAGGACACGATGGGGAGGAAAGGAGAAGGGCTAGGTAAGGGTAGTTTTGGTATTTTGAGTAGCAGTCCACAATAGTGACTTAAGTCGGATCTCTCAATTCATTCACAAAATGTTCTCGGGTTAATTTTGCAGAGCTGAACAAAAATGGTACATCAATGACCTGGCTACCTACACAAAGACACCCGTCGAGAAGAGAAGCGTTGTGGAGGTTGTCATCTGATGCCATCATCACTCCTCCGCGGGTGAGTGACTCCAATTTTGCCATCAATGACCACCAACGAAGCCCTCACTGCAAGAAACGTCGAGACCCATGCTGACCAAAGTCAAACACTCCACCACCCGCATCAACGACCAATCAGCTTTGACTCTGGTGACGAGCATTGTAGAAGCAAGCACCAGAACCAACCACCCATCTCATGTCATAGTTGTCGCCAAGGCCCCTCGTCGACGGCTCCGACTTCACAAAGACACGATGTGGCAAGCCGCATGATGGCCCCTCAAACACGCTAAGTTGGTCAGGGCCCACCACGCTAGCATCCCGGCAACAAGCAGGACAAGGCCACTGCCATCCACTGGTCTAGAAATCTAGAACTAGGGTTTCCCTCGGAGTGCGGGGAAGAACGGTTTAGGACAACAAACAACAACACCTTCAAAAATGTAGTGATTTTTCAATGCTATTTTGCAATATAAAACAAAGGTAGTGACATTTTTTTTATCCCACAAAATAAGGAGAACAAGAAAAATGGCGAAAAACTTCAGAGCCAAGCTATACCAAACTCTGCTCATCGTAGGCGAGAGCGTTCTGCTGTTATCCGCTAAATCGCTAATACTAGAACTGAACTGAAACGTCTATCTGAAAGTATACGTTAGACAACCGGACATCCATTAATTTTGATAGCCATTCATAGTTGCTAGCAATACGAATATAGACTCCACTGACGTTTATCGACAAAAGACCCAGTACATGACAGGTTGTATGCAAAGTGCAGTATCTGATGAACATGATAAACCATTCAACAGCACTGATTTAATGATGTATCGGAAAGACATTCTGTGTGACTGATCCAGCATGGTGAGAGCACTACATCTTCTGCATGATAACGGAGTTCTTGAGTCCAGCTTGGTCAACAGTCTGCGTAGGGTCAGTCAGCTGCTTGGGTGGGAAGCCAGTCTGCAACTGATAGGGCCGCGCAGCTCCCGGGCGGGATGCATCAATGAAAGACCTGATGTCGCCCACGGTGTGGTGAAGGTTAAACCGAGCGACCATGCGAGTGCCGTCGGCCAACCTTAGCTGTATAGATGTAAACGGCTGTGAGTCATCCACAACTATGCCAATTGACCTGGGAGCACTGCGGGGCTCTTGCGTCACAGGAGCTGGTGCAGGACTCTCATCTGCTGAAGATCCACCAAGGGTTCTACCAACACCCTGGAAGGATGATCGGGGCCTTGCAGCTTCCTGGATGAACAAAACCAAACAAGGTTAACATATTTAACACTGGTATGCTGCAAATGAACTAGCCTTGTGAAAGGCCTACCTCATAATCTCCATGTCGTTTTATAACATTGACGTGAACAGCTGTCCTTCGGTCAGCAGGCTCCAGCTCTTGGGGGCACTGGGACTTCTTGATGCTCTGAAAGTACAGGGCGAGCTAAAATTAGTGTAAACTTCCTTCAACAGCAAACAACCCAGTGTTCACTCCATGTTTAAATGTTCAATCACAGGGCAGATGTTGCCCCTGTTACCATACTCAAATAATGCAAAACTGACTGTGACCTAGGAAGCGGAAAAACAACAAGTATCCAGATGATCTATGGATGATCCTTAAACTAAGAACACATGGATTTAAAAAAATGAATAAAATGCATACCTCAGAAACAACAGACTTAGGTAAGGGGTGTACAAGGAAAAAACAAAGAACCAGAGCAAGTGCACATCCAGTTTTTAATGTTCCATCTCTGGCGTGATATTCAACACAGTGAAGCGAGATCCTACTATGTCAAGAACTGGTTGGAAGTAGTAATGCTGGTAATACTACAAATTGGGTCCAAGGCAGTCTAGTAAATAACTGATGGAACTGTGTAATTAGCATTTCATCATGATGACTTTGGTCAAAACCATTACTCGTATAAAACCGTCCTCAACTATAAACTCTATATCTAAGCATCAAAAGGCATGCAAAAATATGAAGACAGCACACAACAACATAGGGAAGTGATGAAAAGACATACTGAAAACAACTACTTGGTACACGACAAACTAAAATTGCCCAGAAATTTTCAAAAAGATTAAATGTAACCTCAATGAAGTCTGCATTTTCAGGGTCATCATAGCCTCTTAGTGGACCATCATCTACTGTGAAACCATTGTTCCAGAAATGTATGTTGTGAAGTACATCCTGCGGTGGTTGAGGAGCAGCTGGTGCTGTCTGCGCATCCCCTGAAAGCAGACGACCTGTTCCTGTAAAGCTTGTTGAGCTGGAAGATTGGCCATCAAAAGAAGGCAGTGGAACTTGCTGAGCACCCATCACTCTAGCTTGTTCAAAGATTGAGTCCACATTATTTCTCCTTGTTGGATCTTGAACAAGCATCCCACTGCAGACAAATATAGCAAAAAATATGTATTCAAGTAAGAATATAAATAATCAGAAATCCCAAACTAACCATTATTGAGATCTACTCGACGCTATGAAGTAATTCTAGAAGGGAAACAAAAAAGGCACAGAAAAGCATAGACACTAAATGCAAGGAAAAGTACAACAACAGGTTCTACTTTGGACCACTAGCAATATGTCCATTTATTCTTATTAATGGAGTTCATCCTGTAATATGTAGACATCTCCAGCAGTTTTTAAGTGTTCAAGCTCAGGTGCTCTGGTTAAGATGCATGATAAGATGGCACTGAACCTACTGAACCTGCAGAACAAAGGAAATCCAGAACTCCAAATGGATGAAAAAATGGGGCCAGTATTAGTACTAAAGTGCAAATAGACCAACAGTTCACACTGAAGAAACGTAATATCGAGACTTTGGGAAGGCATGCAACATAACAGATATTCAAGCCAGGCGGTTACATGAATATAATCTAGAATCCTCCCACAGGGTTTCTTATAGCGGTAACATAGGTGCAAAAATTAATTGTCTAATATACATATATATCCTTTAAATATTTTTTGGTAGAATAATACAAGCTGCCATCGATTGAAGTGGAGTCGTGATGCTACATCAGATATTTGTGAACCTGATGGTCACGAAGAGATGCATGACGCATCACTAGGATTATGATCACCATACAATATTTACGAGGCTAATTTTTTTACCATGCATTACACATAGCAACTTTAGCAATTGGATATAGTTTCTTGCAGCTGGTAACAGCAGCCAGAAATTACAAGGTTACTATTAACACTGCGAAAGACTAGCAGCAAGAAACAAAATACTAGTATTAACACTGCGATAGAAAATTAAAGACATTTGCCTAGTAGACATGTACAGATGTGTATGTCATTATACAGTTCTCGATATTGTATATATATACATATCCCAGAAGTTGAACCAAACCAACAGCGAATAGCAATGTTATTTTGGATAAAACGGTTTAAACTAGAGGAAAACTAAACAACCCATCATATCCCAACCCCTATATGTTCATGGTAATGAGAGTTGAGGAATGACTAAGTCAGGTAGAGCCATTCCATTCATCAAACTAAAAAACTAGGTGTTCAGATGATCTGGCTGCTGACAGGTTTGATAACACTACCAGAGTGATTCAGAGAAGGGCATAGGGCAACAGGCTGCTAGAAGCCTAGAAGAAACAAAATCAGAATGAAGCGTGATAGCATAAGTACATTAAACTGAACTGAATCGTTTGGCTTTATTTCTCTGTGTAGATGTTTAACATTGTCACCCCATAAATTACAGCGGTGGCAGAAACCTCCCCAAATATAAATCTAATAGAAAAGCCTACACTTCAGCAGAACCAGTACATGACGAAACTAGACTAATCCGATCATGAATAAATTTCCCTGCAAAAAGTACCAATCTCCAAAAGTTCGTGCCGACCTAATCTGAGCAGCATTGAACACTACAGCTACCTCTCAATACTCGGTGGTCAGCGCTAACCTAGTAAGGTTTAACCTGTATCCCGCACAGTTTGCATGCCAAACGAATCCAACCGACGTAGATCAACCGCTGGAAAAAAAATCTAAATCCGATGATTTATTCGGATGCCGCTCTTCAATCTACGCCTAACTAGAGGTAGGAGGCGGGGATCCCGATGCCCACAAGCGATCGCCGCCAAATCTCGACAGGGAAATACAAAGTCTGCTAGGAGGGAGATGGGGAAACCTCTTCTCGCCGCCGGTGTAGTACTCCTGGGGCTCATCGGAGTCGCTGCCGCTGCCGCCTGCGCCTGGGAATCCGGAGGGGGCGCGGTTGATGTCGGCGAGGGTGCGGATGCCCCCGCGCCCACCGGACGCTGCCGGCTTCTTCCCGGCGTTGCCGTTAGAGGAGCTCATCGCCGACGTGTTCGCGGTAGGGTTTGGCTCGCGGGTCGCGTCGTGTACTCTGCTCGCAAGTCGCGGACTACTTTTGCTGGGGTTGGTTTGGGATATACGGAGCTGCGGTTGCGCCGTTGCGGGGGTATCACGCTATAAAATAGGCAGAAAAAAATAGAAATTCCCAGTCATAATCCATGGGCCCGCGTTAACAGACGTGGCCCGGCCTGGTAGAAGCCCTTAAAAGCCCAAACGACTATGCTCCTCGTCTTCTTTTTTGTTGGGAAACGTTTTCACCCGATGCGTCTGCCAAAACTTGCGTCGGACGCACGCGGACCTTACGATTAAATGGGATCTTCCATTGTCCCGGCCTTTCACTTCCTGCTTTTTCTGTACAAATCGTTTTTCTCGTCTCTTCCTTTCTTCTATCTCATTATGCGCACTAGGCGTCGCCACAACTGCTCAGCTCATCCATCTTGAGGCTCACACCCGGCACACCGGCATGAACAACGCCTTGCTCCCTCCGTTTCTCCTCTCTCAGCCCCACACCCTTGCCTCCCTGCGCACGAGCTGCAATGGCAGTAGTTAGAGTTGTAAACAGCTTCTCAAATGCTACAAAAGGCTTCTTTTTTTTGGTCGAAACCATTAAACTAACGACGGTGCGCTGCGCACAAGCTACAAACGACAGACGGAGTTGCAACCAGTGACACAAAATGCTACAACCTTTCTTTTTTTGTTGGAACCGGAGAGAGAGCGGAGGCTATAAATGATGCAAGAGAAGCTGCAAACAGTATTGCAAAATGCTACAATTGTTGTCCGAGGAAGCTACCACCGGCTTCTAAAAAAGCTTCAAACGGCGACGACCCTGTTTTTTGTTGCAACCATTGTTTATTTTGCTACGGCCGACGGAATTTTTTGCTACATCCATTCATGGCATAGCTATGACTCACGACGGCGACGACCCTGTTTTTTGCTGCAACCGTTGTCTAGTTTTGCTACAACCGACAGGATTTTTTGCTACATCCTTTTCATGATACTACCAGTGACCTTTTTTGTTTTGCTGCAACGTCGATGTTTTTTGCTACTATGGGCGATGTATTTTGCTACATCCATTCCATGTCGTTTTTAACTGGTGGTCATCGACCGCGCAATTTGGACAGCAAGCATTGACGACGAGCGGCGAAGGCGGGGCTGCATCATCCATGGAGCGTCAATGGCAAGAGTTGCAATCATGTTGAGGCGGAGCTGCACGAGGGGAGTTGTGAGGCGTCGCGTGCGAGCGGCAAAGGAGTTGTGGGTCGTCGGGTGCGAATGGCAAGCGGCCGGCGGCCGGCGACCGTCGCCCTCATGGAGCTGTGCACAGAGGCGGAGGCACGCAGGACAGAGGGGCGGAGGCGCATGGGGCAGAGGGGCAGAAGCGCGTAGGTCAGGAGGTTAAAGACGACTTGTGAAAGGGAGAGATGCCAGATCGGACGGCTATTTTAAGGTCAAATCGAACGGTTAAGGCTCGACCGACGAAAAACTGGCCCGGCGCGCCAGCGCATAGTGCTCCCTTTTTTGTTTCTTTTGCGGTGAACATCTTCTCTGTCCTTTCGCGTCATGGTTGATCAAAAGACTTACTCAACAGTTAAAAAAAGGACTTACTCAAAAAATCAAAATACTCCCTTTTTAACGTCTATGGCTTTTTAGTCAACTCGTGAAAGCATATCCAACTGCAGAATATAAATGAGAAAACCAAGGGTTACATAACGAAAGCATATCCGACTGCAGAATGTAATCGAGAAAGCCAAAGATTACATCGTACTCCCTTCATTCTATAATATAAAAACGTTTTTGAAACTACACTAATGTAAGAAACACTCTTATATTACGGGACAGAGGGAGTAGTTTATTATAAATTCATCGATACAAAGAGCTTCCTTCGCTATGCTAGAGCTGCCTCATTTGCCTGTTTTGCGGGAAATACTCCCTTCTTTTGTTTTGCTGGAAAACACACCTACATTTCACATTGTAACATATAGATATATTTTTTAAGTCAAACCTCACTTAATTCACAAAGTTTATTAAGAAAAATATCAATATTAATAATTCCAAATAAATTATAGTATAAAGTATATGTGTCAAGACGTATCTTTTCTTTATAAACGACATTTGCATTTAAACGTTGTATCAAAGTACTACAATCGCAATAAGTGAATACTCAGCCTCTACATAACAAGATGCATAACAAAATGAACATAATCAACTAGTCTAGAAAAGATAAAAAAATGTTTTTATAGAAAAGCAAATAAAGGGTTGCCTATGACGTAGGAGGTCATATATGAAGATTGCAGTCACATCTATGATGGGAAGAAAACTCCCAAGTCATACAATCCAATTAGGTAGGCATCGTCACAAAAAGGTCATTGTCCTTAAGGGCTCTACAGGATAGGGCAAGTACAATGTGTACATGCATGAATGATCCACACAAAAGATGATCTTTTTTTTAAATTGTTTCTAGAAAGCCAGGGAGATCAACATAGGGTTGCTGCCCCACGAGCATGTGTGCATAATTATTTAATCAATCCCTCTCAATTAGCAACCATAAATATTAAACGCACTACCGAATGGAGGGGGTCAAAGTTAGAAACTACCTGAACAAACAAAAACACTGCACAGGCAAACTTACACTAAACAAAGTGTTCACTTGAGTCGTCATGGTACTAAAATACACAACACTGGTTACCCTGTCAATTTTGGCATGCAAGGTTGTCATAGTCAAGACCATTTTTGATTTAAAATTTAGAGAAAAATCTTCACTCACATGGGTATTTTTGAGCTTCTATGGTTTTTTATGTGTCTAGTAATATTTATTTGGCGCCATAGATTGTATATTTATTTTTTATAAACTTGCTCAAAGTAGCCAAAGTTTGATTTTTGAAAGAAATTTATACACACTACATCATAAAATGGATGGATTATAGTTCAAAAGATGGTGGCGTCAACCACATGTCGTGACAATATGTACTCTCTGTCAAGTAGCACGTTGTGCATGTCACCATCGCCGTCCCCCAGACCCGTTTCCAGGACCTACTTGATAGCCCATTAGTCAGGCATGTCGTAAACGATGTCTCTAGTCATATGGCATCTACGTTCAATAGTCATTGTCCTTAATCACCCCTTTAAGCCCAATAGGTACCAGCAACCCCCCTCCCTCATGCGCTCGCGCGCGCACAGGTTGTAAGAGCATATTTTTACCCTAGTAGTTTTGGTGATTGATGACAATGTATTTGCGCGTTAAGCCTTTCAGATAATTCATCATCTAGCACAACTAGATTCAAGCCCCTCAGTGGATTAGAGTGATGAAGGTTTCTTTCCTGCGTTTCATTTTCGGTGGATTTGAGTCGTAGGAGAACCGTATTATCAAGAGGGGGTCTGTGTCGGAAAGGTTTTGGGTGGAATCATCACGTACACCGTGTTATGCACCCATGCTCCTTTCTCGCCTCAATGGAGTTGTTCCTCAAAGCCTTGCTCTGGTTCTGAAGGTTGTAAGCGGTAGTACCGCTCCAGTGAGCGGTAGTACCACCCTGGCATGGTAGTACCGCCCAGCACTACCGACTACCCTTTTGTTCTTGAGTTTTGACAGAAGGTTTGTGCGATAGTAGGCAGCAGTAGTATCGCCCTAGGGCGGTAGTATTGCTCGCTACTACCGGCTACCCTTCTGGACTCCAGACCCCCTATGCATGCTATGGGCGGCAGTAGGACAGGGTACTACCGCTATCTAGTGGTAGTATCGCTCCTACAAGAAGTAGTACCACTTCTAAGGCACTATCGCACCTCGTGACATTGCCATGGGCGGCTGCCTTGGACGCCCAAGCGGTAGTACCGCTTGTGTGCGAGCTGAGTGGGGATAACGGTTGGATTTGTCTCCCAACTATATAAAGGGGGTCTTCTTCCCCAAGAAGACCGCATCTTCTATGTCCAAGCTCCATTGTTGCTCCAAGGTCCATTCTCGCATGATATCTCTCCCTAGTCAACACAACTTGTTGATCTTCTAGGGTTTGTTTGAGAGGGCCCCGATCTACACTTCCACCAAGAGAAATTTGATTCCTCCCACTAATCCCTTGAGGATCATGTTGCTCTTGGGTGTTTGAGCACCCTAGAAAGTTGAGGTCACCTCGGAGGAACAATTCATTGTGGTGAAGCTTTGTGGTGTTGTTGGGAGCCTCCAATTAAGTTGTGGAGATGGCCCCAACCTTGTGTGTAAAGGTTCGGTCGCCGCCTTCAAGAGCACCACTAGTGGAATCACGGCAGCTCGCATTGTGTGAGGGTGTGAGGAGAATACGGTGGCCTTAGTGGCGTCTTGGTGCCTCCATATCGCTCCAACGGAGACGTACTTCCCCTCAAAGGGAAGGAACTTTGGTAACACATCCTCGTCTTCATCGGTTCCACTTGTGGTTACTTCTTACCATTACTTTGTGGCCATTACTTGCTTGTTGTTATTGTTGTTAGCATCATATAGGTTGCTCACTTCGTTGCATATCTAGACAGCCTATTTGTTGCTAAACCTAATTTGTTAAGAAAAGCTAAAAATTGGTAGTTTCCTATTCACCCCCCCCTCTAGTCAACCATATTGATCCTTTCAATTGGTATGAGAGCTACGTCTCTTTATTAATGGTTTTGCCACCCGAAGAGTATGGTTAACGACAGGGATAGGGTTGTGGACTTACTAGAGGCCGTGGGTGTGAACGCGGTCTTTCATGAGGATTTAAATGAAGCAATTGCCTCACTTAAATCCTCTGTGACGACCGAGGTCAAATCCATGTTATAATTCCTTGATGGTCTCAAACTCTCTACCGATCCATTGCAAGTGGTTAACCGCACTACCTCAGAGTACCGCCCAGCACTACCGCTACACTTCTGTTCTTGAGTTTTGGCAGAAGGTTTGCACGATAGTAGTCAGCGGTAGTATCGCCCTAGGGCGGTAGTACTACTCACTACTACCGGCTACCCTTCTGGACTCCAGACCCCCTATGCATGCTATGGCAGTAGTAGGACGAGGTACTACCGCTATCTAGTGGTAGTATCGCTCCTACGAGAAGTGGTATCGCTTCTAAGGCACTATTGCACCTCGTGCCATTGCCATGGGCGGCTGCCTCAGACGCCCAAGTGGTAGTACTGCTTGTGTGCGAGCTGAGTGGGGATAACCATTGGATTTGTCCCCCAACTATATAAAGGGGGTCTTCTTCCCCAAGAAGACCACCTCTTCTATGTCCAAGCTCCATTGTTTCTCTAGGCTCCATTTTCGCCTGATATCTCTCCCTAGTCAACACAACTTGTTGATCTTCTAGGGTTTGTTTGAGAGGGTCCCAGTCTACACTTCCACCAAGAGAAATTTGATTCCTCCCACTAATCCCTTGAGGATCTTGTTGCTCTTGGGTGTTTGAGCACCCTAGACGGTTGAGGTCACCTCGGAGGCACAATTTATTGTGGTGAAGCTTTGTGGTGTTGTTGGGAGCCTCCACTTAAGTTATGGAGATGGCCCCAACCTTGTGTGTGAAGGTTCGGTCGCCGCCTTCAAGAGCACCACTAGTGGAATCACGGTAGCTCGCATTGTGTGAGGGCATGAGGAGAATACGTTGGCCTTAGTGGCATCTTGGTGCCTCCACATCGCTCCAACGGAGACATGCTTCCCCTCAAAGGGAAGGAACTTTGGTAATACATCCTCGTCTTCATCGGTTCCACTTGTGGTTACTTCTTACCATTACTTTGTGGCCATTACTTGCTTGTTGTTATTGTCGTCAGCATCATATAGGTTGCTCACTTAGTTGCATATCTAGACAACCTATTTGTTGCTAAACCTAATTTGTTAAGAAAAGCTAAAAATTGGTAGTTTCCTATTCACCCCCCCTCTAGTCAACCATGGCGTCCTTTCAATTGGTATGAGAGCTACATCTCTTTATTAAGGGTTTTGCCACCCGAAGAGTATGGTTAACGACGGGGATAGGGTTGTGGACTTACCATAGGTCGTGGGTGTGAACATGGTCTCTCACAAGGATTTAAATGAAGCAATTGCCTCACTTAAATCCTCTATGATGACCGAGGTCAAATCCATATTAGAATTCCTTGATGGTCTCAAACTCTCTACCGATACGTTGCGAGTGATTAACCCCACTACCTCGGAGTCGGATGCCAACTCCGATAAGGAGGGGGCTAGTAGTGAGCAAGGGTAAGGATACGACTCAACATAGCTTTGGAGAATCATTGAGCAAGGGTACTACCCACATGATCCAAGGAACCTCACGCCAAGAGAAGAGGCCAACAATCAACTCAATCACTCCGCCTTGTTCATTCTTCAGTCTGTAGTTCCCATTGAAGATCTTGCTCACTTGCGTCCCTTCACTCATGCAAAGGATTGTTGGGAACACATTGTCTCCATGTATAAGGGAAGCCCGAGTATTCAATCCAACTTTGACGTAGTTCTTGATGAGGCCAATGAGTTTGTGACATTGGATGACGAGGACCCTCGTGAGCTTTACCGGAGAGTGACAACTTTTGCAATTGCTCTTCAAGATCATGGGAGTAAGGATACAGATGACAATTGGATGAAGCATAAGTTTCTAAAGGCCATCATGCCATTCAACAAGGACATGTCCTCTGTTATCCATCAAAGATCGTACTTTCACTCCTTCTCAAGCGATGTGTTGGATGAGTTTATTGACATGAACATCTTGAACAAGACCACCGACAACGCTCTAGCTCATGTCCAATGGTCACAGAAATCCACACCCAACCTTGCTTTGAAGGCCAAGGCTATTGCGGAAGAAGAAGAAGAAGAAGAGGAGTGTTTTCCCGAAGACACCAAATATGCTCACCACAAGCACACGGCTCTTGCGTCAATGCAATTTGGGGGCAACAAGAGAAACTCAAGGCCCAACTTCTCCAAGAAAAATTTGAAAGTGTGTTATATCGACTAGAGGGGGTGAATAGGCGATTTTTACAAATCCGTCACTAAGGAATTACTCATTGAGGAATTTGCTAAGTCACGAAATACTAACAATGGAATAAGTACTCAAGTGCATGCATGATATAGCAGAAGGATAGTTATCATTATGAAACAAAACATACACAAAGCACACATAGTGTGAAAAAACGAGATGAGCAGGTGAAAGACAAGATGGCTGAAGAATTCGGGTTGAGGAAATAGAGAAAGTCTTCAGTTAAAGTCTTCAAACAGTAAGACCAATTTCATCAGCAAGTACTTGGGTAAATGAAAGGGTTGAGGAAATAGAACCAGGATCTCGATGAAGACAATGATTTGATGACCCAGTTCCAACTGCTATGATAGTTATACGTATGGTTTGGAGCGGCTTGGTATTTAAACCAAAGGACACAAAGTCCCAAGACAGACAGTCCTTACCGTATTCTCCTTGAGCTAAGGTCACATAGACCTCGCCCAACACTCATGGTAAGTCTTCAAGGCAGACTTTTGAAGCTTCACAAACTCGGTCACCCACCCATCCACAATTTCTATTGGATGCTCTAGACCATGACTCCTAACCGTCTGGAAGATACACAGCCTTCAAAGGTAACAAGTGTCGGTTCCACACAGGAACAATCTCTTGAGTGATGCTCAATCACTTTGGGTTTTGGGTTTTTCCTCACTTATGATTTTCTCTCAAAGTCCTCAGAGGATGGGTTGCTCTAAATGACACTCGTCAATCTATCTCGGAGCAGCCAACCAGCTAGTAGTTATGGGGGACGGCTATTTATAGCCAGGGTGCAACCTATCATGATAAGACATAAATGCCCCTAATTATATGACATTTGGTGATATTTGGACAGCTAGCGCAAAGCACAGCAATGGTCAGAATTTCTAAATATGAAAGTACTCTGGGCTATCATGTTCCTCACTATAGGCAATTCGCACTGGAGAAATCCTAACTCCTCAGTTAGACCAATTTCCTCAGAGACTAGAAGAACTTCGTCTCTCTCACTTAAGAAATTGACTGAACTTCAAGAGATTTCCAAAGGCTTCACTCGAAGGATTAGGTATGTGTAGGCTTTGAGATGAGCATCACTTGGAAATTTTTCCTTGGTTTTACCTCGACCCCCTTTAACAGTATGGTGTTCCTATGACTCAAGAGAAAGGAAATGAAACAAGAAAAACTAAAGTCTTCATGCTTCAAAGTCCTCGCATCAATTTATTCATGGACATGCCAATTTCCTCATTTTTAAAGTCTTCAAGAAAAGCTTCAAAGTCTTCAAGAAGATGTTCAAAGTGTTCAAGAAGAACTTCAAAGTCTTCAACAAGAGCTTCAAAGTCTTCAGGTGAAGACATACATTTTTACGGGTCGACATTCGTCGGATATATCAAACTCCTTAGTGACTTATACAACATGTGTACACTCACAAACACATTAGTCTCTTAACCTATAAGTCTTCTATCCACCAAACTCATTAAGGGGCAATAGATGCTCTTACAATCTCCCCCTTTTTGGTGATTGATGACAAGTTGGTTAAGTTTTCAACGGGGATAAACATATGAAGTGTAAGTACGAAGTTTGAGGAATTTCATTGCAAGATATAGAAGAACTGCCCTGAAGATGTGCATATTTGAGGAATTTGATTTGGTGTGAAAATGCACATGGCAGGATAAAATCATGGAGATCTCCCCCCTATATCTTGTAATCCATACACATATTTAATATATAACATGAGGAAATTGAAATGCATGATGGAAAATGGTGTCTGGCGAAATTCAGCATGCGTGCATTTATGAACTTGAGGAAATAAGCATGCAGAAAGCAGTTCAAAAGAGTCAGACCAACATTGGACTTAAGTTTACAACTCATACAACAAACACTTCAGAAGAGCGAGAGTTGTAACTTAAACAAAACAGCCCATATATAAAGACCCACTTGAAGACTAACTCAAATTTCTCCTCCTTTGTCATCAAATGACGAAAAGGGACAAAAATTGAGGACTAACGCCCCTTAAGAATATCATCTTGAAGGTGGTGGAGGAGCGCGAGCATTGTCAGGGTTGTTTATTGAGGAAGGGCCCGCAGTAGTGTCGTCAAGGTCCTCGGCTTCATCCGTCTTGTGAGATGACGAAAATGAGCTCATAACAAGCTAAGGAACTTGAACCTTCTTGAATTAATTCTTTGGTGGATATGACCAGTCAAAGTTCTACTGGAATTCCATCGCTGAAAGTTCTTCAGGTGACTTGAGATGAGATAGGGCCCATGTGCGGTCGAAGATTTCATGAGCATAATAGTGATTTTTTTCCTCACTGAAATCTGTGTGCCAGTCATTTTTTTGAAGAATACAACCAAATTATCGCTTGATCCACTTGTGATTGTGATCAACTTTTTGATGAAGACTTATCGGAAGTTCGCGATCAATCATCACTCGAGGGACAGAGGCCTGAGGATTTTTGACTTGTAGCCTTGGCAGCAGAGTCTTGTGAAGCAGAGTTGTCATTGGTGGAATAAGATGCAGCCTTGCAAAACTGACCATCCAATGGATGAGTGCCCCCATGAACTGAGGAAATTGTCCTTTTGAGGACTTCAATCGAAGGCAAAAAGCTGAAGTGATTCTGGAAGTCTGCCTTGTATGAAATTGATGACCTTGATCTGATGAATTTCATGATCCAGGGAGCATAAGGCTTCAATGCAAATGGTGACAAAGCAATATTGGCCAAAGTCCTCATGAAGAAATCGTGAAGATATATGGGAATCCCATGAATGATGTTGAACAACAGATTCTTCATGGTGCCAACATCATCTTCTTCTTCATAATTGTGACCCATGATTGGACTGAGGGTTTTGGTCAATATGCGGTATACTGTCTTGGACACATACAACAAATCCTTCACTAGGAAGGTGGTTCTTGGATCTTGGCCTAGAGCTAAAGGCTTCATCAACACTTGCATAAGATGATTGGGAAGTTCAGGTTCCTCATATATGTGTCTTGTGCCCTCTGATGGAATACCAACTGGGACATCACGAAGCAATTCAGATGCTGGAGAAGTATAGTGTGTCTTGATGTCTACTACACAACCTTCTTATTGTAGACTCGTGTTGGACCTCCAAGCAAATATAACTTGGAGGATCCATAACAATATAACTTCTATACAAATATACCCAAGCATAACTCATTACGTTGTCTTCCTTGTCCAACTTCAACTAATTTGCTCAAGTTTGAAAATAATTAATGGTTATTCACAATCATAGAAGATGTCCAAGATAGTATATTTATATGTGAAATCTCTCTTCCTTCAATATTCTTTCATGAATGGTTCAATTGACCAATGCGGGGTTTGCTAACTTTCAATAAATTTTACCACCTATACTTCTTATATGTGAAGTCACTACTCCCCATGGGATAAGCATATAAAACATATATAATTTCAGATATATAATATTCAATTCAATCAACCATTTACTCATAGGATATAAGTGAAGCACGAGAGTAAATGACAAAACTAATCCAAAACATATAAGTGAAAATCAATGAGTAGTCAAACAATTAAGTAGCTATGTGAGGACTTTCTCTCTCTCTCTCTCTCAATAATGATTTTCAGATCTGAGTATTTTATTTAAACAACAAGAAAAATAAAAATAGCACTCCAAGAATAGCATGCATCATGTGAACGAATTAAAATTTAGGCTCAACATAGGTTAACCGATAATTGTTGATGAAGAGAGATGGGATGTGTAGCATCCCCAAGCTTAGATGCTTGAGACTTCTTGAAATATTTACTTGGGATGCCTTGGGAATCCCAAATATTGAGCTTTTGTATCTTGTTCAATCCTCTCATATCATGGTTTCACCTATTCTCAAAAACTTCATCCACACAAAACTCGAAAAGAACTCGTGAGATAGGTTAGTACACATAATAATAAATCAACTCTTCATGTACTGCCAAGACAAGTTTCACAATAATTTTCAAAAATTAGGTACTGTATAATATCATTTCCACTATTTATATTTATGAATATAGGCTATGGAAACTATAGGATAAGTAGATAACAAAACTATGACAACAATCTGTCCAAACAGAACAGTCTAGACAAATTTATGAAAACGATGTACTTATGTAACTCAAACAATTATGAAAATTTATGACATACTAATTAATTTATATTAAAATACTATGTAAAATTTTAAGAAACTTTTCATGTTCCAGTAAAATATGAAAATTCAAACACTACAACAGAAGTTTCTGTTTTTATACAGCACACATCAAAACATGCAATGCAAACATCCTAAGGCAATTCTAGGAATTTTTTATTAGAAAACAAGATTATAAATGACACCTAATAGAGAAAAAAAAATGATGCTCCAAGCAAAACTCATATTATGTGATGAATAAAAATATAGCTCTAAGTAAGATATATAGATAATGTTGAAGACGAAAGAGGGGATGCCTGCCGGGGAATCCCCAAGCTTAGATGCTTGAGTATTCCTTGAATATTACCTTTGGGGTTCCTTGGGAATACCCAATCTTAGGTTCTTTTCACTCCTTATTCTCCTCATATCGTTGTCTTACCTAAAACTTGAAAACTTCAATCACACAAAACTTAAGGAGACTTTGTGAGAAGGGTTAGCGTAATAAAGATAGATCATTCACTTAGGTACTGCAAAGACAAGATTCATAATTAACACATCATACCTACTGTATTCCATCATTACCAGAATTTATATTACTCAATATAAGCTATAGGAACACTTGAAACAAGCAAACTATGCGTGCAAAACAGAATCTGTCAAAAACAGAACTGTGTGTAAATATCTGAATTATCACCATACTTCCCTAACTCTAAAATTCTTAAAAAATATAAAAACTCAAGGAAATTTCATATAGAGTTTGTGTAAAAATTTCAAAAAAAATTTACGCTCCAGTAAAATTAGATAATTCATATACTGGATGCAAAACTTTCTGTTTTTGCACAGAATCAAACAAGCAAGTATCCACACTATCCCAAAGGCTTTACTTGGCACTTTATTGAAATAAAATATACAAAACATGATTAATATAGTATCTTAATCATGTGAACACATCAAAACATAAGGTAAAAGTTTTGGGTTGTCTCCAACAAGCGCTTTTCTTTAATGCCTTTTAGCTAGGCATGATGATTTCAATGATGCTCGTATAGGAATAGTATTTGAAACATGCAAAATAGCATCATGAATCTCATGAAAAGCACATCTAAGTCTAACCCACTTACTATGCATAGGGATTTTGTGAGCAAACAATTTATGGGAGCAAGAATCAACTAGCATAGGAAGGTAAAACAAGCATAACTTCAAAACTTTGAACACATAGAGAGGAAACTTGATATTATTGCAATTCCTACAAGCATATGTTCCTCCCTCATAATAATTTTCAGTAGCATCATGAAGGAATTCCACAATATAACCAGCACATAAAGCATTTTTTCATGATCTACAAGCATAGAAAATTTATCACTCTCCACATAAGCAAACTTGTTCTCATTCATAATAGTGGGAGCAAACTCAACAAAATAACTATCATGTGACACTTGATTGACATAACCACTTTGAATATTAAAATCATGATGAAAAGTTTCATGGTTTTCATTACTCTTTATAGCATACGTGTCATCACAATAATCATCATAGATAGGAGGCATGTCATAATCATAATAGTTTGCTCATCAAAACTTGTGGGACTAAAAATATCTTCTTCATCAAACATAGCATCCCCAAGCTTGTGGCTTTGCATATCATTAGCATCATGAATATTCAGAGAATTCATACTAACAACATTTCTATCATGCTCATCACTCAAAGATTTAGTGCCAAGCATTTTAATAACTTCTTCTTCAAACACTTAATCACAATTTTCCTTTCCATCATTTTCACGAAAGACATGGAAAAGATGAAGCATATGAGGCAACCTCAATTCCATTTTTTGTAGTTTTCTTTTATAAAAACAAACTAGTGAAAAACAAGAAACTAAAAGATTTGATTGCAAGATCTAAAGATATACCTTCAAGCACTCACCTCCCCAGCAACGGCGCCAGAAAAGAGCATGATGTCTACTACACAACCTTCTGCTTGTAGACTCGTGTTGGGCCTTCAAACGCAGAGTTTTGTAGGACAGTGGTAGTTTTCCCTCAAGTGGATGACCTAAGGATTATCAATCCGTGGGAGGTGTAGTATAAAGATGGTCTCTCTCAAACAACCCTGCAATCAAATATAAGAAATCTCTTGTGTCCCCAACACACACAATACAATGGCAAATTGTATAGGTGCACTAGTTCGGCGAAGAGATGGTGATACAAGTGCAATACTGATGGTAGATATAGGTTTTTGTAATCTTAAAATATTAAAAAGCAAGGTAACAAGTAGTAAATAGCGAGCAAAATGTTGTATAAATGCTTGGAAACAAGGCCTAGGTTCCATACTTTCACTAGTGCAATTTCTCTCAACAACATTGGTATAGTTGAATCATATGTAAATACCTCTCGTGCGACAAAGAGTTCACTCCAAAGTCACAAATAGCGGAGAAGTAACGAAGAAATTATTGTAGGGTACAAAAGCACCTCAAAGTTATCTTTTTCGATTAATCTTATGAGCTATCCCTATAAGTGTCACAAACAACCCTAGAGTTCGTACTAAAATATACACATCAACCAAAACCCTAATGTCACCTAGATACTCTAATGTCACCACAAGTACCCATGGGCTTGATTATATGGTATGCGTCACATAATTTCAGATTCATCATGTTCAATCCAGCACAAAGAACTTCAAAGAGTGCCCCAAAGTTTCTACCGGAGATTCAAGACGAAAACATGTGCCAACCCTTATGCATATATTCCCAAGGTTACGGAACCCACAAGTTGATCACCAAAACATACATCAAGTGGATCAATAGAACATCCCATTGTCACCATGGATATCCTATCGCAAGACATACATCAGGTGTTCTCAAATCCTTAAAGACTCAATCCGATAAGAAAACTTGAAAGGGGAAACTCAATTCATCACAACAAAATAGAGAGGGGAAAACTCCATATGATTCATCTATATCAATAAAGCTTGCGGTACATCAAGATCGTGCCATCTCAAGAACACGAGAGAGAGAGAGAAAGAGAGAGAGATCAAACACATAGCTAATGGTACATACCCTGAGCCTAGAGGGTGAACTATTCCCTCCTCATCCCGGAGAGCGCCGGGATGATGAAGATGGCCTCCGGTGATGGTTTCCCCCTCCGGCAGGGTGCCGGAACGGGCTCCCGATTGGTTTTTCATGGCTCTGGAGGCTTGTAGCGGCAGAACTCCCGATCTAGGTTCTCCGTTGGGGTTTCTAGAATATTTGACGATTTATAGAGCTAAGAGGGAGGTTAGTGGACTCCCGAGGGGCCCACAAGCCTCATGGCCGCGGCTAGGGGGGTGGCCGCGCCCTAGAGGCTGGTGGCCTCCTCGGGAACATTCTGGCCTAACTCTGATGCTTCGTAGGTCTCTTTTGGTCCAAAAAAATCACCGTAAAGTTTTATTCCATTTGGAGTCCGTTTTATATTGCTTTTCTGTAAAACTCAAAAACAAGGAAAAAACAGGAACTGGCACTAGGATCTAGGTTAATAGGTTAGTCCCAAAACTAATATAAAGTTGTGGTAAAATGATTGTAAAACATCCAAGAATGATAATATAACAACATGGAACAAGCAAAAATTATAGATACGTTGGAGACGTATCAACGGTTGATATGATTGCAGGTATAGTGACAGTTTATCAAAAACAGGCTATGCATTAGAATAGGAGCTAACTAATATAGTAGCAAAATCTAATGCAAGAATGAGAAGTAAAGAAATGGGCGATATCGAAATCCTCAAGGGGGGTTGCTTGCCTTGCTGCTCTGCGGCAAAAGGCTGATCGTCAGCGGCGTAGACGTACCCGGCAGCAGCGTCAGTCTCGAGGTCTACCGATAAGAAGAGGGGGGGGGGAGAAACAATAAATATAAAGCACAGATGCAATCACAATTCATGACATGGTAAATGCAGGGCTACACATGCACTAACGTTGTATTACACGTCGTAGGCGGGTCGGAAGAATATTATCAAAAACCTAAATAAATATGAACATGTGTATGGAGTTTCAATCGATTCGAAATCGAGTGAGTCCAAAGATCCATTAGTATGGAGTTTCTTCATGCGCTTTACACCAATATAACCTTTAGCGGCAGTGCCACCAGTATGTGATACTACCATTATTAACTTTGCATCTTTTGGCATCAATATTATGAACATGTGTATTATTACGATCGAGATTCAATAAACCATTCTCATTAGTTGCATGACCATTGAAGTATTATTCATGTAAACAGAATAACCATTATTCTCTAACTTAAATGAACAACAATTTGGCAATAAACACGATCTAATCACATTCATGCTCAACGCAAACACCAAATACCATTATTTAGGTTTTTGAGAATATTCTTCCAACCCGCCTACTACATGTAATACAACGTTAGTGCATGCGTAGCCCTACATTTACCATGTCATGCATTGTGATTGCATTTGTGCTTTATATTTATTGTTTCTTCCCCCCTCTTCTTACCGGTAGACCCCGAGACTGACGCTGCTGCCGGGTACGACTACGCCGCTGACGATCAGCCTTTTGCCGCAGAGCAGCAAGGCAAGCAACCCCCCTTGAGGATTTCGATATCGCCCATTTCTTTACTTCTCATTCTTGCATTAGATTTTGCTACTATATTAGTTAGCTCCTATTCTAATGCATAGCCTGTTTTTGATAAACTGTCACTATACCTGCAATCATATCAACCGTTGATACGTCTCCAACGTATCTATAATTTTTGCTTGTTCCATGTTGTTATATTATCATTCTTGGATGTTTTACAATCATTTTACCACAACTTTATATTATTTTTGGGACTAACCTATTAACCTAGAGCCTAGTGCCAGTTCCTGTTTTTTCCTTGTTTTTGAGTTTTACAGAAAAGCAATATCAAACGGACTCCAAACGGAATAAAACTTTACGGTGATTTTTTTGGACCAGAAGAGACCTACGAAGCATCAGAGTTGGGCCAGAATGTTCTCGAGGAGGCCACAAGCCTCTAGGGCGCGGCCACCCCCCTGGTCGTGGCCACCAGGCTTGTGGGCCCCTCGGGAGTCCACCGACCTCCCTCTTAGCTCTATAAATCGTCAAATATTCCAGAAACCCCAACGAGGAACCTAGATTGGGAGTTCCGCCACTGCAAACCTCTAGATCCACGATAAACCAATCGGGAGCCCGTTCCGGCACCCTGCTAGAGGGGGAAACCATCACGGGAGGCCATCTTCATCATCCCGACGCTCTCCATGATGAGGATGGAGTAGTTCACCCTCAGGGCTGAGAGTATGTACCAGTAGCTATGTGTTTTATCTCTCTCTCATGTTCTTGAGATGACACGGTCTTGATGTACCGCGAGCTTTGTTGATATAGATTGAATCATATGGAGTTTTCCCCTCTCTATCTTTTTGTGATGAATTAAGTTTTCCCTTTGAAGTTTTCTTATCGGATTGAGTCTTTAAGGATTTAAGAACACTTGATGTATGTCTTGCGATGGGATATGTGTGGTGACAATGGGATGTTCTATTGATCTACTTGATGTATGTTTTAGTGATCAACTTGCGGGTTCCGTGACCTTGGGAATCTATGCATAGGGGTTGGGACACGTTTTTGTTTTGACTTTCCAGTAGAAACTTTGGGGCACTCTTTGAAGTTCTTTGTGTTGGATTGAATATAATGAATCTTAAATTATGTGATGCATATCGTATAATCAAGCCCACGGGTACTTGTGGTGACATTGGAGTACCTAGGTGACATTAGGGTTTTGGTTTATGTGTATCTTAAGGTGTTATTTTAGTACGGATTCTAGGGCTGTTTGTGACACTTATAGGGATAGCTCATAAGATTGATCGGAAAAGATAACTTTGAGGTGGTTTCGTACCCTACAATAATTTCTTCATTAGTTCTCCACTATTTGTGACTTTGGAGTGAACTCTTTGTCGCACGAGAGGTATTTACATATGATTCGACTATGCCAATATTGTTGAGAGAAATTGCACTAGTGAAAGTATGGACCCTAGGCCTTATTTCCAAGCATTTATACAATGTTTTGCTCGTTGTTTACTATTTGTTTCCTTGCTGTTTTTATATTTTCATATTACAAAAACCTATATCTACCATCCATATTGCACTTGTATCACCATCTCTTTGCTGAACTAGTGCACCTATACAATTTACCATTGTATTGGGTGTTGGGGACACAAGAGACTCTTTGTTATTTGGTTGCAGGGTTGTTCGAGAGAGACCATCTTCATCCTACACCTCCTGCGGATTGATAAACCTTAGGTCATCCACTTGATGGAAAATTTGCATTGTCCTACAAAACTCTGCGCTTGGAGGCCCAACACGAGTCTACAAGAAGAAGGTTGTGTAGTAGACATCAACTGCTTAGTATAGGTTGGACAGTGATACCCTCAGAGACCCCAACATTGTCCCAATTGCCCCCGCTTTCACCTTCGATGTCATCAAGGACTTGAAGACAAAAGACTCGGTCATCATGACCGACTGACAAACCCTTACTAACTCATCACCTCATACCCCTTACTATGGCACTGCAGAGCTACTATCGAGTGTCGAGGGTGATACCTCACTTAGCACTCCCGATGTTAATTCTGTAGCGTAGCTACTCGATCGTGGGTATCAAGGGTGATTCCTCCTTCCCAACTATCGATAGAGACTCTTGTCATACACATACCTCGAGTGGGATTCATCAAGGGTGATTCCTTAGATATCCACTCGGCGTATAACCACACGGCTACTATTGACTTGACACTATACTAACATGATATGACTGAATGGATAGGCGGTACCACTCTGTTGAGGTGGACCTGAGTTCCTGACAGTCTTGAGATGGGTCGGCCCCAAGGGTACTCATGTGTGAGATATGGTGGGATGTGCCGGTAAGGCATCCAAAGGGTTAAGATGAGACGTGGACGGGCAGGAGAGGCCCTTGCCACACATCCTCGAGATGGGGCGACGTGACCACACTTCATGGGTCGCGCTTGCCCCACATTAATAAAATGGTAATGGGTTGGGTATTTGATCTGAGTTGGTCATTTGGCCTATTACGTACTAACCTTCACGTGGGAGAAGTTATGGGTACTCAGCATCGTTGTATCAATTGAAGATCTTCGGATGTCAGCAATGGAGCGGTGCGCGCCCAAGTAGTCCGCAACAGCACTATGCTTGTTATAAGGGGTGCTAGGACTGACATCGGCCGCATTCACATCATGCAGGAGTGCAAAGGGCGAGTGGGCCCATGACCCCTATGCGCTTAGGATTTAGACCGGCGGGCTGGCCTCTTCGTTGAGCCTAGGTGGGGCGACGACATTTTGATGTCCCGAGCTGGGCATGACCCAGGAAAGTGTGTCCGCTCGGAGGTATCAAGCATGTTGGGGAATGTGGTGCACCCCTGCAGGGAAGAACTTATCTATTCGAATAGTCGTGTCCACGGTAACAGGACGACTTGGAGTTGTACATTTACCTACTACAACTAAAATTATGACTTTAAATTGAAATGAATGTTGGCTCCGAGATTGCTTTCTCGCGGGGAGCCAAGGAAGAATCTCTGGGCATGGTTACTTAATAAAATTGCTACAATAATATGACTATATATGAGCTACCAGTCTACTCTCTTCTAATGCTGCAAGATGATGAAGATGCTAGTCTTCAATAGGACTAGGCCTTCCCCCTATTCTTGCTTTATGCAGTTAGCCCAGATATAACCCCATTCCTTGATAACGATCCATACTTAGCATAGTTTTGATGTCAGTCTTGCGAGTACTTTGGATGAGTACTCACTGCTGTTTTGCTTTCTCTTTCCCCCTCGATACGATTCTGCGTTCAGACAACGGAGCCCAGGAGATGGAGTATGCCGGAGACGACTACTACACCACCGCAGGAGCCTAGTACTACATGGAGGCGGCCCTCGACCAGCAGTAGGATAGGAGGTTCCCAGGCAGGAGGCCTCGCCTCTTTCAATCCGTTGTTATGTTTGTGCTAGCCATCTTAAGGCAAAACTTGTTTAACTTATGTCTGTACTCAGATATTATTTGCTTCCACTGACTCGTGCTTGTCGAGCTTTGTATTCGAGCCCTCGAGGCCCTTGGCTTGTAATATGATGTTGTATGACTTTAATTTGTGTCTAGAGTTGTGTTGTGATATTGATTAGTGAGTCCGTAATCTTGGTCATACGGATTGCGTGTATGTTTAGCGTACGGTCGAAATTGGGGGCATCACAAGTTGGTATCAGAGCCGACTACTTGTAGGTAGCCCCCTTTCCAACTCCTTGGCCGAAGTTGAGTCTAGTCATTGAAAAACTTTCCTAACATAGTTGTGTGGCTTACGGGCCCACATCTCAATCGGGTGGTATTAGGATCTTTTATTCCTCGTCTATACTCGGGGTTCTGATCTCTCTTCTATTTCGGGTTAAAGATTTTATTAACTCTAACTCTAGGTTCTCGTAACTACTTCCCCCGGAGAGCCCCTCATTCCATATGATGGCTTGATTCATCAGAAGACTCCGAAGATACACTCTGATGTTCACCCGAGAACTTGTGCTCGTCGATTTTGCGATTTCCTTCCATCGCCAACCCCTGCGGATAACTCCTCATCATTATCGAGGATTCATTCATCCCCAGTTGTTCTTGTCTTTCACAAAATTCTTCGAAACGCTATTCGGTCTTCCCAAATCCTGAGCAGCCTATTGCTTTTGACTTTTCTCACCTGCTTACATGGTGGTTATTTCCATATGTCAAGCAATATCCATTAGAATCCTATGTTATTTCATTTGATTTTATTGATTCAATCTATGTGTGGATGCACACAGTCATCAGTTGTTTATCATAAATTATCCGTCTGGCTCAAATGCCTTTCTAAACATGAGTTGGTTCTTGACAAATCAACCTTGATTGACTGCCCATCTAAGTTCTTTCATCTTACTTCTATTTGATCGGAGCATCAATTTCCGATACACCAATTTGGAAATCTTAATTCCTTTGGTTATTTAAGCATCAAACTATTGGATGTTCTATAATCTAGTGCCTTGCATTCTTTCTCCCTCTAATTGAGTACCGATACTCACATCAGGTCCTTTGTGGACCACTAGACCCATTGTTGGGTTATTATCTGATAGCATCCTTCACATTCAAAATTATTGTGATGTTCTTCCCCTGATACATGATGCCATTGGTAATGGTGCCTTCTCCCTCTAATAAGTTGTATCCTATGCTTTTGTCAGCCATGCTCTATTTTCAAGCATGTGTTAATTACTCTTGAAGCTTGTGGTATGTATTCCTAAGATGCCCTGATGGGTTGGACCTATGCCTCCCCTAATTCATGTGAACCCGCCAGTTTTCACGTGTCATACTTTTCTGGTGTTTTTCCAGATAATCTTTCAAAACTATAACTTCACCAAAGGCGAGGTGTAAATGGAAGGTGATGCATTGATGAAGTGGGAGTCGACCTTGAACCTTGTGTTCATGCCCATGGAAACAATGTTGATCTTATCATAGAAACTTCTCGTTTCAATAATCATGCAATGTATGATTTGATCTTGTATCTTTGATCTTGTCCTTCGCAATCACGATTCCACCCATGTTGTTCTACTTTGATTTCATTCTCAGACAAGTTAAAGTGTCTGTCTTCCACAAATCAACACACTAGTCTAACCTCTATTCTGATCTACCTCTGAGTTTTAACCATGGTATCTTGTTAAATATCATGGAGCTTTATAACTTCTTATGAGCTCCTCATCAACTAGGATATTTCATTGATTCTAGTTTCCTCGTGTTCTGAGTTGTTGGAAAATCAAGGATACCGATATATGAATCAGGTACGCATTGCGATTCAACAAACTCTTAGTAATCTTGTTTGGTTATGAGTTGTACTCGATCATGTCATCCCAAACTGTTAAGTGCTGAAGCCAGTTATATGCATTGAATGCATTAAATGATCCACCTCTTGAAGGGATTAAAAACATTCCGGTTGTCCGGGATTTCCAAGATGTTTTTCCAGAAGAACTTCGAGGGATTCCCCCTGCTAGAGATGTTGAGTTTGTCATCGACTTGGTACATGGTACCACTCCTATAGCCAAGCGTTCCTATAAGATGCCTCCTCATGAACACCTTGAACTGAAACAAGAAATCAATGATTCGCTTTGTCAAAGGTTCATTCATCCAAGTTCCTCTGCTTGGGGAGCACCTTCTCTATTTTTCAAGAAGAAGGATGGTACGAATAGATTGGTCCAAGATTATCGCCCCATCAACCAAGCAACGATTCAAAACAAATATCTGCTACCTCGGATCAACAATATGTATGATCAACTTGCTGGTTCACCAGTATTTTCAAAACTCGACTTGAGGTTGGGTTACCATCAGATCCGGGGTCATGAAGAGATATTCCCATTTCCCACGCGCATCGTCACTTCGTCCTTAGCCAGCCTTCGTCTATTCCGTACTTCCTATTTTGAGTTGCAAATGTGAGCAACCGAACATGTATCAAATATCCATGCACTACAGCGAGAGTTAGTAAGGTACACATCAATAACATGTATATCATATATACCTTGTTAGGTGTTGGTCGCCTTCTTATCATCCAGATACTTGGGGCAGTTCTGCTTCTAGTGACTAGTTCCCTTGCAATGAAAGCACTCATTTTCTGGCTTGGGTCCAATCTTGGGTTTCTTCATGGGAGGGGCAACTTCTTTGCCACTCTTCTTGGAGTTACCCTTCTTGACCTTGCCGTTCTTCTTGAAACTAGTGGTTTTATTGACCATCAACACTTGATGCTCTTTTTGGATTTTATACTCAGCGATTTTTAGCATCACAAATAGTTCGGTGACTGACTTGTTCATCCCACGCATGTTATAGTTCTTCACGAAACTCTTGTGTCTACGTGGCAATGATTGAAGAACTCTATTTGTGATTGCCTCCGGTAGAAGGGGCATCCCTAACTAAGCCAGACGGATCGAATACCCAGACATTCTGAGTATATGTTCACTGATAGACCCATTCTCCTCCATCTTGCAAGCATAGAACTAATCGCAGGTCTCATACCTCTCGATCCAGTCATTATTCTCAAAGATAAACGTCAACTCCTGGAACATCTCATATGCTCCATGACGTTCAAAATATCTTTAAAGTCCTGGTTCTAAGCCATACAACTTGCACATTGAACTATTGAGTAATCTCCAGAACGTGCCTCCCAAGCATTCTTAACGTCTTCGGACAACACGGGAGCGGGTGGATCATCAAGCGGTGCATCAACGACATAAGCCTTCTGGGAATCCGTGAGGATAATCCTCAAATTACGGGCACAGTCTACAAAGTTAGTTCCATCATCTTTCAACTTGGCTTTCTCTAGGAACGCATTAAAATTCTGGGGAAAGACTGCGCGAGCATTGATCTACAACATAAATTTGCAAAGGTTACTGAGACTATTGTTCAAGATAATGAGTTTAGTTAATCAAATTACTAAAAAAGCTTCCACTCAAATTGACATCCCTCTGGTCATATGAGTGATACATGATCCAAATTCACCAACCCAAGTCCGATCATCATGTGAGATGAGGTGGTTTCAATGGTGAACATCGTCATGTTGATCATATCTACTATACGACTCATGTACGACCTTTCGGTCTCTTGTGTTCCGAGGCATCGAGTGTTTTGCACGTGCAACACTGGTTGCAGCCGTTGTATGTGAACGTAGAGTCTATCACACCCGATCATCACGTGGTGTCTCGACACGACGAACTTTCTCAATGGTGCACACTCGGGGAGAACACAATTTTATCTTGAAATTTTAGTGAGGAATCACCTTATAATGCTAAAGTCGTCCTAAGCAAAACAAGGTGCATAAAAGAATTAACATCACATGCAAATCATAAGTGACATGATAGACATGATATGGCCATGAATTTGTGCTTTTGATCTCCATCTACAAAGCACCAACATGATCTCCATCGTCACCGGCATGACACCATGATGTCCATCAATGTGTCACCATGAGGTTGTCGTGCCAACTGTCGCTTCTACGATGATTGCTAACTCATAGCAATAAAATAAAGCAAAACGACGAAAATAATTAAAGACAACCCTATGGCTCCTGCCGGTTGCCGTACTCATCGATATGCAAGTCATGATATTCTATACAAAACATGATCATCTCATACATCACATATATCTCATCATGTAATTGTCCATATCACATCACAACATACCCTGCAAAAACAAGTTAGACGTCCTCTAATTGTTGTTGCATGTTTTACGTGGTTGCTATGGGTATCTAGCAAGAACAATTCTTACCTACGCAAAAACCACAACGGTAATACACAAATTGCTATTCAACCTTCTCAAGGACACCTTTGTCAAATCCGATCCAACTAGAGTAGGAGAGACAGACACACGCCAACCATCTTTATGCAACAAAGTCACATGTTAGTCGATGGTACCGGTCTCTCGTAAGCATACGACTAAGGTTGGTTCGGGCCGCTTCATCCCACAATACCACCGAATCAAGAAAAGACCAAGGGAGGAAGCAATGTGAGGATCAACACCCACAAACTCCTTTGTGTTCTACTCATGATCTCATCTACACATAGATCTAGCTCTGATACCACTGTCGGGGAACATTTCGTGGGAAAAAAAATTCATATGCTTCACCACGATCAATCTAGGAGATGAGAATCTATGAGAGGAGACATCGGATCCACATACCCTTGTAGATCGCTAAGCAAAAGTGTTAAGAAACGCGGTTTATGTAGTCGGACATCTTCATGATCCAAATTGCAAGCCGTCCCGCGATCCAATCACGATCTAGCGCCAAACGGACGTCACCTTCGTGTTCAGCACACGTAGAGCTTGATGACGTCCTCGCCTTCTTGATCCAGCAAGAGGGGCAAAGTAGTAGATGGGTTCCGGCAACATGACGACATGGTGATAGTGGTGGTGAAGAACAATCTCCACATTGCTTCGCCAAGCACAATGGAAACTATGATGGAGGATAAACTAGAGGGGCTGGGTTGCCAGCACATGGCTTGGGGAATTCTTGATGTGTTCTGGGTGCTAGACCTACACCTCTATTTATATGTTGAGCCCTGGGGGTCGAAACTTGGAGAAAGAGCCTCCTCAAAGTCGGTTTGGCCCGCAAGGCAAGAGTCCTCCTCGGACTGCAGGACCAGATGCCAGGGTCCTCGACGTCTATCCCCAGACGCCATGGTTCCTCATGTCTAGCCCTTGGCCTCCACAAAACTCCTTTTGCACCTTCCTAAAGCCTCGTGGTCTTTACCCCTTGGCCCAAATAAAGTGTTCACGTACCCGAACATTTTGGGAAACATCCGAAACCCCTTCCAGTGAATTCTGGAACCCTTCCGAAGACCAAACACTATTATCCCATACATCTATCATTACCTCTAGACTATTCCGGAGCTGTTCGTCATATCCAAGATCTCATACGGGACTCCGAACAACTTTTGGTCACCAACATAATAACTCAACTATACTTGTATCGTCACCAAACGTTAAGTGTGTAGACTATGCGGGTTCGAGAACTATGCAAACATGACCGAGACACCTCTACGGTCAATAACCAATAGCGGAACCTGGATGCCCATATTGGTTCCTACATATTCTATGAATATCTTTACCAGTTGAACCTCTATGTTAAGGATTCAGTTAATCCCGTATGTTGTTCCCTTTGTTCTTCGGTATGTTACTTGCCCGAGATTCGATCGTTGGTATCTCCATACCTAGTTCAATCTTGTTATCGGCAAGTCTCTTTACTCGTTCAGTAATACAAGATCTCGTGGCTAAAACTTTAGTCACTTTGCTTGCAAGGCTTGTTGTGATGTCGTATTACTGAGTGGGCCCTGAGATACCTCTTTGTCACACGTAGTAACAAAACCCAGTCTTGATACATGCCCACTCAACAGACACCTTTGGAGCTACCTGTAGACCACCTTTATAGTCACTCAGTTATGTTGCGACGTTTGATACACACAAGGTATTCCTCCGATGTTAGTGAGTTGCATGATCTCATGGTCATAGGAATAAATACTTGACATGCAGAAAACTATAGTAATAAACTGACACGATCATATGCTATGTTCATAGTTTGGGTATTGTCCATCACATCATTCTCCTAATGATGCGATCCCGTTATCAAATGACATCTCATGTCTATGGCTAGGAAACCTCGACCATATTTGATCAACGAGCTAGCCTACTAGAGGCATACTAGGGACATAGTGTTGTCTATGTATCCACACAAGCATTTGAGTTTCGAATCAATACAATTATAGCATGGATAATAAAAGATTATCATGAACAAGGAAATATAATAATAACCATTTTATTAACGTATCTAGGGCATATTTCCAACAAGGAGGCCACAAGGGCCTTAGGAGTGGCTCGCCAGCCCCTAAGGGCCCATGCGGCTAGGATGTGGGAAAAGGAAAAAAACTCAAGTGGGGAAGGGATTCCAAGTAGGATTGTGTTGGAAATATGCCCTATAGGCAATAATAAAATGGTTATTATTATATTTCCTTGTTCATGATAATTGTTTATTATCCATGCTATAATTGTATTGACTGGAAACACATTGCATGTGTGGATACATAGACAACACTTTGTCCCTAGTGTGCCTCTAGTAGACTAGCTCGTTGATCAAAGATGGTCAAGGTTTCCTAACCATTGACATGAGATGTCATTTAATGTAGCGACCCGACCTGAAAGGCCAAGTCTCCGGTGTTTTCCGTACCATCCCAAGATCATGCTGGTACACACACGGTACATCAATGTATATATCAAAGGGAAATCACACAGCATTATATTAATCGCAATCTCATATAGAGTCCTTTATTACAATAAAAATTACAATAAAGTGGCTAAAGGCCAACTCATGAGAATATCTAAATCTTGCGGAAGCGTCGAAGGTAGATGAGTCCATCTGACTCCAAGGGCATCTCACTGAGCCTAGAACGCGTCCTCACTCCTGGTCGGAAAAATACTCTGCAACATGATACGTTGCAGCCGTGTAGGTCAGCATATGGAATATGCCGGCAAAGTCACAAGAGAGGGGTGAAAATAATCAGCTAGTCTATATGCTTATATGGCAGGTGGTGGTGTAAGTTTTGCGTAAAGCCAAGTTTTTCCTACATCGAAGGGGGTTAAGCAAAATATTACTAAGCTGGTTGATTAATGAGATGGTTCCACCAACCAAATTCTCATACCCAAAATTATTAAATACCCACATCATCATATTATTGGTGTTGAGAGTTCCGGAAGTTCCAATTCCTTTGGCTCAAGTCGTCCATGACCGTGGACACGGCTAATCGATTAGGTTTTGTACTCTGCAGAGTTTTGCACACGTTCCCCACAAGATTTGGTCGCCTCCGTTTGATTTCTCGCACTTCAGGGTGTTTGAGAAACGGATGACCAAAACATGGTCTTCCAAAGGGTTTCCCTGCGACTCTGACGATGCCCATCCTTTCCTACCGTTCTTCTACCTCTCGTAGCACCGCCTGTCCAGAGTTACCACGATATCCAACCAAGCCAGAGCCCATAATGACTTGTGGCTGTGCAGGTAAGCCTTGGGTCTTGAAGCACCCATCCATCCCTTTGTGCCTGGGTGGACCTTTCCGCATGAATACTGGCCATCTCCAGCATCACCTAGGCTAACCACTGGTTTCTCCAGGGCGCCGTTCAACCATCATCCACCCAGAGGTATGTTGAAAACTTGGAGTATTGAAATCTTGATCATTATGTAGGTCTTGAAATTATTAACTCTCTCAACTCTCATGAATCACACAACCAACCCCGTCTACTAATAGCATAGCAAAAAGTAAAACAACGTTCCCGGGGCCAATGTTGTCAAAGGGGTTGAGAGAGGTATCTACCACACGATACTACTACTATGTAACCAAGTTTCCAACTAACCTATCTTGCATGCAACTGGGGAGATGGTAGAACTAATGCATATAAAACATGGGTAAAACATGATCAAAGTGACTTGCCTGATTGATGATCTTCGTACGTGAGTGACTCTAAGTAACAGGCTTCGCACTCCGGATAATCTAACGAAACAAACAATGCACTCAAATAAGCATACAATCAAAATATTGTAGCTAACACACACACACAACAAGGAACTAGTAAACAATTGAAACAAACAATGCACAAGTCATAAGTAAGAAAACACATAAAGTTTTGTTTTCCAAAGGAGATGATGAAAACACTACTACATAATAAAACTATTTTGAAATAGCAAAACAATTGTTGACAGCAAGGAAAACAATAGAATATTTTATTAATAAACAGAATAATCAATTTAAGCTTGTTGGGAAAAGTTTAGTGAAGTTTATACAAGTTTTGATAAACACTATATGAATCAACTATAGTTATATTAACAAAAGAATGTAAAACTAAACTTATAATTTGTTAACAAAACATGTTCTTGACAGAAAAATAATTTACTATTAAATCTGTCTTAGAAAACAGAAACAAAATATAGAAAACTTTGTTTGAAAACAAACTATTACTAGTTAGTTGTTTTAGTCAAATTAAGCCTAATTGAAAAGAAATTTTGATTCCTATGTTAAATAAAATTAAACTAAGCAAATTTATATTTTTATTAACATTAAGTGAAAACACTAAATATTTACTAACAGAACCTAATAAACAATAAAACCAAATTCTAAATCAAACTAATCAAAATTAAGTTTATAAAACTATAGTATAATAATAAGCAGATTCTGTTTTTGGGTAAAACAGTAATCAAATATATCATGAAAATCCTCAAACTATACCTGAAGATAGTCCTAACTAATACCAAACAGTAGCAAAAAGATTCATATCAAAATCTATTTTCAAACTCTAGTTATTCAGATTTGAAGATTTTAAGCAAATTTGATTCAATTCAAATTTTATAGTTCAAATTTGCAATTTAAAAGTACAGGGTGAAACTACATGAAAAATGTGAGCTATTGCAAAAAGAATCAACTCAAAACACTAAATAGATTAAAAGATATAAGCAAAACAAAATTGGAAAACATTCTGTTAATTAAAACAAAAACAGAAAATAAAAAAAAATATACGTCGGTCAGGGGGCTACGTGGCGTGATCCGATTGGCTAAGGGGGGCGTGCGGTAGGTGAATTAGAGCGGACGACCGATCGATAGAAGATACCGGTTCGGTTTAAGTTTGTTCTAATCTGGGACGTTGATTCGGGATCCGACGGTCGAGGGGGCTTACAGGGAGGAGGTTGCCGGCGCGGGGTACTCCGGCGAGTCCGGTAGCGGCGACGGCGTCGGCGAGGTATTCCGGTGGTCAGGGAAGAAGGGGAAGTGGTCCGGGCGACGGGGACGGTCCTCCGGAGGCGATTGGTGGCGACGACGAGGCGAATGATGGTCGGAGGTGGTGGCTACGGTCGACGGCGACTTCCGGTGGTGGTGGAACTCCGACGAGCAATCGACGGCGTCTCGGCGAGAGAGAGAAGGGGGCTCGGGGGGAAATGGATGCGGGGCAGTGGGGCTCTTATATAGACGCTTGGGGGGGTGCGGGGAGGAGAGAGGGGAGAGATCCGGTGAGGGGGGGAGCGACCGGCGTCGGGTCCGGCGCGCGCGGGGGAGGGAGAAGACGACCGTTCGAAGCAACGGTCGGTCGGGGGTGGGGTCCAGCGTCAGAGAGAGAGAGAGGGGAGTGAATGCGCTCGGTCGGCCGACCGGTAACGGTTTCGGCTTTTAAAGCCGGTGGGCCGGCCCGTTTAATACCGGAAACGGTTACCGTTTCTTTTTAATAATTTCCAAAGACATTCAAAAGCTTTTAAAGCATTCGAATCGTTTATAAATATAGGGGTATTATATATCAAAATTAACAGAATAATAAATGCTATTTAATGAACATTTCTATTCTGTCATTTGAACACTTTGAAAAAAATATTATTTCAGAAATATCCTAATTGTTTTTAAACCCTTTTTGCAAATATTTTCAAAATAACTCCTGGTTATTTTTGTTCAAATAATTCACCAATTTGACCCTGGTGTGGAGTGTCATGTTCCTCCTCTCTTATTTTGAACATTTAACCAAAATTTCAAATAGAGGAAGCAACATAGGGAAAAGTAGAAGGGGACTTTCTGAAAACCAGAAAAGGCATTTCAACTATTTCATACAATCAAGCAATGATGATAATAGATGCATAGCTATATTCATAACATTCCAAAATGAAATTTTGGGATGTTACATTTAATAATGGGATCACATCATTAGGAGAATTATGTGACGGACAAGACCCAAACTATAAACGTAGCATTTGACCGTGTCAGTTTATTGCTACAGTTATTGCATGTCAAGTATCTGTTCCTATGACCATGATATCATGCAACTCACTAACACCGGAGGAGTACCTTGTGTGTATAAAATGTCGCAACATAATTGGGTGACTATAAAGGTGCTCTACAGGTATATCCGAGGGTGTTTGTTGAGTTGGCATGCATCAATATTGGGATTTGTTACTCCGTGTGACGGAGAGGAATCTCACGGCCCACTCGGTAATACAACATCACAACAAGCCTTGCAAGCAATGTGACTAAGTGTTATCCATAGGATCTTGTATTATGGAACAAGTAAAGAGACTTGCCGGTAACGAGGTTGAACTAGGTATACAGATACCGACGATCGAATCTCGGGCAAGTAACATACCGAAGAACAAAGGGAACATCATACGGGATTAACTGAATCCTTGACATAGAGGTTCAACCAATAAAGATCTTCGTATAATATGTAGGAATCAATATGGGCATCCAGGTCCCGCTATTGGTTATTGACCGTAGAGGTGTCTCGGTCATGTCTACATAGTTCTCGAACCCCAGGGTCTGCACACTTAAGGTTCGGACGTCACGAGGAGCTCTGGAATAGTCTGGAGGTAAATATTGATATATAGGAAAGTGGTGTTTGAACTCCGGAAAAGTTTCGGGCATTTCCGGCAGTGTACCTGGAGTGACGAATGGGTTTCGGGGGACCACCAATTGAGGACCACACACCCCAAGGGGCCACATGGGCCTTAGAGGTGGCGCACCATCCCCTGGTGGGCTGGGAAGCCAGCCCATAATGCCCTATGTGCAAGGGGAAGAGGAGGAGGAGTGGGGGCCAAGTAGGAAAGGAGTCCTACTAGCAGTCCACCTCCCTTGTGGGAGGTGGACTCCTCCCCTTAGCCTTCGGCCGAAGCCCTCCTTGTAGGAGGGGCAAGGCTGCCTCCTCTCCCCTCCCTCCTATATATACTAGAGGATTTTGAGGGAAGCGCTAACACTAATTGCCACGTGTTGCCCTCTTCTTCCTCTAGATCTGTTTCTCCTCTAGATTAGTTCTGCGGTGCTTAGGCGAAGCCCTGTAGGATTAGTTCACCAGCACCGCCACCACGCCGTTGTGCTGCCGGAGAACTCATCTACCTCTCTGCTCCCTCTTGCTGGATCAAGAAGGCGGAGATCGTCATCGAGTTGTACTTGTGCTGAACGCGGAGGTGCCGTCTGTTCGGCGCTAGATCGGAAGGACCGTGATCAAGATCACGAGATGCTCGGCGATTTGGATCACGAAGACGGTCAACTACATCAACCGCGTTTCTTAACGCTTCCCGCTTAGCAACCTACAAGGGTATGTAGATCCACTCTCCCTCTTGTAGATGCTCATCACCACGGATAGAGATTGCATGTGCGTAGGATTTTTTTCCCATGCAACGTTCCCCAACAGTGGCATCATGAGCTAGGTCTGTGTGTAGATGAGATCTTGAGTAGAGCACAAATGATTTTGTGGGCGTTGATGCTTATATTGCTTCCTCCCTTGGTCGTGTTTTGGTTCAGTGGTATTGTGGGATGAAGCGGCCCGGACCAACCTTACTCGTACGCTTATGAGAGACCGGTTCCATCGACTAACGTATAACTTCGTTGGACAAAGATGGCTGGCGGGTGTCTATTTCTCCTACTTTAGTTGGATCAGATTCGACAAAGGAGGTCCTTGAGAAGGTTGAAAAGTAACTTATATATCACCGTTGTGGTTTTGCGTAGGTGAGAATAGTTCTTGCTAGATACCCATAGCAGCCACGTAAAACTTGCAACAACAATTGGAGGACGTGTAACTTGTTTTTGCGGGGTATGTTGTGATGTGATATGGCCAATTACATGATGAGATATATGTGATGTATGAGATGATCATGTGTTGTATAGAATATCACGACTTCCATGTCGATGAGTACGGCAACCGACAGGAGCCATAGGGTTGTCTTTAATTATTGTATGACCTACGTGTCAATCATTAAGCGCTATGCAATGCTTTACTTTATCACTAAGCGATAGCAATAGTAGTATGAACATGGAGGGCGCGACAACTCCGATGGCGACACAATGATGGAGATCATGATGATGGAGATCATGGTGTTATGTCGGTGATGATGAAGATCATGCCGGTATTTCAGGATGGAGATCAAAAGCACAAGTTCATGGCCATATCATGTCACTTATGATTTGCATGTGATGTTAATCCTTTTATGCACCTTGTTTTGCTTAGGACGACGGTAGCATTATAAGGTGATCCCTCACTTAAAAATTTCAAGATAAATTGTGTTCTCCCCGAGTGTGCACCATTGTGAAAGTTCGTCGTGTCGAGACACCATGTGATGATCGGGTGTGATAGACTCTACATTCACATACAACGGGTGCAAGCCAGTGTTGCATGTGCAGAACACTCGGGTTAAACTTGACGAGCCTAGCATGTACAGACATGGCCTCTGAACGCAAGAGACCGAAAGGTCGAACAAGAGTCATATAGTAGATATGATCAACATGATGATGTTCACCATTGAAACCACCTCAACTCACGTGATGATCAGACTTGAGTTGGTGAATTTGGATCATGTATCACTCACATGACCTGAGGGATGTCAATTTGAGTGGGAGCTTTAGTAATTTGATTAACTAAACTCATTATCTTGAACAATAGTCTTAGTAACTTTGCTTATTTATGGTGTAGATCAATGGCTCGCGGAGTAGCACCCCTGAATTTTAATGCATTCCTAGAGAAAGCTAAGTTGAAAGATGATGGAAGTAACTTTGTGGACTGGGCCCGTAATCTGAGGACTATCCTCATGGCTTCCCAGAAGGCATATGTCCTTGATGCACCGCTTGGTAACCAACCCGTAGACATGTCATCCGGTGTGCAATATTTGTATGGCTTAGAACCGGGACTTCAAAGACATTTTGAACGTCATGGAGCATATGAGATGTTCCAAGAGTTAAGTTTATCTTTAAGAAGAAGGTATATATGACAAGAAGGCGGCAAACAACAAACAAGGTATATATGATATACATGTTATTGATGTGTACCTTACCAACTCTTGTTGTAGTGCCTGGATATTTGATATCGGTTCGGTTGCTCACATTTGCAACTCAAAGCAGGAACTACGGAATAGACAAAGGTTGGCAAAGGACAAAGTGACAATGCACGTGGGAAATGGTTCCAAGGTTGATGTGATCGCCGTCGGCATGCTCTCTCTTCGATTACCATCGGGATTAGTGATGAACCTGAATAATTGTTATTTAGTGCCTGCGTTAAGCATGAACATTATATCTGGATCCTGTTTATTGTGAGACGGTTACTCATTTAAATTTGAGAATAATGGTTGTTCTATTTATATGAGTAATATCTTTTATGGTCATGCACCCAATGTGAGGGGTTTATTCATAATGAATCTTGATAGTGATGATACACATGTCCATAACATTGATGACAAAAGATGTAGAGTTGATAATGATAGTACCACTTTCTTGTGCCACTACTGTTTGGGTCATATTGGTGTAAAATGCATGAAGAAGCTCCATGTTGATGGACTTTTGGAGTCACTTGATTTTGAATCACTTGACACATGTGAACCATGCCTCATGGGCAAGATGACTAAAACGGTGTTCTCTGGAACTATGGAACGGGCGAGTGACTTCTTGGAAATCATACATACTAATGTGTGCGGTCCAATGAACATTGCGATGCGCGGTGGATATCGTTATTTTCTCACCTTCACTGATGACTTAAAGTAGATATGGGTATATTTACTTAATGAAATACAAGTCTGAAGCGTTTGAAAGTTCAAGCAATTTCAGAGTGAAGTTGAGAATCATCGTAACAAGAAGATTAAATTCCTGCAATCTGATAGAGGAGGTGAATATCTAAGTTATGAGTTGGCAGTCACTTAAGACAGTGTGGAATTGTTTCACAATTGACACCGCGTGGAATAACACATCATAATGGTGTGTTCGAACATCGTAATCGAACGTTATTAGATATGGTGCGTTCTATGATGTCTCTTGCCGATTTGCCACTATCGTTTTGGGGTTATGCATTAGAGACAATTGTATTCACTTTAAATAGGGCACCATCGAAATCTGTTGAGACAATGCCATATGAACTGTGGTTTGGCAAGAAGCCAAAGTTGTCGTTTCTTAAAGTTTGGGGATGTGATGCTTATGTCAAAAAGCTTCAGCCTGGAAAGATGGAACCCAAAGCAGAGAAACACGTCTTCGCAGGATACCCAAAAGAGACGGTTGGGTATACCTTCTATCTCAGATCCGAAGGGAAAGTGTTTTTCCTCTAAGAATGGAACATTTCTTGAGAAAGAGTTTCTCTCGAAAGAATTGAGTGGGAGGAAAATAGAACTTGATGAGGTTATCGAACCTTTACTTCAAATAGAGAGTAGCACAGTGCAGAAAGATGTTTCTGTAGAGCCTGCATCGGTTGAAGAGGAAGTTGATGATGATGATCATGAAGCATCGGATCAAGTTACTATTGAACCTCGTAGGTTGACAAGGGCGCGTACTGCTCCTGAGTGGTACGGCAACCCTGTCTTAGAGGTCATGTTGTTAGACAACGATGAACCTACAAGCTGTGGAGAATTGATGGTGGGCCCAAATTCCGAGAAATGGTTAGAGGCCATGAAATACGAGATGGGATCCATGTATGAAAAGAAAGTATGGACTTTGGAAGTATTACCTGAAGGGCGAAAGGCCATTCAGAACAAATGGATCTTTAAGAAGAAGATGGACGCGGACGGTAATGTCACCGTCTATAAAGCTCGACTTGTGGCAAAGGGGTTTTCACAAGTTCAAGGAGTTGACTAAGATGAGACCTTCTCACCCATAGCGATGCTTAAGTCCGTCAGAATCATGTTAGCAATAGTTGCATATTTCGACTATGAAATTTGGTAGATGGATGTCAAAAGAGCATACCTTAACGGTTTCCTTGAGGAAGAGATGTATATGATGCAACCGGAAGGTTTTGTCGATCCAGAGAATGCTGACAAAGTTTGCAAACTCCAGCGGTCCATTTATGTACTGGTGCAAGCATCTCGGAGTTTAAATAAGCGCTTTGATGAGGTGATCAAAGCGTTTGGGTTTATACAACTTTATGGAGAAGCTTGTATTTACAAGAAATTGAGTGGGAGCTCTATAGCGTTTCTAATATTATATGTGGATGACATATTGCTGATTGGAAACAATATAAAAATGCTGGAAAGCATGAAGGAATATTTGAACAAGAGTTTTTCAATGAAGGGCATGGGAGAAGCTGCTTTCATATTAGGCATTAAGATCTATAGAGATAGATCGAGACGCTTGATGGCACTTTCAAAAAGAACATACCTTGATAAAGTTTGGAAGAAGTTCAAAATGGATAAGTCCAAGAAGGGGTTCTTTCCTGTGTTACAAGGTGTGAAGTTGAGTAAGACTCAATGCCTAGTGACTGCAGAAGATAGAGAGAAGATTAGTGTCTTCCCCTATGCTTGAGCCACAGGCTCTATCATGTATGCGATGCTATGCACAAGACCCGATGTCAGCCTTACCATAAGTTTGGCCAGAAGGTTTCAGAGTTATCTTGGAATGGAGCACTAGATGGCGGTTAAGAATATCCTTAAGTACCTGAAAAGGACTATGGAAATGTTTCTCGTTTATGGAGGTGATCAAGAGCTCTTCTGTAGGATCGAGAGAGGGGTGTCTAGAGGGGGTGTGAATAGACTACTAGTAGGAATTTAAAACCTAACCTTTCCCAAGTTGATTGGTTGGCTGATTTTAACAATTTTAGCAAGTCTAACAGCCCTACACATGCATGTCTACAAGTATGGCAGTGGAAAGTAAAGACATTGCACATGTAAGTAAAGAGATGTGGTAGGAAGATCAAATGCAATAGGAGATGCAAGGATTTTTTCCCGTGGTTCCGATAGGTGGTGCTATTGTATGTCCATGTTCATGGAGTCTTCAACCCATGGAGGGTAACGGTCGCGAGAGTCCACGGAGGGCTCTACCAACGGAGGGTTCCATGAAGAAGCAACCTTGACTATTCCATGCGGCTTTCGTCCACGAAGGACTAGCCTCACTATGGGTAGATCTTCACGAAGTAGGCAATCTCCTTGCCCTTACAAACTTCTTGGTTCACTCCACAACACGAAGTAGGAGGCTCCCAAGAGACACCTAACCAATCTAGGAGGCACCACCCTCCAAACAGTAATAGGCTCGGTAATGACGACGAACTCCTTGCTCTTGTGCCTCAGGATGATAGACTCCTCAACACACAATCACTCTCTCATAGATTTGGCTTGGTACAAGAGATGGGATTGGTGGAAAGTAGCTTGGGGAGGCTAGAAATCAAGATACATATGGTTGGAGTGGAAGATCTTGACCTCAACACAAGGGTAGGTAGTTCTCTCTCAGAAAACTTAATAGGATAGGTATGGAATAGTTCCGAGTGCTTCTATTTCGAGTGGGTGGTGGTGAAGGGGTATATATAGGCATCCCCAAAAATCCAACCATTACACACAAAATGACCATCTCGGTGACACCGATGTGTAAATCTTGGTGGTACCGAAGTGACCAAAAGTGGCAACTTTTGAATCTCAAAGGGAACGATATACAATTCTCGGTTGCACTGACAAGGTGACCAACGGTCAGATTTGCCAATCTTGGTGACGCCGATTCACCATTTTCTGATGGACCAAAAATGTGAACTTGCATAACAGAATCTTGGCAACCCAACTCGGTGGCACCAAGTGTAGTGTCAGCTTCACCGAAGTGTTAGGGTTTGGCTGAGTCTGTCTAGGGTAGAATCGGTGGCACCGGGATAGGAATGTTGGTTGCACCGATTTTGCATATTTGGCTTAGGACAGACTTTGGTGGGAGAGTTTGTGGATGTTTTGGTGACTGTCACTTGTGCACGTTTGAGCATATTGTTCACCATCAAAACTGTTGGGGATATAATCCCGCGGTATGACCCGCCTAAAGGGGTCTGGGTTATAACTAACGGCTCATGAGCCGGCCCAAGAATGAGCCATGAGACTTACAGCCCAGGAAGATAGGTAGCTCATGGCGTAGGCTGCCAGGTGACAGAGAAGACCCGAGTGCGTAAGGCACCTGGAGGTAACTTGGCAGGGAAGATAGAGGAAGACTCAGATAGACAATGAGAGTCGGTTACAACTTGTATGACCTGGAGTCTTTACCTCCTATATAAAGGTAGACCCGGGGTGACTTAGAGATGAGGTGATCGAGAACTAGGTCAAGCTTTAGCTCTCTTGTAATCGATACAACAAGTAATACAAGCACAAGCAGGACGTAGGCTATTACCTCGCCTTGAGGGGCCGAACCTGGGTAAATTTGTGTCCTTCGTCCCAGCCAACCCCTTTGAGTCCATCACGTTAGCGATGGCCTCGAATCCAAGTCCGTTCACCTGGACATCTGTCATGATAAATCCACGATAGTTGGCGCCCACCATGGGGCTAACACTTGGTGGTGTTGAGTTCTCAAAGGGCTCTCTCCCGGGGCTTGAAGGATAGGTGGTCAGAAGGATCAGCAAGAGTCGTCGTAGCCGGCTCTACATCGACAATGCCGGCTGGGGGCTTGATGCTGAGTCCGTGGAGTATGGATTCTGGGTTCCTTTCGGCGGGATCCACGTCTTCATCGGAAAGGTTGATGGATCTACACCCGGGCAGGACGTCTGCACCGACATCATCGAGCCGGCTCGGCATCTGTAACCTGCGCGTAACATGCATCCTGCCCGTGCTAATCCGGGTCAGAAGCATGTCTTCATAGGCTTCACTCAAGGTACAGATCTGGAAGCTTCCGGGTCACAGGAAACTCTTGTCTATTCAGAGGACGAATCTTCAAGTGGAGAAACGGAGTCGGTATACCAGCTCCGCAGCGGTGGCCTTGGGGGCTACGGCGACATCTGCCCTGAGTCAGATCGCTCTGAGTCGGGTGATCTTGGGCTTCCGGTTCATGCTGCCGTATTCATGGCGGGGTCAGCCCCAGGCACGAGTAGTATAGCCGCGGGAGCCGCCACCTCGGGTGATAACCTGCCACCATCGACTCAAGTTCTTGTGGAGCTAATGGACGAGCTCGCGGCTTTAATGGCCACTGAGGTCACACCAGATAATCAAGCAGCTCGGAATTTAGAGATCGCAAGGATCAAAGGCCGAATGATAGAGGAACGCCAAAGGATGGCTGAGCTAAAGATCCAGATGGAAGAAGAGGCAGAACGTATCAAGGCAAATGCTTTCCGTCTAGGGCTGGAGCAAATATCAGCAGTAGCGGTACATCGGAGGAGGCATCAATCCCGTCTACCAGAGCGCTATGAAGCAAGGAACCTCTTCAACACTCCTGGCACGTGGCGAGTAACAGACGCGCCCGAAAGCCGCCCGACGGAGCGACCATCGACTCATCTGACCCGGCGTAACCAAGCTTCACTTGAGGGCTTTCCAACGCCGGCGGGTCATTATTCTAACACAGCCGAGAATATGGTGGCAGCGGCCACCCGGCTTGAGACGATTCCTATCCCGGATGAAGCACCCTTTGCGGAGGATGTGCGGAACGCCATCGGGTACATGTAGAAGGCCGTGGCCTAGCAGGAGAAATATACTCATAGTCAGAGCCGTATGCATTCAACCCCTCTCCCCAGCCACAGCTTTAGCCGGCACTACGAGTCACTAGCAGGTTCCAGCAGCAACCGACACAGAGAGATTCCGGCGGGTCACCGGCCGGGTAGAGATACGCCAGCATTTGTAAACCATGCGGGAAGCCCGCAAGAGGCGCCAGCTAGGCCGGCTTGCCAGGAGCCCGTGCCTTTTGTTTCGGTAGGGGCAGGAGTAAACTCCAGGATGGTAGGGCTGCCGTGTTTGTCACCGGCTCTGCGGAGCGAACGGTTGCCGAAAGACTTCAAAGGGCCCCGGAAGGTCCCAAATTATACCGTTGATTTACCCCCGGAGGCCTGGGTGGAAAGTTATGAACTGGCCATGGAGATGCTGGATGTCAGTGAGGCGGTTTGTGCCAAGTATTTTGTCATGATTCTTGAAGGCCCAGCTCGCACGTGGCTAAAGGGGTTACCACCTAACACCATCAATACGTGGGCAGAGCTAAGGGTCCGGTTCATTAAAAACTTTCAGGGGACATGCAAGCAGCCTATGACCATTGTGGATCTTGATCACTATGTCCAACAGGAGAACGAGTCGGCCCATCATTGGGTACAGCGGGTCTCGACAATCATCCACTCATCGGAGCAGATCACAGCGGCCCAAGCGATGCTGATCTTGGAGAAGAACTGCCACTTTGTTCCTCTGAAGCAGAAACTTGGCCGGCTCAAACGTACATGTCAAGACATGGGAGAGCTCATGACGGCTCTCACGAAATATGCTGACTCTGACAGCACGAAGGATCCGGGTTCTGATGCTGAGAAGGCTGGCCAAGGTAAGAAGAGCAATCAAGGCAAGGGTGCAGCAAACAATGGTAGCCAGAGCAAGCGTAGGAATCCAAAGGCCGGGTCAGAGCTGGTGGCTAATACAAACATCCAGCAGAATTACCCCAAAGGCAATAGGAGGTTCAGATCGCCCTTTGGAAAGGATAACTCTTCCTCGAACATGGAGGAGTTACTTAAGCGATCTTGTCCAAATCACAGTTTGCCTGATAAGCCGGCAAACCACACATGGGAGAATTGCAATTTCATGCAGAAGTACAAGCGGTATTTCACACAACCTAACAATCGAGATGGTGGCCCGCCAGGCGGCTCAGGACATGGCGGGGCAGGAGCTGGGTTTGGTTTCGGCGGCTCATGATCCAGTCATCCGGGTCAGGATAATCAGGGGAGACACCAGCCGCATTCTGGTAACAATAATCAACAAAAACAACAACAATGTAATCAGTCTGGTTATCAGAGTAATCTGAAGCAGCTCAGCTCCGTGCAATACCACGTTTTCACGACCAGTCTCAATAAACGGGACCAGAAGTTACGTAAGCAAGCATTTAATGCGGTTGCACCGGCTCTTCCACAATACTTAAAGTGGTCTGAATATGACATAACATGGAGCCAAGAAGATCACCCGCCGCATGTCGATGACCCGGGGCGGATGGCTTTGGTTGTGGCCACCCAGGTGGGCGGATATATGGTGAACAAGGTGCTTATGGATGGCGGAAGTAGCATAAACATCCTTTATTATGACACTTTCCGGTGGATGAAGTTGCTTGACAAGGATTTAAAACCTTCATCCACCGTCTCTCATGGTGTGGTGCCGGGTAAGTCGGCGTATCCGGTGGGCAGGATTTTGTTGGAAGTGGCTTTTGGCGATGAGTACAATTATAGGGTGGAATCCTTGTGGTTCGAGGTGGTTAAGATCAAGAGTCCTTATCATGCGTTATTTGGACGACCGGCTTATGCCAAGTTCATGGCTAGGCCCTGCTATGTTTATTTGCAGCTCAAGATGCCCGGCTTAAATGGTACCATTACCGTTCATGGTGACCGAAACATGGCTATTGAGTGTGAAGAAGGAGATGCTGTTTACGCAGAGTCTAGTTGCGCCCAGGAGGAACTTAAGTTCTATAAGGAGAATGTTGATCTGGAGGATAGGACCCCGCTGAAAAAGCCCACCACGGAGGTTGAGCTGCCCCTCAAGTTTTCAGCGGATGATACCAAGACAATAGATTCCACTCCGGGCGACTCATCTAAGCAGTTCATCATTGGAGCTCACATGGATCCCAAATAGGAAAGCACGCTCATCGAATTCATCCGTGAGAATCGGGACATCTTCGCATGTAAACCTTTTGACATGCCGGGTGTACCGAGAGAGTTTGCTGGGCACAACCTTAATGTGGATCCAAAGTTTAAGCCGATTAAACAGTTTTTGCAGCGGTTCAATGAGGAGAGACGCAAGGCTATTGGGGAAGAAGTTGCCCGACTTTTGGTAGCGGGTTTTATCGTTGAAGTTTTTCACCCGGAATGGTTGGCTAACCCGGTGCTGGTGCTCAAAAAGAATGGCACATGGCGTATGTGTGTGGACTACACGGACCTTAACAAAGCTTGTCCGGCTAATCCATTTGCCCTCCCTCGTATTGATCAGATCGTTGATGCTACGTAGGGTGTGAAAGTTTGTGCTTCCTGGATGCTTATTCAGGTTATCATCAAATCAAGATGGTGGTTAAAGACCAGGAGAAGACGGCTTTTATTACACACTTTGGGGCATTCTGTTATGTATCTATGCCTTTCGGGCTCAAGAGTGCCTAGGCGACTTATTAGCGATGCGTGCAGAACTGCCTTCACAGTCAGATTGGCCGTAATGTTCATGCTTGTGTAGATGACATCATGGTCAAATCCAGAAAGAAGGAGACTCTCTTGGAGGATTTAAAGGAAACTTTTGATAATCTCTGGGTCTACAAGATGATGCTTGACCCGACCAAGTGTGTATTTGGTGTTCCGGCAGGCAAGCTTTTGGGTTTCCTGGTCTCTGAGCATGGTATCGAGGCTAACCCGGATAAAATCAAGGCTATTACCTCTCTGGGAGAGCCGGCTTGCATTAATGATGTTCAACGCTTGGCAGGGTGGATTGCTGCATTGAGCCGGTTCATAAGCCGTCTTGGAGAGAAGGCTATTCCTTTATATCAAATGATGAAGAAGACAGACAAATTTGTCTCGAGCAAAGCGGCGGGCGAAGCACATGAGGCGCTTAAAAAACAGCTCACTGAGCCGCCAGTGCTGGCCGCTCTGGCTAAGAAAGAACTGTTACTCCTTTATGTGGTGGCTAATAATCGGGCAGTGAGTGCTACAATTGTGGTCGAGCGCAAGGAGGCCGGGAAGGAATATCCAGTGCAAAGACCGGTTTATTATATCAGTGAGGTCCTGACAGAGTCTAAGCAAAGGTATCCGCATTGGCAGAAGCTGGTATATGGGGTATTCATGGCTAACCGCAAGCTAAAACACTATTTATTAGGGCACCAGATAACTATGGTCAGTTCTGCTCCGCTAGGGGATATTATCAAGAATAGAGAAGCCACGGGAAGGATTGCTAAGTGGGCATTGGAGCTGGGACCTCTCAATTTAAAATATGTGCCTCACACAGCTATCAAATCCCAAGCCCTGGTGGATTTCATAAATTATTGGACGGAGTGTCAAGCTCCTAAGGAAAAGCCGGATGATACATGCTGGACTATACACTTTGATGGATCCAAGCAGTTGGAGGGATCAGGGGCAGGAGTTGTTCTGACCTCCCCCAAGGGTGATAAGTTTTGTTATGTGCTCTGGTTGATGTTCCCTTGCACTAACAATGCGGCTGAGTATGAAGCTTTGCTTCATGGTCTTAGGTTAGCCAAGGAGATGAATTTGAGCCGAGTCAGGTGTTTGGGCGACTCAGATCTGGTGGCTCAGCAAGTTTCTGGCACTTGGGATTCCAAAGACCCGCGGATGGCGGCTTATCGTCAGGCGGTTGATATCATTGCGGGTCACTTCAAAGGATATCAGGTAGATCACATTGATCGTCGCAGGAATGAGGCGGCTGATGCCTTATCACAGTTAGGTTCTCAACGAAAGCCGGTGCCACCCAGTGTCTTTCTGGATGCCTTACACCATCCGACTATCAAGATACCTTCAGAAGAAGATTTGGTTGTTCCTGACCCGGAGGCAGAATTGGTGGCGGCACTGCATGCTATCCCAGATTGGACTATTCCCTATTTGGCCTATTTGACCCGGGGCAAGTTACCTGAGGATGAAGACCTAGCCAGAAAGATCACCTGGCGTTCTAAGTCCATGACAATAGTTAATGGTGAGTTGCATAAATGCAGCGTGATGGGAGTTTTCCAATGTTGTGTTTCACCAGAGAAGGGCCGGTAGACCTTGAATGAAATCCATGCTGGCGATTGTGGACACCACGCCGGCTCGAAGTCTTTGGTGGCCAAGGCTTTCCGGCACTAGTTTTTCTAGTTGACGGCTCATAAAGATGCATAGGACCTAGTCCGTAAGTGTGACGGCTGTCAAAAGTTTGGTCTGCGTGCTCATATTCCGGCTCAGGAGTTAAGGATGATACCAATTACTTGGCCATTTGCGGTCTGGGGGCTTGACATGGTGGGACCTTTCAAGAGATCCAAGGATAAGAAAACACACCTTCTGGTGGCGGTGGACAAGTTTACCAAGTGGGTAGAGGCAGAGCCGGTCAGCAAACGTGATGCAGCTACGACAGTTTTATTTATTAAAAAGTTGATCTACCGTTTTGGTTACCCACACAGCATCATCACTGATAATTGTACAAATCTATCCAAGGGGGCTATGAAAAAATTCTATGACAAAGAGCATATCCGGCTTGATGTTTCAGCAGTGGCGCATCCACAATCCAACAGTTAGGCGGAGCATGCCAATCAGGAAATTCTAAGAGGGATTAAACCGTGGCTTATGTTTCCTTTGCAGCGAACGCCCGGGCGTTGGGTAGAAGAATTACCCTCTGTCTTATGGAGCATCAGGACCACCCCTAACAGATCCACGGGTTTCACGCCTTTCTTTATGGTGTACGGGGCCGAGGCAGTTTTGCCCAGTGACATTCGGCATGACTCACCAAGAGTGGCGACTTACAGTGAGACAGACAATGAGACGGCACGTCAAGACGCATTGGATGCTCTAGAAGAGGCGCGAGAGCTAGCAGCGGTCCGGTCGGTGATTTATCAACAAGACCTGTGTCGCTATCATAGCCGCAGGGTCAAGACCCGAACGTTCCAGGAAGGCGACTTAGTGCTCCGGCTGATGCAGGACCAGACAAATATGCATAAGCTCTCTCCTCCATGGGAAGGACCTTTTGTAGTCAGCAGAAATCTCAACAACGGGTCATATTACCTCATCGATATCCGAGATGACTCAGATACGGCGGGTCAGGAGACCCGCCGGCCATGGAACATCGCGCATCTCCGGCCTCATTTCACTTAAGGGTGTAGAGACCCTTCATTGCACACTATCATTGTACATGTCATAGTTATATAAATAAATAAAGAAGTAACACTGTAAAAGTGAAGTCTCTGTTGTTTTACACACCCTCATACGAGAGAAGGTTAAACAATGTTCCGGTTGATGTATCAACCGAGATTGGCGAACGGCGGCTACTTACCTTCGGGTATAGCTTATAATGCCTATTAGCCAGGCGCTATGCCACAAAAGTACGGCTCAGGAAAATGAGTCGCGGCCCCAGGCGATTATGCCACAAAAGCCCGGCTCAGGAAAATGAGTCGCGGCGCCAGACGCCATGCCACAAAATCCCGGCTCAGGAAAATGAGTCGCGGCACCAAGCGGTATGCCACAAAAAAAACTGGCTCAAGAAAATGAGTCGTGGCGAGGGAGGCTTCTTACCTTTGGGTACAACTTCTAATGCCTATCCGCCGGCACTTTACGCCGTACTGCTGAAGGGGGCTTCTCACCGACGGGTATCACTTCTAACACCCTATCGGCCGGCTTTATGCCAAGTTTCCGGCTAACAGGTTTAGCCACGGTTGTGAGGTTTTTTTTTACCGAGGGGTAGCTAACACCTAATAACCCGCGAACGACGGCTTCTTACCTTCGGGTATAGCTTATAATGCCTATTAGCCAGCTTCATGCTACGTAAAACCGGCTAAGAAAAATTAGCCGCGGCAAACGACGGCTTCTTACCTTCGGGTATAGCTTATAATGCCTATTAGCCGGCCTTATGGCACAAAAATCCGGCTAAGGAAAATTAGTCGTGGCAAGGGCGGCTTCTTACCTTCGGGTATAGCTTCCAACGCTTATCCGCCGGCGTTTACGCCGTATTATTACCTTTGGGTACAACTCATAATGCTTGTTAACTGGCTTTATGCTACAAAACTCCGATTAACATGATTAGCCGCGGACGGAAATTATTAAGTCCTTTCGGCCGACTCTCGACCCAAGAAGGGGAGACAAATGACAACAAGCCAGGAATGCATACAAGGAAGATGGCACTTTGGAAGCCAGAATTTTTTCTCATGTAAAAAGATCAGCAGGACAAATGTCACGGGAAATATATTACAAGCGCTCTATGTAGAGCCCAAAAGTGTTGATCAAGTCTTTCAAGTCCCCTACGACGAGTTAAGGAGAGCCGACTATTACAAAGTGGAGTTAATCAACTGGCCGGCGGCTCATCTTGCTCTGGCTCTTCGGGTGCCTGGATCTGAAGGTTGTCCAAGTTCCAGTTGCAGTCATCTAGAGTTGCAAAAGTCCCTTCTTCAAAGAAGGGAGACGGGTCAAGATCAGAAGCGAAGAGGTCCTTACTGTGGGTGGGCGTCAAGTCCTTCCATTCGTAGAGTGGGCCACGAACTCTCTTGTGGTCAGCATCATAAGTCACTTGGTAAGTGTCCAGGTCAGCCTCTTCTGCTAAGACGGAAGCCAGAAGCCTAGAGTCCTTGACGCACCGGATGTAGTCGGCTTCTGTGAACTCAGAGCCGTCATCCTTCTTGGAGGGGAAGCCTTCCATCATATCAGCCGGAGTAAGTTCTGGAGCGAAGGCCAGAGCCCGGCTTATGCCCACGATTGCTCCCTGGCGGGCGGCTGATTTCTTCAATTCAGCGATCTGCTTTGGCATGGTGGATAAAAGTTCCAAGACCCCTTTGAGAGTTGAAGGGATCTTGTCCTTGTATTGAACAGACTTGATGGTGAACATCGCGCCGCAGTAGAGCTGCTCCGCCAGGGTGTAGATAGCCTTTAGAGGCAATAAGCTGTCGAACGCCAGTTGACGGCTTCTAGGACCTGTATAAGCCGGAGGTTTTCATGATAAGTCGCCATTTCAGATGTTATAGCAGCAATTAAGGAAAAGTTATCAAGAGCTCACCGAAGAGGGCGGCTATCATCTTTGTGATAATGCATTTCAAGGATTGTAGCTCGTTAGGGACGATCATCAACCGCCGATCAACATCTCCGCCCGTTTGGTCAGCGTGGCCTTCTCAAACATGGCAGACTCTCTGAAAGCGGCAAACTCCGCCTTGACTTTAACCAACTCTTCAGTCAAGAGCAGGCATTTGTCATTAATGGCGCTCCGAGCAGCCTGTTGATCAGACAGGTTGGTCTTTAAGCCGGCGAACTGTGACCCGGCTTCAGTCAAGGATTCCTGCAAACATTTCAAAGCAGTGAATAAAACGGACAAGTCTCAAACAGATTGCAGGCAATTTGCATGACACTTGGGGGCTAATGTCTGTTTTTCAGAAGTTCACTATGAAGAGTCCTGGTTCAAACTTTGCATAAGTTTGAGCCGGCCCTTGGGGACTACTATTAACTCCTTTAAATTGTCTTCTAAGAAGTCCCGAGTCAACTTTGAACAAGTTTGAGCCGGCCCTTGGGGGCTACTATTAGCTCTTTTAAATTGTCTTTTAAGAAGTCCCGACTCAACTTTGAACAAGTTTGAGCCGGACCTTGGCGGCTACTATCGGCTCTTCTGATTATCTTCTACAGAATAATTTTATCTAAAAGATAACTATGCAAAGTCGTGGCTCCATATGTCGAGAGATTAAGCCGGCACTTGGGGGCTATGTAGGGATATAAGGAGGAAAAGAATACCTCATACTTCCTCTTCATGAGGTTAACCAGTAGGAGCTCCAGGTCCCGGCTGGTCGATAGGCGGGTCATGTAGCCAGCATGAAGCTCCTCAGCTGTCATCTTCTCCAAGGCAGAAGGCTCAAATTCTAGCTTCCTAGAAGCTTCAGCTGGTTCACCCCGTCTGGTCAGCACGTGAGCCGGGGGAGAATGCAAACCAACGCCAGTGATTTCAACTTCTTGGCCAGTCGTGTCCTTAGCCGCCGGGGCAGGGCTTGGCGGCTTAGAAGGACTCTTTGGTGGACTACCTGGGACAATGTCATCAGTGGTCGGCTCTACAAAAGCTGCTGGGATATCTTCAGCCGGTCGTGAGTCATCCGGCTTTGAATGCTCCGGCTCTTGGGCAGCAGGGCCGGGGGAGGACTTGTTGGTTTTCTGACGCTTGGCTTGAGCACTGTAAAATGTGGGGATCAGAATCCAAAGGATACTACTGCTGCAAAAAGAGCCGGATGTCATGGCGAGAAATTCTTACAGCGGGTTGATCTTGGGAGGTGGCAGAGCGGTCGCCAAAGAGTCACCGGAAGAGGGTGATTTCTGAGAGATAATTCAGGAAAGATGAGACAATGTCGAGGTCGCAAAGTAAATTAGTTAAACGGAGATACATACTTCTGCGGGGCGTTTCTTCAGAGCTAGCGAGTTTGGCAAGCCGGACATAAGATCAGTAGAACCAACGCTCCGGGTGTGGCGACACTCGGCCTGTTGTTACTTTTTTAAAAGGAAGTCGGGAGCCAAATAGGCAAGAGGATGAGAAAGAGGAACTTTTCCAATAACCCTCCGCGGCTTCCGGGGGACAAAACATTCTGAGCCGGAAGAAGTGTAGATTACCTCAGGGGCGTTGGCGCGGCTTGTTTCAACATCATCCTGTGAGTAAACAAGTGTAAGTAAAATAAGATAAAAAAATGGCAGAAAGCAGCCAAGGTTTACCTCTGAGTCGGACGATTGCAGCAGGTCAAACCATCCTTCTTGTGGGGCGGTCTGCTTGGATTTCTTAGTCGGAGCTTTCTTCTTGAGCTTCTTCAAGGGAGGAACATATTCTTTCTTCCAGAAATCAGAGTTGGCCTGGAAAGGTAAACCGGTTAAACGGTAATGAGTCAGAAAGTTATGAGTGGCAAGGAGAAAAGGGGGTGAAGAGTCGCCTTACATCTGGAGCCGGATTTTTGGCGTTAAAAGGCGCCAGGCCAATGGCACTGCATGATCCGAATGCTTCATGGACAAGGCTCCGGATGACGGTGGTGATGTCATCCTCTGTCAGTGTTGATTGGCTGAAGCAAAAGGAACTATCATACTTGCCTTTCGTATTCACACATGAGCTGGCTTCTATGACTTAAGGGCATAATCCGCCAGGAAATCCAGCAGCGGATCAAATCCAGTCCGGTTAAACCATTGTCCATGAGGGCCTTGATTTTGGCGTGAGCCGGCTCGTACCTTGCACATTCCGAAGCTGATAGCCGGCCAGGAAGCTCTGAAGTTGTCTTGAGCCGGGAGGGACGATAACCCGGTAGTGGATGCTCCTTCTCAGGAGAGGTATCCTTGCAATAGAACCAAGTCTTGTTCTAGTCCTTTGGATGACTCGTCATCCGCATGGCCGGAAAAGTAATATCCCTACGCCGTTGGATGGAGATCCCACCAAGCTCTAGTCTCGGACTGGCTTTCATCTTAGTTTGCCGGTTGGCATAGAAGAATTCTCGAAATAACCCCACAGACGGCTTGGCTTGTAGATAGACTTCACAGAGCACTTGAAAATTGCATATATTTGAGGCGGAGTTGGGGCCCAAGTCTTGGGGTGAAGCTTGTAGAAGTGAAGGACGTCACAAAAGAACTTCGAGCCGGGAGGCACGAATCCTCGCTCGATATGGTCAGAGAAGACCACTACTTCACCTTCTAGAGGAGTGGGCTGCGTTTCATCACCCGGGGCCCACCAATTAAGAATCTCCCTGGAACGAAGGGTACCTGCGTGAACAAAATCCAGTAAGAATTCCTCCGTGATGCAAGACCCGACCCAGTTGCATGAGTTGGAGGCGCGAGACATGCTGGCGGCTCAAAGACTGTGCAAATTAAAAGTACGTCGAGTCAAGAGCAAACAAATATCTACAACGGCTTATAATTTTAAGGGCTCTGCAAATAATATGCCATGGTCCGGCTGATGAGAGCCGGAGAGGCCTGGCGGGTCAACAAAGAAAGGAGGAGGAGGAGCGAAAATCGGCTAAGTCCCAGGAAACAGATTTCGTAAAGTTCAGCTAAAATGACGGATCTACAAAAAATGATTAATGCCTTTTATTTTCAGACCTAAGGACGAACAGGCGAAGCGGACGAAATCCAAAATGGCAAGGGGAGCAAGGATCAATCTATGTGTTCTTGTTTACCGCCTCTTACCTAGCGGCGCCGTGAAGATGAGCGACGGTCCGGAGTTCGTATGCTAAAGCGCGGCCGGCGGCAATGGAGTTCGAGCTCTAAAACGACGGCGGCAGCGAAGTTCTATAGAAACCCTATCGGAGACGGCTATGGATCTACGGGAAGAAGACTTACCGGCGACGGCGTGACGAGCGCAAGATGAACTCTAGTCCGCAATAGGTTGATGCAGCGGCCGGTCAACGGCGAGATGAGGATGGCGCCGGAGCAGGAGCGGACGCGTCGGAGAGAAAGAAGATGGAAGCGCGAGCAGGGGAAAGGAAATGTCACCCACAGCGGTCCTATTTAAAAGGAAAACGAGCAGGCACGAAAATCCAGGTGACAGAAGTTACTCGGCCGAGGCAGACGCCTCGATTTTTGGGCTGACCATTTAATAAAAGATTTGTTGGTACGTCAGCGGATTTTTTGCAGGGCCCACGTGACATCACGGCGGGTCATCACTGGGCGACTCGCCGAGGAGCAGAAGAAAAGGATGAAGTGAGAAAGCTCAAATCAACCTGGGGCCTAATGTTGGGGATATAATCCCGCGGTATGACCCGCCTAAAGGGGTCCGGGTTATCCCTGACGGCTCGTGAGCCGGCCCAAGAATGAGCCGTGAGACTTATGGCCCAGGAAGATAGGCGGCTCATGGCGTGGGCCGCCAGGTGACAGAGAAGACCCGGGTGCGTAAGCCGCCCGGAGGTAACTTGGTAGGGAAGATAGAGGAAGACTCGGATAGACAATGAGAGTCGGTTACAACTTGTATGACCTGGAGTATTTACGTCCTATATAAAGGTAGACCTGGGGCGACTTAGAGATGAGGTGATCAAGAACTAGGTCAAGCTTTAGATCCCTTGTAATCGATACAACAAGTAATACAAGCACAAGCAGGACGTAGGCTATTACCTCGCCTTGAGGGGCTGAACCTGGGTAAATTTGTGTCCTTCATCCCAGCCAACCCCTTTGAGTCCATCACATTAGCGATGGCCTCGAATCCAAGTCCGTTCACCCGGACATCTGCCGTGATAAATCCACGACAAAAACTTTACCCCTTTTAGTAGTATTGGCTTTCCTATAGATTCAAAGTGATTTCTCACAAATGTAAAATGTAGAGTCCTCTTGCTTGAAGCTTGGCCAACCTATTTCCTTGAACCTTGGGGTAATTCCACAATCTCCGCAATCCTTTTGCCAACTCAACTCTCCATGGACTATTATTTGAAATACACTAGATAGATGTGTTAGTCCACGAGACAATGTATGTTGTCATGAATTATCAAAACCACCAAGGGAGCATGTTGTGCTTTCAATCTCCCCCTTTTTGGTAATTGATGACAACATACAATAGAAGCTTCACTTAAAGATATGTGTGGATGCAGTGAAGACTTTGAGAAACACATGACCTAGATTTCCTCCCCTAAATGTGTGCAGTCCTTTAAAGGATAGTTGCTTTGGAATGCATGGACACACATGTGGATAAAAGGGATGTAAGAGTCATGTGTATTTTGGCTATATGCATCAATATATGTGAAGGAAATGTATATCCTTGATCAAGACTTCACTCTTGCAAACAATATGTGCAATAAGCAAGAGATCATGTTGATCAAAGATATGATGCATATAGTTACCTTGAGTTCTTGAGCATTCTAGTAGTAGAGACACACTTGAGAAAACAATGTTTGGAAACATAAGAGTATTCTACCAATCAAAAGCAATAGAACTCAAAGGATACCAAGATGTGGAGAACATATAAAATATGATAATCATTAAGATTGATATGTCTCCACCTTTAGCATTAATCTATTATATCTTTTCTCCCCTTTGATATGAAATGGTAGTACATCCTCTGCCCATGAATCTCATCATGTAGATATTGGGATCGGATAGGGTGAGAAAAGTAATCCTTTGTTCTCATGAGACTTTTTCTCCAAAAGTAGTTTTCTCCCCCTACATTGTTGTTCCTCTCCTTGATTATATAAGTGTGAACTTTTGATATTTTCCTCTCCCCCTAAATCGTATCTCCCCCTTTGCATAAGCATGTAACTGTCCCTTTAGCATGAAGCTTTGATATTCTCCCCCTTTGGCATAAAATACCAAAAAGGTTAAACTTGGGAGTAGTGACAGGGATCATAGACAAGGAAGAGATCCTGGAGATCAAGGGTCATTCAAAGTAGGGTTCATGAAAAGACTAAGGATATCATTGAATATAACTTCTCTCCCTTTGGAAAATTTTAGTTTTCTTCTCCTTGGAGCTAGGGATCCTTGAATAAAGAATTTCTCCCTCGAAGTGTTGTTTGTTCTTCTCCCCTTGAATATATATATAGTTTTTTTACGAAGGGTTCATCGAAAGAACAAGAATATCACAAGAACAGAAACAAGTAAACAATATCAAAGAAACACAAATTTTGAAAGAAAATCGGTGACTCCGGGATAAATAAATCGATGATACCGAGATTGTGTAGTGCAGCTTATTTGCAAATTTGGTAGAACCGAGTTATTTATATCGGTGACTCCGAATGATAAACCAAGTTTCTGTTTTCAGAGAGACAAACAAAACTGTTTTTTAAAGAAAAATGCGAAAGATTTACAAAGGACATCAAATAGATAAGATTTGAGTGGTTGTGAGAGATCATGCAAATAGAGAGCAAGCCACGCAAGATTCTTAACCAAATGATGGGCGGTGACTAAGTCACCTATATTAGAGTATATTGACTTAGGAGGCAAGCAAGAATGCTTGATCATAAGTCATACTCATCGTTTAAGCTCAAAATGGGGTTACCATTTTTGATTAAGCATTTTGATGTCTTCATATCTCTTAAGTTGCTTTAGCCCATGACTTGGAGTAAAGCCTTTTCAAGGATATGAGTACATACCTTTGAATGATGTTGATGACGCTGCTCGTAGGTGATCTTGTTGAGGATGCTCAAGGTTGATGAAGATCATCTTGAATTTGGAGCAATCCTTCTCGTTGTAGTACACTTATCACCTACAAAGGTTAGTCATGCAAGGAAGAGCAATGGATATATCCAATTGACATGATACTACTTAAGATTTTGCAACTAAGATCAAGTATATGTCAAGGATATGTTTTTGTTGTCTTCTTCCTTCCATCATCAAGAGGGGTTGGATACTTGGTACTGACAAGATGCTTATGATTGGAGTCGATGGCAATCTTGTGGAATGAAATTCTTCCAAGTACCTACAAAAGGTTAGATGCAATACAAAGGAGAATAGAATTCCATGGCACATGATAACGGGTTACGAGAACATGGAGATAATAAGAAAGCTCATGCCCTTTCTTGCAACCGAGTGAGTCTATCTCAAGTTTGAAGCATCAATGATGTTCAAGTCACTCCTCAAATGACAAAATGTTTTCTCATCAAGTGGCTTGGTGAACATATCGGCCAGTTGTTTGTTAGTAAGAACATGCTTAAGATTGATATCTCCTTTGGCAACATGATCACGAATGAAATGATGTCAAACTTGAATATGCTTGGTTCGAGAATGTTGCACAGGATTATGTCCAATTTTAATAGCACTTTCATTGCCGCAAATTAATGGAACATTTTTGACATTAATTCCATAATCCTTAAGCGTTTGTGTCATCCATAGTATTTGCGCACAACAAGATCCAGCAGGAATATACTCAGCTTCGGCAGTAGATAGAGATACCGAGTTTTATTTCTTGGAGGACCAAGACACAAGAGATCTACCTAAAAATTGACAAGTACCCAAGGTAGATTTTCTATCAACCTTGTATCCGTCATAGTCCGAATCGGAATAGCCAACAAGATTAAAAGAAGATCCCTTGGGATACCAAATGCCAAAGTTTGGTGTTTGTATCAAGTACCTCACAATATGTTTCACAGCCAAAAGATGACACTCTTTAGGTTCAGCTTGATATCTAGCACACATGAAAACACTAAGCATAATATCGGGACGAGATGCACACATATATAACAATGAACCAATCATAGATCGATAAACCTTTTGATCAACCAGTTCGTCCTCCCTGGTAAGGCCAACATGTCCACTAGTGAGCATAGGAGTTTTCATACCTTTGCAATCCTACATGTTGAACTTCTTGATCAAGTCCTTGGTATACTTAGTTTGAGAGATGAGAGTTCCTTCTCTTGACTGCTTGATTTGCAATCCAAGAAAGAATTTCAGCTCACACATCATAGACATCTCATACTTCTCGAACATCAACCTTCCAAATCGTTCACTAAATTGAGGGTTAGTGGAACCAAAGATAATATCATCCACATAGATTTGGCATACAAATAATTCTCCACTAACTCTCGTAGTGAACAAGGCTGCATCAATTTTACCAATTTCAAAACCTTTCAAGACCATAAAGAGCTTTGCGAAGCTTGTAAACATGATTAGGTTTCTTAGGATTCACAAAACCAGGTGGTTGCTTAACATAAACTTCTTCCTCAATTTCACCATTTAAAAATGCACTTTTGATGTCCATTTGATAAAGCGTGATATCATGGTTATTAGTATAAGCAAGTAGAATACGAATAGCTTCAAGTCTAGCAACGGGGGCATAAGTCTCACCGTAGTCAATACCTTCGACTTGTGTATATCCTTGGGCTACGAGACAAGCCTTGTTGCGTATGACTTGACCATCTTTGTCTTGTTTGTTCCGTAACACCCATTTGGTTCCGAGGATGTTGTGCTCATCTTCGGGCTTCTCCACGAGTGTTCACACTTCGTTCCTCTCGAAGTTGTGTAGCTCTTCATGCATTGCGTTCACCCAATCCGCGTCTTCAAGAGATTGTTCTACCTTTAAAGGCTTAATGCTAGAGATGAAAGAATAATGCTCACAAAAGTTAGCTAGACGGGTTTTAGAGCGAGTCATTCTCCCTGTTTGTATATCACCAAAGATTTGGTTTAGGGGATGGTTCTTGGTCACTTGAGCTCGAACTCGGGTCAACTTCCGATTGTTTGATGGTGGAGCTTCTTCTTCTTCATCATCATCTCGTTCATCTTCGTTGTTGTTGAAGGTGTTGTTCCCTTGAGGTGGTGGTGAAGGTGGTTTTGGTGGATCTTCATGATGCACTTCCTCTTCTTCATCATCTCGTCATGTACCACTTGTGGATGCCTCCATGTCGTGTTGAGGTTCACCTTGACGTGAGGTAGGGGCTTCCACTTGTTGATGAAGTACTCTCCTTCACCTCCATGGGACGAATCTTGCCGATGGGTAGATCTAGAATGGCTTCCGAAGGATCCTTATCACCTACATCATTTGGCAATTGTTCGACTTGCGAACCATTAGATTCATAAAACTTCACATCTACCGTTTCTTCAACTTTTCGAGTGAAGTTATTGTAGACACAGTAGGTGTGAGAGTTCGATATGTAACCAAGTAGGAATCCTTCATGATATTTAGGAGCAAATTTAGTACTACGATGCTTATCAAGAATGTAGCACTTTGAGACAAATACCCAAAAGTATCCGACTTGGGGTTTGTTACCGGTGAGTAGCTCGCATGCCGTTTTACCGAGAAGCTTGTGCAAGTAAAGTCGGTTTGTGGCATGACATGTGATATGTCTCCAACATATCTATAATTTTTTATTGTTCCGTGCTGTTATATTATTAATCTTGGATGTTTTATAATCATTTTAGTCATTTTATATCATTTTTTGGTACTAACCTATTGACATAGTGCCAAGTGCCAGTTGTTGTTTTTTCCATGTTTTACATCGCGGAAAATAAATACCAGACGAAGTCCAAATGCCACGAAACTTCACGATGATTTTTTATGGGCCAAAAGGTACACAACGGGCCCTGGCTGCGCCTGGGGGTGCCCCGAGGGAGGCACAACCCACCAGGGCGTGCCAGGAGGCCTAGGCGCGCCCTGGTGGGTTGTGCCCACCTCGGGTGCCCCCCAGACCGCCTATTTGCTCTATAAATACCCCAATATTCCAAAAAACCCTAGAGCAACAGACGAAATATTCATCCAGCCACCGCAGAGTCTAGAACCACCAGATCCAATCTAGACACCATCTCGGATGGGGTTCACCACCTCCATTGGTGCCTCTCCGATGATGCGTGAGTAGTTCTTTGTAGACCGTCGGGTCCGTAGTTAGTAGCTATATGGCTTTCTCACTCTTGCTGAATTCTCAATACAATGGTCTCTTGGAGATCCATATGATGTAACTCTTTTGCGATGTGTTTGTTGGGATCGATGAACTTTGAGTTTATGATCAGATCTATCTTTTTATATCCATGAAACTTATTTGAGTTTCTTTGATCTCTTAGATGCATGATTGCTTATAGCCTCATATTTCTTCTCTGATATTTGGGTTTTGTTTGGCCAACTTGATCTATTTATCTTGTAATGGGAAGAGGTGCTTTGTAGTGGGTTCGATCTTACGGTGCTTGATCCTAGTGACAGAAAGGGAAACGACATGTATGTATCGTTGCTACTAAGGATAAAACGATGGGGGTCTATCTCTACATAGATAGGTCTTGTCTACGTCATGTCATCATTCTTATTGCATTACTCCTTTTCTCCATGAACTTAATACACTAGATGCATGCCGGATAGCGGTCGATGTGTGGAGTAATAGTAGTAGATGCAGGCAGGGGCCTGTCTACTAATCTTGGACGTGATGCCTATGTAATGTTCATTTCCTGGATCGTCATGAGCATTTGAAGTTCTATCAATTGCCCAACAGTAATTTTTTCACCCACCGTTTGCTATTTTTCTCGAGAGAAGCCACTAGTGAAACCTACGGCCCACGGGTCTCTTTCTCATATTATTTGCCTTTGTGATCTACTTTTCTCTTGCATTTATTTTCAGATCTATATTACCAAAAATACAAAAATACCTTGCTGCACTTTATTTTATTTGGCGTTTGATCTTTCAACATTTACAACTTTCTCCCGTCCACGTGCCTTTGTGGCGCCGTTACCCGAAAGAGATTGACAACCCCTTTAACACGTCGGGTTGCGAGTATATGTTATTTGTGTGCAGGGGCTGTTTACGTTGTGTTGCTTGGTTCTCCTACTGGTTCGATAACCTTGGTTTCATATCTGAGGGAAATACCAACCGCTGCTGTGCTGCATCATCCCTTCTTCTTTGGGGAAATACCGACGTAGCTTCAAGCGACATGAAAAGGAATTTTTGGCGTCGTTGCCGGGGAGGATCGTCAACATATACCAGGTTCCTAATCACAAATCTCATCTCCTTGCAATTTAGATTATTTTCCATTTGCCGCTCGTTTTCCTCTCTCCCACTTCACAAAAATTTGCCATTTTATTCGCCTCTCTTTTTCCGTTCACCGTTCTCTTGCTTTCTAGTCTCGATGGCTAGCGTCCCTACTCCTCCTTTGTCACCAGATTTTGAAGTTCTTTACTTCAAGCAAAGACAAGGAGAAAATTTGAAAGATGCCTGGTATAGGCTGATGGAATCATATCGTATTTCCAACTTAAAGGGGGACGCTAAAGTTTTTCTTCGTAAGTTTTACATAGGATTGGCTTTGCATCATAAACAACTTCTCGATTTTGCCGCTAAAGGAAATTTCATTGAACTTGATGCCAATGCTGCCTATAAAAATTTAGAGGGAATTTTGGGAATTCCACCACAAAATAAGGGGTTTCCTTTTTTCCCCGAGGGATCTCAAATGTTGGACAAACTTGGTTGAAATACATATGGTTGAAATACAGAAATATAATGAACCCCTCAAACGCCTCAATGGTAGTATCAATCACATGAATACTTTGATTACTCTTTGCAATAAGCGATTGGATATTTTGGATCTTAAGATGGTTTATTTCCTGGAGAATTTAGGGAAGCGTAAAGAGCCTCCCAGGTTTGAGAAAACCCTTACAAAAGTTGCCAAAACTTCGGAAGACAAAACTTAGATCCTTGCTTTATGCCTAGCTAAGGGCGTAAAACAATAGCGCTTGTTGGGAGGCAACCCAATGAATAAAATTTATTTTTGATTTTTGCTTTCTGTTCTTGAGTGTTTGCACAATTATGCCTCTGTTATGATTCTGTTTTTTGTGTTTTAATTAGTCTTTGTGCCAAGCAAAGCCTCTGGGATCAAGTTGGGTGATAGTTGCTTTGATCTTGTTGAAAAACAGAAACTTAGTGCGTCAGTCACAGAATTATTAAAAATCACAGAAGCGTGATAAAATTCTGATTTTTTTACATAAGATTTATATACAAATTTCTCATGTTTCCTAATTTTTAAGAATTGTTTGACTTACAGAAGTATTCAAAATATCCAGATTGGTACATACTGTTCAGTTTTTGACAGATTCTGTTTTCTTTGTGTTGTGTGCTTATTTTGATGGCTCTATGGTTTTCTTTGATGAATTTTTGCAATAGAAAAGTTGGAATACAGTAGGTATAACGCAAGAACAAAATATGAATTGGTTTAATATAGTACTTATAGTAGTGATTTATTTTTCTTATACTAACGGATCTCACAAAGGTTTTGTTGAGTTTTGTGTGATTGAAGTTTTCAAGTTTTGGATTATCTTACAATGGATGAAGGAAGGATGGAAGAGCCTAAGATTGGGGATGCCACGGCATCCCAAACTATTATCCAAAAATGAGAAACCAACTAAGCTTGGGGATGCCCCCGAGTGGCATCCCTGCTTTCTTCCAACGATCATCGGTATTTTACTCGAAACTATATTTTTATTCGTCACATGATATGTGTTTTGCTTGGAGAGTCTTGTATGATATGAGTCTTTGCTTGTTTTATTTTGTGTTTTAATTTTTGATCCCTTGCTGTACACACCTATTTGAGAGAGCCAAAATTATGTCATGACTTGTTAGAACTGCTCTCTATGCTTCACTTAAATTTTTTATGAGCAATGGACTTGCTCTAGTGCTTCACTTATATCTTTTTGAGCACGATGTGCTTAGTATTTTTGAATAAATGATCTATTACTTCACTTAGATTAATTTGAGAGTTATTTTTTTTCAAGAAATTCTCTCTCGCTTCACTTAAATTATTTTGAGAGAAAGAAGAAAAATTATGCTCTTGATCTTCACTTATATTTGTTTGAGCTTATGAAAATCAACACATGAAAATTAGTCCCAAAGTGATAGATATCCAAGAAGGATATAATAAAAACTTTCATGAAGACCATAGGAAAAAATAAACTTGGTTATTAGTAATAGTTTTTAGATATGATGATGTGATATGTGAGTTATGTTGATGAGTAATTATGCTTTAGTAAGAATGTTGGTGTTAAGGTTTGTGATTCCCTATGCAAGTACGAAAGTCAATAGTCATGAAATGAAATTATATCCTACTTGTGGTGCATTATTTAGTGTTATTTATGCTTAATGATTTCTTATGAGATTATCCGTTTCTTGGTTGGTCGCTTCTCAGTCTTTTGCTAGCCTTCATTTTGTACCAAGTATGATCTCTACTTGTGCATCCAAATCCTTAAACCTAGTTTTTACCAAATGAGTCCACTTTAGCTACCTATATGCGGTATTTTCGTGCCATTCTAAGCAAATTTGTATGTGCCATCATTTCGCTCGCGGAGCGGTGAGGGGTGGCTAATATTTTCCATGCTAGATGTGTTATTCTCACGATGAGTGTTTATTCACTTGTGATTGCACGAGAGTAAGGCAAAGGTATTAGGGATGCCCAGTCCCGAAATGCAAAAATGAATTTATTTTATGTTGTCAAATAATAAATTCCTTGGAAAGTGTTGGTATGGAGGGCATCCGTGATACGGTTAGCCATGGAAAGTGAAAGTATGGTGGAAAAAGGAATAAACTTTATTTTCTGTTTGGGAACCGCCTATGATATATCTAGCATGGAAAGTATTGGGAACTCTAAGTCGTTTTTGTTGGTGGGATGGATACACCTCCCAAAATGTTTTTATCTCTAAGCTTTTCGCTTTGAGCTCTGGCACCTCTACAAATCCCTAATTCCCTCTGCAAATGGCCTTTCTTTTACTTTATGCAATTTTTATTTTTGAATTTGAGTCTCCATCTTCTCTTACCAAAGCACCAACTAGGAGGAAATATGATCATACTTAAGTATTGGGTGTAGCTAATATTCGAGTGTGTTTCATGAATGTATCAATGTTTGAGCATGATGGGCTAGGGATAACTTATTTTAGCGTTGATATTTTGAAAGACATGGTTGCTTGTTGATATGCTTTAGTATCTAAATTATTATGTCAAAACTAGACTATTGCTTTGAACAACTAAAAGTCCAAACGTCCATGCTATAAGATAAAGAATATGATATGACATGTTAGGCAGCATTCCACATCAAAAATTCTGCTTTTATCACTTACCTACTCGAGGACGGGTAGGAGTTAAGCTTGGGGATGCTGATACGTCTCCAACGTATCTATAATTTTTGATTGTTCCATGCTGTTATACTATCAATCTTGGATGTTTTATAATCATTTTGTAGTCATTTTATATCATTTTTTGGTACTAACCTATTGACATAGTGCCAAGTACTAGTTGCTGTTTTTTCCATGTTTTTTACATCATAGAAAATCAATACCAGACTAAGTCTAAATGCCACGAAACTTAACGATGGTTTTTTATGGGCCAGAAGGAACAGAACGGGCCCTGGCTGTGCCTGGGGGTGCCCCGAGGGAAGCACAACCCACCAGGGCGCGCCAGGAGGCCCAGGCGCGCCCTGGTGGGTTGTGCCCACCTCGGGTGCCCCCGGACTACCTCTTTGCTCTATAAATACCCCAATATTCCAGAAACCCTAGAGCAACAGACAAAATATTCATCCAGCCGCCGTAGAGTCCAGCTCCTGGCGTGCCCTGGTGGGTTGTGCCCACCTTGTGTGCCCCCCAGACTGCCTCTTTGCTCTATAAATACCCCAATATTCCAAAAACCCTAGAGCAATAGACAAAATATTCATCCAGCCGCCGCAGAGTCTAGAACCACCAGATCCAATCTAGACACCATCTCAGATGGGGTTCACCACCTCCATTGGTGCCTCTCCGATGATGCATGAGTAGTTCTTTGTAGACCTTCAGGTCCATAGTTAGTAGCTAGATGGCTTTCTCTCTCTCGCTAAATTCTCAATACAATTGTCTCTTGGAGATCCATATGATGTAACTATTTTGTGATGTGTTTGTTGGGATCGATGAACTTTGAGTTTATGATCAGATCAATCTTTTTATATCCATGAAAGTTATTTGGGTTTCTTTGATCTCTTATATGCATGATTGCTTATAGCCTCATATTTCTTCTCCGATATTTGAGTTTTGTTTGGCCAACTTGATCTATTTATATTGCAATGGGAAGAGGTGCTTTGTAGTGGGTTCGATCTTATGGTGCTTGATCCCAGTGACAGAAAGGGAAACGACATGCATGTATCGTTGCTACTAAGGATAAAATGATGGGGTCTATATCTACATAGATAGATCTTGTCTACATCATGTCATCATTCTTATTGCATTACTTCGTTTCTCCATGAACTTAATACACTAGATGCATGCTGGATAGCGGTCGATTTGTGGAGTAATAGTAGTAGATGCAGGCAGGAGTCGGTCTACTAATCTTGGACGTGATGCCTATGTAATGATCATTGCCTGGATATCGTCTTGAGTATTTCAAATTCTATCAATGGCCCAACAGTAATTTGTTCACCCACCGTTTGCTATTTTTCTCGAGAGAAGCCACTAGTGAAAGCTACGGCCCCCCGGGTCTCATTCTCATATTATTTGCCTTTGCGATCTTCTTTTCTCTTGCATTTATCTTCAGATCTATATTACCAAAAATACAAAAATACCTTGCTGCACTTTATTTTATTTTGCGTTCGATCTATCAACATTTACAACTTTCTCCCGTCCACGTGCCTTTCTAGCGCCGTTACCCGAAAGGGATAGACAACCCCTTTAACACGTCGGGTTGCGAGTATTTGTTATTTGTGTGCAGGGACTGTTTACATTGTGTTGAATGGTTCTCCTACTGGTTCGATGACCTTGGTTTCATATCTGAGGGAAATACCTACAGCCACTGTGCTGCATCATCCCTTCCTCTTTGGGGAAATACCGACGTAGCTTTAAGCGACATCAACATGCTGTTTTACGGCTTCTGCCCAAAAGAGTCTTGGCGTCATGTATTCGTCAAGCATCATTCTTGCCATCTCAATGAGCGCCCGGTTCTTCCTCTCAACAAATCCATTTTGTTGAGGGGTGTACGTAGCCGAGAACTCATGTGAGACACCTTCTTCGTCAAGAAAGGTATCCACATGGGTGTTCTTGAACTCCGATCCGTTATCGCTCCGAACCTTCTTGATCTAAACTTCAAACCGATTTTGCACTTTGCGAGCGAAGTTCTTGAAGATCTTTTGAACCTGCAACCTATCATCAAGAAAGAATACCCACGTAAATCTGGAAAAATCATCAACTATAACTAGACCATAGGAATTTCCACCGAGACTCTTATAAGCATTGGGACCAAAAAGATCCATGTGAAGTAACTCGAGTGGTTTCCAAATTGTTGGGGATATCACCCCACGGTATGACCCGCCCTAGAGGCTCCGGGTTATGTTGTTGGCTCGTGAGCCGGCCCAAAGGTGAGCTGCAAGACTGGTGGCCCAGGAAGATAGGCGGCTCAAGGGTTGGGCCGTACAACGGCCCGGACGGAGAAGACCCGCGCGCGCAAGCCGACTCAAAGACAGCTTGGACAAGAAGATAGAGAGAGACTCGGTTAGCAATTGTAACGACCCGATAGTCCTGACCTCTTATATAAAGGCAGACCTGGGGCGACTTAGGGGACATGTGATCGAGAACTACGTCAAGCTTCTAGCTCCTTGTAATCGATACACAAGCAATACAAATACAAGCAGGACATAGGCTATTACCTCTACTTGAGGGGCCGAACCTGGGTAAATCCGTGGCTTTCGTCCCAAATAACCCCTTTGAGTCCACCCCGTTCGCGATGGCCTCGAATCTAAGTTCGTTCGCCGGACATCTGCCGTGATAAATCCACGACAGTTGGCGCCCACCATGGGGCTAGCGCTTGGTGGTGTTGAGTTCTCAAAGGGCTCTCTCCTAGGGCTCGAAGGATACGTGGTTGGAAGGATGAGCAAGAGTCGCCGCGGCTAGCTCTACATCGATGACGCCGGCTGGGGGCTTGATACTGGTTCTATGGAGTATGGATTCCGGGTTCTGTTCGGCGGGATCCAGGTTTTCATCGGAAAGGTTGATGGATCTACACCTAGGCCGAACATCTGCACCAACATCGTCGAGCCGGCTCGGCGTCTCCAATCTACGAGTGTTGTGCGGCCTGCCCGTGCCCATCCAGGTCAAAAGCATGTTCTCGTGGGCTTCACCCAAGGCATGGACCTGGAAGCGTCCGGGTCACAGGGAACTCTCGTTTGCTCGGAAGATGAGTCCTCCAGTGGGGAGACATAATCAGTGTATCGGCTCAGTAACGGTGGCCTTGGGGGCTACTACGACACCTATTTTGAGGTAGACGGCTTTGAGTCAGATGCTCCGAGACCCCCGGTTCATGCGGCGGCGTTCATGGCAGGATCGGCTTCGGCCGCCGGTGACACAGCTGCGGGAGCCGCCGCAGCGGGTGATAGCCGTCGCCGCCAGCTCAGGTTCTAGTGGAATTAATGGACGAACTTACGGCTCTCATGGCCACAGAAGTAACACCGATAATCAGGCAGCAAGGAATCTAGAGGTGGCATGGATCAAGGGCCGGATGGCAGAGGAACGACAAAGGATGGCCGAGCTGAAGATCCGGATGGAGGAAGAAGCGGAGCGTATCAAGGCCGATGCTTTCCATCTGGAGCTGGAGCAAAGGTCAGCAGCCGCGGTGCACCGGAGGAGGCATCAATCCCGTTTGCCGGAACGTTACGAAGCGAGGAACCTATTTAACACCCCTGGTACGGGGCGGGTTACGGGCGCGCCGGAAAGCCGCCTGATGGAACGCCCGACGACTCATCCACCCCAGCATAACCAAATCTCACCTAGGGCTTTTCCAACACCAGCAGGTCATTACTCTAACCCGGCCGAGAACATGGTGGCAGCGGCCGCCCGGCTTGAGACGATTCCCATCCTAGATGAAGCACCCTTTGCGGAGGATGTGCGAAACGCCATTGGATATTTACAGATGGCCATGGCCCAGCAAGAGAGGTATGCTCACAGCCGGAGCCGGGTTTACTCCACCCCCCTCCCCAGTCGAAGTTTCAGCCGGTGCTACGAGTCGCCGGCGTGTTCCAGCAGTCATCCACGTCGTGGACCACCGGAGGACGAGCGGGCGGCTCTATATGCACAAGCCCTCGCGGACCAAGCGAGAGACAGGCGGGAGGCGGAGATAGCGGCAACCCGTCCAGAGCTGGCACTTTCCGTCTCAATGGGAGTAGTTAGTACCAGAGCCGTAGGGGTGCCATGTTTAACTCCGGCTCTGAGAAGTGAACAACTACCAAAAGATTTCAAGGGGCCTCGAAAGGTTCCGAATTACACAGCTGATCTACCCCCTGAGGCGTGGGTTGAGAGTTACGAGCTGGCAATGGAGATGCTGGATGTCAGTGAGGCGGTCTGTGCAAAATATTTCATCATGATCCTTGAGGGTCTGGCTCGTACATGGCTGAAAGGTCTGCCGCCTAACACGATAAGCTCATGGGCGGAGCTAAGAGCGAAGTTTATTAAGAATTTCCAAGGGACCTGTAAGCAGCCTATGACCATTGTCGAATTGGACCATTGTGTTCAACAGGAGAATGAGTCAGCCCATCATTGGGTCCGGCGGGTGTCGACCATTATTTACTCTTCAGAGCAGATCACGGCGGCTCAAGCGGTGCTTATTTTAGAAAAGAACTATCATTTTGTTCCATTGAAACAGAAGCTCGGCCGGCTCAAGCGCACGTGTCAGGATATGGGAGAGCTCATGACGGCCTTGACAAAGTATGCCGACTCAGATAACACCAAGGATCCAGGCTCGGATGATGAGAAAGCCAATCAAGGGAAGAAAAACAATCAAGGAAAAGGTTTTGTGAACAATGGCAATCAGAATAAGCGGAAGAGCGCTGATAGCGGGTCAGAGCTAGTGGCAAATACCAACACAGGACAGAACCATCCCAAGGGGAATGGAAAATTCAGGCTGTTTCATCAAAGGAACAGAGGCCCTTTTAATTTAGAAGAAGCGCTTAGGAAGCCTTGTCCGGAGCATAGCACGCCTGACAAGCCGGCGTTGCATGCGTGGGGTGATTGTTTTATCATGCAGAGATTCAAAAACCAGCATTCCCTACCGCGCAATAATCAGGGCGGTGGCCCGCCTGGCGGCTCAGGGCACGGCGGATTAGGGGCTGGATTCGGCGCCGGCGGTTCAAGAAACGGGCATCCGGGTCAGAATAACCAAGGGGGGCACCAACAGCATCCTGGCAACAACAGCAATAACAACAATCAGCAGCAGTGCAATCAGTCCGGGTTTCAGAGTAACCCGAAGCAGCTCAATTCTGGACAGTATCACATATTCACGACCGGTCACACTAAACAAGATGAGAAGTTGAGGAGGCGAGCAGTTAATGCGGTTGCTCCGGCTCTCCCGCGATATTTACCGTGGTCTGAGTATGACATAATGTGGAGCCGGGAGGATCACCCGCCATGGGTAGATCACCTGGGCCGGCTGGCTCTAGTGGTGGCCCCTCGGGTGAATGGCTATATGGTGAATAAAGTGCTTATGGATGGAGGTAGCAGCATCAACATCCTTTACTATGACACTTTCCGGCGGATGAAGTTGCTTGACAAAGATCTTAAACCTTCCTTCATCGTCTTTCATGGTGTGGTCCCGGGTAAATCGGCATACCCGGTGGGCCAGATTTCATTGGAAGTAGCTTTTGGCGATGAGCATAATTACAGGGCGGAGTCCTTGTGGTTCGAGGTGGTCAAAATCAAAAGTCCCTATAATGCACTATTTGGGAGGCCGGCTTATGCCAAATTTATGGCTAGGCCTTGCTATGTTTATTTGCAACTCAAAATGCCCGGCTTAAATGGTACAATTACTGTTCAGGGTAATAGGAAAACGGCTCTCGAGTGTGAGGAAGGAGATGCGGCGTATGCAGAGTCTAGTTGTGCTCAGGAGGAGCTGAATATCTACAAGGAGAACATTGACCCGGAGGATATGACCCCGCTGAAGAAGCCTACGACAGAAGTTGAGCCGCCACTCAAGTTTTCAGCGGATGATACCAAGGCAGTAGATTTCAATCCGGGCGACTCATCCAAACAGTTCATCATTGGGGCTCACATGGATCCCAAATAGGAATGCGCGCTCATCGAATTCATCCGTGAGAATCGGGACATCTTTGCATGGAAGCCTTCTGACATGCCGGGTGTATCGAGAGAGTTCGCTAAGCACAATCTTAATGTGGATCCAAAGTTTAAGCCGATCAAACAGTTTCTATGATGGTTCACCGAAGAGAGACGTAAAGCTATTGGGGAGGAAGTTGCCCGGCTCTTGGCTGCAGGCTTTATAGTGGAAGTTTTTCACCCGGAGTGGTTGGCTAACCCGATGCTAGTGCTAAAAAAGAACGGCACTTGGCGTATGTGTATAGATTACACGGACCTTAACAAGGCTTGCCCGGCTGACCCTTTTGCACTCCCTCGTATCGATCAGATTATTGATGCTACAGCCGGATGTGAGAGTTTATGCTTCCTGGATGCATATTCAGGATATCATCAGATCAAGATGGCAACGAAAGATCAGGAGAAGATGGCATTTATTACACCTTTTGGGGCGTTCTGCTACGTCTCCATGCCTTTCGGGCTCAAGAGTGCCCAGGCGACTACCAACGATGTGTGCAGAACTGCCTTCACAGTCAGATTGGCCAAAATGTTCATGCTTACGTAGACGACATCGTGGTGAAATCCAGAAAAAAGGAAACTCTCCTAGAGGATTTGAAAGAAACCTTTGACAATCTCCAGGTCTACAAGATGATGCTTAACCCGACGAAGTGTGTCTTTAGTGTTCCAGCAGGAAAGCTTTTGGGTTTCTTGGTCTCTGAGCGGGGCATCGAGGCTAACCCAGATAAGATTAAGGCTATCACTTCTTTAGGAGAGCCGACGTGCATTAATGACGTTCAACGCCTTGCAGGACGGATTGCTGTGTTGAGATGCTTCATAAGCCGGCTTGGGGAGAAAGCCATTCCCTTATACCAGATGATGAAAAAGACACACAAGTTTAAGTGGAGCAAAGCAGCGGCCGAAGCACTTGAAGCTCTTAAAAAACAGTTGACTGAGCCGCCAGTGTTAGCTGCTCCGGTTGAGAAAGAGCCCTTACTCCTTTATGTGGCGGCTAACAACAGAGCGGTCAGTGTAGCAATTGTGGTTGAGCGTAAGGAGGCAGGGAAGGAGTATCCTATGCAAAGGCCGGTTTATTACATTACTAAAGTTTTGGCAGAGTCTAAGCAGAGGTATCCGCATTGGTAGAAGTTAGTATATGGAGTTTTCATGGCCAACCGCAAGTTAAAACACTACTTTTGGGGGCACCAGATAACAGTGGTTAGTTCCGCCCCGTTGGGAGATATCATTCAAAATAGAGAAGCTACAGGGAGGATTGCCAAGTGGGCCTTAGAGCTGGGTCCTCTTAACATCAAATATGTTCCTCGTACAGCAATTAAGTCTCAAGCTTTGGTGGATTTCATAAATGATTGGACAGAATGTCAAGCCCCCGAAGAGAAGCCGGATAACACGTATTGGACCATACACTTTGATGGGTCCAAACAACTAGAGGGGTCCGCTGCAGGAGTTGTTCTCACCTCCCCCAAGGTTGACAAGTTTTGTTATGTGCTCCAGTTAATGTTCCCTTGTACTAATAATGCAGCTAAGTATGAGGCGCTGCTCCATGGCCTCAGAGTCGCTAAAGAGATGAATTTAAGCCGGGTCAGATGTTTAGGCGACTTAGATCTTGTGGCTCAGCAAGTTTCAGGTACTTGGGACTCCAAGGATCCATGGATGGCGGCTTATCGACAGGCGGTTGATATCATTGCTGGTCACTTCAAGGGAATGAGGCAGCTGATGCTTTATCATGGTTAGGTTCTCAACGAAAGCCGATATCACCTAATGTTTTTCTGGATGTATTGCATCATCCGACTATCAAGATACCCTCTGAGGAGGATCTGGCTATTCCTGACCCGGAAGCGGAATTGGTGGCGGCTCTACATGCCATCCCAGGCTGGACTATGCCTTATCTGGCGTATCTGACACGTGGCGAGTTACCTCAGGAGGAGGGTCGGCTAGGAAGACCACCCGGCATTCTAAGTCTATGACGATTATCAATGGTGAGTTGCATAAGTGTAGTGTGACGGGTTTCTTTCAGTGCTGCGTCTCACCAGAGGAGGGCCGGCAGATCTTGAGTGAAATTCATGCTGGCGACTGTGGACATCATGCCGGGTCAAAATCTTTAGTGGCCAAGGCTTTTCGACATGGATTTTTCTGGTTGACAACTCACAAGGATGCAGAAGACTTAGTCTGTAAGTGTGACGGCTGTCAGAAGTTTGGCCGGCATGCTCACGTTCCGGCTCAAGAGTTGAGGATGATACCAATCACTTGGCCGTTTGCGGTCTGGGGGCTTGATATGGTAGGACCCTTCAAGAGATCCAAGGATAAGAAAACACACCTTCTGGTAGCAATTGATAAATTTACTAAGTGGATAGAGGCAGAGCCGGTCGGTAAATGTGACGCGGCTACAGCGGTTCAATTTATTAAGAAGCTGATTTATCGCTTTGGTTACCCGCACAGTATCATTATGGACAATGGAACAAATCTATCCAAAGGAGCTATGAAAACGTTCTGTGAAAGGGAGCATATCCGGCTTGATGTTTCAGCCGTAGCACATCCATAGTCTAATGGTTAGGCGGAGCGAGCCAATCAGGAAATTTTAAGAGGTGTCAAACCACGGCTCATGGTTCCTTTGAAGCGGACACCCGGATGTTGGGTTGAGGAGTTGCCTTCCGTCTTATGGAGCATCAGAACTACCCCTAACAGATCTACAAGTTTCACGCCTTTCTTCATGGTGTATGGTGTTGAGGCGGTTCTACCCAGTGATATCCGGCACGACTCACCAAGGGTGGCGGCTTATGTTCAGACGGACAATGAGGTAGCGCACCAAGATGCGTTGGACGCCTTGGATGAAGCACGAGAGTTAGCAGCAGCCAGGTCGGCAGTTTATCAACAAGACCTGCGATGCTATCATAGCTGCAGGGTGAAGACCTGGACGTTCCAGGAGGGTGACCTGGTGCTCCGGCTGATTCAAGACCAATCTGGAATGCATAAGTTATCTCCGCCATGGGAGGGGCCTTTTGTGATCACCAGAAACCTTAACAATGGGTCATATTACCTCATTGATATCCGAGATGAGTCGGAAACCGCGGGTCAAGAGACGTTGCGGCCATGGAATGTCACACATTTGCGACCATACTTTACTTAGCAAGCATTAAAAGCCGCTATCATTGTATATATCATGCTCACATGACTAAAAGCTAGCATCCCCGCAAAGACTGGGGCCTCTGCTCTTATTTATACCTTTGTGCAATCAAGATGAAATTTTTCTGGCTCAAAAATTTAAGTTAAAGTGCTTTGTTCGCCATCAAAACGGCCGATCCGGCTTTATGCCTTATCAAGCACTGTTGTAGGGAGGCTTCTTGCCTTCGGGTATAGCTCACATCTCCCCTGCATAGTCTGCTTTTACGCTGTTGCAAGGAGGCTTCTTGCCTTCGAGTATAGCTCACATCTCCCTTGCACAGCCGGCGTTATGCCCAATTAAGCATTGTTGCAAAGAGGCTTCTTGCCTTCGGGTATAGCTTACATCTCCTTTGCACAGCCAGCTATTATTAAACTGTTGCAAGGAGGCTTCTTGCCTCCGGGTATAGCTTACATCTCCCTTGCACAGTTGGCTTTATGCCTAGTTTGGTTTCATTAAGTGCTGTTGTTGATGGAGGCTTCTTACCTTTGGTATAGCTTACATGACCCTAAGACAACAGCGTGTACACCAAATTCCAGTTGCTTATCAATTGCGGCCATCAAAGGGGGCTTCTTACCAACGGCTATCGCTTATCTCACCCTAATGGTCGGCTTTATGCCATTTCCGGTTACTTATTAACCACGGTTCTCGAAGGGGGCTTCTTACCGACGGGTTCGCTTATCTCACCCTAACAACCGGCATTTACGCCAAACCTCAGTTGCTTATCAACTGTAGCTGTTGAAAGAGGCTTCTTGCGTACGGGTATAGCTCACATCTCCTTTCAAACAGCTGGCTTTATGCTGTCTCAGGCTGATTATTAGCCGCGGCTGTCGATGGAGGCTTCTTGCCTTAAGGTATAGCTTACATCTCCCATCAACAGCCGGCGTTCGCACATACAACATTTGCTGTTAAAAGGAGGCTTCTTACCGTCAGGTATAGCTTACATTACTCTTCATACAGCCGGCTTTAAGCCGCTTCCGGTTCATCAATAGCCGCAGTTGTCGATAGAGGCTTCTTACCATCAGGTATAACTTACATTATCCTACGACAACCGGCTCCTTAATGGATTCATCCGACAAGAATCGGAGCCATGTTGCTCCGGTTGACAAAATTTGAGTTTTCAAGGAGATTATCCGTCTCTAATATTCTGGAGAAGGAATGGCGTCTTCAAAGACAGACACCCCTCATCAGAAAAGCTCAAGGTATATCGATGGAGAGCTGGCAACGCATTAAATTGAAACACAGAGAGAAGGAAAGTGCACACAGAGAGATGAGAATATATACAGCCGCCAAACGGCAAGGTCATGCTTACTCTATTACAAAAACTACTCTCAGAAGGAGCAAAAGGCATTGTCAACCTCTCAACGGCGAGTCATTACATGAGTCTGTGCTCAGAAAGGTTAAAGAACAAAGTTCAGTTATTGACCGGCTCATCCTGCTCCGGGTCTTCTGCTGGCTTTATCTGGAGATTTCCCAATTCCCAATTACAGTCAGCCAGAGCAGCGAAAGACCCTTCAAGGAAAGGGGACGCGTCAAGCTCACAAGGGAAGAGATCCTTACTATGGGCGGGTGTCAGATCCTTCCACTCGTAGAGAGGCCCACGGATCCTCTTCTCCTCTGCGTCATAAGCCGCCTGATAAGTGCTCAAGTCAGCTTCATCCGCCAGTACAAAGGCCAGATAACGCGACTCTTTGACACACCGGATGTAATCTTCTTCGGTGAATTCTGAGCCGTCATCTTTGTTGGACGGGTAACCATCCATCATTTCAGCCGGCGTTAGCTCGGGGGCGAAGGCCAGAGCCCGGCTCAATCCAGCGACGGCTCCTTGGAGGAAGGCGGACTTCTTCAGCTCTTCTATTTGCTTGGGCATTGTGGAGAAGAGTTCCAAGACACCTTTCAGAGCAGTGGGGATCTTCTCCTTGTATTGAACCGTCTTAATCGTGCAAATAGCGCCGCACTAAAGCTGTTCTGCAGAGGTGTAAATAGCCTTCAGGGGGAAAAGGCTATCTGCAGCCAATTGCCGGCTTCTGGGGCCTGTAAAGGTCAAGACAAAGCAAGATGAGTCGCCATCACAACAGATGAATGAGACATGCTGGAAACATGAAGTGAGTAAGAACTTATCAAAGAGAGCGGCGGCCATCTTGGTTATATGACACTTTAGGCCTTGAAGCTCATCTGCCACGGCTGTCAGCCGCTGGTCGGCATCATCCGCTCGTTTGGTCAATGCGGCTTTCTCCAACTCAGTAGATTCTTTTAAAGAAGCAAACTCCGCCTTAATATGAACCAGCTCTTCAGACAGCAGCCGACACTTTTCGTCAGAGACGCTGTGGGCCTCTTGTTGAGCCGCTAAATTCGCCTTCAGATCAGACAATTGAGAGCCGGCTTCGTTTAAAGCTTCCTATAAGACATCAAAAAATACAGGATAAGTCGCCAAAATACAGGACGAGTATTAAAAGCAAATTTATGCAAGTCTCAAACAGATTGCAAGCAATATATTTGACACTTGGGGGCTAATGCATGTTTGATCTTTCAGTATGCAGTGCAATTCCGGCTCATCTTCTTCGAAGTTAAACCGGAACTTGGGGGCTACACTATAGCTTTTTGATTTACTTCTAAATAGAAGATCCGACTCAACTTCATCAAGCTTGAGCCGGCCCTTGGGGGATATGAATGGCACTCTAAGTTATCTAAAGGAAGATCCGACTCAACTTTGGCAAATTAAGACCGATTCTAGGTGACAATGACTATGAATTTGTTCTAACAGAAAGTTAAACAAAGACCCGGTTCAACGATTGAGTACGTTAAACCGGCTCTTGGGGGCTAAGTAAGGATATAGTAAGAAGGAAAGGTACCTCATATTTTGTCTTCATTAAAGAGACCAGCCGAAGTTCCAAATCCCGGCTGGTGGTAACCCGGTTTATATACCCAGCGTGGAGCTCTTTGACTGTCATCTTCTAGCACGAAGAGTCAAAGTTCAGCTTCTTCGAGTCTTCAGCCGGCTCTGTATGCTTGGTCAACACATGATTCGGAGGAGTTTGATGACCAGACCCGGTGATAACAACATTTGGAGTTTCAGGGGTCTTGGCAGGAATCGCCGGCTTTGAAGGAGCCCTTAGAGGGCTCTCCATGATGATATCAGCAGCAGTCAGCTCTGTGGAGGCAGCTGGTGGATTTACTTTTGCTTCAGCCTCCTCCGGTTGTTCAGGCTCCGGCTCTTGGATAACTGGGCCGGAGGAGGGCTTGTTGGTCTTGCGACGTTTAGCTTGAGCAATGCAAAATAGAAGGATCAGCAGTTGAAGTTGTTGCTATCATATTAAGAGCCGGATGTCTAGATATCATAGTAAGGAATGCTTACAACGGATTGATCTTGGGAGGTGGTAAAATTGACGCCGAAGAGTCGCCGGAGGAAGGAGATTTCTAAAAAGAATAAAACAGAAAGGTGAAGAAAGTATCAAGTTTACAAAGGAAAGTCAAAGGAAAAGAAGAGACTTAAACCTCGGTGGGGCGTTTCTTTGGAGCCGGAGAGTTTGGTAGCCCGGACATGAGCTCAGTAGAGCCGGTGCTTCGAGTCTGTCGATGCTTGACTTGCTGTTGCTTTTCTAAGAGAAAATCGGGAGCCAGATAAGCAAGAGGGTGAGAAAGAGGAACTTTTCTGATAACCCACCGCGGCTTTCGGGGGACGAAACATTCTGAGCCGGAAGAAACGTAATTTACCTCAGGAGCATTGGCACGGCTGGTTTCCACTTCATCCTGCGAGTAAAACAAGCATTAATAAAGCAGGAAGGTAAAAGATTAAACAAAGAAGTTAAAATATTACCTCTGAGCTGGATGATGGTGGCGGGTCAAGCAAATTATCTTGCGGGGCATCTTTTTTAGCCCTCTTAGTCACGACCTTCTTCCTGGATTTCTTTGGAGGGGCAACATATTCCTTCTTCCAGAAGTCTGAGTCGGCCTATAGGAATGATCCGGAGAATGAATACCAAATCAACAAAGTACAAACAACATCTAAGAGACGGATGGGAAGAGATTAACTTACATCGGGAGCCGGATTATTAACTTACATCGAATGAATACCAATGGCACTGCATGAGCCGGAGGCCTCGTGGACAAGGCTCCGGATGGTAGTGGTAATATCATCCTCTGACAGTGTTGATTCGCTGAAGCACAATGAGCTGTCATATTTGCCTTCATACTCGCACATAAGCCGACCTCTGCGGCTTAAAGGCATGATCCGCCAGGAAATCCAGTAGCGGATCAAATCCAATCCTATTAAGCCGTTGGCCAGGAGCGCTTTGATCTTGGCGTGGAACGGCTCATATCTGGCATGCTCCGAGGCTGAGAGCTGGCCGGGAAGCTCTGTGTCTATCCTAAGCCGGGAGGGGCGGTAACCCGCCAGTGAGTGCTCTTTCTCGGGAGAGGTCTCTAGGCAATAGAAGCATGTCTTATTCCAATCTTTTGGGTGACTCGGCATTGGAGTAGGAGGAAAGATGATGTCTCGGCGGCGTTGAATAGAAATGTCGCCCAACTCCAGACTCGGACCACCCTTCATTTCAGTTTGGCAGTTGGCGTAGAAGAATTCTTGAGAGAACCTCAGAGACGGCTTACTTAGCAGATAAGCTTCATAGAGAACTTGGAAGTTGCAGGTGTTGGAAACAGAGTTGGGTGCCAAGTCTTGAGGATGCAGCTTATAAAAATGAAGGACGTCCCGGAAAAACTTAGAGCCGGGTAGCACGAACCCTCGCTCGATGTGATCAGCAAAGACTACTATCTCTCCCTTTTGGGGAGGAGGTCGGGTCTCATTGCCCGGAACCCGCCAATTGAGAACCTCTTTGGGAGGAAGAGTACCCGCTTCAATGTAGCCTGCTAAGTACTCCTCTGTAACGCAAGAACCAACCCGGTTGCATGAGTTGGACGCATGAGACATATAGGCGGCTTAAGTGTTGTGCAAGATAAAAGGCGCGATGAGTCACAACGCAGGCAAATATTTTTGATGGCTTAAAAGTTTAAGGGTTCTACGGATAAAGTGGAAAGATCCGGTTGATGAGAGCCGGAGAAGCCTAGCGACTCAATAGAGGAAAGGAAGATTGAAAATCGGCTAAGTCCTAAAAAACAGATTCCACAAACTATTACTATGGCTACGGATCTACAAAAGCAGCGAAAAAGGATTTAAATCCAGACCTAGTGATGAACAGCAGAAAGAAAGAAACTGGAGCGGAGCTATTGCGGTCCATGCATTACGCGCAGCCGGCCCGCACGCGGCGGCAGGGCGAGAGCACGATCTAAAGTCAACAACGGCGTCGAGATATACTCGCGGTGGCGGTGCCGGAGCCCGAGCGGCGGCGGCGGAACCCTGCTATGGCGGAGCCCTGCTACGGTGGAACCCTACTACGGCGTTGGGCGATCTAAAGAAGAAGGAGAACTCACCGAAGATGTTGCGGCGGCGGCGGAAGAAATTTGGTCCATATCAGGGTGATGCAGCGGCCCGATCGGTGCAAATGCGAAGACGACGCCGGACGACGAGGACGCTAGAGCGGCGGCGACAGGAAGAAGAAGAAGAGGCACGAGCGGGAGGATGGAAAACTCCGACCCGCACGGGTCATATTTAAAAAGGGATTAAGGAAGGTGCAAAAATCTAGGCGACGACACTGTTTGATCGAGGCAGGCGCCTCGATTCTCGGGATGAGAGTTAATGAAAGATTCGGTGGTACGTCAGCAAGATCTCATGATGTCATGCCGGGTCATTTCCGGGCGACTCACCAAAATCGGAATAGAAGGATGAAGTGAGCAAGCTCAATTCAACCTCGGGCCTAATGTTGGGGATATCACCCCACGGCATGACCCGCCCTGGAGGCTCCGGGTTATGTTGTTGGCTCGTGAGCCGGCACAAAGGTGAGCCGCAAGACTGGTGGCCCAGAAAGATAGGCGGCTCAAGGGCTAGGCCATACAACGGCCCGCACGGAAAAGACCCGGGCGCGCAAGCCGACTCAAAGACAGCTTGGACAAGAAGATAGAGAGAGACTCGGTTAGCAATTGTAACGACCCGGTAGTCCTGACCTCTTATATAAAGGCAGACCCAAGGCGACTTAGGGGACACGTGATCGAGAACTAGGTCAAGCTTCTAGCTCCTTGTAATCGATACACAAGTAATACAAACACAAGCAGGATGTAGGATATTACCTCGACTTGAGGGGCCGAACCTGGGTAAATCCGTGTCTTTCCTCCCAACTAACCCCTTTGAGTCCACCCCGTTAGCGATGGCCTCGAATCTAAGTCCGTTCACCCGGACATCTGCCATGATAAATCCACGACACTAGTAGTCATGACATTCTTAACTGGATGACTTCCACCTACTTGCTTTCCATCTTGACAAGCACTACAAAGTCTATCTTTGTCAAAGATAACATCTTTAACACCAAGTATATGATCACCTTTGATTAGCTTATCTAGACTGCGCATGCCTACATGTCCAAGTCTTCTATGCCAAAGCCAACCTTTAGAAGATTTTGCAATTAAGCAAGTGCGAGGCTTGGATTTTTTTAGTGAAATCAGCAATGTATAGATCACCTCTACGGAAACCGGTAAAGATCATTTTATGATTATCTTGACGAAACACTTGGCAATCTACTTTCGTGAATAGAACATTGAACCGAAGTCGGCAAGTCTAGATATGGAAAGAAGATTGTAACCAAGGGATTCAAGAAGCATAACATTTTGAATAGAGCTATCATGGGATATAGCCACCTTACCAAGGCCAAGTACCTTACCCTTAGAGTTGTCTCCAAAGGTTACGTACCATCGAGGACCTTGATTAGGCGTGATCTCTTGGAACATGTCCTTATCACCAGTCATATGATCCGTACATCCGCTGTCAAGAATCCACTCTTTTCCTCCGGACATGCAATCTTTAAAGTTTGCCATGAGGCTCGGATTCTTCATGATCTTCTCGTGCTCGATGTCGAACAACTCATCTTCTTCATAATAGCCATGTTCCACATTGTCATCATCAAGTGGGAAATCCTCGTCATAAACAACAAGAGATTCGTTAGAATAGTGATCATGACAATGTTCAAGTTTATGAATGCGAATGGCTTCAAAGATAATGTTGTTGATAGTAGTGACATGTCCTTTAGCACGCATAAGATCACGGAACTCAAATAGACATTTATCAAAGTTCGGATCAGTAGGCTTCATTTTGTGAAAAGCAATGGTTTTATGAAGAATTCCATCAAGATTTCCTAAGGGGAGATTTGGATATCGTTTCTCCAAATCAGTCCATAAGGTATAGGCACATGCAAAGTTCTTCAATTGAGAAAGCATGAATCTTGGTAAACCTCTAACAATAAGATTGACAGTTCTTAGGTTACCAAGCATGTTAATTTCCTCTTCGTGTGTGGCATGCAATTCATCAATAGGGAGCACATAGTTTTTTAATATATTTAGTCAAATGGAATCTATTAAATAGATCAATCATGGTATTCTTCCATTGACTATAGTACTCTCCATCAAGAATGGGCACTCTACAACTCAAACTCTCCATTCTAGACACATCCATCTTCCTCCACGGTGATTAAACCGAAGCAATGGATACCAAAGCTCTGATACCACTTTTAGGATCGAGAGAGGGGTGTCTAGAGGGCAGGGGGGGTGAATAGACCACTAACAGGAATTTAAAACCTAACCTTTTCCCAAGTTAATTGGTTGGCTGATTTTAACAATTTTAGCAAGTCTAACAACCCTACACATGCATGTCTACAAGTATGGCAGCGGAAAGTAAAGACATTGCACATGTAAGTAAAGAGATGGGGTAGGAAGATCAAACGCAATAGGAGACGCAAGGATTTTTTTCCCATGGTTCCGATAGGTGGTGCTATCATACGTCCATGTTCATGGAGTCTTCAACCTACGGAGGGTAACGGTCGCGAGAGTCCACGGAGGGCTCTACCCACGGAGGGTTCCACGAAGAAGCAACCTTGACTATTCCATGCGGCTTTCGTCCACGAAGGACTAGCCTCACTATGGCTAGATCTTCACGAAGTAGGTGATCTCCTTGCCCTTATGAACTTCTTAGTTCACTCCACAACACGAAGTCGGAGGCTCCCAAGCGACACCTAACCAATCTAGGAGGCACCACCCTCCAAAAGGTAATAGGCTCGGTAATGACGATGAACTGAGTAGGATAGGTATGTAATAGTTCTGAGTGCTTCTATTTCGAGTGGGTGGTGGTGAAGGGGTATATATAGGCATCCCCAAAAAACCAACCGTTACACACAAAATGACCATCTTGGTGACACCGATGTGTAAATCTCGGTGGTACCAAAGTGACCAAAAGTGGCAACTTTTGGATCTCGGAGGGACCGATATACAATTCTCGATTGCACCGACAAGGTGACCAACGGTCAGATTTGCCAATCTCGGTGACGCCGGTTCACCATTTTTGGATGGACCAAAAATGTGAACTTGCGTAACAGAATCTTGGGGACCCAACTCGGTGGCACCGAGTGCAGTGTCGGCTTCACCGAAGTGTTAGAGTTTGGCTGAGTCTGTCTAGAGTTTAGAATCGGTGACATCGGGATAGGAATGTTGGTTGCACCGATTTTGCATATTTGGCTTAGGACGGACTTTGATGGGAGAGTTTGTGGATGTTTTGGTGACTGTCACTTGTGCACGTTTGAGCATATTGTTCACCGTCAAAACTTTACCCCCTTTTAATAGTATTGGCTTTCCTATGGACTCAAAGTGATTTCTCACAAATGTAAAATGCAGAGTCCTCTTGCTTGAAGCTTGGCCAACCTATTTCCTTCAATCTTAGTGTAATTCCACAATCTCCTCAATCCTTTTGCCAACTCAATTCTCCATGGACTATTACCTGAAATACACTAGATAGAGGTGTTAGTCCAAGAGACAATGTATGTTGTCATGAATTATCAAAACAACCAAGGGAGCATGCTGTGGTTTCATCGTCGTAGAGGGTTAAGTCGATGCAAGCTTTGACACTCATCCGGATGACTCTAAGTTGCAAATCGGATATGTATTTATTCTCAATGGGGGAGCGGTAAGCTGGTGCAGTTCCAAGCAGAGCGTGGTAGCCAATTCTACATGCGAAGCAGAGTACATCGCAGCCTCGGAGGCAGCGAAGGAAGGTGTCTGGATGAAGGAGTTCAAGAAAGATCTTGGAGTAGTGCCCAGTGCACTGAATCCAGTGGATCTGTTCTGTGATAACACTGGTGCCATTGCCCTGGCCAAGGAACCAAGGTTTCACAAGAGGACCAGACACATAAAGCGATGCTTCAATTCCATCTGCAATACATCAAGGAGGAGGACATAAATATTTGCAAAGTGCACACGGATCTGAATGTTGCAGACCCGTTGACTAAACCTCTTCCAAGTCATAAACATGATCAACACCAGAAATGTATGGGTGTTCGATTCATTACAATGTAAATCACATAGTGATGTGAGCTAGATTATTGACTCTAGTGCACGTGGGAGACTGTTGGAAATATGCCCTAGAGGCAATAATAAAATGGTTATTATTATATTTCCTTGTTCATGATAATTGTTTATTATCCATGCTATAATTGTATTGACTGGAAACACATTGCATGTGTGGATACATAGACAACACCTTGTCCCTAGTGTGCCTCTAGTAGACTAGCTCGTTGCTCAAAGATGGTTAAGGTTTCCTAGCCATTGACATGAGATGTCATTTGATAATGGGATCACATTATTAGGAGAATGATGTGGCGCACAAGACCCAAACTATAAACATAGCATTTGATCGTGTCAGATTATTAGGAGATCATGCAACCAGCTGACACCGGAAGAGTACCTTGTGTGTATCAAACTTCGCAACGTAACTCGGTGACTATCAAGGTGCTCCACAGGTATCTCCGAGGGTGTTTGTTGAGTTGGCATGGATCAATACTGGGATTTGTTACTCCGTGCGATGGAGAGGTATCTCAGGGCCCACTCGGTAATACAACATCACAACAAGCCTTGCAAGCAATGTGACTAAGTGTTAGCCACAGGATCTTGTATTATGGAACGAGTAAAGATACTTGCCGGTAACGAGGTTGAACTAGGTATACAAATATCGACGATCGAATCTCGGGCAAGTAACATACCGAAGAACAAAGGGATAGAATATGTAGAAATCAATATGGGCATCCAGGTCTTGCTATTGGTTATTGACCATAGAGGTGTCTCGGTCATGTCTACATAGTTCTCGAACCCGCAGGGTCTGCACACTTAAGGTTTGGTGACGTTTCAGTAGTATTGAGTTATGTATGTTGGTGACTGAAGGTTATTCGGAGTCCCGGATGAGATCCCGGACGTCACGAGGAGCTTCAGAATAGTCCGGAGGTAAAGATTTATATATAGGAAAGTGGTGTTTGAACTTCGGAAAAGTTTCGGGCATTTCCGGCAGTGTACAGGGAGTCACGAATGGGTTCCGGGGGACCACCAAGTGGGGCCCACACACCCCAAGGGGCCACATGGGACTTAGAGGTGGCGCACCAGCCCCTAGTGGGATGGGAAGCTATCCCATAAGGCCCTATGCGCAAGGGGAAGAGGAGGAGGAGTAGGGGCCAAGTAGGAAAGGAGTCCTACTAGGAGTCCACCTCCCTTGTGGGAGGTGGATTCCTCCCCTTAGCCTTCGGCCGAAGCCCTCCTTGTAGGAGGGGCAAGGCTGCCTCCTCTCCCGCTCCCTCTTATATATACTAGAGGATTTTGAGGGCAGACCTAACCCTAATTGCCACATGCTGCCCTCTTCTTCCTCTAGATCTGTTTCTCCTCTAGATTAGTTCTGTCGTGCCTAGGCGAAGCCCTGCACGATTAGTTCACCACCACCGCCACCATGTCGTTGTGTTGTCGGATAACTCATCTATCTCTCCTCTCCCTCTTGCTAGATTAAGAAGGCAGAGATCGTCATCGAGTTGTACGTGTGCTGAACGCGGTGGTGTCGTCCATTCGGCGCTAGATCGGAAGGACCGTGATCAAGATAGCGGGACGCTCGGCGATTTGGATCGTGAAGACGTTCGACTACATCAACCGCGTTTCTTAACGCTTCCCGCTTAGCAATCTACAAGGGTATGTATATCCACTATCCCTCTTGTAGATGCTCATCACCATGGATAGATCTTGCGTGTGCGTAGGAATTTTTTGTTTCCCATGCAATGTTCCCCAACATATTGGAATCCTACTTGGAGTAGGATTGAAGGTGGAATCATCGACCTCTCCTTCGGCCGACTCCTAGGGGAAACCCTAGGGGTGTCGGGCCCTCCCCTCCCTCCTATATATATTGAAGGGGAGAGATGGAAGCCGCACCCAACCCTAAGCCACGGTGCAGTCCTCTCTCCCCACTAGATCGTCTCCCCTAGTTTTGGCAGTGCTTAGACGAAGCCCTGCCGGAATAGTTCCACCACCACCGCAGACGCGTTGTCGCGCTGCCGGATAACTCATCTACCTCTCCGCTCCCTCTTGCTGAATCAAGAAGGCGGAGATCGTCATCGAGCTGTACGTGTGCTGAACGCGGAGGTGTCGTCCGTTCGGCGCTAGATCAGGACGGATCGTGATCGGATCATGGGACGGCTAGCGATTTGGATACCGAAGACGTTCAACTACATCGACCGCATTTCTTAACGCTTCCCGCTTAGCGATAATCCCCAAGTTCAAGGAATAATCGTAGCAGTTTTCAAAGGGGGGAGTGATAAATATGGAGTGTCAAACCACAAGGAGCTAAAGGTAAGATCAATATTCTCTCAAGTCCTATCTTCCACCGATACGACTCTACGTACACCGAACGTTTGCTTCCATCTAGAAACGAGAAATAAAACTACGTTGTGGGTGTGAAGAGGATAGCTTTGCATGATATCGAAGAACTAAAATATAAAAATAGGTGTTGTTATCATAATATTACAATATATTACAAATAGCGAGTGTGGAATAATGATGGGTCAGTGTGCGGAATTATCATAGGAAATTGTTAACAAGATCGGAAATTATTATTGCAATTTTATATGAGGGAGAGGCATAAACTAACATACTTCTCTACTTGGATCATATGCACTTATGATTGGAACTCTAGCAAGCATCCGCAACTACTAAAGATCATTAAGGTAAAACCCAACCATAGCATTAAAGCATCAAGTCCCCTTTATCCCATACCCAACAACTCCCTTACTCGGATTTATGCTTCTGTCACTCAAACAACCCACTATAAGCGAATCATGAACATATTGCAACACCCTACAGCGGGAATCCTTCACGTGTGTGCGGCACGGAAGGCACAATAGGACAGCACCAAAATAAACATACAACTCAAACCAATCTATATCATCAATCAATCCAAAGGACAAAAGTAATCTACTCAAAACATCATAGGATGGCAACACATCATTGGATCATAATATGTGGCATAAAGCACCATGTTCAAGTAGGTGATTACAACGGGGTGCGGGAGAGTGGACCGCTAAAAGGAGATGAGGATGGTGATGAAGAAGGTAATGTTGATGAAGACGATCACCGCGGCGATGGTTCCCCTGATGGCACTCCGGCACCACCGGGAGAGAGGGGGAGAGGTTCTCCCCCTCGTGCTTCCTCCTCCATGGCCTCCCCCCTCTAGGGGGAGAGGTTCTCCCTCTGGTCCTTGGCCTCGATGGTGTTGAGGGCCCCTCCGGGACGATGAAGATGGCCTCCGGTGATGGTGACCCCCTCCGGCAAGGTGCCGGAGAGGGCCAAGATTGGTTTTTCGTGGCTCTGGAGGTGTGTGGCGGTGGAACTCCCGATCTATGTTATTTCTCAGAGGTTTTGGAATATTTTAGGATTTATAGAGCTAAGAGGTAGGTCGGTGGACTCTCGAGGGGCCCACAAGCCTGGTGGCCATGGCCACGGGGTGGTCGCGCCCTTGGGGCTTGTGGCATCCTCGGCCTTCCTCTCGGATGACTCTTCGCTCTAGTATTTTTTATATTTTCCAAAAATATTCTCCGTAAATTTTCAGCTTGTCCCAAGAACTTTTATTTCTGCACAAAACACCACCACGGTAGTTCTGCTCAAAATAGTGTCAATCCTGGTTAGTTCTAATAAAATCATATCAAAATCATATAGAATTATTGCAAACATGGCATGAATACTTCATAAATTATAGATACTTTGGAGACGTATCACTTAGCGATCTATAAGGGTGTTGTTTGCAGATCTTTTGTTTTGTTTTTTTACATAGGATGAATAGAGGGGCAATGTTGTTGACCGATTGATTTTTCTCCTAGAAAATCCGTGACTAATTCTATCGTAATCTTTTCTTCATTATCTTCAGATTTTTTTTAATCCAATGCTCGCTTACAGAGAAATTATCAGTATCTTCGCTGTTTCTGATGTTGACCAACCTGTCTGCATTAAAGAATGCCATTGGCACTTGAAGTTAAATGGAACAAGCTCATGCTTAACTACTCTACGAAACTGGAGCTACCAGAGCGCCAAACCATTGTTGCTAATGTATCACATCTGAGGCAAAATTATTCTTGATCTAATCAGGAGGTAAAATAATTACATAGTCCCCTTGTTGCAAACAATTCCCCTCAAAACTCAATGTGTGATCTTGTGAATTAGACCCACGAGCATGAACATTTTCCACCATTAAGATTGTGCCCCCTCAAATCATTATAATTCTCGTTTGTGTTCATCTCACTAGCCCTAACACGATTTTTCGATTGTTGTTCCTGAATCTATCACCCTCATCCTCCTTTCTACGGTACTGAAAGTTTTGTCTGCCTCCTCTACTAAATGTTCCAAAGCCTATTAAATTACCAAAGTTTCCCTCCACGGTCTCCCCACACACCTCTCAGGCAGCGTGCTGGGAAGACCTAAATCCAAAGGAAGCTCACCGTCAAGCCCCATATGGGGTGGAGGGAGGCTATTATATAACATAAAGAACTAGAAAGCATATCGTGAGCATACACCTTTGATAAAGGAGGGTTAATCCCCATGTTCAAGAGGTAGGCCATGATCTAGCCCATTCTCCCTTGGTGGCCTTTTTGAAATATCAGGACCATCAAAGATATATTATTTACTATCAAACACTGTATTTGTAACTCTGCATTTCTCAACAACTATCTCCACAAAAAAAGCACATCCTCTAAACAAAAATCAAGGATGGTCGGGAATTTCGCATCAGGCATATGATCTCTAACTACCATTCCACACATAACATTTACAAACATGTTTATCAACATAATCACCCTTATGTCTCAAATTTATGCCTTCTATTTCAAAAATCAAAGAACAATCAATACAGTTATTCTGACAATCCATCTCCAAATTCTATGTATCGACACTACAATCTCCTACGACTTCATAACTTGTTGCTACTTTTTCTTAAATTTATGCCTTCTATTGTTGCTACTTTTGTTTTTCCCCACTCATTTTTTCTACACAACAATTCTCTCTTTACTAATACGTAAATGAGAATGAAAATATTTATCAGAGGGACATACCTTACTGTTTGAATTTGACGAGCACCCAGTCTCCTCGCCGAATCATCCTCGTCCAGCAATCAAAAGCGATTGCCGACACGGGAGATCCCTACTTCATCGCTGCAGAGCGAGCGAGACTAAGCAAGCGCGGGGAGCGCTGGGAAGCATGGTGATAACCGCAGCGTGTGGACCACCCCCTTGGTTGCCTTGTCCAAGCCCTTGACTCGTCGCCTTCGATTAGGATCGACATGTCCTTCATTCTTGGCAATGGGAGAGCCTTCACTACTCCCACCTCGAACTCCTCCGGGCCAGTGGGGATCCGACTTCGAGAGCGAAACGCGCACCACTTCCACGCCCGCCTTGGATCTACTGACTCAGCTTCGCCAATGGCCTAGAGTACGATTTTGAGTGGTCGCTTCGGTAGCCCGTCCGACATGAGCCTCTCATCCTCCTCCACCATCAAGTCCTCACAAATATCCATCACCGCCTTGTTGAGCTTGCTCTTGCTTGCAAACCACTAACATATCTCTTGCATCCTCTCCATCTTCACCTCGTCCCCACTTGTGATCTCCACCATCTTAGCCTCCATTCTCAACCTCCAATCTGCCATCTAGGTCAGGGTGCAGTGAAGAGCGAGCCCATGCGAATGTGGGAGAGTGGATTTGAAATGTGAGGGGACTGACATCAAAAGCAGAGGGAGGAGTTAGGCCACCACGCTAAGGGGACGTTGATGTTGTCCACCCTAGTCACGGAGTCATGGTGGCATCCTTCCCATTCTCCTCAGGCCGCACAACATGTACTGCACCCAACATGGACTCCACCAACGCCACCACAACCTTAGCAACGTGACTGGGAAAAAAACAATCGCACTCCCTCGAAAATTTCCTCCCCGGAACGACCTGCATGCTCGTCAATCAAGCGGACATTCTCGTTAATCAGGAGGAGACGTCGGGAATCCACTTGCCGAAGAATGGTCCCCCGGCGATAGATCAGATGCCCCGCCACAGGGAGGTTGGAGACATAGAGCGCTGACCACCGTGCGTCGCACGGGGAAGGTTGCGTTCGCGTCACACAACAAATCTGAAACATCAGATGAAATCCTGCGGTGGTGTCCAGACCCATATTGTAACCGCATAGAGAATCAAAACAGGCATGACTCAAAGCCATCTGTTGAAATGTTTTGCTCGGAGATACCGGAGCAAACAAAAAAATATTAAACTCTAAAGACAATAATCCTGAGTGCTGCATAGGAGGGGGGGGGGGGTTTCGAGTAATGCTAGACATACAAAAGGTTACGTAGATGTTTTACGGGAGTACTCATACGAAGGATTAGGATTGGAAGTGGGGGGTGGGGAGGTGAAGGGGCCCACCCCACTGAAAATCCGGGGGAGGAGATTTAGTTGGTTACATAACGTTGGTAAAAGGCTTCATAGGTGTAGTATTATCGGGGTCTGCGAATGTACTTGGGATTGCATTAAGTTGTCTTGCCCATTGGAAAACGCAAGTAAAGTAGATCAAAATGAGCTAAAATTAGGAGATGAAAAAAAGAGAAATGCAGGGAAATCTGAGCACTCCTCTTCCTCCTGCTATAAAAGCCCCCAACTCCAACCTCACGGCACAGTGGCGGCCCTCCCCGTTCTCTGTTAGATTGGCTCCTCGTTCTCTCCCTGATCGCAAGAAGCAACATGGTACGGCACTCTACAGTCAGAATAACACTGCTATACGCGCTATCACATTCATACGTAGAAGACGATTTTGCTGCTGATCGCGTTGGTACGTTGGTACGTGGGCGTGCGCAGGTTTCTACCGGCGGCTTCGACAACAATGGCGGCTGCGAAGGTCTGGTGGTGGATTTCAAGGGCAGGCCGGTGGACAAGTCCCGCGTCGGCGGATGGTTCGGAGCCGGCCTCATCCTTGGTACGTACTGTATGTACTAGTCGTATACCGGTGTACGTGCAGTAATACACAGAGTCAGGGAGCAGTGATGCAATGTTTTGGCTCATCGCTATGTGGTTTCTGCCGCCTCAGTCACGGAGTTGGCGGAGCGGGTGTGCGTGATGGGCATCTCGATGAACCTGGTGACGTACCTCACCGGCGACATGCATCTCTCCAGCGCCAAGTCGGCCAACATCGTCACCAACTTCATGGGCACGCTCAACCTCCTCGCCCTCCTCGGCGGCTTCTTCGCCGACGCCAAGTTCGGCCGCTACCGCACCATCGCCGTCTCGGCAACCATCACCGCCGCCGTAAGCAGCACACCAACATAGCCGCCGTCATCGCGCATGCATGTACTACGTAAGTGGCACGCGCGTCTGACATTGCAATGCATCATTGCACCACTGCTCCATCGATTATTTCAGGGCGTGAGCCTGCTGGCGGCAAGCACGGCGGTGCCAGGGATGCGGCCCCCGCGGTGCGCCCCGGCGGCGGGAGGGGAGGCCCGGCCCCGCGCGGCCGGGTGCGTGCCGGCGAGCGGCGGGCAGCTGGGGATGCTGTACGCGGCGCTGTACACGATCGCGGCCGGCGCGGGCGGGCTCAAGGCGAACGTGTCCGGGTTCGGGACGGACCAGTTCGACGGGCGCGACCCGCGGGAGGAGCGGGCCATGCTCTACTTCTTCAACCGCTTCTACTTCTGCGTCAGCCTCGGCTCGCTCTTCGCGGTCACCGTGCTCGTGTACGTGCAGGACAACGTCGGCCGGGCCTGGGGGTATGGCGTGTCGGCGGCGGCAATGGCCGCTGCGGTGGCGGTGTTCGCCGCCGGCGCGTCAAGGTACCGGTACCGCAGGCCGGAGGGGAGCCCGCTCGCGGTGATCGGCCGGGTGCTATGGGGCGCGTGGCGGAACCGCAGGCTGCCGTGCCCGGCTGATGCTAGCGAGCTCCGCGGCTTCCACGAGGCCAAGGTGCCGCACACGGACAGGCTTAGGTATTGTATTACTCCTCTCCTTTGGCCTGGCTGTGCCCCTTTGCGCTAACAGCTTTACTAAGTAATGGTCGATTCAAACTTTGAGTCGATGCTATATTTTCTTGATGTTCCATGAAAATTCATAAAAAAATGCTAATTTTTTTATACACTAATATATCACTTGATGATTGATTGAGACTTGGCTATGAGACCTAGCCACACCCGTGCGCTGACTAGGTAAAGTCCTATAACTTGGGCATCATTTGGTTTTCTTCAACTTCTATTAGTAGATGACCAGATTCAGATATTTTTTCAATCTACCAGATTCACATATTCACGTACTATACTTGTATGCATGAGACGTTCTTGGTTTTTGGATTTTGCTGGACGAAATGTGACGGGGGGTTTGATGCACGTAGCTATTCATGAAAGGCGTCTAATAAAAATAAAATTGAACAAAGTAGCTAAGAAATCACATCAGCTTTTTCTCATAAACGAAAAACAACTAAAGTTAATGAACAAGAGAAGCTAAGACCTTGGCCGAAAAAAACAACTAAAGTTAATGAACAACTAAAGTAAAACCTTGGCCGAAAAAAACGGGAACCAACATGCCATGTACGTTCGTACCAGGAACCAATCCAAGAAGCTAGTACATTTTTTGCGTGAACTGTCTTTTTTTTAAAGCATTTTTAAAGCAACCATGCAGAGCGACCTACGTGCAGACACAACGCACCTTAGCGTGACACGCCGGTTGTCCAAAAGCCAAAACGAGCTATAACTACTTTAACGACGTGCCAGATCGGTCGGATGAGGGTGATGATCCGGCAACCGGCATGCATGTACTCTTAGACGAATGGCGTCCGAAAGTCGGGATCATGTTCTACACAAACGCAACAAAGCCATGCAGAACTTTTGCTTGCAGTCAGGCACTTGGAGATGGACGCCGAAGGAGCCAGGCCAACATGCCGTGCAAATCCACCTCCAAACGAACGGCGCCACTAGTGCGTGCCGTGTTCGCTTCTTTGGTGACATTTCGGGGGCCAATCCCCGAGTCATTTCTAGAGCACTGCGGAGCATGTTGCAGGACACCGAAGCTTGCCGGCATGGTACAACGTATGCACGCCGTCCGTGTCTTGCAGATCGTGGGCAAAAGCAGTCATAGGTCGAGTTGCGTGGTGAAATGATCTGCGTTATTGCACATGCTATCTACGCACGCTAGGATATGCAATTTCACGGTGACAAAACTGTGGACCGTTCTTTTTCTCTGTATGTATGGACAGGTGTCTGGACAAAGCGGCCATCGTGGAGGCCGATCCGGCGACGGCGGTGACGGTGACGGAGGTGGAGGAGGTGAAGATGGTGGTGAAGCTTCTCCCCATGTGGTCCACGTGCATACTCTTCTGGACCATATATTCCCAGATGACCACCTTCTCCATCCAGCAGGCCCAGCAGATGGACCGGCGGGCCGGCGGCCGCTTCGTCATCCCGGCGGGCTCGCTCTCCGTCTTCCTCTTCCTCTCCGTCCTGCTCTTCACCGCGCTCAACGAGCGCCTCCTGGTCCCTCTGGCGGCCCGCCTGACGCGGCGCCCGCAGGGCCTGACCTCCCTCCAGCGCGTGGCCGCGGGGCTCGTCCTCGCCACCCTCGGCATGGCCGTCTCCGCGCTCGTCGAGAAGAGACGCAGGGACGCCTCGAACGGCGGCGGCGGCGTCGCCGTGAGCGCACTCTGGCTGGTGCCGCAGTTCTTCCTGGTGGGCGCCGGCGAGGCGTTCGCGTACGTGGGGCAGCTGGAGTTCTTCATCCGGGAGGCCCCCGAGCGGATGAAGTCCATGAGCACGGGCCTGTTCCTGGCGACGCTGGCCGTGGGGTTCTTCCTGAGCAGCCTCCTCGTGCTCGCCGTCGACGCCGCCACGCGCGGCGCGTGGATACGTGGCCACCTGGACGACGGGAGGCTGGACCTCTTCTACTGGATGCTCGCGGTGCTCGGGCTGGCCAACTTCGCCGTGTTCTTGGTGTTCGCTAGCAGGCACCAGTACAAACGCACCAGGCCGGACGCGGCGACCGTGGAGCTGCCTTGAGGCTTGAGAGACGGAGCAGCGACTGGAGGGTGCATCGAATAGCTAGGAAGCGTGTGCTACTGCTACGTATACGTACACTGCTGTTTGTGTCTCGACTTTTTCCGATTTGAATTTCGGAAAAGAAAAAAAAATGGCTGCGTCTAGTGCTCGGTCGACTCGCAGCTAGAGTCCGTTGGCATCGTCTTCACTCGCTTTGCTTGTGTGTTTACTTTCCTTAAATGACATGTAATTTGTTCAAACTCGACAGAAAATATAACAGCAATGCTTTGAGAAACTACGTATAAAATAACTTTCATGACTAATAATATAATGAAATTTCTCGGAAACATCTACTCTGTGATACTCAAAAACATACAAGATGCATTAAAATTTGCAACACTAAATAGTGTCAAGGCTTCAACTAAGAGAGTACCATTGTTGGATTTGGCAGGGCTTGAGTTGGGCTTTCTGTTCTTTTACCTAGTATTTTAAGCCCAGGCAGGGTTATCATCAACTAAGGTGTCGTATGGACCTTTCCAATTTATGTGTTGGGCCTGTGAAATGTTTGTGTCCAGAACGGTCACCCCTCACGAGGCTTCTCATTTTCCTTTTCCTTTTCGTTTTCCTTTTTAAAGAGGATTGTTTTATAAAGTACAAATATTTTAAAATATAAATAATTTTAAAAAGTCGCATAAATATTTTTTAAACAACATGAACTTCACGAAAATGCTCTGCTAACCAGGGACGAAGCCAGAAAATTTAGCCAATGGGTTCACTCATTGACACATCGGGGTTTCGCATGAACTTTTTAGGGTTTGCTATGAATTAACTAAGTCTATAGTCCAATTTTGCATCACCTTGCAGAAAAAACAGTATAACGCTATAAGGCAACACAATCATATTAGTTTGACGAGTTATAAATAAGTACCACCGCCGCCGCCAACAATAACAATAAATCATTTAGTCCCAAGTAAGGTGGGGTATGCTAGAGCTGAAATCCATAAGATTTCATAACTAACTCATGGTTATGGCACATGGATAGATAGCTTACACACACCCCTATATATTGTTGGTTCTTTCGTGATGTCGCAGTGTAACGTTCAAGATGTGGTCATATCCTTATTTTGGCTTGAGGCCACGATAAGGATAGGAGCGCATCTCGTCGTTTCGCAGGAATGGATATCGTTACAAGTACATGTAAAGACGAGATGAGTATATGGAGTTGGCTTACACTCGCCACAAGCTAAATCATGATCATCTCAAATATAATCATCCATTGAGTCATCATACATAAAAACAAGGTCTGACTACGGACGAAATCAAACCATAAAAGCGATGTCCATCCTTGCTATCCCAGGCTGCCGGCCTGAAACGCATCATATGATCGATGAAGAAGAAGAAGAAGAAGAAGAAGAAGAACTCCAAATCAAACAAGCATCGCTCTCACGTCAAAACATCGCATTACATGTACCTGCAACTGTTGTTGTAGGAATCTGTGAGTCACGGGGACTCATCAATCTAATTTTCAAGGGTATCAAAACTAGCAAAACTTAATGGGTGAGGTATGATAAACTGGTGAGGCTGCAGCAAGCACTAAGCATTTGAATATATGACTTACTTACGCGTACAAAAATAAGAAGAGTTATCTACGCATAAACGGGCGTGAAATAGTACTGATCAAGAAGTGATCCTGAACATCTACTCACAATTCAATCATGACCCCACTGTGTTCTCTTTACGTACTCCATTGAAAAGAGACGGTCACGGTTACGGACACGATTGGTGTATTTTAATTGAGTTTACTTCAAGTTTTCTATAACCGGGTATTAAAAAAAATTCCAGGTAGCCACATAACTGTGGGCACGGCTCTCAAAAATATCTAACCCTACAGGGGTGCTCCAACTCATCCATCCAAACTAGCCACAAGCTGCGTGGAAAACCTCAACCTCGAGATATCCCAAAGTATCCTCGGAATCCCAGTGCACAAGACGTCTGAGAAGGGTAACACAAATACAGTAAGGCCGCTCGACGTGTCAACACCCCGATAGGAACCACGTATCTCATTCTCAAGACAAGACCGGATTAGGCTAAGTTTCCGGCTGGCACACCCGTTGGTGGCCCCGGCTACTGCCATTTTGGACCAACACTCATGAGGAGCACTGGCCCGGGTTGTTCATTAATTATCCACGAAGTCCGTAAAGTCCCTATGCAAGTTTTTTTTGGTTGGGGGTGGTAAAACCAAAGTTGGACCTTCCCGTAAGAGTTTTATCCCAAAACGAAAATCAGGGGGTCCCCACAACAACCCCAAGCATGTTAGGAGCGCTCAATATGGAACATAACACCGGTCATAAGTAACTAGGGCGGCAAAGGTGGAACAAAACACCGAGCAAAAGACCAAGCCTTCCACCTTTTACCAAGTATATGTGTGCATTAAATTAAATAGCAATAATATTGTGATATCCTAAGATATCCTTGTTATCACATGGAACAACATGCACCTGCAACTAGCAACGCTATAAGAAGGGCTGAGCAAGCGATAACATAGCCAAACAATGGTTTGCTGGGCTGTGGAGGCTTAAAGGCTTATCATGGCATTTTGGGAGGCTTGAAAAACAAGTGATAGGTAGCAAGACATAGAGATAGAAACGCGACAACTAGCATGGCAATGATAGTAGTGCTATCCATGGAAATCGTCATCTTGCCTAAGATCTAGCTTGGAAGAAGAACGAATCCGTGAAGAAGATGAACCGACGTAGTCGAACGAATCCTCACACTCCGAAACGATTTCGAAACTTGAGAAGAAGCAAATCCAGAAATAAACATATGACACGGTAAACACCACAACATATTCATGATATGATGCGCAAAAAATATGATGCATGTCCATTTAGTTATGCAAGGCATGGCAAAGCACAACAATCAAATACTACATTAAGTGAAGTTCAATATGGAACGAGTTGCATATTAACAAAACTCCACATTCGAATAATTTAGTTCACTCTCGTTTATTTATACGGAAAGTTTAAATATTGTTAAAAATGGAAAGTGGTGGAGCATAATGAAACTACACTATCTTGGCATCTTACATTCTTAAGAAGTAGATCCCCACTACTAGCAATTCTCTCAACATGCAGCCCATCCACATCATCATTTAGCTACTTCAGCAATTTCCACCCACGTCACTTTATCTCTTTGTTATTTTTTTCCTCCATGATCATATAGCATCGCTTGCTGTTTCCCCCCGAAGATTTTTCTTCTTCTTCAAGCACCATCCACTATGTACTTGTTTTAATTCCCACTATGCCACACATTCACCAAGATTAATTGTTGAGGCATTTGAGCGGCCGGCTGGAATAGTGATCTTGCCCATATTATATAGCTCTACATCCCCATTGGTCTTCCTCTCTATTCCAGCGTTTTGCCTGCCACAAGTCACGTCGGCTAAATACTACTATGGCACGCAGATGAAAGTTCTTCCCCACAGGTACGTACCACCCTCCTCGAATGAAAGTACTCCCTCCATAAACAAATATAAGAGCGTTTAGATCACTAAGTTAGTGATCTAAACGCTCTTATATTTCTTTACAGAGGGACTATAAGTCAATCCTTCCCATAGGTACCACTCTCCTCTATGTCACCCCTCCCTAATATTCTCTTCCACCCAATATGAGAAATATGTCCATGGCCTCTTGATTTCATCCATCCTCTGTCTTTGCTCTTTCCCCCTCCCTATTTTCATTTTGATATGTCCAATTGATTTTGTCAGGAGAAGTTTTGATATGTATTCCCATTAGAGATTCAACTGGCCCTTTTTTATGCAGCAAATAACACAACATGTCATGCTCCAGTGGTCTTTGATATTTAACCCCCTATACTTCATTTCCAAAATCTATGTCGACAAGGCATTTGATCATAATCCAAGAAGGTTGGAAATGTATTTGTTTGTGCAGAATAATTTTTATGTACGGCAACAAGATATTTATCTATTTGATAATTGACCATATTCTTTGCCTCTTTTATAGGTCACACATGTCAATATCTCTCCTATCAGATGATCCATGGATTGCATCATAAACTCATAGCATGGTACGTTTCGGCCCTCATAGCTAGATTTGGATAGGGTAATGATCTGAGTCCGGTACATGGTGAACAAACATCTATTTAAAAGTAGTCTTTTTCTTATAATATTTACTTTTTGCATGCCAAATAAGTGCATTCTTTCTGGTGATTTTGAAGTAATATGTCTGCCTATGCTCATGTAAATTTCAATGAAATTGTATTTTTAATATTTTATCTTACATCATGGATATATTTATACCAATTGCTTTAAAAACTTGATCTTGTGTATGTATATGTATCAGCAATTTGTTCTGATGCTTATCATTGCCTTTGGACCTCAAACATTCTTTGTGTTCTGAAGTTTCAACATGGGTTCCAAAACTAAGTTGGAAATATGCCCTAGAGGAAATAATAAATTGGTTATTATCATATTTCCTTGTTCCTGATAATCGTTTATTATCCATGCCATAATTGTATTTATCGGAAACTCAGATACACGTGTGGATACATAGACAACACCATGTCCCTAGTATGCCTCTAATAGACTAGATCGTTGATCAAAGATGGCTATGGTTTCCTAGTCATGGACATGAGATGTCATTTCATAACGGGATCACATCATTAGGAGAATGATGTGATGGACAAGACCCAAACAACAAACGTAGCATATGATCGTGTCAGTTTATTGCTACTATTTTCTGCATGTCAAGTATCTGTTCCTATGACCATGAGATCATGCAACTCACTAACACCGGAGGAGTACCTTGTGTGTATCAAATGTCGCAACGTAACTGGGTGACTATAAAGGTGCTCTACAGGTATCTCCGAGGGTGTCTGTTGGGTTGGCATGGATCAAGACTGGGATTTGTTACCCCGTGTGACGGAGAGGTATCTCAGGGCCCACTCGGCAATACAACATCATACGTATTAAGTGTTATCCACGGGATTTTGTATTACAGAATGAGTAAATAGAATTGCCGGTAACGAGGTTGAACTAGGTATGGAGATGCTGACGATCGAATCTCGGGCAAGTAACATACCGAAGAACAAAGGGAACAACATACGGGATTAACTGAATCCTTGACATAGAGGTTCGACCGATAAAGATCTTCGTAGAATATGTAGGAACCAATATGGGCATCCAGGTCCCACTATTGGTTATTGACCATAGAGGTGTCTTGGTCATGTCTACATAGTTCTCGAACCCGCAAGGTCTGCACACTTAAGGTTCGGTGACGTTTCGGTAGTATAGAGTTATGTATGGTGGTGGCCGAAGGTTGTTCAGAGTCCCGGATGAGATCCCGAACATCAGGAGGAGCTCCGGAATGGTCTGGAGGTAAAGATTGATATATAGGAAGTCCTAATTTTGGTCACCAAAAAAGTTTCGGGCTCATCGGTAATGTATCGGGAGTGCCAGGAGGGTGCCGGGGGACCATCGGGAGGGGTATTTCGACCCAAGAGGCTAAATGGGCTGTGGGAATAGGTATACCAGCCCTGAGTGGGCTGGCCTAAGTCCCACAAGAGGCCCATGCGACTGGAGTGGAAGGAGAAGGAAAAAAAGCAAGGTGGAAAGAGTTTCCAAGTGGGAAGGAGGAGTCCTAGTCCTACTAGGATTGGAGGAGGACTCCTCTTCTCCTCCTTGCACAAGGCCAAGGGCTGGCCCCTTGTGCACCAAGCCTCCTCCCTCCCTCCTCCTATATATACTAGAGGTTTTGAGGATTTTGAGAGACAGAAAAACAGCCATGTGATGCCCTCTTCTCTGGATCGTAGTTTCTCCTCTAGATTGATTTTAGCGGTGCTTAGGCGAAGCCCTGCTGGAATAGCTCCACCACCATCGCTGCAACGCCATCATGCTGTCGGAGAACTCATCTACCTATCTGCTCCCTCTTGCTGGATCAAGAAGGAGGAGATTGTCATCGAGTTGTATGTGTGCTGAACGCGGAGGTGCCGTCCGTTCGACACTAGATAGGAAGGACCGTGATCAAGATCATGAGACAATCTGATGGGATTGCAGGACGGATCGTGATTGGATCGCGAGACGGATCATGATGGGATCGCGGGACGCTCGGCGATTTGGATCGTGAAGACGTTTGACTACATCAACTGCGTTTCTTAACGCTTCCCGCTTAGTGATCTACAAGGGTATGTAGATCCACTCTCCCTCTCGTAGATGCTCATCACCATGGATACATCTTGCGTGTGCGTAGGAAATTTTTTGTTGCCCATGCAACATTCCTCAACAAAATTTATCCCAATGTAAACAATGTTGTTCACTATTGACACCCAAATAAAAAGTTTATGATATTCTTCTTGACCAGTCTCGATTTTTTTCCCAAGTCAGAGTACCATCAGATATCATATTAAATTGATTTATGTTTTTGCTGCCAGCTCGCGAAGCATAAAGTTGCATGTACTGATTTTTTTTCACATGCATTTGCTAAATTATATTTGTCATATTTATTCTAGATTTTACTATGCAGGAGTGCAAACCAATGTTCATCAAGAGAGGTATGTATCAGGCATCAGAATATGAAGCATTTTATTTCACTATAAATGTTGGGGATATAACCCTATGGCAAGACCCGCCCAGGAGGGGCCGGGTCATACCTGGCAGCTCGTTAGCGTATGGGATGGAAGAGGAAGATTGGGCTGCACGGTGGTTCACCAGATGTGCTGAGACGGAGGCCCTTAGTGGTCTTGCCTAAGTCCCGCAAGAGGCCCATGCGGTTGGAGTGGAAGGAGAAGGAAAAAAGGCAAGGTGGAAAGAGTTTCCAAGTAGGAAGGAGGAGTCCTAGTCCTACTAGGATCGGAGGAGGACTCCTCCTCTCCTCCTTGCGCAAGGACAAGGGCTGGCCCCTTGTGTGCCAAGCCTCCTCCCTTACTCCTCCTATATATACTAGAGGTATTGAGGGTTTTGAGACACAGAAATACAGCCACGTGCTGCCCTCTTCTCTAGATCGTAGTTTCTCCTCTAGATTGATTTCAAAGGTGCTTAGGTGAAGCCTTGCTAGAATAGCTCCACCACCATCGCCGCAACACCGTCGCGCTGCCGGAGAACTCATCTACCTCTCCGCTTCCTCTTGCTGGATCAAGAAGGTGGAGATCGTCATCGAGCTGTACGTGTGCTGAACGCGGAGGTGTCATCCATTCGGCACTAGATCGGAAGGACCGTGATCAAGATCGCAAGACGATTGTGATGGGATCACGGGGCGAATCGTGATTGGATCGCGAGACTGATCGTGGTGGGATCGCGGGACGCTCGGCGATTTGGATCGCGAAGACGTTCGACTACATCAACCGTGTTTCTTAACGCTTCTCGCTTAGCGATCTGCAAGGTTATGTAGATCCACTCTCCCTCTCGTAGATGCTCATCACCATTGATAGATCTTGCGTGTGCGTAGGAATTTTTTTGTTTCCCATGCAACGTTCCCCAACAGTGGCATCATGAGCTAGGTCAATGTGTAGATGAGATCTCGAGTAGAACGCAAAGAGTTTGTGGGCGTTGATGCTTAGATTGCTTCCTCCCTTGGTTGGGTTTTGGTTCAGTGGTATTGTGGGATGAAGCGGCCCGGACCAACCTTACTCGTATGCTTACGAGAGACCGGTTCCATCGACTGTCGTGTAACTTCGTTGCACAAAGATGGCTGGCGGGTGTCTGTTTCTGCTACTTTAGTTGGATCGAATTTGACAAAGGCGAACCTTGAGAAGGTTGAAAAGCAATTTATGTATCACCATTGTGGTTTTGCGTAGGTGAGAATTGTTCTTGCTAGATACCCGTGGCAGCCACGTAAAACTTGCAACAACAATTAGAGGACGTCTAACTTGTTTTTGCACGGTATGTTGTGATGTGATATGGCCAATTAAATGATGAGATATATGTGATTTATGAGATGATCATGTATTGTATAGAATATCACGACTTGCATGTCGATGAGTATGGAAACCGGCAGGAGCCATATGGTTGTCTTTAATTATTGTATGACCTGTGTGTCAATCATTAAGCGCTATGTAATGCTTTACTTTATCGCTAAGCGGTAGCAATAGTAGTAGAAGCATGGTGGGCGTGACAACCCCGATGGCGACACATTGATGGAGCTCAAGATGATGGAGATCATGGTGTCATGCCGGTGACGATGGAGATAATTCCGATGCTTTATGGATGGAGATCAAAAACACAAGTTCATGGCCATATCATGTCACTTATGATTTGCATGTGATGTTAATCATTTTATGCACCTTGTTTTGCTTAGGACGACGGTAGAATTATAAGGTGACCCCTCACTAAAATTTTCAAGATCAATTGTGTTCTCCCCGAGTGTGCACCGTTGCAAAAGTTCGTCTTGTTGGGACACCACGTGATGATCGGGTGTGATAGACTCTACATTCACATACAACGGGCGCAAGCCAGTGTTGCACATGCAGGACACTCGGGTTAAACTTGACGAGCCTAGCATGTACAGACATGGCCTCGGATCACAAGAGACCGAAAGGTCGAACGTGAGTCATATAGTAGATATGATCAACATGATGATGTTCACCATTGAAACCACCTCAACTCACATGATGATCGGACTTGAGTTGGTGAATTTGGATCACGTATCACTCGAATGACCGGAGGGATGTCAATTTGAGTGGGAGTTCTTAAGTAATATGATTAATTGAACTCATTATCATGAACATAGTCAGTTATGTCTTCGCAAGTTATGTTGTAGATTACTAGCTCACGCTGTAGCTCCCTTGAATTTTTATATGTTCCTAGAGAAATAGAGTTGAAAGATGATGGTGGCAATATTGCGGACTAGGTCTGTGATCTGAGGATTGTCCTCATTGTTGCACAGAAGGCTTATGTCCTTAATGCACCGCTCGGTGTGCCACCCCCTCTAGCGTCGTCTGTAGATGTTGTGAACATCTGGTAGGCACGTTCCAATGACTACTTGATAGTTTAGTGTGTCATGCTTTATGGCTTAGAATTGAGGCTCCAAAAACGTTTTGAACGTCATGGAATATATGAGATGTTCTAAGAGCTGAAATTGGGATCTCAGGCTATTGCCCGTATTGTGAGATATGAGATCTCCAACAAGATTCTTTGCCTGCAAGATGAAGGAGAATAGCTCAATCATTGAGCATGTGCTCAGATTATCTGGGTGCCACAATCGCTTGAATCGAGTGGGAGTTGATCTTCCATATAAGAAAGTGATGGATATAGTTTTCCAAGTCACTGTCACTAATCTACTAGAGCTTCGTGATGAACTCTAAAATGCCAGGGATGGAAATAATGATCCCCGAGCTATTCACGATATTTGACACCGCGAAGGTAGAAATCAAGAAGGAGCATCAAGTGTTGATGGTTAGAAAAACCACTGGTTTTGAGAAGGGCAAGGGCAAGGAGGGAAACTTCATGGTTGGCAAGTCAGTTGTTGCTCCAGTGAAGCAACCCAAAGTTGAACCCAAAGCCGAGACTAAGTGCTTCCGTTATGAGGAGATCGGTTGCTGAAGTGGAACAACCCTAGATACTTGGTAGATAAGAAGGCTGGCAACGTCGACAGAAGTATATTTTGATATACATGTTATTGATGTGTACCATGCTAGTACTCCTAGTAGCACCTGGGTACAGGATACCAGTTCGGTTGCTAAATGTTAGTAACTCGAAATAAAAGCTACAGAATAAACAGAGACTAGCTAAGTGTGAGGTGATGATGTATGTTGGAAATGTTTCCAAGGTTGGTGTGATCAACATCGCACACTCTCTCTACCTTTAGGATTAGTGACAAACCTAAATAAATGTTATTTGGTGTTTGCGTTAAGCATGAACATGATTGGATCAAGTTTATTGCAACACAGTTATTCATTTAAGTTAGAGAATAATGGTATTCTGTTTACATGAATAATACCTTCAATGGTCATGCACCCAGTGAGAATGGTTTGTTGAATCTTGATCATAGTAATACACATGTTCATAACATCGATGCCAAAAGATACAAAGTTAATAATGATAGTACCACATACTTGTGGCACTGCCGCTAAATGTCATATTGGTATAAATCGCATGAAGAAACTCCATGCTGATGGATCTTTGGACTCATTCGGTTTTGAATCGGTTGAGACATGCGGACCATGCCTCTTGGGCAAGATTCTTACAGACCTCGTTTTCAGTATGCTGGAGCAGGCTAATAACTTATTGGAAATAATACATGTTGATGTATGCGATCTAATGAGTGTTGTAGCGTGCAATGGATATCGTTATTTTTCTTACCTTCATTGATGATTTGAGTATATATGAGTATATTTGCTTAATGAAACACAAGTCTGAAATGTTTGAAAAGTTCAAACAAATTCAGAGTGAAGTTTAAGATCATCGTGACAAGAAGATAAAAATATCTACGATATGATCGTGGAGGTGAATATCTGAGTTACGAGTTTGGCATACAACTTTAGACAATGTGAAAGTTGTTTCACAACTCATGCCACCTGGAACACCATAGGGTGATGGTGTGTCCAAACGTAATAGTCGTGCTATATTGGATATGGTGCGTACTATGATGTCTCTTATCATTTTGCCACTATCGTTTTGGGGTTATGCATTAGAGACAACTACATTCACTTTAAATAGGGCACCATCTAAATCCGTTGAGATGACACCATATGAATTATAGTTTGATAGAAACCTAAGCTATCATTTCTTAATGTTTGGGGCTGCGACGCTTATGTGAAAAAGGTTTTCACCTAATGGCTCGAACCCAAAGCGGACAAATGCATCTTCATGGAATACCCTAAGAACAATTGGGTATACGTTCTATCTCAGACCCGAGTGCAAAGTGTTTGTTGCTAAAAACAGGTCCTTTCTCGAGAAAGAGTTTCTCTCAAAAGAATTGAGTGGGAGGAAGATAGAACTTGAAGAGGTTGTTGAACCTTTGTTTCAACCAGAGAGTAGCGCAACACAAAAATTTGTTTTTGTGGAGCCTACATTAGTTGAAGTGGAAGTTAATGATGATGATCATGAAGCTTCGGATCAAGTTACTATCAAACCTCGTAGGTCGACAAGGACGAATACTGCTCTTGAGTGGTACGACAACCCTTTCTTAGAGGTCATGTTGTTGGACAACGATGAGCCTACGAGCTATGGAGAAGCGATGATGGGCTCGGATTCCAACAAATGGCTAGGAGCCATGAAATTCGAGAAAGGATCCATGTATGAAAACCAAGTATGGACTTTGGTAGACTTGCCTGTTGAATAGTGGGTCATTGAGTACAAATGGACCTTTAAGATGAAGACAAACGCTGATGGTGAATGTCACTATTTGTAAAGCTCGTCTTGTCACAAAGAAGTTTCTGCCAAGTTCAAGGAGTTGACAACGATGAGACCTTCTCACCCGTAGCGATGCCAAAAGTCTGTTGGGATTATGTTAGCAGTTACCGCGTTTTTCAATTGTGAAATCTGGCAGATGGATGTCAAAGCATCGTTTCCTTCCTGGAGGAAAGGTTGTATGAGATACAACCAAAAGGTTTTGTCAGTCCTAAGGATGCTAAAAGGTGTGCAAGCTCCAGTGATCCTTCTATGGACTGGAGCAAGCATCTCGGAGTTGGAATATACGCTTTGATGAGGTGATCAAAGTTTTTGAGTGAATTTCTTGAAAGCATAAACAGATGTTTGAAAAGAGTTTTTCAAAGGAATACCTGGATAAAGCTACCTAATTGTTGAGCATCAAGATCTGTAGAGATATATCAAGATGCTTGATGAGACTTTCAATGAGTACATACCTTGACAAGATTTTGAAAGAGTTCAAAATGGATCAGTTAGAGAAAGAGTTCTTGCCTGATTTATAAGGTGTGAAGTTGAGTAAGACTCAAAGCTCGAGCACATCAGAAGAAAGAGAAAGGACGAAGGTCGTCCCCTATGCTTTAGCCATAGGCTCTATATAGTATGCCATGCTATGTACCGCACCTGTGTGAGCCTTGCCATGAGTCCATGAGGGGTACAAGAGTGATCTAGGAGTGGATCACTGGACAACGGTCAAGATTATCCTTAGTGTCTTGGATTTGTCACGGCAGATGTCTGGGTGAACGAACTTAGGTTCGGGGCAGAAGCGCAACTATGTGGTGGCTTGAAGGGGTTGGTCAAAATCGAGAGACATGGAGTTTACCCAGGTTCGGCCCCTCCAATGGAGGTAAAATCCTGCGTCCTGCTTGTCTGGTATTGATGGTAAAGGAGATCTCTTAGTTACAAGGGTGTTGTTTGCTATCTCTAATCACGAGAGCCTCTAACTTGTCTATCTCTAATCTCTTGTGTCTGTCTAAACTTGTCGACTTGTGAATCTGTCCTTCTAGGGTGCTCTACCCCTCCTTATATAAGTGGAGAGGAGAGGTTTACAAATAGAGTCCTACTAGGAGTAGGATTAGGACTAGTCTCTCTAGAATCCTATTCTGACTCTTGTTTCCTTCGGTAGGGAGTCTTTCTCTCTTTAGGCCTTCTCTTGTGAGTCGCCTGGTGCCGGCTTACACGCCGGGTCTTGGGCCTGGTCGTCCTGTGACCCGCCTGTCGGGTCATCAATAAAATGTCATGTCTTTACCGGGTCTCCTGTGAGTCGCCAGGCCGGGCCATACTTCCGGTCGGGTCATACCGCGGGGTATATCCCCTACATTAGCCCCCGAGTTAGCTTGAATTTATTCATGGTAATCTCCTGAAATAGGAATAGTAAATATGTTAAGTGGCCGGCTTGCTCCTTTGGCCGGCTTATGAAGTGGCTCCTCAGAAATCCGAGTCTTTTCTGCATATGAATGAATTGTCTTGAAAATCGTCTTGCTTGTCAGTTTCCTTTGAAAAAATATTGGGAATAGAATACCCATATGCCATTGAGTCGGCTTCCAATACTTTGGCTTAATTAAAAGCTTGACAATAAGAAATCCTCATGACGTAGATCCGGACCTCCACTATTGTGAAACAGGGCGGCTTATATAAACTCTGGCGGGTTATGATCTTTTAATAACGTCGGGTCATGAATGTTGGTGACGCCGGGTCTAACAACTAAACTCCTATAATTAACATCTTGAAAATTCTCCTCAAAGTTTTTGATATGTCCATATCACCCGTAGCCCAAGCTCCGAGATTATCCATGATAACTTGGTGCTTTGCACTAATATTTTGGACTGTGTAGCCCCCAAGTGCCGGGTTGTCTTGCCTGCAGCAACCTGGGACTTACAACTGTCTTATACCTTATGAAACTTCAGCAGGTGTAGCCCCCAAGGGCCGGGTTGTCCTACCTGCAGCAACCTGTGACTTACAACTGTCTTATACCTTATGAAACTTCAGCAGGTGTAGCCCCCATGGGCCAGCTCATCAAAATGTGATGCGTCGGATCTTTAATTTGAACCATATAATCTATTTGAACAGCTGAATACTGTAGCCCCCAAGTGCCAGGTCGCACGCCTGCGGCGACTTGGGACTTTAGAAAATTTGATCTGAGCAGTGTAGCCCCCATGTGCCGGGTCACTAAGAATTACCGGGCTAGGACTTAGAAAAATATAGAAAGGCCGACTCATCTCCTTGAGATAATAGGGTCTTGCTGACAATGTAACGATTTGAAAACCGGCTTGCATTAGCCCCCAAGTGCCGTGGTGCATGCTTGCAGCGACATGGGACTTGCATATTTGATATAAACTGGACTTCAATAATGTAGCCCCCAAGTGCCGGGTCGTCTGCCTGCGGCGACTCGGGACTATGTGAGAATAATATGACTCGTCATAATTTGTTGAATGAATCCTTGACCGTGATTGTAATATAACCCGGAATGTATATTCTAGAATAATTCCTTTGTCTTTGACATATAATCCCTGCTCATGGTTGCGGTGCAACCCGACAAATATATATTTGATAAATCCATGGGTGTTGTAGATTACTACAGAGCACAGCTGAAGAAATCCGAGAACCGGTCAATTAGATGACACGGCATTATATCTGATAGGGCGGCCCTTCAAGAATAGTCAACTTTCCAATATAACGGCAACTCATCTTAATAGACAAGACCAGCAAAAACAAGACATAATATGTTCTGTGTTGCTGTAAGGGCGGCTTGAAGAAGCACAACGCAGAGATGTTAAAATCTTTCGTAACATTGCTCCTTCTTTCGTAATCTTGCTCTGACCCGGTTGATAAGCCGGCATGACATGTGAATATGATGCAATGTATGATGCAATGCAATGTATGATGCAATATGTGATGCAATGCATGATGATCTTGCTTTTTTGGAAACTTATGTGCTGGTTCTTTTGGGTGGACTCACTAATTAAAACTCCTAATCAATACAGGGTCTTTATCGAGATTGGCCATCAATTTCTTAGAATGGCTCAGGGTCTCTAAGCGAGATTAACTGATAGGAAGTGTAGCGTCACAAAGAGAGACACTGCAGGGCATGAGTACCCTGGTAGCTCAAAAACTGCCTCTCATGTGACACAAATCCGTCGTTTTAACCTTAAACAGTTCAGGTTCTTCAAAAGATTGACTGTCTAAGAGTACGAACGGGCCACATAGCGGAGAGTCGGCGATAGATGAGAGAGCTCATCCACACTTGCCGTAAGCCAGCCCTCACGTGACGAGAACTGCTGGTTTAACCTTAACCAGTACGGGGTCTCTAATGAGATTGGTCGTCAATTTCTTTGAACCGGCTCAGGGTCTCTAAGCGAGATTAACTAGTAAGAGTTCGGTGGGTCACCTGGTGGAGTAGCGAGTTGCAAACGGGCAGGTTAAACTCTGGCGGCTTAAGAGGCGATCAAGAGGGTATGTAAGCTAAACCCGATGGGTTGGAAGCCCCCAAATGACCTTTGTTGACGAAATCAACTGTTTGGCTTGAGAGACGATCGATAGGATGTGATAAGCTGAACCCGACGGGTTGGAATCCCCTAGACGACCTTTGTTGATGAAATCAGCTTTTGGCTTGAGAGTCGATCGAGAGGGTGTGATAAGCTGAACCCAGCAGGTTGGAAGCCCCCTAGATGACCTTTGTTAACGAAATCAACTGTTTGGCTTGAGAGCTGATCGATAGGGTGTGATAAGCTAAACCCGGTGGGTTGCAAGCCCCTAGACGACCTTGTTGATGATATCAACTTGCGCACCATCTTGTAAGTCACCATCTTGTAAGCCGCCATCTTGTATGAAGAAACGGTAGAAACCTCCAAGTGACTTTATGATGATCCAATAAATCCGGGCACCCGTGTTTGAACGGTATATCTCGGCGGTTCGTCCTCTTGGGCAACTTTTGAATTCTTCCACCAATAATGTGGTAGCCCCCAGGATTGGGTTAACTTTTCTTGTAATGAACCGGGGTTCTCGTTGAAAATGTCCGAATGTGTCGAGCCATGTCTGTAGCCCCCGAGTCTTAAGTTGACTCGAAGAGGCGGCTTGAGAATCTCCACTGAAGGTTGAGGTTGACCGTGGCGGTTTTATAGATGATCCCGGATGAATTGTTTCAATAATCCGGTCGATGGTTCGTCCTGGCTGGTTGTTGGAGTTTAACCAAACTGCAGGGACAACAACTTGCACGCCTGTCCGTTTGGGTGGCTCGTATAGACGAACACTTCCCGATATACTGATGCAGATCAGACTGTGGGTGGTGTCTTGCACGCATCCATTGGGCGGCTCATATAGAGCACTGCATCGATATGTTGAGTTAGAATCAGACTGTGGGCGACGTCTTGCGCTCGTCTGTTGGGCGGCTCATACATGCGAGCACTGCACCGATATGTTGAGGTAGAATCAGACTGTGGGCGGCGTCTTGCGCTCGTCCGTTGGGCAGCTCGTGTCGACGAGCACCGCACCAATATGTTGATGTAGGTTAGACTATGGGCGGCGTCTTGCGCGCATGCGTTGGGCAACTCATATAGGCGAGCCTGACACTATTATGCTAATGTAGATTGGACCGCATGGCGGCGATTAAGAACTATCTGTTGGGCGTCTCGTATAAGTGTATGTGGCCCCTGGCGTGTTGGTGTAGACGTAGAAATCAGCCGTGGCATTGTAATCCGGTGCTATTGTGAAAAACGCCATGATGTTTGTAAGCCGACGCGGATGGCGAGAGATGGCCACGACATTGAAAGCCGACGCGGATGGCGAGGACAGCCACTGCATTGTAAGCCGGTACGGTGGCGAGGGACGGCCATGGCATTGTAAGACAGCGTGGTGGCGAGGGACGACCACGACATTTTAAGCCGATGTCGTGGCGAGGGACGGCCACGACGTTGTAAGCCGACACGATGGCAAAAGACAGCCACGGCATTGTAAGTCGGCGTAGTGGCAAGGGACGGCCGCGGTGTTGTAAGCCGGCGCGGTGGCGAGAGACAGCCACGACATTGTAAGCCAGTACGGACATGTGAGTCGCTGGTGGCGTTGAAAACCGGCGAGAACGACGAGTCGGCCATGACATTGTTGGTGAGGACCATATCACGAATGTGGCGGCTTGCCATGTCCATTGGGTGGCTCATACTGGCAGGTGAACACGTGCGGTACCGGTGAGTTGATATAGACCGTCTGCGGCGACAGCAACGCTGCGCACGTCCATTGAGAAAGGCGACATGGATGAATACTAGTATAGAATGATCCTGGCGTGCACTCTATCTCCATGGTACAATGTCACTTGAATATTTGTCCTATGTACAAACATTGCAGGACAAAGTAATTGTTCTCGATTTTTTCTTTTAATATGTACTGATAAATAAATGGAAAAGATAGCACCTGATTTTTATTGTCGGATGTACACGAACGCTGATGTTGAATAATAGTCCGATGAAAAATGTACTACCTCCGTCCGGGTTTTTATGTCCCCCGCTCCAATTGTAAAGACCGAGGCAGGATGAGCTGCAACTCTCTCTCCCTTGCATGAATTACTTTCTCTCTAGTTTGCACGATCTGGCATGGGCACCATGATCCAATCAGCTTGCTCCTTCTCTTAGCATCCCTTGGCCAATTCACAGTGCAACAGACTGGTCAAAGCTCGACCAAGAAAAATGGCACCGCTGCCATCAACACAGTTTTAGACTTCTTATGAAGAATAGCATCGATGACGCATGCCTAATTGAACTCATCACTTTTCGTCCTCCTTCCAGAACTCCATGGCGTTTTCTAATCTAAACTTAACTCTTGCAGACCTAGGAGACAACGATGACAGTGTAGCCCATCTCAAACAGTTGCAGCACCGTGTGCGTGCGTGCTAATGAAGTCCACGCCGCCCGTCACCAACACGCTCCTGCCCTGCCGCCCCTATGCTCCCAACCCCATCACCAGTACCAACTAAGGCAAAGCGAAGCCGGCCGAAGGGCGCAGCACAGCGGCGAGGCGAGGTGAGGTGCGGCAGCAAGACCACGACAGCGGGGCGAGCCACGCCGGGGCAAGGCCACGGCGGTGAGGCAAGGCACGCGCGGCGTAGTGGCCTTGGCAGGCGCCGGTTGAGCAAGGCCACGGCAGAGGCGAGCGAGCGGGCCGCAGCCGAGCATCGTGAGCTGGACCAGGGGCTTGGCCGATTGGAGGCAGGCGAGCGAGGATGCGGCCGATGCGGGACGCAGGGTGCATGGAGGCAGGGCCATGACGGCGGCTTAAGGCAAGCAAAGTTGCGGCGGAGGTGAAACAGAGGCCACACGTAGGGGCACGACAGAGGTGAGGAAACAACACAGGCGAGCGAGCGTCTTGGCAAAGCCAACGCGAATCCGAGTCGCGGGCAGAGCGAGGCCATGGCAGACGTGGACCATGGCAGCGGTTGGACGGGTCGTGGCGCGGACTGCCGGTGGGTGAGGTGTTGGAAATATGCCCTAGAGGCAATAATAAATTAGTTATTATCATATTTCCTTGTTCATGATAATCGTTTATTATCCATGCTATAATTGTATTGATCGAAGACTTAGATGCATGTGTGGATACATAGACAAAAACCATGTCCCTAGTATGCCTCTAATAGACTAGCTCGTTGATCAAAGATGGTTAAGGTTTCCTAGCCGTGGACATCAGATGTCATTTGATAACGGGATCACATCATTAGGAGAATGGTGTGATGGACAAGACCCAAACTACAAATGTAGCATATGATCGTGTCAGTTTAATGCTACTGTTTTCTGCATGTCAAGTATCTTTTCCTATGACCATAAGATCATGCAACTCACTAACACCGGAGGAGTTCCTTGTGTGTATCAAACATCGCAACGTAACTGGGTGACTATAAAGGTACTCTAAAAGGTATCTCCGAGGGTGTCTGTTGGGTTGGCATGGATCAAGAGTGGGATTTGTTACTCCGTGTGACGGAGAGGTATCTCAAGGCCCACTCAGTAATACAACATCACAACAAGCCTTGCAAGCAACGTGACTAAGTTTTAGTCATGTGATCTTGTATTATGGAACGAGTAAAGAGACTTGCCGGTAACGAGGTTGAACTAGGTATCGAGATACCAACGATTGAATATCGGGCAAGTAACATACCGAAGAACAAAGGGAACATCATACGGGATTAACTGAATCCTTGACGTAGAGGTTCGACCGATAAAGATCTTTGTAGAATATGTAGGAACCAATATGGGCATCCTGGTCCCGCTATTGGTTATTGACCGTAGAGGTGTCTCGGTCATGTCTACATAGTTCTCGAACCCGCAGGGTCTGCACACTTAAGGTTCGGTGACGTTTCGGTAGTATAGAGTTATGTATGGTGGTGACTGAAGGTTGTTCAGAGTCCCGGATTCGATCCGGACGTCACGAGGAGCTCCAGAATGGTCCGGAGGTAAATATTGGTATATAGGAAGTCCTATTTTGGTCGTCGGAAAAGTTTTGGGCTCATCGGCAGTGTACCGGGAGTGCGGGTAGTGTACCGGGAGACCATCGGGAGGGGTATTTCGACCCAAAATGCTACATGGGCTGTGGGAGAGTGAATACCAGCCCTTAGTGGTCTGGTGAAAGTCCCACACAAGGCCCATGCGGCTGGGAGAGAAAACCCAAAGAGAAAAAGGTGGGAAAAGGCAAAATAGGGAGGAATCCTAGTCCTACTAGGATTGGAGGAGGAGTCCTCCTCTCCTCCTTGATTCGGCCGAACCAAGGGATGGCCCCTTGAGGGCCAAGCCTCCTCCTCTCTTCCTCTTATATATACTAGAGGTTTTAGGGTTTTGCACTAGTTTTTTCAACCACGTGCTACCCGTTCCTCTAGTGCATAGTTTCTCCTCTAGATCGGTTTTCTGCAGTGCTTAGGCGAAGCCCTGCCGGAATTGCTCCACCAGCATCGCCGTGGCGCCATCACGCTGCCGGAGAACTCTTCTACCTCTCCACTCCCTCTTGCTGGATCAATAAGGCGGAGATCATCATCGAGTTGTACGTGTGCTGAATGCGGAGGTGCCGTCCGTTCGGCGCTAGATCGGAAGGACCGTGATTGATATCGCGGGACGGATCGTGATGAGATCACGGGACGGATCATGATGAGTTCGCAAGACATATCGTGATTGGATCGTGGGATGGATCATGATGAGATCACGGGACACTCGGCGATTTGGATCGCAAAGACATTCGACTACACCAACTATGTTTCTTAACGCTTCTCGCTTAGCGATCTACAAGGGTATATAGATCCACTCTCCCTCTCGTAGATGCTCATCACCATGGATTGGTCTTGCGTGAACATAGGAAATTTTTTGTTTCCCATGCTCATTGCCATTGATGCTTAGATTGCTTCCTCCCTTGGTCGTGTTTTGGTTCAGCGGTATTGTGGGATGAAGCGGCCCGGACCAACATTACTCGTACGCTTACGAGAGACTGGTTCCCTCAGCTGCAACTTGTTGCAAAAGATGGCTAGCGGGTGGCAGTTTATCCTACTTTAGTTGGATCGGATTCGACAAAGGCGGTCCTTGAGAAGGTTGAAAAGCTACTTATGTATCACCATTATGGTTTTTGCGTATGTGAGAATTGTTCTTCCTAGATACGCGTAGCAGCCACGTAAAACATGCAACAACAATTAGAGGACGTCTAACTTGTTTTTGCAGGGTATGTTGTGATGTGATATGGCCAATTACATGATGAGATATATGTGATGTATGAGATGATCATTAGTTGTATAGAATATCATGACTTGCATGTCGAAGAGTACGGCAACCGGCAGGAGCCATAGGATTGTCTTTAATTATTGTATGACCTGCGTGTCAATCATTAAGCGCTATGTAATGCTTTACTTTATCGCTAAACAGTAGCAATAGTAGTAGAAGCATGGTGGGCGCGACAACCCCGATGGCGATACGTTGATGGAGATCAAGATGATGGAGATCATGGTGTCATGCCGGTGACGATGGAGATCATGCTGGTGCTTTCATGATGGAGATCAAAAGCACAAGTTCATGGCCATATCATGTCACTTATGATTTGCATGTGATGTTAATCCTTTTATGCACCTTGTTTTTCTTAGGACGACGGTAGCATTATAAGGTGATCCCTCACTAAATTTCAAGATAAATTGTGTTCTCCCCGAGTGTGCACCGCTGCGAAAGTTCGTTGTGTCGAGACACCACGTGATGATCGGGTGTGATAGACTCTACGTTCACATACAACGGGTGCAAGCCAGTGTTGCACATGCAGAAGACTCAGTTTAAACTTGATGAGCCTAGCATGTACAGACATGGCCTCGAAACACAAGAGACCGAAAGGTCGAACATGAGTCATATAGTAGATATGATCAACATGATGATGTTCATCATTGAAACCACCTCAACTCACGTGATGATCGGACTTGAGTCGGTGAATTTGGATCATGTATCACTCGAATGACCGGAGGGATGTCAATTTGAGTGGGAGTTCTTCAGTAATATGATTAATTAAACTCATTATCATGAACATAGTCAGTAGTGTCTTTGCAAATTATGTTGTAGATTACTTGCTCGCGCTGTAGCTCCCTTGAATTTTTATATGTTCCTAGAGAAATAGAGTTGAAAGATGATGGTAGCAATATTGCAGACTGGTTCCGTAATCTGAGGATTGTCCTCATTGCTGCACAGAAGGCTTATGTCCTTAATGCACCACTTGGTGCGCCAACCCCTCTAGCGTCGTCTGTAGATGTTGTGAACATCTGACAGGCACATTTTGATGACTACTTGAGAGTTTAGTGTGTCATGCATTACGGCTTAGAATTGAGGCTCCGGAACGTTTTGAACGTCACGGGACATATGAGATGTTCTAAGAGCTGAAATTAGGATCTCAGGTTCGTGCCCGTGTTGCGAGATATGAGATCTCCAAAAAGATTCTTTGCCTGCAAGATGAAAGAGAATAGCTCAATCATTGAGCATGTGCTCAGATTGTCTGGGTGCTACAATCGCTTGAATGGAATGGGAGTTGATCTTCCAGATAAGATAGTGATTGATATAGTTCTCCAAGTCACTGTCACTAAGCTACTAGAACTTGGTGATGAACTATAAAACGCGAGGGATAGAAATAATGATCACTGATCTATTCACGATGTTTGACACCGCGAAGGTAGAAATCAAGAAGGAGCGTCAAGTGTTGATGGTTAGTCAAACCACTAGTTTCGAGAAGGGCAAGAGCAAGGAGGGAAACTTCATGGATAGTAAGTCAGTTGCTGCTCCAGTGAAGCAACCCAAAGTTGAACCCAAACCCGAGACTAAGTGCTTCGATTATGAGGAGAGCGGTCGTTGAAGCAAAACAACCCAAGATACTTGGTAGATAAGAAGGCTGGCAACATCGACAGAAGTATATTTGATATACGTGTTAATGATGTGTACCTTGTGAGTACTCCTAGTAGCACCTGGGTATTGGATACCGTTTCGGTTGCTAAATGTTAGTAACTCGAAGTAAAAGCTACGGAATAAATGGATACTAGCTAAGTGTGAGGTGACGATGTGTGTTGGAAATGTTTCCAAGGTTGATGTGATCAACATCGCACGCTCTCTCTACCTTCGGGATTAGTCACTAACCTAAATAAATGTTATTTGGTGTTCTGCATTGAGCATGAACGTGATTAGATCGTGTTTATTGCAACACAGTTATTGATTTAAGTTAGAGAATAATGGTTATTCTGTTTACATGAATAATACCTTCAATGGTCATGCACCCAGTGAGAATGGTTTGTTGAATCTTGATCATAGTAATACACATGTTCATAACATTGATGCCAAAATATACAAAGTTAATAATAATAGTACCACATACTTGTGGCACTACCACTAAATGTCATATTGGTATAAAACGCATGAAGAAACTCCATGCTGATGGATCTTTGGACTTATTCGATTTCGAAACGGTTGAGACATGCGAACCATGCCTCTTGGTCAAGATGACTAAGGACCCCATTTTCTGGTTTGATGGAGCGGGCAAGTGATTTATTGGAAATGATACATGTTGATGTCTGCAATCCAATGAGTCTTGTAGCGTGCAGTGGATATCGTTATTTTCTTAGCTTCACTGATGATTTGAGTACATATAGTGTATATTTACTTAGCGAAATACAAGTCTGAATGGTTTGAAAGGTTCAAGCAAATTCACAGTGAAGTTTAAGATCATCGTGATAAGAAGATAAAAATGTCTGTGATATGATCGTGGAGGTGAATATCTGAGTTACGAGTTTGGCATACAACTTTGGACAATGTGAAAGTTGTTTCACAACTCACACCACCTGGAACACCATAGTGTGATGGTGTGTCCGAACATCATAGTCGTGCTCTATTGGATATGGTGCATGCTATGATGTCTCTTATCGTTTTGATACTATAATTTTGGGGTTATGCATTAGAGACAACTACATTCACTTTAAATAGGGCACCATCTAAATCCATTGAGATGACACCGTGTAAATTATGGGTTGATAGAAACCTAACCTGTCATTTCTTAACGTTTGGGGCTGCGACTCTTGTGTGGAAAATGTTTTCACCTAATGAGCTCGAACCCAAAGTGGACAAATGCATCTTCATAGAATACCCTAAGAACAGTTGGGTGAACCTTCTATCTCAGATCCAAGCATAAAATGTTTGTTGCTAAAACTGGGTCCTTTCTCTAGAAAAAGTTTCTCTTGAAAGAATTGAGTGGGAGGAAGATATAACTTGATGAGGTTGTTGAACCTTTGTTCAACCAGAGAGTAGCGCAGCATAGGAAGATGTTTCTATGAAGCCCATGTTAGTTGAAGAGGAAGTTAATAATGATGATAATGAAGCTTCGGATCAAGTTACTACCGAACCTGTAGGTCGACAAGGATGTGTACTACTCCTGAGCGGTACGACAACCCTGTCTTGCAGGTCATGTGGTTGGACAACGATGAACCTACGAGCTGTGGAGAAGCGATGATGGGCCCAGATTCCAACAAATGGTTAGAGTCCATGAAATCCGAGAAAGGATGCATGTATGAAAACCAAGTATATACTTTGGTAGACTTGCTCGTTGGACGGCAGGTTGTCGAGTACAAATGGACCTTTAAAGATGAAGACGGACGCTGATGGTAAATGTCACCATTTATAAAGCTGGACTTGTTAGAAAGAAGTTTACGACAAGTTCAAGGAGTTGACTACGATGAGACTTTCTCACTCGTAGCAATGCTAAAGTCTGTTGGAATTATGTTAGCAGTTGCTGCATTTTTCAATTATGAAATCTGGCAGATGGATGTCAAAACATCGTTTCCTTAACGGTTTACTTGAGGAAAGGTTGTATGTGATACAACCAGAAGGTTTTGTCAGTCCTAAGGATGCTAAAAGGTGTGCGAGCTCCAGCAATCCATCTAAGGGCTGGAGCAAGCATCTTGGAGTTGGAATACACACTTTGATGAGGTGATCAAAGTTTTGTAGTTCATACAAAGTTTACGAGAAACTTGTATTTACAATAAAGTGAGTGGGAGCACTATAGAATTTCTGATAAGTATATGTGGATGACATATTGTTGATCGGAAATAATGTAGAATTTCTGGAAAGCATGAACGGTTGTTTGAAAAGTGTTTTTCAAAGGAATACCTGGATAAAGCTACCTAATTGTTGAGCATCCAGATCTATAGAGATAGATCAAAATGCTTGATGAGACTTCCAATGAGTACATACCTTGACAAGACTTTGAAAGAGTTCAAAATGGATCAGTCAGAGAAAGAGTTCTCGCCTGATTTGTAAGGTGTGAAGTTGAGTGAGACTCAAAGCTCGACCACGACATAAGAAAGAGAAAGGATGAATGTTTTCCCCTATGCCTTAGCCACAGGCTCTGTATAGTATGCCATGTTGTGTACCACACCTGTGTGTGCCTTGCCATGAGTCTGTCAAGGGGTACAAGAGTGGTCCATGAATGGATCACTAGACAATGGTCAAAATAATCCTTAGTAACCAGAGGACTAAGGAAATGTTTCTGGATTATGAAGGTGATAAAGGGTTCGTCGTAAAGAGTTACGTCAATGCAAGCTTTAACACTAATCCGGATGACTCTTAGTAGCAATCCGGATACGTATAGTGGACCAGCCATTTGGAATAATACCAAGTGGAGTGTGGTAGTAGTGTTTATGGTTTGACATAGAGATTTGCAAAGTACACACGATCTGAATGTCGCAGACCCGTTGACTATAAGACCTCTCTCACATGCAAAGCATGATCGAGCCCTAGAACTCGTTGGGTGTTGGATTCATAATAATGCGAATCACATGGTGATGTGAACTAGATTACTTACTCTAGTGCAAGTGGGAGACTATTGGAAATATGCCCTAGAGGCAATAATAAATTAGTTATTATCATATTTCCTTGTTCATGATAATCGTTTATTATCCATGCTATAATTGTATTGATCAGAGACTTAGATGCATGAGTGGATACATAGACAAAAACCATGTCCCTAGTATGCCTCTAATAGACTAGCTCGTTGATCAAATATGGGTAAGGTTTCCTAGCCATGAACATGAGATGTCATTTGATAATGGGATCACATCATTAGGAGAATGGTGTGATGGACAAGACCCAAACTACAAACGTAGCATATGATCATGTCAGTTTAATGCTACTATTTTCTGCATGTCAAGTATCTGTTCCTATGACCATGAGATCATGCAACTCACTGACACCGGAGGAGTTCCTTGTGTGTATCAAACGCCGCAACGTAACTGGGTGACTATAAAGGTACTCTACAGGTATCTCCGAGGGTGTCTGTTGGGTTGGCATGGATCAAGACTGGGATTTGTTACTCCGTGTGACGGAGAGGTATCTCAGAGCCCACTCGGTAATACAACATCACAACAATCCTTGCAAGCAATGTCACTAAGTGTTAGTCACGAGATCTTATATTATGGAACGAGTAAAGAGACTTGCCGGTAACGAGGTTGAACTAGGTATGGAGATACCGACGATTGAATCTCGGGCAAGTAACATACCGAAGAACAAAGGGAACATCATATGGGATTAACTAAATCCTTGACACAAAGGTTCGACCGATAAAGATCTTTGTAGAATATGTAGGAATCAATATGGGCATCCAGGTCCCGCTATTTGTTATTGACCGTAGAGGTGTCTCGGTGATGTCTCCATAGTTCTTGAACCCACAGGGTCTGCACACTTAAGGTTCGGTGACGTTTCGGTAGTATGGAGTTATGTATGGTGGTGACTGAAGGTTGTTCAGAGTCCCGGATGAGATCCTGGACGTCTTGAGGAGATCCAGAATGGTCCGGAGGTAAAGATTGATATATGTGAAGTCCTATTTTGGTCGCCAGAAAAGTTTCGGGCTCATCGGTAGTGTACTAGGAGTGCCGGTAGTGTACCGGGAGACCATCGGGAGGGGTATTTCGACCCAAAAGGCTACATGGGCTGTGGGAGAGTGAATACCAGCCCTTATTGGGCTGCTGGAAGTCCCACACAAGGCCCATGCGGCTAGGAGACAAAACCCAAAGAGAAAAAGGTGGAAAAAGGCAAAATAGGGAGGAATCCTAGTCCTACTAGGATTGGAGAAGGAGTCCTCCTCTCCTCCTTGATTCGGTCGAACCAAGGGCTGGCCCCTTGAGGGCCAAGCCTCCTCCTCTCTTACTCTTATATATACTAGAGGGTTTAGGGTTTTGCACTAGTTTTTTCACCCACGTGCTACCTGTTCCTCTAGTGCATAGTTTCTCCTATAGATTGGTTTTCTACAGTGCTTAGGCGAAGCCCTACCAGAATTGCTCCGCCACCATCGCTGCAGCACCATCACGCTGCTGGAGAACTCTTCTACCTCTCCGCTCCCTCTTGTTGGATCAAGAAGGTGGAGATCATCATCGAGCTGTACGTGTGCTGAACGCGGAGGTGCCGTCCGTTCGGCACTAGATCAGAAGGACCGTGATTGATATTGTGGGACGGATCATGATGAGATCGCGGGACGGATCGTGATGAGTTCGTGGGACGGATCATGATTGGATCGCGGGATGAATCGTGATGAGATCGCGGGACACTCAGCGGTTTGAATCGCGAAGACGTTCGACTACACCAACCGCGTTTCTTAACGCTTCCCGCTTAGCGATCTACAAGGGTATGTAGATCCACTCTCCCTCTCATAGATGCTCATCACCATGGATAGGTCTTGCGTGAACGTAGGAAATTTTTTGTTTCCCATGCGACATTCCCCAACAAGAGGCAGCTGGCGGCTTGGAAGACAAACGGAGATCAGACATGGCAAAGGCGATACAACGAGGGCGAGTCGCGGAGGAGGCCGTCTCACGGCGCGTTGTTGCATGGTGCAGCGGCGGAGCAGCGACTCGAGGCGAAGGCCAAACCGAGGCGGCTCACGATAGCAGGCCAGGAGGCGAGGCAAAGCCGGATCAATGGGGCCGCGGCCGTGGAGGCGGGCCGGCAAGGCGAAACGCGACGGCGGAGGCGCTTGTGTGTAGTTTTTTGTATACGATTCCGGGTCGGGGCCTTCTTTCCCCCCTTTTTTTCTTATTTCCCCTAATCTGATTGGTTTCGCTGCTGACGACGGTAATTCAATAGAATCTTTGTATACTAACATTCCTTTGCTATGCGTCTGCTGCCCTAATTTGACCGATCGTCTCCATGATTTGGCCGGGTGAGGACGTAGCGGAACTCATCGATGGTTGGCTAGATGCTACCCAAACTCCAAGAAAAGTTTATCGCCTCGACCCAATTGTACGGTGACGCATGAAATAAAACTTCTATTCGTCTCGGCGGATCGCACGACAACAGTTGTAGACAAAGATTATGTATCTCTCGCCGATGGATTGCCAGAGGCGCGTGCGGTGATGCATACAATGAAACCCTAATTCCTTCCGAACTCCATCTTATATATTCCCTCTCAAAAGTTGATTGCTATCCCGATCATAAAAACGATGAATTTGCCGGCTTCCTCCAAGATTCTCCTCGGTCAGGTTACCCTGCATGACTGATCCGTGCTGGCTCTTTCTCGTCCAACAAATTGCGATCTTCTTGATTTCCTGAAGAATTTCCTCCAAGAACCCAACACCATCGTGCGCTGGCCCCACGGTGGGCGCCATCTGTCATGGATTTGTCACGGCAGATGTCTGGGTGAACAGAATTAGGTTTGGGGCAGAAGCGCAACTATGTGGCGGCTTGAAGGGGTTGGTCGGAATCGAGAGACATGGAGTTTACCCAGGTTCGGCCCCTCCGATGGAGGTAAAATCCTACGTCCTTCTTGTCTGGTATTGATGATAAAGGAGATCTCTCGGTTACAAGGGTGTTGTTTGCTACCTCTAATCTGTCTATCTCTAATCTCTTGTGTCTGTCTAAACTTCTGGACTTGTGAAATCTGTCCTTCTAGGGGTGCTCTACCCCTCCTTATATAAGTCGAGAGGGTAGGTTTACAAATAGAGTCCTACTAGGAGTAGGATTAGGACTTGTCTCTCTAGAATCCTATTCCGGGTCTTGTTTCCTTCGGCAGGGAGTCTTTCTCTCTTTGGGACTTCTCTTGTGAGCTTCCTGGCGCTGGCTTACATGCCGGGTCTTGGGCCTAGTCATCCTGCGACCCGCCTGCCGGGTCATCAATAAAACATCATGTCTTTATCGGGTGTCCTGTGAGTCGCTAGGCCGGGCCATACTTCCGGTTGGGTCATACCGCGGGGTATATCCCCGACACTTAGTAACTAAAAGATTAAGGAAATTTTTCTTGATTATGGAGGTGATATAGAGTTCGTCGTAAAGAGTTATGTCGATGCAAGCTTTAACACCAATCCGGATGACTCTTAGTAGCCATCCGGATACGTATAGTGGAGCAGCCATTTGGAATAGCTCCAAGTGGAGTGTGGTAGCAGTGTCTACAGTATGACATAGATATTTGCAAAGTACACACGGATCTGACTGTCGCATACCCGTTGACTAAAAGACCTCTCTCACATGCAAAGCATGATCGAGCCCCAGAACTCACAAGGTGTTAGATTCATAACAATGCGAATCACATGGTGATATGAACTAGATTATTGACTCTAGTGCAAGTGGGAGACTATTGAAAATACGCCCTAGAGGAAATAATAAATTGGTTATTATCATATTTCCTTGTTCATGATAATCGTTTATTATCCATGCTATAATTGTATTGATCAGAAACTCAGATACACGTGTGGATACATAGACAACACCATGTCCCTAGTATGCCTCTAATAGACTAGCTCGTTGATCAAAGATGGCTATGGTTTCCTAGTCATGGACATGAGATGTCATTCGATAACAGAATCACATCATTAGGAGAATGATGTGATGGACAAGACCCAAACTACAAACGTAGCATATGATCGTGTTAGTTTATTGCTACTGTTTTCTGCATGTCAAGTATCTGTTCCTATGAATATGAGATCACGCAACTCACTAACACCGGAGGAGTACCTTGTGTGTATCAAACGTCGCAACATAACTGGGTGACTATAAAGGTGCTCTACAGGTATCTCCGAGGGTATCTATTGCGATGGCATGGATCAAGACTGGGATTTGTTACTCCGTGTGACGGAGAGGTATCTCAGGGCCCACTCGATAATACAACATCACAATAAGCCATGCAAGCAATGTGACTAAGTGTTAGCCAGGGGATCTTGTATTACGGAACGAGTAAAGAGACTTGCCGATAATGAGGTTGAACTAGGTATGGAGATGCCGACGATCGAATCTCGGGCAAGTAACATACCGAAGAACAAAGGGAACAACATACGGGATTAACTGACTCCTTGACACATAGGTTTGACCAATAAAGATCTTCATAGAATATGTAGGTACCAATATGGGCATCCAGGTCCTGCTATTGGTTATTGACCGTCGAGGTGTCTCGGTCATGTCTACATAGTTCTCGAACCCGCAGGGTCTGCACACTTAAGGTTCGATGACGTTTTGGTAGTATAGAGTTATGTATGGTGGTAGCAGAAGGTTGTTTGGAGTCCCGCATGAGATCCCATACATCACGAGGAGCTCCGGAATGGTCTGGAGGTAAAGATTGATATATAGAAAGTCCTGTTTTGGTCACCGGAAAAGTTTCAGGCTCATCGGTAGTGTACAGGGAGTGCCGGGAGGGTGCCGAGGGACCATCGGGAGGGGTATTTTGACCCAAGAGGCTACATGGGCTGTGGTAATAGGTATACCAGCCCTGAGTGGGCTGGCCTAAGTCCCACAAGAGGCCCATGCGACTGGAGTGGAAGGAGAAGGAAAAAAGGCAAGGTGGAAAGAGTTTCCAAGTGGGAAGGAGGAGTCCTAGTCCTACTAGGATTGGAGGAGGACTCCTCTTCTCCTCCTTGCACAAGGCCAAGGGCTGGCCCCTTGTGCGCCAAGTCTCCTCCCTCCATCCTCCTATATATACTAGAGGTTTTGAGGGTTTTGAGAGACAGAAAAACAGCCATGTGCTGGCCTCTTCTCTAGATCGTAGTTTCTCCTCTAGATTGATTTTAGCGGTGCTTAGGCGAAGCCCTGCTGGAATAGCTCCACCACCATCGTCGCAACCCCGTCATGTTGTCGAAGAACTCATCTACCTATCTTCTCCCTCTTGCTGGATCAAGAAGGAGGAGATCGTCATCGAGCTGTATGTGTGTTGAACGCGGAGGTGCCGTCCGTTCGGCACTAGATAGGAAGGACCGTGATCAAGATCATGAGACGATCGTGATGGGATCGAAGGACGGATCGTGATTGGATCGCGAGACGGATCATGATGGGACCGTGGGACGCTCGGCGATTTGGATCGTGAAGACGTTCGACTACGTCAACCGCGTTTCTTAACGCTTCCCGCTTAGTGATCTACAAGGGTATGTAGATCCACTCTCCCTCTCATAGATGCTCATCACCATGGATACATCTTGCGTGTGCGTAGGAAATTTTTTGTTGCCCATGCAACATTCCTCAACAAAATTTATCCGAATGTAAACAATGTTGTTCACTATTGACACCCAAATAAAAAGTTTATGATATTCTTCTTGACCAGTCTCGATTTTTTTCCCAAGTCAGAGAACCATCAGATATCATATTAAATTGATTTATGTTTTTGCTGCCAGCTCGCGAAGCATAAAGTTGCATGTACTACTTTTTTTTCACATGCATTTGCTAAATTATATTTGTCATATTTATTCCATATTTTACTATGCAGGAGTGCAAACCAATGTTCAACAAGAGAGGTATGTATCAGGCATCAGAATATGAAGCATTTTATTTCACTATAATTACTGGTGATATAACCCTATGGTAAGACCCGCCGAGGAGGGGTCGGGTCATACCTGGCGGCTCGTTAGCGTATGGGGTGGAAGAGGAAGATTGGGCTGCACGGTGGTTGACCAGATGTGCTGAGACGGAGGCCCAGAGTCGAAAAGAAGACACAAGACCTGGGCGGGTAAGCCGCCCAGAGACAGCCTGCCAAAGTAGGCAAGGTGGCTTAGAGAAGAAATCAGACTAGTTGTAAGAGTAGGTATGATATTTGTGTAAACCAGGGTCTTGACCTCTTATATAAAAGCGAGACCACCGGGTCGGCTTGGACAAAAACCAATCAATCGAGAGCTAGGTCAAGGGAATACGCTCCCTAGTAATCGATACTCCAGTCAGTACACACAAAACAGGACGTAGGCTTTTACCTCATCTTGAGGGGCCGAACCTAGGTAAATCCGTGTCTTTCGTCCCAATCAACCCCTTTGAGTCCACCGCCTTAGTGATGGCCTCGAACCTATGTCTTCGGACATCTGCTATGACAAAACCATGACAATTGGCGCCCATCGTGGGGCCAGCGCATGGTGGTGTTGATTTCTCAAAGGGCTCTCTCCAAGGGATCTAAGGATACACCGTCGGCTTGATGACGAAGAGTCGCTGCGGCAAACTCTACATCGACGATTCTGGATGGGGGCTTGAAGCCGGCTCAATCGAGTATGACTATTAGGTTCCCATTGGTAAGATGCACGTGTTCATCGGCAAGCTTGGCGGATCTACACCCGGGCCGGACATCTGCATCGACCTCGTCGAGGCGGCCCGGCGCGCGACACCCGCCTGTGTTCAACCCGGGTGGAAGAGTGTTTTTGTCAGTTTTACGCAGGACAGTGGGGATTCCTTCTCAGGAGAGACGTTGGCTTTCTCAGATGAAGGATCTTCTAGCGAGGATGCGGAGTCAATTTATCAACTTCATGACGGCGGGTTAGGGGGCTATGCCGATAGTGACAGTATTCCGGAGCCCTATGACCCACCGAGTCGAGCTGCCGTGTTCATGGCAGGCCCGACGCCGGCTGCCAACGGTGAGACTTCAGGAGCAGCAGCAGGAGCGGCCCCACCTGATGTGGAGCCTCCTAAGATCCCAGCTCAAGTTTTATTAGAGCTCATGGAGGAGCTAGCGACTCTGATGGCCACAGATGTGACAACCGAGAATCAGGCGGAGCGCAATGCTGAGATTAACCGGATCAAGGGACAGATGGCTTAGGCCCAGGAGGATATCAATGCAATGCAAGTTCAGATGAATGTCGAGTCGGTGCACTTGAGCATGGAGGCTCTCCATTTTGATCTGGGCCAGCGGGCGTCGGAGGCGGTTCAGCGTAGAAGGACTCAAGTCAGTCTACCTATTCAGCCTCACAATCTTTTCAATACTCTTGGTGCCGGGCCAAATACGCTGCCGATGGTGACCAGGACAGCAGAGCCGCCGCGGCAATTAGACCCTCCATGGAGGAACAAACCTTTGTCACGGCATGTTGTGACACTGCCTGGCCATTATTCCAATCTGGTGGAGAACATGATAGCGACGGCTGCCAAGCTTGACGCCCTCCCCTTGGCTGAAGGAACGTCGTTCGCTGAAGAGGCAAGGAATGCAATCAACATGTTGCAGACAGCGGTGGCTCAGCAAGAAAGATACATGCATAGCCAGAGTCGAGTGCATTCCATGTCGGTTCACAGCCGTAGCTATAGGCGGCGCATTGAGTCACCAGCAGTTTCTAGCAGCGAGCGGAGGCGGAATCCACCCAATGATAACACGCCTGAGATGGATATTCATGGGCCTATGGATAGGGGTCGGTGTTGGGGATATAACCCCATGGTAAGACCCGCCCAGGTGGGCCCAGGTCATACCTGGCGGCTCATAATCCAGACCAATGAGGCGGGCCGAGAGACATAGGCATGGTTGTATGGCAGCTTACCAAGATGGGCCAAAACAAAGGCCCGGACGGAAGATGGTATGAAGACCCGGGCGGTTAAGCTGCGTGGAGACGGTTTGCCCAAGATGGCAAGGCGACTTAGAGACAGGATTATCTATGTTGTAAGAGTCAGCATAGGACTCGTGTCACCCAAGGCCTCGACCTCCTATATAAAGGCTAGAGCTCGGGGCGGCTTAGACAGAAACCAATCAATCGAGAACTAGGTCAAGAGAATCCACTCCCTTGTAATCAAAACTCAAATCAATACAACACAAGCAGGACGTAGGATTTTACCTCTTCTTGAGAGGCCGAACCTGGGTAAACTCGTGATCCTCATCTCAACCAACCCCTTTGAGTCCATCACCTTAGCGATGGCCTCAAACCCAAGTCCTCGGACATCTGCCGTGACAAAACCACGACAGTTGGCGCCCACCATGGGGCAAGCGCTCGGTGGTGTTGAATTCTCAAAGGGCTCTCTCCCAGGGATTGAGGGGTACGCTGTTGGCAGGATGAACAAGAGTTGTTGTGGCCGGCTCTACATCGACGATGCTGGCCGGGGCCCCAAGGCCGAATCAATTGAGTACGGTTTCCGAATCCCCTTCGGCGGAATCCACGTCTTCATCGGCAAGATCGATGGATCTGAACTCGGGCCGGACTTCTGCACCGACATCCTCGAGCCGGCCCGGCGCGCGCAACCTGCCCGACACGTGCAATCCACCCATGCTAACCCGGCCAAGAAGCATGTCTTCGTCGGCTTTACTCAGGGCATGGATCTTGAAGGTTCTACACCGCAGGAAACTCTCATGTACTCGGAGGATGGATCTTCGAGCGGAGAGACAGAATCAATTTACGAGCTTCACAATGGCAGGCTCGGGGGCTACATCAAGCCTTACCCTGAGTCAGAATATCATGAGCCGAAGGATTATGAGCCACCGAGCTGTGCTGCCGTCTTCATGGCAGGTTCAACACTAGCCCCGAGTAGCACAGCCGCCGGCGCAGCAGGATCGGGGGCTGGTAGGCCGCCAGCTCAGGTTCTTCTGGACCTGATGAATGAGCTTACAACCCTGATGGCCAACGAGGTCACAGCTGAAAATCAAGCGGCCTGGAACACGGAGATCGCGAGGTTGAAGGATCAGATGACCAAGGTCCAACAGGAGATCAATGCAGTGAAGGATCAGATGGATGCGGAGGCGGAGCACCTTAGGGCGGATGCTTTCTGCCTTGAGCTAGAGCAGCAGTCTATAGTGGTGGTTCAGAGGCTGAGGCATCAGTCCCGCTTGCCGGATCAGTATGAGGCCAGAAACCTTTTTAACACACCAGGAATGGGACAGACGGCAGAAGTACCCGGAAGCCGGCCGGCAGTTCAACAGATCAATCCGCCTCGACGGAACCAGACCTCACCAATGTCTTTCCCCATGCCAGCGGGTCACTATTCCAACATGGCGGAAAACATGGTGGCGGCAGCGACCTGGCTTGGTATAATCCCCATCCCGGACAAGGCGCCTTTCGCAGAGGAGGTGCGGAACGCTATTGGATACCTGTAGACGGCAATGGCCCAGCAGGAGAAGTACACTTACAGCCGGAGTCGCGTGCACTCAACCCCCATCCCCAGCCACAGCTACAGCCAGCGTTATAAATCACCAGCGGTTTCTAGCAGTGATCAACACCGGAACCCACCGCGAGTTGATCGGGCGGCTCAGGATGCTCATGCTAGTGGATCGGGCGAGAGCACAGCAAGGGGTGACGGCTCTGGCAGCGGCAGCGGCTCATCAAGAACCCGAAGATGCACCTTCCATCTTGGAAGGAGCGGGAGTAACCTCCAGGGCTATGGGGGAGCCGTGCTTAGTGCCGGCTTTGCGGAATGAGCGCCTGCCAAAGGATTTCAAGGGCCCCCGCAAGGTCCCAAATTATACTACTGACCTACCTCTAGAGGCTTGGATTGAAAGCTATGAGCTGGCCATGGAGATGTTAGACGTTAGTGATGCAATATGTGCCAAATATTTCATCATGATGTTGGAAGGGCCGACTAGCACGTGGTTGAAGGGTCTGCCACCCAACACCATTAATTCTTGGGCCGATCTCAAGGGGAAGTTCATCAAAAAATTCTGAGGAATGTGCAAGCAGCCCATGACGATTGTGGATTTGGATCACTATGTGCAATAGGAGGACGTATCGTCTCATCATTGGGTCCGGTGGGTCTCAACTATCATCCACTCGTCTGAGCAGATCATGGCGGCTCAAGCGGTTTTGATTCTGGAAAAGAATTGCCATTTTACGCCTCTAAAGTAGAAGCTTGGCCGGCTCAAGTGCTCGTGTCAAGACATGGGGGAACTCATGGCGGATCTCACCAAGTACGCCGACTCTGACAATACAAAAGACCCAGGCTCTGATGAAGAGAAAACAGGTCAGGGTAAGAAGAATAACAATGGCAAGGGTGCGGCCGGCAGCGACAGCCATAGCAAAAGGAAGAATCCAGACGGCGGGTCAGAATTGGTGGCAAACACCAGCACCGGGAACAATCATGCTAAGGGCAACGGGAATTTCAAGCAGCCCTTCAATAAGGGTAAAACTCCGTTCAATCTGGAAGAGATGCTCAACAAACCTTGTCCAGAACACAGCCGGCCCGATAGGCCGGCAGGCCATACATGGAGGAATTGCCACATCATGCGGCAGTTTCGGGATTACAGCTTGCGGCAGCATCATAACAATGGTGGTGGCCCGCCAGGCGGCTCATGTCCAGGCGGGTCAGGAGCCAGTCTTGGTGCTGGAGGCTCAGGATCCGGATATCAAGGTCAGGGAAATCAGGGAGGTCATCATCAGCAATCTGGTGGAAATAATCAGTAGCAGAATAACAAATTTGGGTATCAGAGTAATCCGAAGCAGCTCAGCACGGGTCAATATCATGTTTTTACAACCTGCCTTGCCAAGCGAGACCAGAAGGTGCACAAGAGGGCAGTTAATGCAGTCGCGCCGGCTCTCCCGCAATACTTGAAGTGGTCTGAGTATGACATAACTTGGAGTAGGGAGGATCACCCGCCGCGTGTTGACAACCCTGGGCAGCTGGCTTTGGTAGTTGCCCCCCAGGTGGGAGGATACGTGTTTACTAAGGTACTTATGAATGGCGACAACAACATTAACATCCTGTACTACGATACTTTCCGCCGGATGAAGTTGCTTGATAAGGACCTTAGGCCTTCTTCGACGGTATTTCATGACGTGGTACCCGGAAAGTCAGCTTATCTGGTGGGTAAGATATCCCTGGAGTTTGCCTTTGGTGATGAATACAACTACAGGGTGGAGTCCTTGTGATTTGAGGTGGTCAAAATCAAAACTCCATATCATGCTCTGTTTGGATGTCCGACTTATGCCAAGTTCATGGCTAGGCCTTGCTATGTCTACTTACAGCTCAAGATGCCCGGGTTGAACGGAACGATTACCGTGCATGGTGATCGGAAGACGACCATTGAGTGTGAGGATGGAGACGCAGCTTATGTAGAGTCAAGTTGTGTTGAAGCAGAGCTCAAGTTCTACAAGGAAAATGTTGACCCGGAGGACATGACTCCACTCAAAAGCCTACCATGGAATCTGAGCCACCCCTCAAGTTTGCGGCGGATGATACCAAGCTGGTGGATTTCACTCCGGGCGACTCATCACAATAGTTCACCATTGGAGCCAATATGGATCCCAAATAGGAAAGCGCTCATCGAATTCATCCGTGAGAATTGGGACATCTTCGCATGGAAACCTTCTGACATGCCGGGTGTATCGAGGGAGTTCGCTGAGCACCACCTTAATGTGGATCCTAAGCTTAAGCCGGTTAAGCAGTTCCTCCGGCTGTTCAATGAAGAAAGATGCAAGGCTATTGGGAAGAGGTGGCCTGGCTTCTGGCGGCGGGGTTCATTGTTGACGTGTTTCACCCAGAGTGGCTTGCTAACCCGGTGCTAGTGCTTAGGAAGAACGACACGTGGCGTATGTGTGTGGATTACACGGATCTTAACAAGGCCTGTCCAGTTGACCCGTTTGCTCTCCCCCGTATTGACCAGATTATTGATGCAACGACGGGTTGTGAGAGCTTATGCTTCCTGGATGCTTATTCCGGTTATCATCATATCAAGATGGTAGTCAAGGACTAAGAGAAGACGACTTTCATCATACCTTTTGGTGCTTTCTGCTATGTGTCTATCCCTTTCCGTCTCAAGAGTGCCCAGGCGACTTACCAACGTTGTGTGCAGAACTGTCTTCACAGTCAAATTGGACGCAATGTTCATGCATATGTGGATGATATTATGGTCAAGTCAAGGAAGAAGGAGACTCTACTTAACGACCTGAAGGAAATTTTCGATAACTTACGGGTCTACAAGATGATGCTTAACCAGGCTAAGTGTGTTTCTGGAGTTCCTGCAGGCAAGCTCTTGGGTTTTCTGATCTCCGAGTGTGGCATTGAGGCTAATCCGGACAAAATAAAGGCTATGACTTCCCTGTCTGAGCCGGCATGCATCAATGATGTTCAGCGCTTGGCGAGTCGAATTGCTGCGTTAAGCCGGTTCATAAGCCGCCTGGTGAGAAGGTTATTCCGTTATACCAGATGATGAAGAAGACAGACAACTTTGTCTGGAGTACGGCGGCGGGTGAGGCATTTGAGGCACTCAAGAAGCAACTCACTAAGCCGCTGGTCTTAGCTGCTCCGGCTGAGAAGGAACCTTTGCTCCTATACATGGCGGCTAATAACACAGTAGTCAGCGCCGCGATTGTTGTTGAGCGTAAGGAGGCGGGGAAAGAATATCCGATTCAGAGGTTGGTTTACTACATGATTGAAGTCCTGACAGAGTCCAAGCAGAGGTACCCACATTGGCAGAAGCTAATATATGGGGTGTTCATGGAGAATCGTAAGCTGAAGCATTACTTCCTAGGACACCAGATCACAGTGGTTAGCTCTGCCCCGTTGGGAGACATAATTCAAAACAGAGAAGCCACCGGCAGGATCGCTAAGTGGGCATTCGAGCTTGGACCTCTTAATCTGAAATACATGCCTCGCATGGCTGTTAAGTCTCAAGCCTTGGTGGATTTCATAAATGACTGGACAAAGTGTCAGGCGCCCGAGGAGAAGCCAGATAAAACGTACTGGATGATTCACTTTGACGGATCCAGGCAGCTGGAAGGATCAGGGGCTGGGGTTGTCTTAACCTCCCCTAAAGGTGACAAGTTCTGTTATGTGCTAAGGTTGATGTTTCCTTGTACTAACAATGTAGCTGAGTATGAAGCTTTACTTCATGGCCTCCGGGTGGTTAAGGAGATGAACCTGAGCCGGGTGCGATGTCTCGGCGACTAAGATCTCGTGGCCCGGCAAGTTTCAGGCACGTGGGATTCCAAGGACCCATGGATGGCAGCTTATCGTCAGGCGGTGGATGTCATCGCTTGTCACTTCAAGGGATATCAGGTGGATCATATTGATCATCGCAGAAACGAGGCGGCTGATGCATTGTCTAGGTTGGGCTGCCAGCGAAAGCCGGTGCCACCTAACATATTCTTGGACGTGCTACATCACCCGTCAGTCAAGCTACCTTCAAAGGAAGACTTGGCTATACCTGACCCAGAGGGGCAGCTGGTGGCGGCACTGCATGCTATCCCCGACTTGAAGCTGCCTTACTTAGCGTACTTGACTCGCGGTGAGTTACTTGAGGATGAGACCTTGGCAAAACAGATCATCAGGCGATCTAAGTCAACGACTATCATCAATGGTGAGTTACATAAGTGTAGCGTTACCGATGTTTTTCAACATTGTGTTTCACCTGAAGAAGGTAAAGAAATCTTGAATGAGATTCACGCTAGCGATTGTGGTCATCACGCTGGTTCAAAATCTCTGGTGGCCAAGGCTTTTCGGCATGGTTTCTTCTGGCTGGCGGCTCATAAGGATGCAGAAGACTTGGTTCTCAAGTGCGATGGATGTCAGAAGTTCGGGCGGCGTGCTCACGTGCCGGCTCAGGAATTGCGAATGATTCTAATTACCTAGCCGTTTGCGGCCTGGGGGCTTGATATGGTCGGGCCCTTCAAGAGATCCAAGGACAAGAAGACCCACCTCTTGGTGGCAGTAGATAAATTTACCAAGTGGGTGGAGGCTGAGCCGGTCAGCAAGTGTGATGCGGCTATGATGGTTTAGTTCGTCAGAAAAAATTGATCTACCGCTTTGGTTACGCTATAGTATCATCACCGATAACGTTACGAACTTATACAAGGGGGCTATGCAAATGTTTTGTGAAAGTGAGCACATCTGGCTCAACGTATCTGCGGTTGCTCATCCACAATCCAATGGTCAGGCGGAACGTGCTAACCAGGAAATCTTCAGGGGCATCAAACCCCGGCTTATGGTTCCTCTGCAACGAATGCCGGGTTGTTGGGTAGTGGAGTTGCCATCAGTCTTATGGAGCATCAGAACTACCCTTGACAGATCAACAGGCTATACGTCTTTCTTCATGGTTTATGGCGCAGAAGCCGTGTTACCAAGCGATATACGTCATGACTCGCCACGGGTGGCGGCTTATGTTGAGGCAGATAATGAGACAGCGCATCAAGACGCGTTGGATGCTTTGGATGAAGAGCGTGATCTGGGGGCGGCTCGATCGGTGATTTATCAACAAGACATGCGTCGCTACCATAGCCGCAAAATTAAGACCCAGACGTTTCAAGAAGGCGACTTGGTGTTGCATTTGATTCAAGATCAGACGGATGCACACAAGTTATCTCCTCCATGGGAAGGACCTTTCGTGGTCACCAAAAATCTCAACAATGGGTCATATTATCTCATTGATATACGAGACGAGTCAAGCACTTTTGGGCAGGAGACCCGCCGACCGTGGAATATAGCTCATCTGCGGCCTTACTATACTTGAGTCATCAATACTCCACTTTGTACACCATCATTGTACATATCGCACACATATATATAATAAAGTTGGCATCCTTGCAAGCTGGGGCCTCTGCCGTTTCACGTATCTCAACTTGTGCAAAAATTGACTCCGTCAACAAGGTCATTTGGGGGCTTCCAACCCACCGGGTTTAGCTTACACACCCTCTTGATAGGCTCTTAAGCCACAGTAAGCTAGGTTATATACCCAAAAGTTGACTCCATCAACAAGGTCATTTGGGGGCTTCCAACCCACTGAGTTTAGCTTACACACCCTCTTGATTGGCTCTTAAGCCACAGTAAGGCGGGTGATATACCCAAAAGATGACTCCGTCAACAAGGTCATTTGGGGGCTTCTAACCCACCGGGTTTAGCTTGCACACCCTCTTGGTCGGCTCTTAATCCACCACAAGTTTGATTTAAACATGTCTGTATGCTGATGCCGCTCCACTATGTGACCCGACGAACTCTTGCAAGTTAATCTCGATTAGAGACCCTGAGTTGTTCAAACATATTTGGTAGCCATTCTCGCTAGAGACCCTGTACTGGTCAAGGTTAAATCGGTAGCTCTTGTCATGCGAGGGATGGCTTACGGAAAGCGAGGACAAACTTACCCATCTGCTGCCAACTCTCCGCTATGTGGCCCATTTGTACTCTTAAACAGTTACTCTCTTAAAGACCCTGCATTGTTTAAAGTTCAAACGATGGATTTATGTCACGTGAGAGGTAGCTTATGGGCATTAAGGGTACTCATACCCTGTTGCGTCTCTTTCTGGTTCATTATGCTCTTAACAGTTAATCTTGCCTGGAGACCCTGAGCCATTCAACGAAATTGACAGCCACTCTCGATAGAGACCCTGTACTGTTAAAGAGTATAGTAGCGAGTCCACCCAGAAGAACCGGCATATGAGTTTTCAGAAAGGCAAGGTCAGGAGAGATTTGACATCCTCGGGTTGCGCTTTTTCAAGCTGCCCTCAAATCAATGCAGAATATATTCTGCTATTTGTTTTTGCAGGCTTTGTCTCTTAAGATAAGCCGCCATGAAATTTGACATGAGTAAAGCAAAAGGCGGATAAAATATATTAAGTTGTGTAGTTTCCTACGTGCATGATGGCACGGTTCAGACAATCGAGGTTTTTCAAAGCCTATTACAAAGCTCTCCATAGAGCCCAAAAATCAAGACTTAAAGTTTTTTACACTGCTCAAACTTCGACGGGTCAAGGAGTCGGGTTATCCCACTAGAGGATCAACTTGTTCAGCTTGACGGTGGGTTATCCCATGGTGGGTCTTCGACCTCGTCGATCTGAAGATTGTCCATGTGCCAGTTGCAGTTTGTTAATGCTTCAAGCTGGGCCTCAAAAAATAGGGGAGAGGGGTCAAGTTCAGGGGCAAAAAGGTGCTTACGGCGTGCAGGAGTTAGGTCCCTAGCTTCAAAGGTTGGGCAGCGCACTCTTTTGTTCTTAGAGTTGTAAGCCGCCTAGTATGTTGATAGATCAACTTCCTCTGCCAGCACTGATGCAAGTATCCTGGAGGCCTTCGTACAACGGGCGTAATCAGCCTCTGTGAATTTTGAGCCATGGTCTTTCTTGGACAGGAAGCCATCCATCATCTCTTCAGCAGTCAGCTCCGGGGCAAAGGCCAAAGCCCGGCTTACCGCAGCAATTGTTCCCTTCCGGGCGGCTGATCGTTTGAGCTCTTGGATTTGCTTCGGCAGGGTTGATAAGAGTTATGTGACTCCTTTCACGAACTTGGGTATGCTCTCTTTATTCAGCATGGCTCTGATAGTGCAAAGAGTCTCGCAGTACAACTGCTCTGACATGGTATAGACGGCTTTCAGCTACAACAGGCTGTCGGCACCGAGCTGGCGGCTTCTTTGACCTGTAAAGATGGGTTTCATTTTATCAACCGCCTGCGTAGTCTTTTAAGCAAGGAAATTGGCTGAGTATTCAGTACTTACCAAATATAGCAGCAGTCATCTTCGAGATATGGCGCTTCAAGGTCTGTAACTCATCTGATACAAGCTTGAGCCGCTGGTCAGCGTCATCTGCACGTTTGGCCAGGGCAGTTTGCTCCGCTTTAGCGGCCTTCTTGAAAGCAGTAAAGTCAGATTTAACCTGTGCAAGCTCTTCGGCGGCAAGCTGGTACTTCTCCTCTGCTTCACCCTGGTGGCTTGCTGGGAAGCAAGATTTCCCTTTAAGCCAGTCAGATTAGACTCGGCCTTTCTCAATGCTTCCTGTGACATACAAGTGCAAAGGAGGGGTAAGTCGCGGGATAAAATATTACCAGATGATCAACTAAGGGAATATCATGCAAGTCTCAAGCAGATTGCAAGCAATATACTCGACACTTGGGGGGATAATGCCTACTTGCTCTCCAAGTTTACAATGAAGTTCTAACCCATCTTCATCAAGTTAAGCCGACACTTGGGGTCTACAGCGAAGCTTTCCAAGTCTACAATGAACTTCCGACTCATCTTCATCAAGTTAAGCCGGCACTTGCGGACTACATCGATGCTTTGTAAGTCTAGAGTGAAGTTCGGGCCCATTATTTCTATACTGACCCGGACTTGGGGGCTACCATTGGTCACCTAATCAACACTGAGTACCAGCTCAACATATACCTATTAAAGCCTATACTTGGGGGCTATAGGATAAGTTGTTCGACTTATGACACTATTTGGAAGACCCGGTTTACCATTCGCAATATTAAACTAGCTCTTGGGGGCTACACAAGGGTATAAGGAAAGGAAGGAGTACCTCGTATTTTTGTTCATCAAACCAACGAGTTTGAGCTCCATGTTCCGACTTGTGGAGAGGCGGTTCATATAACTAGCATGTAATTCATCGGCGGTTAATTTCTCCAGCATGGGGAACTCAAAGTCCAGTTTGTCAGAAGCTTTAGCCTTCCCGGTGTGCTTTGTCAGTACATGGGGTTGGGGAGATTGAAAGCCAGTCCTAGTAATGATGACGTCTGGAAGAATTGGATCTTCGACGGCTGTTGAAGGGTTGGGCAGCTTAGAATTGGCCCTTGGAGGGCTATCAGTGGCCATCTCATGGGCCGCCGGCTCGGAGGGCCGACGAGTATCTTCAGGTGCATCCTTCGTAGCTGCAGAGGGATCAGCATAAGCCGCATGAGAGTCCGGCTTAGCAGTCTTTGGCTCTTGGGCAGTGGGTAGCAGAAGTAGACCCGCCAGTCTTCCTTCGTTTTGCTTGAGTCCTGGAAAGCACAGAAGATTATTACATAAAGATCAAGGATGACAAAGGATATGATGTAGACATAAAAGCACACACTCCAAGTTGATCTTCAGAGGCAGCAGCTTGGTCGTTGTAGAGTCGCCTGACGATGGGGGCGTTTCCTGAAGGCAGTTAAGGCAACATAAAACAAAGTACGGTTATGATGCAAGGTTAACAAGGCTGAACTTAGTTAAATAAGTACCTCAGCCGGCCGTTTGCGCTGAGCCGGAGGGTTAGATAACCCGGCCACGAGATCTTCAGAGCCGACGCTCTGGGTTTGGCATCGGGAAGTGTGTTGTTGCTTTTTCAAAAGAAAATCGGGGTCTAAATGAGCAAGAGGATGAGAAAGTGGGACTTTTTGGACGGCCCGCCGTATCTTCTTTGGTGGAAGGTGTTCTGAGTCACATGAAATATAGGTTACCTCAGGGGTGTTGGCATGTCTTGTCTCCGATTCTTCCTATGAGTAAGTATTGTCAGCAAAATGCATAAAAAGATAGCCAAGAGAGTCAAGTTCTACCTCCGAGTCATCAACTTTATGCTGCTCTGGAACAATAGTTTTCTTCTTACGTCCGTTGTTGGGGATATAACCCCGTGGTAAGACCTGCCCAGGTGGGGCCGGGTCATACCTGGCAGCTCATAATCAAGACCGATGAGACGGGCCGAAAAGACATAGGCCTGGTTGTATGGCGGTTACCAAGATGGACCAAGATGAAGGCCTAGACGGGAGAAGGCATGAAGACCCGGGCGGCTAAGCCGCCCGGAGATGGCTTCCCAAGAAGGCAAGACAACATAGAGATAGAGTCAGATACGTTCTAAGAGTCAGTATGGGACTTGTGTAACCCGTGGTCTTGACCTCCTATATAAAGGCGAGACCCGAGGTGACTTAGACAGAAAACCAACTAATCGAGAACTAGGTCAAGCGAATCCGCTCCCTTGTAATCGATACTCCAATCAATACAACTCAAGCAGGACATAGGCTTTTACCTCTTCTTGAGGGGTCGAACCTGGGTAAACTCGTGTCCTTTGTCCCAACCAACCCCTTTGAGTCCATCACCTTAGCGATGGCCTCGAACCTAAGTCCTCGGACATCTGCTGTGACAAAACCACGACAGTTGGCACCCACTGTGGGGCTAGCACTCGGTGGTGTTGAGTTCTCAAAGGGCTCTCTCCTAGGGATCGAGGGGTACGTTGTTGGCAGGATGAACATGAGTCGCCGTGGCCGGCTCTACATCGATGACGCCGGCTGGGGCCCCAAGGCCGACTCTGTCGAGTACGGTTTCCGGGTTCCCTTCGGCGGAATCCATGTCTTCATTGGCAAGATCGGCGGGTCTACACCCGGGCCGGACGTCTGCACCGACATCGTCGAGCCAGCTCGGCGCACGCAACCCGCCTGACACGTGCAACCCGCCCATGCTAAACCGGGCAAGAAGCATGTCTTCGTCGGCTTCACTCAGGGCATGGATCTTGAGGGTTCCATGTAACAGGAAACTCTCGTCTGTTCGGAGGATGGATCTTCGAGCAGAGAGACGAAATCAATCTATCATCTTCACGATGCAGGCTCGGGGGATACGACGAGCTTTACCCCGAGTCGGAGTGTCATGAGCCAGAGGATCATTGGCCGCCGATTCATGCAGTCGTCTTCATGGCAGGTTCAGCGCCGGGCCCAAGCAGTACAGCCACCGGGGCAACTAGGTTGGGGGCTAACCCGTCACCAGCTCAGGTTCTTCTGGATTTGATGAACGAGCTTACAACCCTAATGGCAACTAAGGTCATGGCTGAGAATCATGCATCCCGGAACGCGAAGATTGCAAGACTAAAGGACCAGATGACTGAAGTCCAACAGGGGATCAGCATGCTGAAGGCTCAGATGGATGCGAAGGCGAAGCGCCTTAGGGCGGATGCTTTCCGTCTGGAGCTAGAGCAGCAATCTGTAGCAGCGGTTCAGCGGATGAGGCATCAGTCCCGCTTGCCAGTACAGTATGAGGCCAGAAACCTTTTCAACATGCCGGGAACGGGACGGACAACAGAAGCACCTGGAAGTAGGCCGACGGCTCGGCAGTAGCTTAACCCGCCCCGACGGTACCAGACCTCACCAATGGCTTTCCCAACACCGGCGGGTCATTACTCAAACCCTCAGGAGAACATGGTGGCGGCAGCAACCCAGCTTGGAACGATCCCTATCCCGGGTGATGCATCTTTCGCAGAAGAGGTGTGGAACGCTATTGGATACCCGCAGAAGGCGATTGCCCAGCAGGAGAAGTACACCTACAGCCGGAGTCGCGTGCATTCAAACCTCATCCGCAGCCACAGCTTCATCCGGCGTTGTGAGTCGTGGGTGGTTTCTAGCAGTGATCGGCACCGGGACCCACCACGAGATGATCAGGCGGTTCTGGATGCTCAGGCGCTAGTGAACCGGGCGAGAGCACAGCGCGAGGTGGCGGCTCTGACAGCGGCGGTGGCTCATCAAGAACCTACACCTTCCATCTCAGTAGGAGCAGGAGTAACCACCAAGGTCGTGGGAGTGCCGTGCTTATTGCCGGTTTTGCGGAACGAGCGTCTGCCGAAAGATTTCAAGGGCCCTCTCAAGGTCCCAAATTACACTGCTGACCTGCCTCCGGAGGCTTGGATTGAAAGTTATGAGCTAGAAATGGAGATGTTAGATGTCAACGACATGGTATGTGCCAAGTATTTTATCATGATGCTGGAAGGGCCGGCTCGCACGTGGTTGAAGGGCTTGCCACCCAACACCATTAATTCCTGGGCCGAGTTAAAGGTGAAGTTCATCAAAAATTTCCAAGGAACGTGCAAGCAGCCCATGACGATTGTGGATTTGGATAATTGTGTGCAACATGAGGATGAGTCGACTCATCATTGGGTCCCGCGGGTCTCAACTATCATCCACTCGTCTGAACAGATTACGACAGCTCAAGCAGTTTTAATTTTGGAGAAGAATTGCCACTTTACGCCTCTAAAGCAGAAGCTTGGCCGGCTCAAGCGCTTGTGTCAAGACATGGGGGAGTTCATGGCGTCTCTCACGAAGTACGCCGACTCTGACAATATGAAGGATCCAGGCTCTGATGAGGAGAAGCCTAGTCAGGGTAAGAAGAATAACAATGGCAAGGGTGCGGCAGGCAATGGCAACCATGGCAAGAGGAAGAATCCAGAAGGCGGGTCAGAATTGGTGGAAAACACCAGCGCCGGGAACGATCGTGCTAAGGGCAATGGGAACTTTAGACAACCTTTTAATAAGGGTAAAACTCCTTTCAACTTGGAGGAGATGCTCAATAAGCCTTGTCCGGAGCACAACCGGCCAGATAGGATGGCGGGTCACACATGGAGGAATTTTCACATTATGCGACAGTTTCGGGATTATAGCTTGCGGCAGCATCAAAATAATGGTGGCATCCCGCCAGGCGGGTCAGGAACCGGACCTAGCGCAGGCGGCTCAGGATCTGGCTATCAGGGTCAGAGCAATCAAGGAGGGCATCATCAACAATCTGGTGGCAATAATCAGCAGCAGAGTAACCAGTCTAGGTATCAGAGTAATCCAAAGCAGCTCATCCCGAGTCAGTATCATGTTTTTACAACTAGCCTGGACAGGCGAGATCAGAAGTTGTGCAAGCGGGCGGTTAATGCGATCACGCTGGCTCTCCCGCAATACTTGAAGTGGTCTGAGTACGACATAACTTGGAGTAGAGAGGATCACCCACCGCGTGTTGACGACCCGGGGCGGCTAGCTTTGGTAGTTGGCCCCCAAGTGAGAGGATATGTGTTTACTAAGGTGCTTATGGATGGTGGCAGCAGCATTAATATTCTGTACTATAACACTTTCCGCCAGATGAAGTTGCTTGATAAGGATCTTAGGCCTTCCTCGACAGTCTTTCATGGTGTGGTGCCTGGCAAGTTAGCTTATCCAGTGGGTAAGATCTCTTTGGAAGTCGCCTTTGGCGACGAATACAACTACAGGGTGGAGACCTTGTGTTTTGAGGTGGTCAAGATCAAAAGTCCATATCATGCCCTATTTGGACGTCCGGCTTATGCCAAATTCATGGCAAGGCCTTGCTATGTCTACTTACAGCTCAATATGCCCGGTTTGAATGGGACGATTACAGTGCATGGTGATCAGAAGACGGCTATTGAGTGTGAGGAAGGAGACACAGCTTATGCAGAGTCAAGATTCGCTAAAGTAGAGCTCAAGTTCTATAAGGAAAATATTGACACGGAGGACATGACTCCGCTCAAGAAGACCACCACAGAATCTGAGTCGCCCCTCAAGTTTTCAGCGGATGATACCAAATTGGTGGATTTCACTCCGGGGGACTCATCCTAACAGTTCACTATTGGGGCTAATATGGATCCCAAATAGGAAAGCACGCTCATCGAATTCATGCGTGAGGATCGGGACATCTTTGCATGGAAGCCTTCTGACATGATGGGTGTATCGAGAGAGTTCGCTGAGCACCACCTTAATGTGGATCCTAAATTTAAGCCGATCGAACAGTTCCTTTGGTGGTTCGATGAGGAGAGGCGCAAGGCCATTGGGGAAGAGGTGGCCCGACTTCTGGCGGCGGGTTTCATCGTTGAAGTGTTTCACCGAGAGAGGCTTGCTAATCCGGTGCTAGTACTTAAGAAGAACGGCACGTGGCGTATGTGTGTGGATTACACGGATCTTAACAAAGGCATGTCCGGTTGACCCGTTTGCTCTCCCGTGTATTGACCAAATTATTGATGCAATGACAGGTTGTGAGAGCTTATGCTTCCTGGACGCTTATTATGGTTATCATCAGATCAAGATGGCAGTCAAGGACCAAGATAAGACGGCTTTCATCACGCCTTTTGGTGCTTTCTGCTACGTGTCTATGCCTTTTGGGCTCAAGAGTGCCCAGAAGACTTATTAGCGTTGTCTGTAGAACTGTCTTCACAGTCAAATTGGACGCAATGTTCATGCATATGTGGATGATATTGTGATCAAGTCAAGGAAGAAGAAGACTCTACTTGACGACCTAAAGGAAACTTTCGACAACTTACGAGTCTACAAGATGATGCTTAACCCGGCTAAGTGTGTTTTTGGCATTCCTGTAGGCAAGCTCTTGGGGTATCTAGTCTCCGAGCATGGCATTGAGGCTAATCCAGATAAAATCAAAGCGATCACTTCCCTGTCTGAGCCGACGTGCATCAATGATGTTCAGTGCCTGGCGGGACGGATCGCTGCATTAAGCCGGTTCATAAGCCGCCTTGGTGAGAAGGCCATCCCTTTGTACCAGATGATGAAGAAGACAGACAACTTTGTCTGGAGTAGAACGGCGGTTGAGGCGTTTGAGGCACTCAAGAGACAGCTCACTAAGCCGCCGGTCTTAGCGGCTCCGGTTGAGAAGGAACCTTTGCTCTTATATGTGGCGGCTAATAATAGGGCAGTCAGCGCCGCGATCGTCGTGGAGCGTAAGGAGGAAGGGAAGGAATATCCGGTTCTGAGACCGGTTTATAACATCAGTGAGTCCTGACAGAGTCCAAGCAAAGGTATCCACATTGGCAGAAGCTGGTATATGGGGTATTCATGGCATTTCGTAAGCTGAAGCATTACTTCCTGGGGCACCAGATCACAGTGGTTATCTCTGCCCCGTTGGGAGACATAATTCAAACCAGAGAAGCCACCGGCAGGACTGCTAAGTGGGCATTGGATCTTGGACCTCTTAATCTGAAATACGTGCCTCACACGGCGGTCAAGCCTCAAGCCTTGGTGGATTTCATAAACAACTCGACGAAGTGTCAGGCGCCCGAGGAAAAGCCGGATAACACATATTGGACAATCCACTTTGATGGATCCAGGCAACTAGAAGGATCAGGGGCAAGGGTTGTCTTAACTTCCCCTAAAGGTGACAAGTTCTCTTACATGCTAAGGTTAATGCTTCCTTGTACTAACAATGCAGCTGAGTATGAAGCTCTGCTTCATGGCCTCCGTGTGGCTAAGGAGATGAACCTGAGCGGGGTCAGATGTCTTGGCGACTAGGACCTCGTAGCCCAACAAGTTTCAGGCACTTGGGATTCCAAGGACCCGCGAATGGCCGCTTATCGTTAGGTCATGGATGTCATTGCTGGTCATTTCAAGGGTTATCAAGTGGATCATGTTGATTGTTGCAGGAATGAGGCGGCCGACGCACTATCAAGGCTGGGCTCTGAGCGTAAGCCGGTACCGCCTAATGTTTTCTGAGACGTACTACATCACCTGTTAGTTAAGTTACCTTCAGAGGAAGACTTGGCTATACCTCCCCTGGAGGGGCAGCTGGTGGCAGCTCTACATGCTATTCCTAACTGGACCGTGCCTTACCTGGCGTACTTGACTCGCGGCGAGTTACCTGAGGATGAAAACATGGCAAGGTAGATCATCAGGCGGTCTAAGTCTATGACAATCATCAATGGTGAGTTACATAAGTGCAGCGTTACCGACGGCTTTCAACATTGTGTCTCACCTGAGGAAGGCAAAGAAATCTTGAATGAAATTTATGCTTGCGATTGTGGTCATCACGCTGGCTCAAAATCTCTGGTGGCCTAGGCTTTCCGACATGGTTTCTTCTAGCTAACGGCTCATAAGGATGCAGAAGACTCGGTTCGCAAGTGCGATGGATGTCAGAAGTTTGGCCGGCGTGCTCATGTCCCGGCTCAGGAGTTGCGCATGATTCCAATTACCTGGCCGTTTGCAGTCTGGGGGCTTGATATGGTCCGGCCTTTCAAGAGATCCAAGGACGAGAAGACCCACCTCTTGGTGGCAGTGGAAAAATTTACCAAGTGGGTAGAAGTTGAGTCGGTCAGCAACTATGACACGGATACAACGGTTTAGTTTGTTAAAAAACTGATCTACCACTTTGCTTACCCTCATAGTGTCATCACAGATAATGGTACAAATTTATCCAAGGGGCTATGCAAGCGTTCTATGAAAGTGAGCACATCCAACTTGACGTTTCTGCAGTTGCTCATCCACAATCAAATGGTTAGGCAGAGCATGCTAACCAGGAAATCTTGAGAGGAATCAAACACCGGCTTATGGTTCCCTTGCAGTGAATGCCGGGTTGTTGGGTAGAGGAGTTCCCGTCCGTCTTATGGAGCATCAGAACTACTCCCAACAAATCAACTGGCTATACGCCTTTCTTCATGGTTTATGGTGCGGAAGCCGTGTTACCAAGCGATATACGTCATGACTCTCCACGGGTGGCGTCTTACATTCAGGCGGATAATGAAACAGCACGTCAAGACACGTTGGATGCCTTGGAGGAAGAGCATGATTTGGCGGCGGCTTGATCGGTGATTTATCAGCAAGACCTGCGTCGCTATCATAGCCGTAGGGTTAAGACCCGGACATTTCAAGAAGGCGACTTAGTGTTGCGGTTGATTCAAGATCAGACAGATGCACACAAGTTATCCCCTCCATGGGAAGGGCCTTTCGTGGTCAGCAGAAATCTCAACAATGGGTCGTATTACCTCATTGACATACGAGACGAATCAAGAACTTCTGGGCAGGAGACCCGCTGGCCGTGGAACATAGCTCATCTGTGGCCTTACTATACTTGAGTCGTCAAGACTTGACATTGTACACCATCATTGTACACACATATATATATATATGTGTGTGTGTGTGTGTGTGTGTGAATAAAAGTTGGCATCCCTGCAAGCCGAGGCCTCTGCCATTTCGCGTATCTCAGTTTGCGCAACAAGGTCATCTAGGGGGCTTCCAACCCACTGGGTTTAGCTTATCAAACCCTATTGATCGGCTCTTAAGCCAAAGTCAGGCGGGTTATATACCCAAAAGGTTGACTCCGTCAACAAGTCATCTAGGGGGCTTCCAACCCACCGGGTTTAGCTTATCAGACCCTATTGATCGGCTCTTAAGCCAAAGTCAGGCGGGTTATATACCCAAAAGGTTGACTCCATCAACAGGTCATGTAGGGGGCTTCCAACCCATCGGGTTTAGCTTATCAGACCCTATTGATCGTCTCTTAAGCCAAAGTCAGGCGGGTTATGTACCCAAAAGGTTGACTCTGTCAACAGGTCATCTAGGGGGCTTCCAACCCACCGGGTTTAGCTTATCAGACCCTATTGATCGGCTCTTAAGCCAAATTCAGGCGGGTTATATACCCAAAAAGTTGACTCCGACCACAAGGTCATTTGGGGGCTTCCAACCCACCGGGTTTAGCTTACATACCCTCTTGATCGGCACTTAAGCCACCGCAAGCTCGAGTTAAACCTGCCTGAAAGCTGATGCTGCTCCGCTATGTGACCCGCCGAACTCTTACCAGTTATTCTCGCCTGGAGACCCTGAGCCAGTTCAAAGAGGTTGACGGCCAATCTCGATAGAGACCCTATACTAGTTAAGGTTAAACCGGCGGTTCTTGTCACATGAGGGCCGGCTTATGGAAAGCGAGGATAAACTCCCTCATCTACTGCCGACTCTCCGCTATGTGGCCTGTTTCGTACTCTTAGACAGTTAATCTTTTAAAGACCCTGCACGGTTTAAGGTTAAAACGATGGATTTATGTCACGTGAGAGGCAGTTTATGGGCTACCAGGGTACTCATGCCCTGTTGCATCTCTTACTGGGACGTTACACTCCTGTCAGTTAATCTCGCTTAGAGACCCTGAGCCATTCAAAGAAATTGATGGCCAATCTCGATAGAGACCCTGTACCGATAAGGAGTTCTAGTAGCGAGTCCACGCAGAAGAACCGACACATGAGTTATTGAAAAAGCAAGTCTGGAAAGATTTAACATCTTCGGGTTGTGCTATTCTAAGGCGCCCTCACAACAGTGCGGAAAACATTCTGCTCTTACAGGCTGCTTTCTTGAGATGAGCCACCATGACATCTGGTATGAATTGAAGCACAAGGCAGACATAATATATTAAACCATGCGGTTTCCTATGTGCATGATGGCATAGTTCAGGCAAGACAAGGTTTTTCTTAAAGGCCGATTACAACGCTCTCCACAGAGAGCTCAAAAAGCAAGACTTAAAGTTCTTTACACCGCTCAAAATTTCGGCGGGTCAAGAAGCCGGGTTAAACCATGGCAGTATCAATTTGATCAGTTGGACGGTGTGTCATCCTATGGCGGGTCTTCGACCTCCTCGATCTGAAGATTGTCCACATCCCAATTGCAGTTGGTTAAAGCTTCAAAGTTGGCCTCTTCAAAGAGGGGAGACGGGTCAATATCAGGGGCAACGAGATGCTTATGGCATGCAGGAGTTAAATCACTGGCCTCAAAGGTTGGGCCCCGCACTTGCTTATTCGCAGCGCTGTAAGCCGCCTGATATGTTGACAGATTCACTTCTTCCGCCAACACTGATGCAAGGACCCTGGAGGCCTTGATACACCAAGCATAGTCGGCCTCTGTGAATTCTGAGCTGTCGTCCTTCTTTGACGGAAAGCCATCCATCATCTCTTCAGGAGTTAGCTCTGGAGCAAAGGCCAAAGCCCAACTTATTGCAGCAATGGCTCCCTTCCTGGCGGCTGATTTTTTGAGTTCTTGGATTTGCTTTGGCAGGGTGGACAATACTTCTATGACTCCTTTCATGAACTTGGGGATGCTTTCTTTGTTCAGCATATCCCTGATGGTGCAAAGGGTCCCGCGGTACAGCTGTTCTGACAAAGTGTAGACGGCTTTCAGCTGCACCAAGCTGGCGGCTCCTTTGACCTACAAAGGATGAGTTTTGAGTGATAAGACGCCGGCACAGTTTTTAAGTAAGAATATCGGCTAAGTTTTTAATACTTACCAAAGATAGCAGTCGTCGTCTTTGAGATATGGCGCTTCAGGGAGTGCAACTCGTCTGATACGACCATGAGTCACTCATCAGCATCGTCCGCACGTTTGGCCAGAGCAGTTTGCTCCGCCTCAGCAACTTTTTTGAAAGCAGCAAATTCAGACTTAGCTTTTGTAAACTCTTTGGCGGCAAGCCGGCACTTCTCCTCTGCTTCGCTTCGGGCGGCTTGCTGGGAGGCAAGATTGCTCTTTAGGTTGGTCAGTTCAGACTCGGCATTACTTAAAGCTTCCTGTGACATACAAAAGCAATACAGGGTAAGTCGCCAGATAGTCAGCTAAGGGAATATAATGCAAGTCTCAAGCAGATTGCAAGCAATATACTCGACACTTGGGAGCTACATATGGCTCTTCACCCGATCTACAATAAAGTTCCGGCTCATCTTCGACAAGTTAAGACGGCACTTGGGGGCCACATATGTCTCTTCACTCGATCTACAATAAAGTTCCGGCTCATCTTCGACAAGTTAAGCCGGCACTTGGGGGCTACATATGGCTCTTCACTCAATCTATAGAGAAGCGTCGGCCCACTAATTATATACTGACCCGGACTTGGGGGCTACATTGATCAAATAATAAACATTGAGTATTGGCTCACCATATACATATTCAGTCGATACTTGGGGGCTACAAGCTAAGTTGATCTACTTGTGACATGGATTGGAAGACACGCTTTACCATTTGCAAATATTAAACCAGCTCTTGGGGGCTACATAAGGGTATATGGAAAGGAAGATAGGAGTACCACATATTTTTTCTTCATTAAGCCAACAAGTTTGAGCTCCATGTTCTGACTTGTGGAGAGGCGGTTCAGATAACCAGCGTGTAACTCGTCATTAGTTAATTTCTCTATCACGGGGAGCTCAAAGTCCAGCTTGTGAGACGCTTCAGTTTTCTCAGTGTGCTTTGTCAGCGCATGAGGTTGAGGAGTTCGAAAGCCGGTATCAGTAACAATGACGTCCGGAAGAACTGGATTGTGGACGGCCATTCAAGGGCTTGGCGGCTTAGAGTTGGTCCTTGGAGAACTCTCAGTTGCCGTCTCATGGGCCGCCGTCTCGACAGAACGACGAGCATCTTTAGGCGCATCCTTTGAGGCTCCAGAGGGATCAGCATGTGCAGCAGGAGAGTCCGGCTTGGCAGGCTTCGGCTCTTGGGCAGTGGGGGCAGAGGTAGACCCGTCGGTCTTCCTTCGTTTCGCTTGAGCCCTGGAAATCATAGAAGGTTATTGTATAAAGTTCAAGGATGACAAAGGATGTGATGCAAGCATGAAAGCACGTACTCTGGGTTGATCTTCAGAGGCAGCAGCATAGTTGCCGTACAGTCGCCTGATGAAGGGGGAGATTCCTGAAAGTAGTTAAAGCAATATATAGACATAGTAAAGTTGCAAGGCAAGGTTGACAAAATTAAACCAAGTTAAACAAATACCTCAGCCGACCGTTTCCACTGAAACAGAGAGTGGGACAACCCGGCCATAAGATCTTCAGAGCCGGTGCTCCGGGTCTGGCGTCGGGAGAGGTGCTATTGCTTTTTCAAAAGAAATTTGGGGTCTAAATAAGCAAGAGGATGAGAAAATGGGACTTTTCAGACGACCCGCCGTATCTTCTTTGGTGGAAGATGTTCTGAGTCAGATGAAACATAGATTACCTCAAGAACGTTGGCGTGGCTTGTCTTTGTTTTGTCCTGTGAAGTTATTACTGTCAGTAAGGTGCATAGTAAGACGGTCAAGAGAGTCAAATTCTACCTCTGAGTCATCAACTGCAGGCTGCTCTTGAGGTACAATTTTCTTCTTTCGGCCACCGGCCTTCTCCTTAGACTTCTTTGGAGGAGGGACGTATTTATCTTTCTAGAAGTTGGAGTTATCCTGAAAGCAAAAGCCGCCGAAAGAGGTTAAAGGTTGCAAACATACATGGATAGCTAACGTAGAAGTAAGGAGATTGAGACTCGCCCTTACATCTGGGGCCGGGTGTGCGGCACAGAATGGTGGTAGTCCAATGGTGTGGCAAGATTCTTGAGACTCATGGATAAGTCCTTTGAGGGCGGCAACGATGTTTTCTTCTGACAAAGTGGTCGGATTAAAGCAGAGGGAGTCAGTGGCGTCACCCGTATATTCACACATGAGACGGTTTCTCCGGCTCAGAGGCATGACTCTCCAGGAGATCTAGCAACGGGTTAGGTCAATCCCTGTTAGACCATTGGCCATGAGGGCTCTGATTTTGGCGAAAGCCGGAGCATACTTCACCCGTTCGGAGGCTGACATCCGGTCAGGGAGTTCAGTTGTGGTACGGAGCCGGGTGGGACGATAACCTAGCAATGGACGTTCTCCCTCAGGAGAAGTATCTTTGCAATAAAACCAGGTTCTGTTCTATTCCTTAGGATGGCTTGGCATTCGGACAGCCGGAAAGGTCATATCACGTCTTCTTTGGATGGAGACTCCGCCGAGCTCTAAGCTCGGGCCAGCCGCCACTTCTGTCTGGCAGTTTACGTAGAAAAACTCATGGAAGAGGTCAACCGACGGCTCTTCTTGTAAGTAGATTTCACAGAGGATTTGGAAGTTGCACATATTTGATACAGAGTTGGGCGCAATGTTCTGAGGATGCAACTTGAAGAAATGAAGGACGTCTCGGAAAAATTTAGAGCCAGGCGGGCTGAAACCATGCGCAAGGTGGTCCGCAAATATGACTACTTCGCCCTCTTGGGGATGGGTTACTTCTCCTTGCCCGGAACCCGCCAATGGATGACATTTTTGGCTTGCAAGGTCCCTGCATCTACGAAACCTTGCAAAAATTCCTCAAAGACCGCAAAGCCAACCCAATTACAGGAAGAGGATGCAGGAGGCATAATGGCGTCTTAGAACTGTGAAAAGTAACAGTGCGCGGCGAGTTAGAAAGTGACAGACAACTAAGGACGGCTAATGAATGTAAGCACTACGAAGCTAAGCCGCCGGTGTAGTTCATGGCGAGAGCCAGAAGTTTAATGGCGAGTTAAGTTTGCAGAGCAATGAAGCAAAATACAACTAAGTGTGGAAAACATGTTTCACATATTGTCTTTATAGTGACAGATCTACGAACAGAGGAAAAGCAGATTTATTTTAGACCTAGTGACAAACTGAGGGAAACCTAACAAGTTCAAAGGCAGTAAAAGGAAACAACTACAGATCTGCACTAGGTTATTGATGATTTCGCACGATCTACCACGGCGGGAAGGTGGACACTACAAGATTTACTGAGTTATGTTCATTTGGCATTACAAAGAACTTGCGCTCTAACGAGGCCGAAGAACTCCATGGATTTGTCGCACTAAGCTACGGATCTAGGGGATGGAGAAATATTTACCGAAAGTGACGCGACGGACGCGGGCAAAGTTCTGGTCAGTTCAGGTTGATGCAGCGGCCTAGGGCGACGACGGCGATGGAGCTTCACCGGAGCGAGGGAGCTCAGGGGCGATGGCGTCGAGAGGAAGAAGAAGAAGCGCAGCCGACGGACGAAATGAGAAGGACCCTTCGCGGTCCTATTTAAGAGGCTAGAAGGTTGAAACGGGCGCGGGAATCAAGGCGACAAAAACTGACCGACCGAGACGGACGCCTCGATTTTCGGGCCAACAGTTTAATGAAAAGATCCGTTGTGAAGCGTCAGGGAATCTTTTTGGCATATCCGATGTGACGTCACGACAGGTTACCTATTTTCTTTCAGGTGATGGAGAGTGGGATTTGCCGCCAAGTGAGTTTGAAGATTTACCTGAGCAGGCTCAAATCAACCTGGGGCCTAATGATGGGGATATAACCCTGTGGTAAGACCCGCCCAAGTGAGGCCAGGTCATACCTAGCGGCTCATAATCAAGACCGATGAGACGGGCCGAAAGGACATAGGCCTGGTTGTATGGCGGCTTACCAAGATGGGCCAAGATGAAGGCCCAGACGGGAGAAGGCATGAAGACACAGGCGGTTAAGCCGTCTGGAGATGGCTTGCCCAAGAAGGCAAGACATCATAGAGATAGAGTCAGATACGTTGTAAGAGTCGGTATGGGACTTGTGTAACCCGTGGTCTTGACCTCCTATATAAAGGCGAGACCCAGGGCGACTTAGACAGAAAACCAAATAATCGAGAACTAGGTCAAGCGAATCCGCTCCCTTGTAATCGGTACTCCAATCAATACAACTCAAGAAGGACGTAGGCATTTACCTCTTCTTGAGGGGCCGAACCTGGGTAAACTCCTGTCCATCGTCCCAACCAACCCCTTTGAGTCCATCACCTTAGTGATGGCCTCGAACCTAAGTCCTCGGACATCTGTCGTGACAAAACCATGATAGTCGCTGCTCTTCTCCTTAGACTTCTTTGCAGGAGGAGTATATTTTTTCTTCCAGAAGCTGGAATTAGCCTGAAAGCAAGAGCCGTCGAAAGAGGTTAAAGTTCGTTACATACATATATAGTTAACCCGGAGGTAAAGAGATTTAAAAGCTGTTTCTTACATCTAGGGTCGGGTTTGCAGCACGGGAAGGCTATAACCCGACAGAGCGGCAAGCTTCTTGGGACTCACAGATAAGTCCCTTGATGGCAGCAACAATGTTCTCTTCTGTCAGAGTAGTGTGATTGAAGCAGATGGGGGTCATTGGCGTCACCTGTATATTCACACATAAGCCGGTCCCGCCGGCTCAAAGGCATGACCTTCCAAGAGATCCAACAGCCGGTCAGGTCAATTCCTGTCAGACCGTTTGCCATGAGGGTTCTAATCTTGGTGAAACCGGAGCATACTTCGCTCGTGCGGAGGCCAACATCCGGTCTGGGAGCTAAGTTGTGGTGTGGAGCCGGGTAGGACGATAACCCGGCAGCGGATGTTCTCCCTCTGGAGACGTGTCCTTGCAGTAAAACCAAGTTTTATTCCAATCCTTGGGGTGACTTGGCATTCGAACAGCTGGAAACGCCATATCCTGTCTTCTTTGGATGGAGACTCTGCCAAGTTCTAAGCTTGGGCCGGCCGCCACTTCCGTCTGGCGGTTGACGTAGGAATACTCGCGGAAGAAGTCAACTGATGGCTCTTCTTGTAAGTAAGATTCGCAAAGGATTTGGAAATTGCACATATTGGAGATGAAGTTGGGCGCAATGTCCTGAGGATGCAACTTGAAGAAATGGAGGACGTCTCGGAAAAATTTCGAGCCGGACAGGCTGAAACCGCACGTAAGGTGGTCAGCAAATATAACTATTTCGCCGTCTTGAGGGATGGGTTTATTTTCTTGACCGGGAACCTGCCAATGAATGGAATTTTTAGGCGGCAAAGATCCCGCGTCTACGAAATCCTATAGGAATTCTTCAGAGACCGCATAGCTGACTCAATTGCAAGAAGAAGACACCCGAGACATGATGGCGAGTTAAGGCTATGAAAGGTAGCGGTACGTGACGGGTTAGAAAGTGATAGATAACTAAGGGTGGCTGATGAATTTAAGCATTGTGAAGCTAACCGCCGGTACAGTTTATCGCAAGAGCCGAAAGTTTGGCAGCGGGTTAAGGTGGACCAAGCCATGATGCAAAAATCACTAAGGACCTATTACAGGTTTCATGTGGCAAACTGAAGCTGCAAGATCTACGGGCAGAGGAAAAATCAGGTTTATTTTAACCCTAGCGACGAACTGAGGGAGAACTAACAATTTTAAGCATAGTAAGGGGAAACAACTACAGATCCACGCTAGGCTGTTGGTGATTCTATGCGACCTACCGCAGAGGGAAGACGAACATTGCGAGATCCACAGAGCTACTTATCCTATGGCATTGCGGGAAAAGCTCGCGCTCTAATGGGGCCGATGAACTCGATGGTTTTTAAGCTCTAATCTACAAATCTAAGGGGGAAGAAAGACATATCGGACAGGACGCGGCGGACATGGGCAAAACTCTGGTCCGTTCAGGTTGATGCAGCAACCTGAGTTGATGACAGTGACAAAGCTTCACCAGCGCGACGGAGCTCGGGGGCGATGGCGTCAAGAAGAAGAAGAAGAAGTGGAGGCGGCGGAGGAAATGAGAAGGACCCCTCGCGTTCCTATTTAAGAGGCTGGAAGGCCGAATGGGCACGGGAATCAAGGTAGCAGAAACTGACCGACTGAGACGGACGCCTCGATTTTCGGGCCGACAGTTTTAATGAAAGATCCGTTATGGACGTCACGGAATCTTTTTGGCATATTCGATATGACATCATGGCAGGTTATGTATTTTCCTTTTAGGTGATGGAGTGTGAGACTTGCCGCCAAGTGAGTTTGAAGATTGACATGAGCAAGCTCAAATCAACCTAGGGCCTAAAATGTTGGGGATATAACCCCGTGGTAAGACCTGCCCAGGTGGGGCCGGGTCATACCTGGCGGCTCATAATCCAGAACAATGAGGCGGGCTGAAAGACGTAGGCATGGTTGTATGGCGGCTTACCAAGATGGGCCACAAGGCCCAAACAGAAGATGGTATGAAGACCCGGGCGGTTAAGCCGCCCGAAGACGGTTTGCCCAAGATGGCAAGGCGACTTAGAGATAGGATTGTCTACGTTGTAAGAGTTGGTGTAGGACTCGTGTCACCCAGGGCCTCAACCTCCTATATAAAGGCGAGACCTCGAGGCGGCTTAGACCGAAACAAATCAATTGAGAACTAGGTCAAGCGAATCCGCTCCCTTGTAATCTATACTCCAATCAATACAACACAAGCAGGACATAGGCTTTTACCTCTTCTTGAGGGGCCGAACCTGGGTAAACTCGTGACCCTCGTCTCAACCAACCCCTTTAAGTCCATCATTGGGTGTAGCAAGAAGGTGAGTCGGCCCATCATTGGGTGCGGCGGGTCTCGACAGTGATCCATCGTCTGAGAATATTTTAGCGTCCCAGGCGGTTCTGATTTTGGAAAGGAACTGTCATTTTGTGCCCCTAAAACACAAGTTCGGGCGGTTGAAGCATTCTTGTCAGGATATGGGTGAGCTCATGAAGACTCTCTCCAAATATGCAGATTTAGACACTACCAAAGACCCAGACTCCGACGATGAGAAGTCACCTCAGGGTAAGAGAGGTGGCAATGGTAAGAGCCAGCAGGGAGGTGCTGGGAACGGCAGCCAAGGCAAGCGGAAAAACCCAGATGGCGGGTCAGAGTTTGTGGCGAGCACCAACGTTGGGAACGGTCGTCCTAGGGGTAACGTAAACTTTAGGCCGCCGTTCAGTAGAAATAGGGCACTTGTTCCTTACAACTTGGAAGAGGCGTTGAACATACCTTGCTCGGCGCACAGCCGACCGGATAAGGAGGCCACCCACACTTGGAAGGATTGCAACATTATGCGCCAGTTTCGGGAGCACAGCCTTCATCAAAACCGTAACAATGGTAACGGTCCGTCAGACGGTTCAGGTCCGGGCGGCTCAGGAGACGGTTTTGGTGCCGGTGGGTCAGGTTCAGGTTATCAAGGTCAAAGCAATCACAATCGAGGAAACCAAGGAAATCATCAACAGCAGGGCAATGGTGGTTAGCAACAGAATAACCACTCAGGGTATCAAAGCAACCTGAAACAACTTAGTGGGGGTAGTATCATGTCTTCACAACGAGCCTGGACAAGCGGGATCAGAAGCTGCACAAGAGGGCGGTCAATGCGGCCACGCCGGCTGTCCCATGATACTTAAAGTGGTCAAAGTACCCGATTACGTGGAGCTGGGAGGATCACCCGCCACGGGTCGACAATCCGGGTCATTTAGCTTTGGTGGTCGCTCCTCAGGTTGGAGGATACAAGTTCACAAAAGTGCTCACGGACGGTCGTAGCAGTATCAATATCCTATACTATGACTCCTTCCAACGGATGGAGTTAACTGACAAGGCTCTTAAGCCGTCATCGACCGTTTTTCATGGGGTGGTGCCAGGCAAGTCGGCCTACCCAGTAGGGAATATTGCCTTGGAAGTGGCGTTTGTAGACGAGTACAATTACAGGGTGGACACCTTGTGGTTCGAGGTGGTGAAAATTAAGAGCTCGTATCATGCTCTGTTTGGCTGACCGGCTTTCGCGAAGTTTATGGCCAGGCCTTGTTATGTTTATCTGCAGCTCAAGATGTCGGCTCTCAACAGAATGATCACGGTCCATGGTGATCAGAAGATCTCCATTGAATGCGAGGAAGGAGATGCATCTTATGCAGAGTCAAGCTGTGTAGAGGCAGAGCTTAAGTTCTACAAAGATAACGTTGACCCGGTGGATATGACTCCGTTGAAGAAGCCTAGTACGGAGTCTGAGCACCCCTGAAGTTTGCAGCGGATGACACAACTACTCCGGGTGACTCGTCTAAGTAGTTCACTATCGGGGCTAACATGGACCCCGCATAGGAAAGCATGCTCATCGAATTCATCCATGAGAATTGGGACATCTTTGCATGGAAGCCATCTGACATGTCGGGTGTACCGAGAGAGTTCACTGAGCACCACCTTAATGTGGATCCTAAGTTTAAACCGATTAAGCAATTCCTCCGCAGTTTCAACGAGGAGCGGCGTAAAGCAATTGGAGAAGAGGTAGCCTGGCTCTTGGCGGCAGGGTTCATCGTGGAAACATTCCACCAGGAATGGTTAGCCAATCCTATGCTGGTGCTCAAGAAGAACGGCACATGGCGTATGTGTATAGATTACATGGATCTTAATAAGGCATGTCCAGTTGACCCGTTTGCTCTCCCTCGTATCGACCAGATTGTTGATGCAACGGCGGGTTATGAGAGTTTATGCTTCCTAGACGCCTATTCAGGCTATCATTAGATCAAGATGGCAATCAAAGACCAAGAGAAGACATCGTTTATAACACCTTTTGGAGCTTTTTGCTATGTGTCCATGCCGTTTGGGCTCAAAAGTGCACAGGCGACTTACCAACGTTATGTGCAGAATTGCCTTCATAGTCAGATTGGGCGCAATGTTCATGCTTTCGTGGATGATATTATGGTTAAGTCGAGCAAGAGAGATGTTGCTAGATGACCTGAAGGAGACATTTGACAACTTACAAGTTTATAAGATGATGCTTAACCCGGCTAAATGTGTTTTTGGAGTTCTTGCAGGTAAACTTCTTGGATTCTTGGTCTCAGAGCAAGGAATCGAGGCCAACCCGGACAAAATAAAGGCCATCACGTCACTATCTAAGTTGGTGAGCATCAATGATGTGCAGCGGTTGGCGGGTCGTATTGCCGCTTTAAGCTACTTCATCATCCACCTGGGGTAGAAGGCTATTCCTCTATACCAAATGATGAAAAAGACGGATGACTTTGTCTAGAGTAAGGCTACGGATGAAGCTCTTGAAGCGCTTAAGAAGCAGTTGGTTGAGCCGCCGATCTTGGCTGCTCCGGCTCAGAAGGAACCCTTGCTCCTTTATGTGGCGGCTAACAATAGGGCGGTCAGTGTTGTGATTGTGGTAGAACGCAAGGAGGCAGGGAAAGAGTATCCGGTCCAGAGGCCGGTTTATTATGACAGTGAGGTGCTTATAAAGTCCAATAAAAGATATCCACATTGGTAGAAACTAATATACTGGGTGTTCATGGCAAATCACAAGTTGAAACATTATTTCCTTGGACACCAGATCACGGTGGTTAGCTCTACTCCGTTGGGAGATATAATTCAGAACCGGGAAGCCTTGCAGAATTGCTAAGTGGGTGCTGGAGCTTGAGCCTCTCAATTTGAAGTATGTACCCCGCATATCCGTGAAGTCTTAGGCATTAGTGGATTTCATAAATGATTGGACGGAGTGTCAGTCGCTGGAGGAAAATCCGGACAACACGTATTGGACAATTCACTTTGATGGATCCAGACAGTTGGAGGGATCGGGGGCTGGAGTTTTCTTAACTTCCCCCAAAGGTGATAAGTTCTGTTATGTGCTAAGGCTGATGTTTCCTTGCACGAACAATGCAGCTGATTATGAAGCTTTGCTTCATTGACTTCATGTGGCAAAGGAGATGAACCTGAGCCGAGTTAGGTGTCTTGGCGACTCAGATCTTGTGGCACAACAAGTGTCAGGCACGTGGGACTCCAAGGACCCACAGATGGCGGCTTATCGACAAGAGGTGGATATCATCGCTGGTCATTTCAAGGGTTATCAGGTGGATCATATTGATCGTTGCAAGAACGAAGCGGCGGATGCATTGTCAATACTGGGCTCTCACCGTAAGCCGGTGCTGCCTAACGTTTTCTTGGATGTACTTTATCACCCGTATGTTAAGCTACCTTCAGAGGAGGATCTGACCATACCTGACCCGGAGGGGCTGCTAGTGGCGGCTTTACATGCTATTCTGTACTGGACACTGCCGTACTTGGCGTACCTGACCCGGGGCGAGTTGCCTAAAGATGAGACTCTGGCGCGGCGAATCATGATGCATTCTAAGTCCATGACCATCATTAATGGAGAGTTGCACAAGCGCAACATTACCGGTGTCTTCCAGCGTTGTGTCTCTCTGGAGAAAGGCAAGGAAATTTTATATGAAATACATGATGGTGATTGCGGACATCACGTGAGGTCAAAGTCTTTGGTGGCTAAGGCTTTCTGACATGGCTTCTTCTGGTTGACGGCTCATAAGGACGCGGAGGATATGGTCGATAAGTGCGACGGGTGTCAGAAGTTCGGAAGATGTGCTCATGTGCCGGCTCAGGAGTTACGGATGATACCAACACTTGGCCGTTTGCAATATGGGGGCTTGATATGGTTGGGCCTTTCAAACGGTCTAAGGATAAGAAGACGCATCTCTTGGTAGCAGTGGACAAATGCACCAAGTGGGTGGAGGCTGAGTCGGTCAGTAAATGTGATGCGGCCACGACGATTCAATTTGTCAAGAAATTGATCCACCGATTTGGATATCCTCATAACATCATCACATATAACGGCACAAATTTATCAAAGGGGGCTATGAAGGTGTTCTGCGAAAGCGAGCACATCCGGCTTGATGTTTCGGTTGTTTCTCATCCGCAATCCAACGGTCAGGCGGAGCGGGCCAACCAGGAAGTCTTGAGAGGTATCAAGCCCTGGCTTATGGTTCCTTTACAAAGAACGCCGGGTTGTTGGGTTGAGGAGCTGCCGTCCATCCTTTGGAGCATCAATACTACGCCTAATAGGTCGACGAGTTACATGCCCTTTTTCATGGTTTCCGGTGCGGAGGCTGTATTACCAAGCGACATACGTCATGATTCGCCGCGGGTGGTGGCTTATGTGGAAGCTAACAATGAGACGACGCGTCGAGATGCATTGGATGCTTTGGATGAAGCACGCGATCTTGCAGCAGCTCGATCGGCGATTTATCAACAGGACCTGCGTCGCTACCATAGTCGCAGGGTCAAGACCCGAACGTTCCAAGAAGGCGACTAGGTGTTATGTTTGATTTAAGATCAGACAGATGCGCACAAGTTATCCCCCCATGGGAAGGACCTTTCGTGGTTAGAAGAAATCCGAACAATGGGTCTTATTATCTCATCGAAGTATGAGACGAGTCACGTACCTCCCGAGAGGAGACTCACCAGTCATGGAACATCGCTCATCTGCGGCCTGACTATACTTGAGTCATCGACTACCATCTTTGTACATACATGCTTCATGTATTTATATTTATCATATAATAAAGTTGGCATCCCTGCAAGACGGGGCCTCTACCATTTTCCTTTTTGCATTTAAGATTTGTGCAAAAGATGAACACTTCTACATGGTCACTTGGGGGCTTCCAACCCGCCGGGTTTAGCTTGCTCACCCTTTTTGACCGGCTCTTCAGCCAAAATAGCACCATTGTGCGATGACTTACAAGTTGGCGGTCCACAACACGGCGACTTACAAGTTGGCGGTCCACAAGGCGGCGACTTACAAGTTGCTCATTTGTCAGTCATAACAAGGAAAAACTCGGTACAAGCACTGCCACGGCACAAGGATTACACCTCATATTAAAAATCGTCCACTTGTAGTTTAATATTAATAAACATACATATTTTGTCATTTTAGTATCATCGAAATTTTTCTATCCGTTAGTATATGTAATAAATTTTGTAACTAGCTTCCATAGTGTTCTCCACAACTATACTTCGCCACTATGTCTATTATTGTAAGAGCACATATATGATTAGCTTTGTAGTTTTGCATCATGTGCCTATGAAGTCCCGCAACAACGCGCGGGGTTTCATCTAGTTTTAAATGAGGTCGAAAACAACTTATAGTATTTCCAAAACGATCTCATATGTTAATGTAAATTGGTCCAGATCTGAATTAACCATATTTTATATTTAATAAAAAGGAAAAAATGCACCATGTGATTTTACTTGTCATACTAGGCGATTTACATATATAGAACATTTAAAACGGAACTACGGCCTAAAAGATATGGCACACACAAGATTGACATGTCACGAATGCAAAATGTATGCAAACAACAAGTACAAACATGTTAAATCATGGATGCAACAATATATTATGAAACTACATGAAATTCTAAGTAAGGTTCATGTACAACATGTCCGAAACGGAACAACGGTTCCACAATAACAAGTAACACAAGGTTTTGATAAAATCTGACTAAAACAACAATATAGCATTTTGCACACATCAAACCAACAAGTTATAGGAACCTAAAATACACGAACTAAGCATGGGGTAGTAGCATGTAACATACACTTCATTTCATCAAAAGAAATCATACTCAAAAGAGTCATGGATCACATGGTAGGAAGCTCACAACATGAATATAAAAGGTAGAATTTAGGGACTTAGTGAAAATAACAGTTTTTCCCAAACAGTTTTAACCTGAAGGCGTATTGACTGCAAGAAAAATATATTTTACAAGACTTATCATGGCATGAAAAATTAAAGTATGGTAATGGACATGATGCACTGCATTTCATTTAACATGAGTATGATCTAAATATGCACAGAAATATGGCTAGCATCAACACAAGAAGGCAATCTAAAGAAAAAGGATTCTCAGACTTGGTGAAAATTAGAGTAGACATGAGTAGGCATGTTAACAAGAAGAAACAAGTATGTAGCAGGGCTATTACATGGAATCAAATGGCATATCTATATATACCATAACATGCACTTTAATTCATCCCACATGGGCATTTGCAAAAGAGCTATGAATCCATGGCAATCATCAAGACAAAAAGCTAAGTTTCAATGCGGACTCCAGACTTAGTGAAATTTGACTATCTCCCAAAACAATAGTTTTGACTAGGCATGTTTGCATGGAAATAACAGTAGCATAACAAGAGCTTCTAGGCATGTCAAAGATACCAGAAGCAAGTATAGATAGCATACCACAAATTACTCCATTGACACAAATCTAAACGAGGCACGGATTTGATGCAATTATCCACACAAGTTTGATTAAGACAACAATATTCCATGGTTAATTCACGAAGCACTTCTGGAACAAAGATTATACGATCTAGATTACTCTTAAAATTCAAGCAAATGACGCCATCATGTAGATCATATTTTGTAGATACTTTTACATATAAAGATCAGTTCAATCGGACAAACAAGGACAAAGTTAAAGGCGTTCCAAAATGCTATTGTGATGTTGAAACTAGACCATTTTTAAGGACTTAGTCATATTTTGGCTATGTTCGTCGGATAGCTAAAGGAGCGAACGGTTCGCAAGATAGCTCAACGTGCATGTTCGTAAACCGGAAAACGACGAACGGGCGGGGCCGAGCAACGGTTCTCAGCAGCGAGCCTTGGGCAGAAGCAGAGCGGGCTAGTGGATGAGGTAGACCTAGACTAGAGGGTGGCTAGCCGGGGAGGCTCGGCCCACATGGCAGCGCTTGTTGCTAGCCCGTCGTATCCCTCGTGGAGATCGATCAAGGCAGCAGGAGGAGGTAGGGCAAGCGCGATGGCGAGGCCCGTGGTCATCGGGAACAAGGCGGGGCTGGCTGGACACGTCTAGATTAGGGTCGAGGTGGCGATGGCAAGGTGGTGCGGCAGAGGCAGGAGCCATGGTGGGCAGTGGCACGCTCGGCCTGGCAGGCGGAGGCACGGACTAGGCGGCTGCGTGATGGGGAACGTTGCATGGGAAACAAAAAAATTCCTACGCACACACAAGATCTATCCATGGTTATGAGCATCTACGAGAGGAATAGTGGATCTACATACCCTTGTAGATCTCTAGGCGGGAAGCATTAAGAAACGCGGTTGATGTAGTCGAACGTCTTCGCGATCCAAATCACAAGCCGTACCGCGATCCGATCACTATCCGTCCCCATCGAGCACCGAACGGACGACACCTCCGTGTGCAGCACACGTATAGCTCGATGAAGATCTCCGCCTTCTTGATACAGCACAAGGAGTCAGAGAGGTAGATGAGTACTCCGGCAGCACGACGGTGTGCTGACGGTGGTGGTGGAGCTGATCCGGCAGGGCTTCGCCAAGCACCGCCGAATCGATCTAGAGGAAAACGGTCTAGATGGGGGAGAGAGAGCTGCACAGTGCCTTTTTGTGGTGCGGCTACCCTCTTGCCCCTCCAATATATATAGGAGGGAGGGGAGGGGCTGGCGCCCTAGGGTTTCCCCCTAGGGTCGGCCGAACCAGAGGAGGAAGAGTCCCCCTCCAATTAGGAGGTGGGTCGCGGGAGGAGTCCCCCTCCTATTAGGACTCCTCCCCCTCTCCTCTCTCTTGCACATAGGCCCATAGGGCTGGCTGCCCAGCCCACCAAAGGCTGGTGAGCCACCTCAAAGGCCCATGTGGCCCCATGGGGTGGGTGGGCCCCACTTGGTGGACCCCCGAAACCCATTCGTCACTCCCGGTACACTACCGGAAATGCCCGAAATTTTCTGGAGTCCAAACACCACTTTCCTATATATCAATCTTCACCTCCGGATCATTCCGTAGCTCCTCTTGAAATCCGGGATCTCATCCGGCACTCCAAACAACCTTCGGTCACCAACATACATAACTCAATACTACCGAAACGTCACCGAACGTTAAGTGTGCAGACCTTGCGGGTTCGGGAACTATGTAGACATGACCGAGACACCTCTATGATCAATAACCAATAGCGAGACCTGGATGCCCATATTGGTTCCTACATATTCTACGAAGATCTTTATCGGTTGAACCTCTATCTCAAGGATTTAGTTAATCCTGCGTGCAGTTTCCTTTGTTCTTTGGTATGTTACTTGCCCAAGATTTGATGATCGGTATCTCTATACCTAGTTCAATCTCGTTATCGGCAAGTGTCTTTACTCGTTCCGTAATACAAGATCCCATGACTAACTCTTTAGAGCATCTCTAGCCGCCCCCCAACAGACCCCCAAGGCCCCTTTTTATCGCCGGCGGGCGAAAATCGGCCCAGTCGCGCCCCTAGGAGCCCAAATTTCGCCTGTTAGGGTCGAATTTGGCGTCGGCATATCTAGGCCGAACCCAGGGCGCTGGGGGCATCGGGCGAAACGTTTTTTGGCTCGAAAACAGGTGGGTCCGACGAGTCAGTGACCGCACAGGCTTCGTCATCCTCAAAGCCTCTGTTTCCCGTGGGGAATCAATGCAACGCTGCCAGCCGGTCAGCCTTCCATTGATGCGGCGGGCTCACGAGGTGTCGGCCACGGGCGGGGTAGTCAGTATGGGTGACACGCGTCCACACCTCGCCCTCCATACAGCCGCACGGTGTTGTCACATGCCCCCTATAAACTCCAACCCTCATCGTCGGTGGCCGCCACTTCTCCTCGCCTTGCCACATCGCCCACCTGAGTCTCGCCGCCGACACTCCTATAACCCTCTCTGCATCGATCTTATCTCCCCCCTCTCTCTCTCCCAATGGCGGCATGCTACCTAGGTGACGGTGCGACCCTCAACGGCTTTGGCCCTAACACCTCCACGAGGACGAGGTCCACCTCCTGTACGAGGCAGAGTACCCAACGCCGCCGGACATGCGGGTGCCGGGCGCGTGGAGGCTCAGTGTCGACAGGGTCCTCATGCCATCAGTGCCCACCGGAGCCAAGCGGCGTGCCAAGATCGCAAGGATTCAGTTGTCGCTATTCGAGGAGGTGCGCCGGTAGCCGTGGTACGCCCTGGACAGCGTCACCTTTTGGACGACCTACTTCAAGCGCCGCCACGAGGAGCAGCTCGCCTCCACCAAACGACGCCCAGGTGCGCGGGTGCTTCAACTTCGAGGCGCGCCATCTCTGGTGGGGCGCCCTCCGCCGAACGCTCGATGCCGTCCTCGAGCACATCAAGGGCAGCAACGAGCCATGCCTCGAGTACCCGCAGGAGCCGACGTCCATCTCCCGCCGAAGGGGCTCCTCGTGGCAGCCATGCCACATGGACGTGTCATTGTCATCATCGTCCTGCCACTCCTCCAGCACAGCAGCACACATGCCTCTAGCCGCCGTGAAGGCCGAGCCCGGCGATACGTCGCTTCGTCGCAGCGGGCGCAGCGGTGGGGGCGGCAACACCATAAACAAGGGCCGCCGCCACGAGCCCTCACCTTCCTGCGACCACCTCCACCTTGTCAGGCCCAAGACGGAGCCTGCCTCGGCGGCAGCGATCAAATAGGAGCATCTCGCCATGGCCGCCAACGACGAGACCGCCTTGAAGTGGGCGCGGGACGACTATGTCTGGGAGGAGATGGAGAGGCAGCGCCGCGCCCTCGAGGAGATCGAGGCGCATCATCGTTGCTGCCAGGAGGAGAAGGTCACCGGCCTCATCATCCTCGACGACGACAATGATTAGGAGGCGTGCGGGCCCTCCAATCCTGACCTGCACCATCTCGGTGACCCAGGGAAGGGCTGCATCAAGGACGGCAGCCACGGTGACGACAGCAACGGTGATGATGGGGACGAGGGCGGCGACTACACCAATTTCTACACGCTCCTCGTCATGTAGGAAGCAACGACGGCGGTGGTGACAAGCGGCATAGTCTAGTTGTTTTTTTCTGTTCTTTGTATTATATGAATGAAATTGCCCAAACTATGTGAATTTGGTTAAATATTTCTTTAAATTTGTTGTTTTGTGGACATTTTTGGGCCTATTCTACGCCGATACTGGGCCGAAATCGCCAGCTTGGGGGCGACCATGAGGTGACGGCTGGGAACCCGAGCCCCCTAGGCCTATTTTAGCGCCGGCTGGCCCCCATGCGGCGCTATTTCGGGCCCCAGGGGGCCGAACGGCTAGAGATGCTCTTAGTCACCTTGCTTGCAAGGCTTATTGTGATGTTGTATCACCTTTGGGGGCCCCTGGGGGCCGAACGGCTGGACGTTTCAAGAAGGCGACTTAGTGTTGCGGCTGATTCAAGATCAGACAGATGCACACAAGTTGTCCCCTCCATGGGAAGGGCCTTTCGTGGTCATCAGAAATCTCAACAATGGGTCGTATTACCTCATTAACATACGAAACGAATCAAGAACTTCTGGGTAGGAGACCCGCCGGCCGTGGAACATAGCTCATCTGCGGCCTTACTATACTTGAGTCGTCAAGACTTGACATTCTACACCATCATTGTACACACACACACACATATATATGTGTGTGTGTGTGTGTGTGTATATATGTGTGTGTGTGTGTGTGAATAAAAGTTGGCATCCCTGCAAGCCGAGGCCTCTGCCGTTTCGCGTATCTCAGTTTGCGCAACAAGGTCATCTAGGGGGCTTCCAACCCACTGGGTTTAGCTTATCAAACCCTATTGATCGGCTCTTAAGCCAAAGTCAGGCGGGTTATATACCCAAAAGGTTAACTCCGTCAACAGGTCATCTAGGGGGCTTCCAACCCACCGGGTTTAGCTTATCAAACCCTATCGATCGGCTCTTAAGCCAAAGTCAGGAGGGTTATATACCCAAAAGGTTGACTCCATCAACAGGTCATGTAGGGGGCTTCCAACCCATCGGGTTTAGCTTATCAGACCCTATTAATCGTCTCTTAAGCCAAAGTCAGGTGGGTTATATACCCAAAAGGTTGACTCCGTCAACAGGTCATCTAGGGGGCTTCCAACCCACCGGGTTTAGCTTATCAGACCCTATTGATCGTCTCTTAAGCCAAATTCAGGTGGGTTATATACCCAAAAAGTTGACTCCGACAACAAGGTCATTTGGGGGCTTCCAACCCACCGGGTTTAGCTTACATACCCTCTTGATCGGCACTTAAGCCACCGCAAGCTCGAGTTAAACCTGCCTGAAAGCTGATGCTGCTCCGTTATGTGACCCGCCGAACTCTTACCAGTTAATCTCGCCTGGAGACCCTGAGCCAGTTCAAAGAGGTTGATGGCCAATATCGATAGAGACCCTGTACTGGTTAAGGTTAAACCGGCGGTTCTTGTCACGTGAGGGCCGGCTTACAAAAAGCGAGGATAAACTCTCTCATCTACTGCCGACTCTCCGCTATGTGGCCCGTTTCGTACTCTTAGATAGTTAATCTTTTAAAGACCCTGCACTATTTAAGGTTAAAACGATGGATTTATGTCACGTGAGAGGCAGTTTATGGGCTACCAGCGTACTCATGCCCTGTCGCGTCTCTTTCTGGGACGTTACACTCCTGTCAGTTAATCTCGCTTAGAGACCCTGAGCCATTCAAAGAAATTGACGGCCAATCTCGATAGAGACCCTCAATACTATCGAAACGTCACCGAATGTTAAGTGTGCAGACCCTGCGGGTTCAAGAACTATGTAGACATGACCGAGACACCTCTACGATCAATAACCAATAGCGATACCTGGATGCCCATATTGGTTCCTACATATTCTACGAAGATCTTTATCGGTTGAACCTCTATCTCAAGGATTTAGTTAATCCCGCGTGCAGTTCCCTTTATTCTTCGGTATGTTACTTGCCCAAGATTTGATGATCGGTATCTCTATACCTAGTTCAATCTCGTTACCGACAAGTGTCTTTACTCGTTCCGTAATACAAGATCCCATGGCTAACTCTTTAGAGCATCTCTAGCCGCCCCCCCAACAGGCCCCCAAGGCCCTTTTTTATCGCTGGCGGGCGAAAATCGGCCCAGTCGCGCCCCCAGGAGCCCAAATTTCGCCGGTTAGGGCTGAATTTGACGCCGGCGTATCCAGGCCGAACCCGGGGCGCTAGGGGGCGTCGGGCGAAACGTTTTTTGTCTCAAAAACGGGTGGGTCCGCAGAGTCAGCGACCGCGTAGGCTTCGTCGTCCTCAAAGCCTCTGTTTCCCGCGGGGAATCAATGCAACGCTGCCAACCGGTCAACCTTCCATTGATGCGGCGGGCTCACAAGGCGTCGGTCATGGGCAGGGCGGTCTGTATGGGCGACGCGCATCCACACCTCGCCCTCCATGCGGCCGCATGGTGTCGCCCACTCGCCCCCTATAAAATCCAACCCTCCTCACTGGTGGCCGCCACTTCTCCTCGCCTCGCCACATCGCCCGCCCCAGTCTCGCTGCCGACACTCCTCTAACCCTCTCTGCAGCGATCTTCTCTCCCCCTCTCTCTCTCCCAATGGCGGCGCGCTACCCAGGTGATGGTGCGACCCTCAACGGCTTTGGCCCCGACACCTCCATGAGGATGAGGTCCACCTCCTGTACAAGGCAGAGTACCCGACGCCGCCGGACATGCGGGTGCTGGGCGCGTGGAGGCTCAGCGTCGACAGGGTCCCCATGCCATCGGTGCCCACCAGAGCCTAGCGGCGCGCCAAGATCGCAAGGATTCGGTTGTCCCTATCCGAAGAGGTGTGCCGGCAGCCGAGGTACACCCTGGACAGTGTCACCTTTTGGACGACCTACTTCAAGCGCCGCCATGAGGAGCAGCTTGCCTCCACCAAACGGCGCCCAGGTGCATGGGCGCTTCAACTTCGAGGGGCGCCCTCGGCCGCACGCTCGATGCCGTCCTCGAGCACATCAAGGGCGGCAACGAGCCACGCCTCGAGTACCCGCAGGAGCCCACGTCCATCTCCGCCGATGGGGCTCCTCATGGCAGCCATGCCGCATGGACGTGGCATCATCGTCATCGTCCTGCCACTCCTCCAACACAGCAGCACACATGCCGCTAGCCGTCGTGAAGGCCGAGCCCGGCGAGACATCGCTCCGTCGCAGCGGGCGCAGCGGTGGGGGCGGCAACACCATAAACAAGGGCCGCCGCCACGAGCCCTCACCTTCCTGTGGCCACCTCCGCCTTGTGAGGCCCAAGACGGAGCCTGCCCCGGTGGCAGCGATCAAATAGGAGCATCTCTCCATGGCCGCCAACGACGAGACCACCTTGAAGTGGCACGGCAAGACTACGTCCGGGAGGAGATGGAGCGGCAGCGCCACGCCCTCGAGGAGATCGAGGCTCGTCATCGTTGCCACCAGGAGGAGCAGCTCGCCAGCCTCATCATCCTGGACGACGACAATGACTAGGAGGCGTGCGGGCCCTCCAATCCCGACCTGCACCATCTCGGCAAACAGGGAAGGGCTGCATCAGGGACGATGGCCACGGCACGCAGGACGGTGATGATAGCGACAGCGATAATGGGGACGAGGGCGGCGACTACACTAATTTCTACAAGCTCCTCGGCATGTAGGAAGCGGCGGCGGCGGTGGCGACAAGCGGCATAGTCTAGTTTTTTTCTGTTCTTTGTATTATATGAATGAAATTGCCCAAACTTTGTGAATTTGTTTAAATATTTCTTTAAATTTGCCGTTTTGTGGCCATTTTTGGGCCTATTCTATGCTAATACTGGGCCAAAATCGCCAGCTTGGGGGCGACCATGAGGCGACGGTTGGAAACCCGAGCCCCCTAGGCTGATTTTAGCGCCGGCTAACCCCTACGCGGCGCTATTTCGGGCCCCTGGGGGCCGAACGGTTGGAGATGGTCTTAGTCACCTTGCTTGCAAGGATTATTGTGATGTTGCATTACCGAGTGGACCCTGAGATACCTCTCCGTCACATGGAGTACAAAATCCTAGTCTTGATCCATGCCCACTCAACAGACCGCCTCATAGATACATGTAGAGCACTTTTATAGTCACTCAGTTACGTTGCGACATTTGATACACACAAGGTACTCCTTGATACGTCCATTTTGCATCATGCTTTTATATTGATATTTATTGCATTATGGGCTGTTATTACACTTTATGGTACAATCCTTATGCCTTTTCCCTCTTATTTCACAAGGTTTACATGAAGAGGGAGAATGCCGGCAGCTGGAATTCTGGACTGGGAAAGGAGCAAATCTGATATACCTATTCTGCACAACTCCAAAAGTCCTGAAAATTTATGGAGAATTATTTTGGAATATATAAAAATACTGGGCGAAACAGATACCAGAGGAGGGACACCAGGAGGTGACAAGCCTGCCAGAAGTGGCCACCCCCTAGCCGCGCCTAGCAGGCTTGTGGCCCACCTGGCTAGGCCCCGACGCCCATCTTCTCCTATATGTTGGGTTTTGACCTGGAAAAAATCAAGAGAGAGCTTTCGGGACGAAGCGCCATCGTGTCGAGGCAGAACTTGGGCAGAACCAATCTAGATCTCCGGCAGGGCTGTTCTGCCGGGGAAACTTCCCTCACGGAGGGGGAAATCGAAGCCATCATCATCACCAACGATCCTCTCATTGAAAGGGGGACAATATCCATCAACATCATCTTCACCAGCATCATCTCCTCTCCAAACCCTAGTTCATCTCTTGTATCCGATCTTTGTCTCAAACCTCAAATTGGTACCTGTGGGTTGCTAGTTGTGTTGATTACTCCTTGTAGTTGATGCTAGTTGGTTTACTTGGTGGAAGATCATATGTTCAGATCCTTTATGATAATTAATACTCCTCTGAATATGAACATGAACATTTTTTGTGACTAGTTACGTTTGTTCCTGAGGACATGGGATAAGTCTTGCTATAAGTAATCATGTGAATTTGGTATTCGTTTGATATTTTGATGAGATCTATGTTGTCTCTCCTCTAATGGTGTTATGTGAACGTCAACTACATAACACTTCACCATTATTTGGGCCTAGGGGAAGGCATTGTCAAGTAATAAGTAGATGAGGGGTTGCTAGAGTGACAGAAGCTTAAACCCTAGTTTATGCGTTGCTTCGTAAGGGGTTGATTTGGATCCATATATTTCATGCTATGGTTAGGTTTACCTTAATTCTTATTTCGTAGTTGCAGATGCTTGCGATAGGGGTTAACCACAAGTGAGAGGTTTGTCCAAGTAAGGGAATCACCCAAGCACCGGTCCACCCACATATCAAATTATCAAAGTAATGATCGCGAATCAAATGAGCATGATGAAAACTAGCTTGACAGAAATTCCCATGTGTCCTCGGGAGCGCTTTGCTTTATATACGAGTTTGTACAGGCCTATCCTTTGCTACAAAAAGGATTATTCTACCTTGTTGTACCTTTTCTACACTAGTTACTTGTTACTCGTTACAAATTATCTTATCACAAAACTATCTGTTACCAATAATTTCAGTGCTTGCAGAGAATACCTTACTGGAAACCGCTTGTCATTTCCTTCTGCTCCTCGTTGGGTTCGACACTCTTACTTATCGAAAGGACTAAGATAGATCCCCTATACTTGTGGGTTCAAGACTCTTTTCTGGCGCCGTTGTCTGGGAGTGAAGCGCCTTTGGTAAGTGGAATCTGGTAAGGAAAATTTTATATAGTGTGCTGAAATTTACTGTCACTTGTTACTATGGAAAGTAATCCTCTGAGGGGCTTGTTCGGGGTATCTTCACCTCAACCGGAAACACAAAGAGTTGTCCCTCAACCTACTAAACCTACTGAAAATATTTATTATGAAATTCCTTTGGGTATGGTAGAGAAACTGCTCGCTAATCCTTATGCAGGAGATGGAACACTACATCCTGATTTACATCTAATCTATGTGGATGAAGTTTGTGGATTATTTAAGCTTGCAGGTCTACCCGAGGATCACGTCAAGAAGAAGGTCTTTCCTTTATCTTTGAAGGAGAAGGCATTGACATGGTATAGGCTATGTGATGATATTGGATCATGGAGCTACAACCGATTGAAAATGGAATTTCATCAGAAGTTCTAGCCTATGCATCTAGTTCATCGTGATCGGAATTATATTTATAACTTTTGGCCTCATGAAGGAGAAAGAATTGCTCAAGCTTGGGGGAGGCTTAAGTCAATGTTATATCCATGCCCCAATCATGAGCTCTCAAGAGAAATTATTATTTAGAATTTTTATGCTTGGCTTTCTCGTAATGATCAATCCATGCTCGATACTTCTTGTGTTGGTTCCTATATGAAGAAAGATATTGATTTCAAATGGGATTTATTGGAAAGAATTAAATGCAACTCTGAAGATTGGGAACTCGACGAAGGTAAGGAGTCAGGTATGAACCTTAAGTTTGATTGTGTTAAATCCTTCGTAGACACCGATGCTTTTCGTGAATTTAGCACCAAATATAGACTTGACTCTAAGATAGTAGCTTCTTTTTGTGAATATTTTGCTGCTCATGTTGATCTCCCTAAGTATAAGTGGTTTAAATATCATCCTCCCATTGAAGTGAAAGTAGTTGAACCTGTTAAAGTAGAAGAGAAAACTATTACTTATAGTGTTGATCCTGTTATTCCCACTGCTTACATTGAAAGACCACCTTTCTCTGTTAGAATAAAGGAACATGCTAAAGCTTCAACTGTAGTTCATAAGAGCTATGCTAGAACACCTACAACCCCTGAGCAAATTAAAGTTGAACCTAGTATTGATATGGTTAAGGATCTCTTGGTTGATAATATTGATGGGCATGTTATTCAATTTTTTTATGAAGCCGCTAGAATTGCTAATCTGATGCTAAAGATAAACATAGACCCATTGTTGGCATGCCTATTGTTTCTGTTAAAATAGGGGATCATTGTTATCATGGCTTATGTGATATGGGTGCTAGTGTGAGTGCAATTCCCTTTTCCTTATATAAAGAGATTATGAATGTTATTACACCTGTTGAGTTAGAGGAAATTGATGTTACAATTAAGCTTGCTAATAGAGACACTATATCATCAGTTGGGATTATTAGAGATGTTGAAGTCTTGTGTGGGAAAATAAAATATCCTACTGATTTTCTTGTTCTTGGCTCCCCACAAGATGATTTTTGTCTCATTATATTTGGTAGACCCTTCTTGAATACCGTTAATGCCATGATAGATTGTGAGAAGGAAACTGTTACTATAAGTTTTGGGGATACGTCTCATGAGTTTAATTTCTTTAAATTTCGTAGACAACCCCATGATAAAGAATTGCCTAGTAAGGATGACATTATTGGTCTTGCTTCTACTGTTGTTCCTCCTACTGAACCTTTAGAGCAATATTTGCTAGACCATGAAAATTACATGCATATGAATGAAAGGAATGAAATAGATAATATTTTCTTTGATCAGCATCATATTCTGAAACACAACTTGCCTGTTGAAATACTTGGGGATCCTCCTCCACCCAAGGGTGATCCAGTGTTTGAGCTTAAACAATTACCGAATACTCTGAAATATGCTTATCTTGATGAAAAGAAGATATATCCTGTTATTATTAGTGCTAACCTTTCAGAGCATGAAGAACAGAGATTATTAAAAACTTGAGGAAGCACCGCGCTGCTATTGGATATAGTCTTGGTGATCTTAAGGGCATTAGTCCCACTCTATGTCAGCACAAAATTAAAATGGAGCCTGATGCTAAACCCGTTGTCGATCACCAACGATGGTTCCTAAAATGAAGGAAGTGGTAAGAAATGAAATATTAAAGCTTCTCGAGGCAGGTATAATTTACCCTATTGCTGATAGTAGATGGGTTAGTCCCGTTCATTGTGTCCCTAAGAAAGGAGTTATTACCGTAGTTCCTAATGATAAAAATGAATTGACCCAGCAGAGAATTGTTACACATATAGAATGGTAATTGATTTTAGGAAACTGAATAAAGATACTAGGAAAGATCATTACCCTCTGCCTTTTATTGATCAAATTCTAGAAATATTATCCAAACACACACATTTCTGCTTTCTAGATGGTTATCCTGGTTTCTCTCAAATACATGTGCCAAAAGAGGACCAAGAGAAGACCACCTTTACCTACCCTTTTGGTACCTTTGCTTATAGATGTATGCCTTTTGGTTTATGCAATGCACCTGCTACCTTTCAAAGATGTATGACTGTTATATTCTCTGATTTTTGTGAAAGGATTGTTGAGGTTTTCATGGATGATTTTTCCATTTACGGAACTTCTTGTGATGATTGTTTGAGCAACCTTGATCGAGTTTTGCAGAGATGTGAAGAAACTAATCTTGTCTTGAATTGGGAGAAGTGTCACTTTATGGTGAATGAAGGCATTGTCTTGGGACATAAAATTTCCTGGAGAGGTATTGAAGTTGACAAGGCTAAAGTTGATGCTATTGAAAAATGTCATGTCCTACGAATATCAGAGGTATAAGAAGTTTCCTTGGTCATGTTGGTTTCTATAGGAGATTTATTACAGATTTCTCTAAGATCTCTAGGCCTCTCACTAATCTTTTGCAAAAAGATGTTCCATTCGTTTTTGATGATGATTGTGTAGAAGCTTTCGAAATTCTTAAGAATGCTTTCAAATGAGCATGATGAAAACTATCAAAGTAACAAACACGAATCAGATGAGCATGATGAAAACTAGCTTGATAGAAATTCCCATGTGTCCTGGGGAGCACTTTGCTTTATATATGAATTTGTCCATGCATGTCCTTTGCTACAAAAAGGATTGTGCTACCTTGCTGCACCTTTGCTACACTTGTTACTCGTTACAAATTATCTTATCACAAAACTATCTGTTACCGATAATTTCAGTGCTTGCACAGAATACCTTACTGGAAACCGCTTGTCATTTTCTTCTGCTCCTCATTGGGTTCGACACTCTTACTTATCGAAAGGACTACGATAGATCCGCTATACTTGTGGGTCATCACTCCTCCGGTGTTAGTGAGTTGCATGATCTCATGGTCAGAGGAATAGATACTTGACATGTAGAAAACTATAGCAATAAACTGACACGATCATATGCTACGTTCATAGTTTGGGTCTTGTCCATCACACCATTCTCCTAATGATGTGATCCCGTTAACAAATGACATCTCATGTTTATGGCTAGGAAACCTTGACCATCTTTGATCAACGAGCTAGTCTATTAGAGGCATACTAGGGACACAGTGTTGTCTATCTATCCACACATGTATTTGTGTTTCCAATCAATACAATTATAGCATGGATAATAAACGATTATCATGAACAATGAAATATAATAATAACCACTTTATTATTGCCTCTAGAGCATATTCCCAACACTGCGGCAGCGGCTCGCAGGCCAGCGATGGGGTGTAGTGGAAAATGGGCGGCAACGCGAGCGCTCGGCGCCGGAGGAGGGTTTGCTCGGGGCAAGGAGCTTGATGACCCACGATTATAGGGGATCAATCGTATTCCTTTCGATAAGTAGTCGTGTCAAACCCAATGAGGAGTAGAAGAAAATGACAAGCGGTTTTTAGCAAGGTGTTCTTTACAAGTGTTCTGAGTAACAATAATAGATTGTTTTGTGAAAAAATAATTTGTAACAAGTAACAAGTGACAATAGTAAAAAAGGGTGCAGCATGGTAGACCAATCCTTTTTGTAGCAATGGCCAGACCTAAAAGTACTCTTATATTAAGCAAGTGCTCCCGAGGACACATGGGAATTTCCGTCTAGTCATGTTCATCATGTTGAGTTGATTCGCGTTCGCTACTCTAATAATTTGATATGTGGGTGCACTGGTGCTAAGGTGATGTTCTTACTTTAACTAACAACCAACTTATGATTACCCCTTCTCTCAAGCATTCGCAACTATGAAGGAAGAATTAAGATAAATCTAACCATAGCATGAAACGTGTGGATCCAAATCAGCCCCTTATGAAGCAACACATAAACTGGGGTTTAAGCTTCTGTCACTCTCGCAACCCATCATCTACTTGTTACTCCACAATGACTTCCCTTAGGCCCATAGCATGGTGAAGTGTCATGTAGTCGACATTCACATGACACCACTAAGAGAAGTAACAACATACATATCATCAAAATATCGAACGAATACCAACTTCACAAGATTACTTATAACAAGACTTCTCCCATGTCCTGAGGAGAAATAGTAACTACTCACACATCATCAACATGTTCAAGATCAGAGGTATAATAATTACGATTAAGGATCTGAACATAATTTCTTCCACCAAGTAATCCAACAAGCATCAACTAAAAGATATAATCAACACAACTAGTAACCCACAGGTACCAATCTGAGGTTTTGGGACAAAGATTGAATACAAGATATGAACTAGGTTTGGAGATGAGATGGTATTGGTGAAGGTGTTGATGAAGATTGGTCCTCCCATGAAGGAGGAAGTGTTGGTGATGACGATGGCTTCGATCTTGCGCTCCCGGAGAGGTATTTCCCCGGCAGAATCTGACTGCCGGAGTGTAAAAGGGCCTCTGCCCAGGTTTCCGCCTCGATACGGCAGCGCTTCGTCCCGAAAGGTTTATTATGATTTTTTCTAGGGTAAAACACACCATATAGGAGAGAGGGGCGTCAGAGGGCCAACAAGGGCCCCACAAGCCATTAGGGCGCGCCCCAGGCGGGGCCGCACCCTGTTGGCTTGTGGCCTGCTGGTGGCCCCCCTCTGGTATATTTTTGTCCCAGAAATTCTTAAATATTCCAAAAATATTGGTGAAGTTTCAGGTCATTTGGAGACTGGTGATTTTTCTGCCTTTTCTCAGTTTTCCAGTCCGGAATTCTAGTTTCCAGATAGTTCCCTCCTTGTGGTGTACCTTGCATATTCAGAGGGAAACGACATAAGAATTGTATAATAATCTGGAATAATGGAAAAGAATGAAGTAGATAGTAATAAGAATTCATGATGCAAAATGGACACATCAGAGCTCGCGGCAGAGGCGGCGATGCGCTCCCGGGCGGCGCGGTGATGCGGGCTGGCCGTGGGCAGCATTGGCGGATCCGGGCCCGGGCGTGCTGGGTCTGGGCCGCAATGGGCCTGATGCGGTGGGAGGGAGTTGTGATGGTTGAGCACTATACAAGTGGTGGCTATGGTTTGGGCTCATGGATTTCAAGGAGGAAGCGGGAGATGCCCAAAATGGCAAGGGAGGGCGACCATATATAGCAGGAGGGCTAGGGTTAGGTGATTTTGTCCATTTTCGGACCGTTCGATCTCGATCGGACAGTCCGGAAGCGGAGGGGTATCTATGTGGGCTGGTGGGCTGTGTAGAGGGGGTTGGGCTAAGAAGAGAGGGAAGTGAGAGGCCCATGACAGAGTTTTTGAAACACCTAAACGTCCCTAATTTAACCGATGACGGTGTCGCTGCAATTGTTCGTTTGGGTATCAAACAATCTCCGAATGCGACAAAATTTGGTACGTGGTCTACCTACGATATAACAAGACCGCACGCCAACTTTCGACCCATTCCGAGAATATTTATACGCACTTTAAACAAAATATTTTAATGATGCTCCGGGTGCGTGTGAGTGTGTTTGGTCTCGAAATGGTCAATGACGGAAACAGAGAGAACCGACAACTACGAAAATATGCAAGTTTAAAAAAATGACGGAAATGGAGTACTAATACAATGCTAATTATGTGAATGATGTGATTATGAATGCGACAAACAGATGAATCACATGACGACACTCGAAATAATTGGAAGGCGTCTGGAGCATCGGTCTCGGGCTGTTACACGCAGTCCTTCTAATCTCTCTTTACGGATAATACATATCCAATGTATCTATAATTTTTTATTGTTCCATGCTGGCATATTATCATTCTAGGATACTTTTGGGTATTTATTTACCAATTTATAATATTTTTTGAGCACTAACCTATTGACACAGTGCCTAGTGCCAGTTCCTGTTTTATGTATGTTTTTGCCTTTTCAGAGTTACCATACCAAACGGAGTCCAATTGCCACGAAACTTTTTGGTGATTTTTTTGGACCAATACAAGACCTAGAAGCTTTGGAGGAGGGCCGGGAGGTGCACCAGGGGCCCACCACATATCCATCCGTCGCTTGGGGGCATGGCCAAATGTGTGGTGCCCCCTGGAGCGTCTCCCGGCGCCTTCTCTGTCCTATAAATTCACATCTACCATAAAAACACCAGAAGCACTCCCAAAACTCTGTTTATGCCTCCGCAAGTTTGTGTTCCGACAGGAGGCTATCTACAGCTCCGTTCCGGCACCCTGCCGGAGGGGAGATCGATCACGAAGGGTCTCTTCATCAACCTTGCTACCCTCACCATGATGTGTGAGTAGTTCACCACAGACCTACGGGTCCGTAGGTAGTACCTAGATGGCAATCTCTCTCATGATCTTCAATACAATGTTCATCGCATCTTTGCCTTGATCTATCTGATGTAATCCCTTTGTATGGTGTGTTTGTTGGGATCCGATGAATTGTGAGTTTATGTTCAGATTATTCATGAAAAGTATTTGAGTCAAACCTGATTACTATGATTCTTATTTGCATGTTCATCATAACTTCGTAATGCTCTCCGATCTATTGATATAGTTTGGCCAACTAGATTGATATTTCTTCAGCAGGAGTGGTGCATTGTAGTAGGTTCAACCTGTCGAGTTCCTATATCCCAGTGACAAAAGGGGACAAGTTGCATCTTTGTGTTGTTGCTACTAAGGATAAAACGACGAGGTTTATTCATATTAGTTGAGTTTACTTTGTCTACATCATGTCATCGTTCTCCAAGCATTACTCTGTTTGTCATGAACTTAATACGTAGGTGCAAGCATAGAAGCGCTATTGAAGTGGAGTAATAGTAGTAGGTGCAGGCAGGAGTCAGCCTATTTTCTTATAGATGTGATGTCTATATACACATGATCATTGCCGTGAACGTCGCATAATTGTTCACTTTTCTATCAATTTATCAACAATAATTTGTTTACCCATCATATGCTTTGCTTATGAGAGATGCCACTAGAGAACTCTACGGCCCCCGGATCTGTTCACTTATAAATTCACAAATGCTACCATTACCTTGATTTATTTATTACTATTTATTTTATTTTGCACTTTACTATTATCTACAATTATCTACACAACTCACTTGCTTGCAAATAACGAGATCAAGGGGATTGACAACCCTCTTGTCGGCATTGGGTGCAAGTTGTTTGTTCTTTTGTGTGCAGTCACTGAAGACGGTTGAGGATTGGTATTCCTACTAGTTCGATAAACCTTGGTTTCATAACTAAGGGAAATACTTACCCACTTTGTGTTGCGATTACCCGTTCCTCTTCACGGGGAACCCAACGCAGATCACGAGTATCAACAGACTCATCTCATGTCAAGTTTCGTTTAACCCAACCTCTCTTGACATTGTCAACACGCTTTAGTCGTCCGCTATGCACTGAAACTTCTAGATGCCTGCACTGAATATGGTTAAACCATCTCAAACGATGTTGAACAAGCTTCTCCTCGATCGGCCCCAGCTCTATCTCGTATCATCACTCATGAACCTGGTCCTTCATTGTGTGGATACACATCCATCATAAATGTGCACTCCACTACACTCAACTGTTGAACATGTCGCCTTTTAGTCGACCAACGCTCAGCATCCTGCAAGATTATGGGTCGAAATACCGTCCTATAGAACCTTTCATTTACCTTTTGTGGCATTCTCTTATCGCAAAGAACGTCAGAAGCTTGGTACCACTTCATCCATTTAACTTTGATTCAATGGCTTACATGTTAATTTATATCACCATCCTTCGGCAACATTGACCCCACATATCGAAATGTGTCCTTCTGAGGTACCACCTGCCCATCAAGTCTAACCTCCTTATTCGTTTCTAGTAGTACTGAAACCGCACACCGTGCACTCAGTTTTAGTTCTAATAAGCCTAACACATTTTGATTCCAAGGTTTGTCTCCATAGATCTAACTTTCTATTAACCCCCGTCCGACTATCATCGATTAGCACAACATCATCTGCCTGCCTATATAGCACGGGTCGGGTACGTCATGGGAGTAAACCCCACGTCCAAGTCAGTAACAGTCCCACGATCCAAAAGAATCGAAAACATCTGAGTAATTAACGCGTTCATTAATGACTCATTAATTTTTCCGAGTAGCAAAAATGCAGACAACATGCATAGCTTTGTTCTCGGCTTGGCTCATTTTCGAAACCTGAACGCGATGCGTCGTGGCGAGGCATGATGTCGCGTGGAGAGGACGAGGAGCGCGTCTGTAGGTCTCTTCTTCTCATGTTCATATAAGAGCATCTCCAGCCGCGCCCCTCGGAATGCCCTCAAAAGCTACTCTTTTAGCGCCAGTGGATCAAAAACGGCCCAGCCATGCCCCCAGAACGTCGTTTTGCGCCGGATTTGAGCAAAAATAGCCCCGGCGACCTCAGGCCAAACGCAACCCCTTGGGGGAACTTGGGACCGCCGACGCTATTTTTTGCATGCAAAACCCCACATGTGAGCCTTTCTTCTCCCTCTCTCCTTACTTTTTCTGTTAGGCCCATCCATGTGCATGCAAAAAAGGAATCTTTCCTTTCTCTCTCTCTCTTTCTCTCTCTGCATGTGACGGCTGGGTGGGGGGTCGCTGGAAAAAAATCAGCCCCAATGCATAAATTTCGTCGGGGCAACCCCAGGAATCTGAAAAATGCCTCCTGAGGGGCACAACGACTGGAGATGCTCTAAGTGCTAGAAGAGTTCACCTTATAAAATGGTGCAACACACTCTCACCTAGTAGTATGAACTAAACATTGGTCCAACTCACACCACACACACGACCATGCATGAATGGGCCATGAGACTTTCAGATTTTAGTTGGGCTTTGAGCCAAAAGCCTACTAGCATAATCTAACATCTTGTACTCCCCCAAATACATTCGGGAAGCACTAGGGATCAGACTACCGATCCCTTGTTTTTTATCAGGCTAGTGTGTAGCCATTGGATTAGATGGATGGAAGACGTCCGATTGTGTGACAAGAGCCGACACAGAATTAGTTGGTTCCATGCACTAATTACGTGCTTCCTCATAACTGCATCTGTTAAGCAGTCTGATGTCCCATAAACCAACGGAATGGCGTAACTGATGCATGAAAAAAAGGCATATAGATATGTTATTGATTTTCAGGATTATATTATTTATATTATTGGATGCAGCACCATCGTAGCATTAACATGGTGGATGCATCATGCATGGCCAACATGGTTCCGAACCACTTGGTGCATCCAGCTTCTTTACTGTAACGATTGCATCCTACTTGCCAGAAGTATGCATCCACCTTAGTTGTCGTTTGCATCCAGGTTGTATTAACAGATTATTGCTTCCGTCATGATCGAAATTTGGTTCGATTTAGGAGTGTTTTTTTTTACTATGTACTGACATATTTTTCTTCCAAATCCATATGACTCTATTTTCATTGACTAGATAATTGCTTCCATGGAAATAAAGATTTGTTTGCATCGATTAGAAAATGTTACATTGATTTCAAACACCATGGGATATGCTTCCACAGCTATCAACCACTGCTCCCCTAAAAAAAAAGCTATCAACCACTGCTTCTGTTAAACTTAGTATTTGCTCCCGTGGTGATCATGAAGCGATACAAAAAATCCAAGTGGTAATCAGCGTGTTTTACCATTGCTCATGTTACAGGCTTCCTACATATTGCTGGTGCTTCAAATGGTGTAGCATTAGAGGTAGTGTGTCCGCACATTGCATTGATGCTGATCGCTACCATTAAACATGCCCATTCGGGAGGCATACGAGACTCCAATGAACTATGGCCAGCGTTGTGTAGTTTAAAACAAATGTAATACGAAGCACATACATGAGTTTTTGTTAAGAAAAAAATATGTTGAATAATAGTATAGTTATCTAAGCAACAAAAATATAAAATATTACAACACCATTGTTTTCACATCTCTCTAGCCAGCATCACAGAGCACACTGAATGTACTATTGCACATGAAATGCGAGCTGGACATCATCAACAAGGCAATAACGTCTCACTTGTAGTACACTCGACATCTTTACGATACATCAGGTTGTATCGGAGAAATCTACATAGTAAAAGCATCAATGAGAAACAATGAAGCACACACAATGGAAGTGGTTGACACAAAAATATCATGCATTGGAAGCATATGGTAAAAATTTGTGTGTATGTGTATATATATATGTTTGTATGTATATATATGTATATATGTATGTATATATGTATGTATATATATGTATATATGTATGTATATATATGTATATATATATGTGTGTGTGTGTGTATGTGTGAGACGCATTAGAAGCATACATATTAGAATTCACAAATTAACATGTCTACCACACAACATATGTACATTAGATGCAGAACATCTGATTAGATGTGGGCCTGAACAAAGTGTTTCTAAACCTAACTAGCACAACAAGGGGGTGGGGGGACATGTGCAAACTATACTTGAGTACTTCAAAAATACAAACAAATAGAGAAAGTAGGATGCATGATTAGCATGCGTTTGCACTGGATAAATACCAAAAGGATACATAGGAAGCATGTGCTATTTGGAAGGAAAATGGATGTGATCTCAAATATTACTATGTACTATATGCCAAAGCATCAAAGTCATGCTGTCTCAACATACCTAATACTGTAGTTACTATCTGCGCTTTCGATAGCATACCTATATATCAGGATGCGCTGAGCTAGCCGTTGGGGTGGCCGTACGGCTGGGCGTCGAGGAGAGAAGGAAGCAGGTGTGCGTGCTAGGTAGGGAGAGAAGGGTATCTGAGCGATGCGAGCTGGGAGAGATGCGTGCGAGGTGGAGGAATAGGTCTTGGTGGTGCGTGAGATTAGCCACGATTGGAATCAGAAGGGATTCTACTTGCGAAGGTTGCAGGTGGTTAGTTGTTTTTTTATTCTTTTTCATTTAATAAATAAGAAGCACAATCTTAAACGTTGGATTTCAATTGAATCAATGGCATTCGAGTGGTCTGGCGTTGACATCTCACCAGACTATAGACAAGTAGCGTTTCTCAATACATTTTGCCATATTTTCCAAGAACGAGCTATTCTTCAAAACCCCATCACCTAGTCTATGAATCTGGCATCACATACAAACTAAAGTCCTATAGGATTGAGATGAGAATGACATTCAAATCTTACGATTTTTCTATTTTTATGTTTTTAAAACCCCGTGAATCAGGAAAACCCTGAGATTAGCCACCAATTTGAAATGAAAACCAGTCGTCTGATCTTTTTATTTACAAGGAACCCGCTGCTCCTATCAAGAAAATAAATAATCTACCCACACGCTTTGCTCAGAAAAAGGTGATCCAATGACTTTGAACGCACCCTTTGCATCGGTCTCCCCTCACCATGTTACCCTCCCCTCCCCGGGAAGTGGGACCCGGTCATTCCCACGGCATTGCGTCGAGCATCTGGCTTCTGGCGCTGTGTGACACGGAGAAGATAACGAAATCTCAAACCCTGTTGCACGGGATCGAGTTTATTTATTTATTTAGAACTACTCAGCAAAGACGAGCAGCGCCCGTGCGTGCATGCGTGCATGCCCACGCTTGAGCTCGAATTTTTCGGGGTACGCAGAATACTTTAAACGTCAAAAATCAGGGTGAGTATCGTTCCACGCAGTGCCTTGATCCGGTTTCGATCGACGATTCGCAATTTCGCATGTGATCCGCGCTCTGATCAGGCAGCCGCGTTGTAAAAAGCGACTGATCCCGAATGTTCGGTGGCGCCGTCACTACCAGCGCCAGCGCCGACGGACTGGGACGGCGCCACACCCACGCCCACCCAGCACGAGCAAAGCACATACGTGTGGGCCTTCCGCGCCACGCGCGAGTACGCGACGCGCACGCGCGACAACTTCGTCACGTCGCGGTGGATCGCGCGGGAGGCGTGGAGGATAGCGACGCGGCCAACTCTTCCGGCTTGCGGCGGGCCCGGCTGAGATCGCCGGGATCACGAGAAAACGTGCTCGCCCGCCCCTAAAGCCAAAAGCAACGGGAGCCACCGCAGCACACCACTACCCCTCCCTCCGCCCCCATACTCCTACTCCTGCTGCGGCACGGCACCACCACCACCACCCAGCACGGTCATCCACCTCGCCGGAGCAGAGTAGCCATGGCCGCGCCCCCAGCGATCCCGCGCCGCGGCCTCTTCATCGGCGGCGGGTGGCGCGAGCCCACCCTGGGCCGCCGCATCCCCGTCATCAACCCGGCCACCGAGGACACCATCGGTTCGTTTCGCCCCCCCCCCCCCCCCTCCACCCTTCCGCCCTATGTTGTATCAGTACCTACTAACTTTAGCCTGTTGATTTGCTGTGTGGTTGGTGATCGGTGAAGGCGACATCCCGGCAGCCACCGCGGAGGACGTCGAGCTCGCCGTCGCGGCGGCGCGGTCCGCGTTCTTGCTCGACGGCGGGAGCCACTGGGCGCGCGCTTCCGGGGCCACGCGGGCCAAGTATCTCAACGCGATCGCCGCTAAGGTGCCGATCTCTTATGTTTCTCTGAATCTGATGCCTCAAGTTCAATGTATACATGTTGTCAGAAAAGTTTGATGCACACATGGAGTTGCCGAGTTTCCATTATCTCACCGCCGTGTGAGTGAAGCTCGTTTTGGGGGCTGAAGGACAGGATGCCCCTAGTGCTGCACATATCTTGTACAGTAGAAAAGTTTGATCTAGTCTGATTATACATCTTTATTGCATCATATGAGCTCTATAACTGCTAGAAACGGTCGCTAGTAAGAAAAACACCAGATCCTTGGATTGATAAATCATTTCTTAAACGTCTTAGGTTGGTAATTGGTTATCAATAACTTATAACTTACAAGTATGTTCCAAAAAGAAGTTTGCCAAAAAAAAAAGTTCCTAAAAATAGTACAATCCCACTGTTCGTAATTCAGAGCTAGAGGATGCAAACCTGGTTGATGGCTCCACCAATCCTCTGTATATCATGTGGTTTGCGAACATGTTCTATTATGCTAAATAAAATATACCAACTTCAGTTTGTTTTCAAAATAGGAATTCAAATTCAGTATCCAATCACGATACCAAGCGATGGCACCCTCCTTCTCTATGGAAAATAAACAGCAAATCCTGCTAAGATTTAAACTCCACATGCTGGACATTTGGCTTGTTATTGAAAATTATCAGAGTTTTGTTACTCTTTTTATTGCAAACCACATGAATTGTTTTTTTTACATATGTTGCAAGTATGGTAGGAGATAGTCTCACAGCATCATATGCAACAGAAGATAGTACTTAATTTTGGCATGTTAGTCTGTTATACTCCAACACAAAAGCTTTAGCTCTAAGGAGTGGAATCTGGCAAGATGATAGGTTCGTTCATTCAGAACATGGTGTTGCTGTTATAATGAAACCACTTCTGAACTGGTGGAGGGTATCAATTTCAAAGGCGAAGGCGCTCTACATATAGATCTTAGCATTTGACATCAGTTTCATATATACATGTAGATGTAGCATGTGTAAGGTTTACCAAATTCGTGCTGTTTTGCTGCATTGAAATGGAAGAGAGAGAGCTGGCATTTTTGTAATAATGGATGTTTGTCTATTAATTAGTACTGTATGTTTGTTACTGCCAGTAATTTTCTTGAAATATTGGATGCTGGTGCAGATTAAAGAAAAGATATCGTATCTGGCATTGCTGGAGACAGTTGATTCTGGAAAGCCCAAGGACGAAGCAGTTGCGGACATGGTATTTTCAATTATTCACGTCATATTGTTTAGTGTGCCTAAAGACGCTCCATGTTTTGTTTGATGATTTTCCATCCTATCTTAGGACGATGTCGCTGCATGCTTTGAGTATTATGCTGGTCTGGCTGAAGCCTTAGATGGGAAACAACATGCACCAATCTCTCTGCCCATGGAAGAATTCAAGACCTATGTTCTTAAAGAACCCATCGGGGTTGTTGGACTCATCACTCCCTGGTATATATTTGCAACCATTTCTCTTGGATTTTGATCCACACTATATGCGGATGTCATACCATTTTTTTATAGGTTCACTTGTATTTTTTTTCTTAAGACTTCTTAAGATGTTATCCTTGAGATTCCAAGGTCTTATAGTTCATGGCAGATCTTTTCTTCTTCCATGGTATTGACTATTAAATCTTATATGAGTACAGGCTAAACCACTGGTCATTTGTTTTACTTCTTAAATGGAAACAACTGGTCATTAATTAACAATCGAATTAAGATAATTAGTATTGGTTGCCTTCTGAATTGTATAGCTCAGTGTCTTTGAAGTTAATAGTTCTAATTATGTGATTTCTCTTGTGCAAATGAAGGAACTATCCTCTGTTGATGGCTACTTGGAAGGTTGCACCTGCCCTGGCTGCTGGGTGTACAGCTGTGCTAAAACCATCTGAGCTGGCTTCTCTGTAAGGCTCGATGCCTTTTAGTTAAGTTCAGTCCTTTGAATGATTATTGTATCCATGACACTTTTTTTTCCAAAAACAGAACTTGCTTAGAGCTCGGCGCAATATGTGAAGAGATAGGATTGCCTTCAGGAGTTCTGAACATAATTACTGGTCTGGGCCCTGACGCAGGTGCTCCAATAGCTTCACATCCCCATGTGGATAAGGTCAGACCTATTCTTTGAATATGAATAGTCAGCTCATGGATATGCTGACTTGTAATCTTATATGATCATCCCCAATTCTCAAGTTTCTAAAATTATTTTTCGATCCTTTCTGTAGATCGCTTTTACAGGAAGTACTGCAACTGGTAAGACGATAATGACCGCTGCTGCTCAAATGGTTAAGGTGTGTTCTATATATATTTCAGTTGCTATAACTTGTGATGTTCTATGCTTCTGCTAAAGAGCCGATGCAAGAAATCTGTGAATCAGGCATCGATATTTCCTTTATTCTAATACTGCCGTGTATTATCTTCTTCAACAGCCTGTTTCATTAGAGCTTGGTGGCAAAAGTCCTCTTGTTATCTTTGATGATGTTGCTGACATTGACAAAGGTATCTTCCTCTCATGGATGTTGCACCATGCTCCTAATCCATTTTTTCCTCTTTAACCCAGTCCAATGTTGATGGGTTATGGAAGAATAATGGCCAATTTTACATATTCCATTGATAAGTTGTCTTAGCTAATTGTGGATTGGTGTGCTGAAGTCTTTCTGAATTTGAAACAGCTGTTGAATGGGCCATGTTTGGTTGTTTTTTCAATGGTGGTCAAGTTTGCAGTGCAACTTCTCGTCTACTTCTCCATGTATGTATGCTCTCCTGGCTTTTTTGTTTGTTTGGAAAATGAGGTTATTTTTTAATAGATGACACGAAGATTCACTCTTCCGCAGGAGAAAATTGCAGAGCGATTTTTAGATAGACTAGTTGAATGGGCAAAAAATATCAAAATCTCAGACCCACTGGAAGAAGGTTGCAGGCTGGGTTCAGTGATCAGTAAAGGGCAGGTAACTCAAATGGGAGCGTATTGCACTTTTATAGTTTTGTTGCAAATATGTACGTTTTGGTAAATCTGTTAACACTTTGGTGTGAAATTGAACTTGAATCCTGTAATTCTTCTTTGAGATAATGGGGATGACCTGCAATGAAATAAACTGTTAACTGTTAACTTTCTGTTTTGCAAACTATTTAGCTTGTATATCCTGCTATGCTTTTGCGACCACCTTAGGAGTTCCCTTACAATAGGCAACCATTTCTTTTCTTATTTCAGTATGAGAAGATTAAGAAGTTCGTCTCAACAGCAAGAAGTGAAGGTGCTACAATTTTGCATGGGGGTGACCGACCAAAGGTAAGCATTGGTCATTACATTACATGTTCTTGTCTCTCGGTTATTCATCCAAGCTACGTTTATGGAATGGCAGCATCTTGGAAAAGGGTTCTTTATTGAACCAACAATTATAACAGACGTTAGCACATCAATGCAAATTTGGAGAGAGGAAGTCTTTGGACCAGTCATCTGTGTCAAAGTATTCAAGACAGAGAGCGAAGCCATAGAGCTTGCAAATGATACCCAGTGAGTTAACTGATCTGCGCAAGCCTGGAAAAAAAACTCCCATGCTTATATCATTCCCTTGACTTCTTCTCTGCCATTTTGTTCTTAGCTATGGCTTGGCTGGTGGTGTGATCTCTGATGATCTAGAGAGGTGTGAGCGCATTGCAAAGGTAGATTCAACTTGAACTGTAACACGCCCGTAAATTTTGAACGTGTGATGAGTGAGACCGAAGTATTTCAGTGCACCTGATAGGTAAATGTCCAATCCCACACCTGCAGGTTATTCACTCGGGCATTGTTTGGATAAACTGCTCGCAACCGACCCTGGTTCAAGCTCCGTGGGGAGGGAACAAGCGGAGTGGTTTTGGCCGGGAGCTAGGAGAATGGTGAGTTAACTTCATGAGCGCTATGGTTCACAAACTGCAGCTAGTATCCTCTGAACCACCCTCGCTGTTTTGCTTTCAGGGGCCTCGAGAACTACCTGAGCGTGAAGCAGGTCACCAGGTACTGCAAAGATGAGCTATACGGTTGGTACCAGCGTCCATCCAAGCTGTAGATGACTTGAGATGAGAGCGTCCATGTCATGAGAATGGAGCCTCATTCACTGGAGGACGAGATGAATCCTGATCTTGTGCACGGACGGAGACTTCTGTACAGCACTTTCGCAGTAATGCCATTGTTTGGCAAACTTGGTTATGATAGCGTGTCATCGAGACTGTGACGGATGCGGCTGGTCTGATCTCAGAAACTTGTTAGAGTAAAAACGACATTGCGTTCTGCTGCTTTCATTGTATGGAAATATCTGTTTACATCCTTTTAATGAGAGTTCATCTGCGAATGTGCTGCACTCTGACGAGCCATGCAGGCTGCCCCGTATATCACAAGTGTAAAAATACGCCGATATAAACTCTCGGACCTGCCAATTTGGGACCGGATTTATCAAGACGTTGAATTAGTACACTCATCCCTATAAACGCACGTAGGTCTGGAATAGATTCAAGAAAATGTCAGTATCAATATCAAGTCTGACTTGAATTTCGATGGGTAGGTGATATTGTTGTCCTCCTAATTATTCAACCACAGGTTGATTTGTGATTGACTGTAACTTTTAGTTAGTGAAAGTTGTTTGGGAGCAACTTTTGTTAATTTCGTAAAGGCTGGGTGGCGGTCCTGGACATCTCGGCGGGTGGACATGCCGCAACATCTCAGAGGGCAGAATCGAAGCGGTCGGCTTTGCCGTCAACAATGATGGCGGCGATTTTTGGTGGAGGGATTTCGTTCTCTGATTCATGGGGATGGTAATTTTTCCTAGTTTTTTGACGACAACATATCTTCCTTGTCCTTGTATGGAGGCAGTTTATGAATTGACATGCTTGCACACGCATCCGTTGTTTTGTTTGTTGGTTTGTTTCCGCCGGTACAACCCTATGCCGCTGACCGTCTCTACAGAGCATAAGGTCGATGTGTTTTAGCCTCCGTATTGGAGGTTCACATTGTCGACGGCGGCATGGGATTGATGAAGATGGTGGGCATCCCTTCGCACTGCTTAGTAGCATGTGTTATGAGGGTTCAGTTCTAATTTTGTGGATAGGTCCATCAGGACTATGTGTTCGCATGATTGTGCGATGATGGGTCAAGAGGTGGTGGCATTACAAGGCGACGTCGGCTAAGTAATGCTTTTGAGTGTGGGGCCTTGAGTTTCATGGGTGAAAACTTTGAGTCCGACCATCATAGGTTGAACGTGGCATTGACGCATTGTCATTGTTCACACAATGTTACATTGTTGAAGGCATTACATGGAGGTTATTCAAACCTCTCTCTAGGATGAAAACCTATGATCTGGTCACAATGGTTAGGTCCAATGATAACGACGATGCTTGTTCCCTTTCTAGAGGTGTCGTTGTTGGAGCACATATCCTGTTTCCTAGGTTGCCACCATTGATGGTTACCATTGTTGTAGTTGTTATGTTGGTCCCTTTTTTACTTTTGTAATAATTTTGTTGTATGCATCATCCTTGATGTCTTGAGTAGCTCTTAAGTCTTATTTTGGTGCAGAGGCTAAGTGTAATTCATATATTTTTTGAATTTTAAATACTACTTTATCTCTACTACATAAAACCGCAACGTTTCTTTTCCTTCCAACAGAACACTTCGTCGACCGATTCCCCCTTCTTAGGGATGGCAATTTTTCTCATCACTGTATGGGTACCCATGGGTACCATACCGGAAAACAGTGGGCATGAGCAATATTTGGTGAGATTGTGTACCCGCGGTAATGAGTATCCATACCCACAACATATATGGGTAGGGAATGGGTATGAAATTACGCCCATGAGTAACCTAATGGTACCCAAAAAAATTTAATGAATGAAAATAACTTTAATGGCAAGTGAGGTCAACGCGTCATAGGCCCGCACGCACCAACGCGTCACTCCTTCTAGGTCCTATGTGACTCTCCAAAACTATGATATGTTGACTCATTGCCATCGTACTCTTGTCCAACTCTCAATCCATCGTCCCTAGTTCCCACCCCTCCCCCATTGTGTCGACCGTCGGGCTTTCATCAACCACTGCTCGTACACCCTGACCGTCTCCAAGAGGCCACCCACTATATATATGATGCCGCATAGGTGATAGACTGCTCGCCCATCATCACTCGAATTGTAGGCATATTTCTTTACCTTTTCAGAATGTAAATGCTACATGGATACCCAATGGGCATGTGCATGGCTGCCAGTTTGTGCCCATAAGTGTTGGAAAGGGCGGGTATAAAAGGTTTCAGTGGGTATGAATTTGGACAGGAGGGGGGTTGTACCCACCCATAACGTATCCATTGTCATCCCTACGCCCCCCTTCCATCACCTCTCTGCATCAAATTTTTCCGTTCAACCGTTTTTAGGTCCACCAAATCTTTTTCTCGCACCTTTCCGGTACACTAATCAACCACCTTGATTTATTTACATTTTGTATCAATTTCATATTAATTTGCTTACCAAATATTTATTTACACAATCACGAGAAGGATTTGATCAACATTTATTTACACAATCATACTAATGTGGGCAGTTGAATCATAAGCTAACGTCTTAGAATATTTATATCTTGTTGCAACACACAGACATTGTTCTAGACAAAGAAAAATAATATAAACTCTAGGACCTACCACACGAGAATGATGGCTTTTATGCAAAGTTCGTAAAAAATGATATCGTACTTTTTTCAATAAAGAAATGAAGTCTATACAGACTGCAGCTATACTTGTAGCACCTTTAGGTATGCTGCACATAGGTACCAAAGTTTAGTACTCTAATTCAAACCGTCCGTTGCTTTTGGGACTCGTCTGTTTATTCTTTGGGCTTATTCCTGCTATGCGATGATGATCTTTTAGTTATATTATTGAGAAAATATACTTACCCCTTGTATTAATACAGATATGCAAAAGGTGTTCACCCCTTTGAACGCAAATTTGTAGAATTAGGGTCGATTGTTTAACTCTCTGATTTCTTAAATTGTTAAACTCTGCAACGGCAGGGAAGGCGACAACAAGTGGATGTTGCTGTTGTGTCGGCGTTCGACATGGGAGGAATTATTGTTCACATCTACAGGAAAAGAGATGTGATTTAGTTTATATGATGTACATTTTTCTTTTGGCTGTATGCTAATATTTTTTATCCTTTGAAATGTGAATGATTGATTCATATTCTACATACCAACAAAAATCTATATTCATACAAATTAAAGGGCTTCATAGAAATTACCTCTATAAATTCTTTATTCTTTAATGTTTTATAAAATTCCTGTAAACCAAAGAGGCCTTGGGATTGAAGTTAGGCTGGAGAGTGCCTGTGTCACCGGAGCCTGGGGGTGGATGGATCCTTGCTCGTAGCAACCAGCTAAATAGGAACAGTTCTGTTTTATTTTTGTGTGGACCCGTAGTAGCAAATCTGTTGAATTTACAACTCAGATTACAGAGGATATTAGAAAGACAAGGGATCAGACTTGGCCTAACTTTAGGATGCCGATAACGCGCGTATGTTCGGTGGCTTCGATGTCCATCGTTCGGGCTCATAGTATATGGAGCCGAACAAAACCGTTCGGACATGATCTCTTATCCCCCGAACGACCCAGTCAGCTCGCGACTGAGTCCACCCCGTGTGTGTCGACATCGTCGTCCAGGTGAACCAGCAAGATAATCGCCGTCGACGCTCATCACCCTCCTCCAGCCCTCCCGATCCCCTCCACGGTTTTTCATCGGACGCCATTGCTCTCAGGGCTGTCAATTTGTAGCCCGAATTGAGCCGCCGACCATGTGAATCCCTCCTCCATCCCTCCCGATCCCCTCCACAGTCCCCCCCCCCCCCCCCGTCCAACGCCCGTCATTGCTCTCCCAGAAAGTAGCCATGGCAAGATCTATCGATCTGTAGCCCGAATTGAGCCGTCCCCCCGATATCAACCGCAGTTCATTTTTCCCTTGCACACCCCACTTCTGATCTGTATGGAAGTTGCCATGGCAAGATTTGTGGAATATGTAGACACAGCATCCCCCTTCTTAGTCACTTCACCCCCTGATTTGAAGAACGCAGCCAAAGTTGCCATGCTCGATCTGCTGATATTGGTGGATGGGTGTGGGGGGGGGGGAGGGAGAGAGATGGTTGGGGGTGATTGATAGAAAGTGGCCTGTCACACGGATATTTCCGTGTGTGTGAGATACTGTTCTTGACACATGTAGGTACTGGAGGTGGAAATGAGACTAGGTTGGCAGTGAATGGTGTACTCTGTATGTGTAGGTAGGTTGGTCGAGTTATTCTTAGGGTGTCAAGTAGTTCTTGTATCAATTTGTAGTAAAAATTGCGTACAAGTATTGAAAATGATGTTGCCATGTGCCTTAAGTCCTTCGGATGGCAGTTAATTAGAAATTTGTTGATTGATGTATTCCGTTTTGGACGCGCGAGGACGGATGCTTTATTGGAAAAGAAGTTATGACATGTGTTTTGGAAAGAAAGAGTTGCCACCCCTGATGAAATGATGTTGCCATGTGTAGGTTGACACCCCTCTTGTTGCCATGTGAATGGTGTAGTTGTTGCCACATGCGTACAACTTATGTTTCCATGTGCGTGTGCGTTCTAGTTGATGCATTCGATAGACATGTACGTTCTAAATTGATTGTATTGGGCTGTTGTGCAAATCGAAAAAAAGAAGGCAATGAATGGATTCGGGAAATGGTGGGAATCCTTGGTACTACAGTTCTCTAGAAGCACCGCCATGGGGTGTGCATGATTATGACGAGCTAAACTCGACTGGGCCTTTGCTGTCACTACTACAACGGTACGTAGACATAGGTACATTGTTGTTTACAAATATATAATAACTGCAACATGATTGTGGAAATGAAATGCTTTAATGGATCAATGTAAAATCAGGGGCATTATGTGGAAGCACAGATATCATATATGGATGGACAGATGACCAGGGACAACCTAGCAATCCAGCACACACAAGGAACCAGCTGCAGATACAAGGATCATTGACATGATCGGGATTAGTTGACCAGCTGACGATAGGCGCATCTACATCTACGTCAAGTGCCATTAAGTGTAGAACAGTAATAATATATGCTTTTGCAAAGTACACATGAAAAAAAGAAAAGGGAAAATGGTCAAAAAAAAAGAAAGAAAAACAAGGGAGATGAAAAATTGCCATGTTGCAAGTTTAGGAAAAAAAGACAATTGTTGCCATGTTGCATTATGAAAATAACTTGTCATCCGCGTTGCCGTTTTAGTTGCCAGATGTAGCACGCGAATACGGAGTTATATCACATGGTATCATGCCAAAGTATAAACCTTGTTTTAGAAAAATGAAAATAAATTGCGTACGACTGAAATTGCCATGATGGTCTAAATGGATGTAGAAATGTTGAGTGTGAGTTCATGCATGAGTAAAGCTACCATCTGTTCACAGACAAACTTGCCATGTGACTTTAAAAAATAACTTGTCGTCTGCGAAAGCTTCATGTTTTATAGAATTTATTAAATTCTTAATAGCACTTTATAATTTTTTGAAAAATATGGTACCGGGGTCATGTTAATAAAATGTTTGATAAATAATTTGTACATGAACAAAATGCAGGGCCTTCGGATACAGCTAAAGGCAATTGGGGCGCACTGGGTATTCCGGAATCACACACGTGCCAAACTTCTCAACCGAAATACACTGAGCAGGCTATCGTCATCAATGTGGGGACATCGAGAACCACAAGAAACCACAGTCTTGAATCTAATGTGAGCACCTCAAGAGCAGACTACACAAACTCGGATGCGTAGACAGTTGGTGAACATGAGGATGATCATGAAGAGGATGAGCCGCAAGAGGGTGAAGACCATGAAGAGGATGAGCCGCATGAGGATGAGCTACAGTCTACACTAGCACCTCCTGCAGCACCTTACGTGCACATGAAATTTGCTATGTTTGAAGATGCAAAGGCGTACTACCAGAGTTATGCAAAGTTCAATGGTTTTGCAATATACACACACCATCGCGGAAAAAAGTGAAGACAGGAGAATACAACCGAGTTGAGTTGAGGTGTTTCAAGTCGAGGAAGAACAAGGAAAAATTAGGGGGACATGGTCCAGTCATCGCAGAATGGCGAAGAGACATCATGGTCAAGACAAATTGCCCTGCCAAGATGAAGCTCAACGTCATAGGGGCCTTGTGGGTGGTAAAAAAATTATGTGGGGGATCACAATCATGAAATGATTAAGAAATTTGGCTTGGTTAGGTTTCTGAGCGCTCACCGGGGATTCACACCAGAGGAAGAACAATTTGTGAAGTTGCTTCATGATTGCAACCTCCAACCTGGGAGAATGGTCCACATTCTATCAATGATACACAGCAAAACAGGGAAGCTCAACAGCATACCGTACCTGCCATCAGATGTAGTTAACTTGGTGGCAAGGTATCATAGGGAAAGTCAACTGACAGACATGGAGGACACAATCGCATACTTCATGGAAAAAGAGAACGAAGATCCCAATTTCTTCTACAGAATAAAGCTGGATGGTGAGGACCACGTGGTGAACATGTATTGGATAGATGGTGCAGCCTGCAGGGCATACAAGCACTTTCGTAACTGTGTGTCATTCGATGCTACATATCTGACCAATATGTACAAGATGTTGTGTGCTCATTCATTGGCATAAACAACCACAACCAATCACTGCAGTTCGGGTGCGGGTTTGTTAGGAAAGAGGATGCTGGTAGCTATGTGTGGCTTTTCAATACTTTCAAGGAATGCATGGGCAGGCTTAAACCGATGAACATCACAACAAACCAGGATTTTGGCATGGGTGAACACAATATACAGACATTGTAGATGGCATGTTATTAAGAAGGCAGAAGAAAAGTTGGGTCCCTTTTTTGCTGAAAGGACAGAACTCCAAAAGCATTTGAATTATGTGTTGACCACAGTTTGACACCGGAAGAATTCGAGCGAAGCTGGAAAGCAATGATAGACAAATACCAAGTCCAGGACAACGAAATACTGCAAAACCTTTGGGAGAATAAGAAGTTCTAGGTGCCGGCTTATTTCATGCAGTGCTTCTACCCCTTTCTACAAACTACCCAGAGTAGCGAGGGATTCAACGCAGTGCTGAAGAGATATGTAAACCCAGGGAACTCAATTCTTAGGTTTGTGCAGCAATACAATGCAATTCAGCAAAAAAAATTGGGTGCAAAACAACAAGCGTTGGCAAACACAGCTCTGAAGAACCCCAAGATGCTAACGTGCAACCCGTTGGAGGAAAAATGATGAAGGTTTATATACGACAACTATTCTACAGGTAAGTTTTTTACATTCATGGTTATACTGGTTTAGTAAATGGTTCGCGGAGTAGTTTAAATTTAGTTGCCATGTTTGGGGTACAAGTGATTGAGATGCTTGTTTGAATAAATAGTTGCCATGTTGGGTCTACAGATACTTGCCATGCTGGTTTGAACATGATATATCAGTTGTATGTTTTGAATGACATATGCATAAAAAGATGAACAATGATAAGAATGTACATTTGTTGAACTTGCCATGTCAACCAAATGATTGAGAAGATGACATTGATGTGTTTGGATTGATATCTAAACTTGCCATGTAGGTGTGTCACAGTAAGGATGCATCTGTCATTCTTATCATTGTTGGTAGTGATGGAGGAAATTGAACTTTTGATGCTGTCATTAGTAAACTTGCCTTGTTTGTACAACTAAATTTGCCATGTTTGTTTCATGTTGGAAAAAAATTGTCGTGCTGTCATCAGTAAACTTGCCATGTTTGCATGACTCAAGTTGCCATGCTTGTGCCACCAGAGTTGCCATGTGTGTTTCATTGAAATTTACATGAGTGCAACAGTAATAAAACATGCGTTACGTTGTATTGGAGAGCTAAATTGTAATGCAAACTAAAAAAATTGCAGGTTCCAATGGGAGCTAAGGCTATCAAGCGGTTACACCGTGATTCAAGTCGACAACTTCACCTACAAGGTCTGCACCATGCGGGACATCTCGGAATCAGAAGCCGAAGACCCAGACAAGGGAAGGAACTACATGGTGACGACGGATATAACAGGAGGGTTGTATTACTGCCAATGCTACAAGTTTGAAAGAGATGGTGTGATCTGCTGCCATATTCTAAGGGTAATGGACATGAATAGAGTGAAACAGGTGCCACCAAGGTACATACTTGAGCGTTAGTATTGGAACGCAGATGAAGTACTTTGCCAGGATGGTTCACAACTAGTCCTAGCAGTGCATGAAGATGGGCCCGTCACAACCATGGAAACAGTCAGGCGTGTTGTCATGACAAGAAGATTTGCCAACATAGCAGACGAGTCTTGCAGATATGATCAGATAAGCAGAGCGGTTGAGAGGCACACAAATGCACTAGAAAGGGAACTAGACTCGATCAAGAAGAGAATGGAGGAGGAGGCACTGCATAAATTCCCCAAAAAGAACAAGACTGCTCCTAGTACATCAACAGGGCAATCGACGGGAACTCGGAGGTGGGTTCAGGCGCATCCAACACGCACACGCAGGTGAGGAACCCTCCAAGGACAATCACTAAAGGGCGACCAAAACAAATAAGGTACAAGTCAGCACTCAAGATTCAAGCAAAACACAAGAAGAGCACAAGGAAGACGGCACCAGAAGCTTGAGCTACATAAAAAGCGAGACAACTAAAAGGGTGTGTTAGCGGAAATTTGGCATGTTTGTTCGTTTGGTAAATTGTATGCGTGTCCGTGTCAATTTGGCGACATTTATCATTTCAATTTAAAAACAACATACAAAAAGTTTTCATATTTCTACAAAATATAGTTTGTTGATTCTGGAAAAGAGGAGAAATTGTTGAGAAAAAGATGCCATTCGATTGCAGCTATGTTCGTCATAAAAATGTAGAGCTAAATGTATTACTGTTGTATGAAAATAATTGAAGTTTTCTTGACATTTTGATTGTGCATGTAATATTTGTCATATTGCAGAAAATTGAGGGGGGATGGGTGGGGAGAGAAGTTTGGCGGAATCTGATGAACAATTATGTAGAAATGAGATATCCTGCCGCATTTACAAAAAAATAAAGGGTAGACTGCGTATTACCATGCATTTCATCCTTTTTGTTGTAAGGTGGCGTGATTGATTAATAAAGCGGCATCCTTGTTGCACGTCAAAAAAAATAAACATTTAAAATAACGAGACTATCAAGAGGACGGGCCTTTATCAAACAAACAACTACAAAAGTTGACACCCTCATTACCATCTATATGATCTGAATAATGTACTGACTTTCATATTGAACGACAAAAACGAAATGTAAGTATCGTTGGAAATATGCCTTAGAGGCAATAATAAATTATTTATTATCATATTTCCTTGTTCATGATAATCGTTTATTATCCATGCTATAATTGTATTGATCGGAGACTTAGATGCATGTGTGGATACATAGACAAACCATGTCCCTAGTATGCCTCTAATAGACTAGCTCGTTGATCAAAGATGGTTAAGGTTTCCTATCCATGGACATGAGATGTCATTTGATAATGGGATCACATCATTAGGAGAATGGTGTGATGGACAAGACCCAAACTACAAACGTAGCATATGATCGTGTCAGTTTATTGCTACTGTTTTCTGCATGTCAAGTATATGTTCCAATGACCATGAGATCATGCAACTCACTAACACCGGAGGAGTGCCTTGTGTGTATCAAACGTCACAACGTAACTGGGTGACTATAAAGGTACTCTACAGGTATCTCCGAGGGTGTCTGTTGAGTTGGCATGGATCAAGACTGGGATTTGTTACTCCGTGTGACGGAGAGATATCTTAGGGACCACTCGGTAATACAACATCACAACAAGCCTTGCAAGCAATGTGACTAAGTGTTAGTCACGAGATCTTGTATTACGGAACGAGTAAAGAGACTTACCGGTAACGAGGATGAACTAGGTATGGAGATACCGATGATCGAATCTCGGGCAAGTAACATACCGAAGAACAAAGGGAACATCTTACGGGATTAACTGAATCCTTGACATAGAGGTTTGACCGATAAAGATCTTCGTAGAATATGTAGGAACCAATATGGACATCTAGGTCCCGCTATTGGTTATTGACCGTAGAGGTGTCTCGGTCATGTCTACATAGTTCTCGAACCCGCAGGGTCTGCACACTTAAGGTTCGGTGACGTTTCGGTAGTATATAGAGTTATGCATGGTGGTGACCGAAGGTTGTTTGGAGTCCCGGATGAGATCTCGGACGTCATGATAAGCTCCAGAATGGTCCGGAGGTAAAGATTGATATATAGGAAGTCCTATTTTGGTCGCCGGAAAAGTTTCGGGCTTATCGGTAGTGTACCGGGAGTGCCGGGAGTGTACCGGGAGACCATCGGGAGGGGTATTTCGACCCAAGAGGCTACATGGGCTGTGGGAGAGTAAATACCGGCCCTTAGTGGGCTGATGGAAGTCCCACACAAGGCCCATGAGTCTGGTAAGAAAAGCCCGAAGAGAAAAAGGTGGAAAAAGGCAAAAAAGGCAAAAATAAAGAGGAATCCTAGTCCTACTAGGATTGGAGGAGGAATCCTCCTCTCCTCCTTGGTCCGGCCGACCCAAGGGCTGGCTCCTTGGGATCCAAGCCTCCTCCTCTCTTCCTCTTATATATACTGGAGGTTTTAGGGTTTTTTACACAGAATTTTTAGCCATGTGCTGCCCGTTCCTCCAGTGCATAGTTTTTCCTCTAGATCGGATTTCTGCAGTGCTTAGGCGAAGCCCTGCCAGAATTGCTCCACTACCATCACCGTGGCGCCATCATGCTGCCGGTGAACTCGTCTACCTCTCCGCTCCCTCTTGCTGGATCAAGAAGGCGAAGATCGCATCGAGCTGTACGTGTGCTGAACGCGGAGGTGTCGTCCGTTCGGTGCTAGATCGGAAGGACCGTGATCAAGATCGCGAGACGGATCGTGATTGGATCGCGGGACAGATTGTGATGAGTCGCGGGATGGATTGTGATTGGATCGCGGGATGGATCGTGATGAGATCGTGGGACGCTCGGCGATTTGGATCGCGAAGACGTTTGACTACACCAACCGTGTTTCTTAACGCTTCCCGCTTAGCGATCGACAAGGGTATGTAGATCCACTCTCCCTCTCGTAGATGCTCATCACCATGGATAGATCTTGCGTGTGCGTAGGAAATTTTTTGTTTCCCATGCGACGTTCCCCAACAGTGGTATCAGAGCTAGGTCTATGTGTAGATGAGATCTCGAGTAGAATACAAAAGGTTTTGGGGCGTTGATGCTTAGATTGCTTCCTCGCTTGGTAGGATTTTGGTTCAGCGGTATTGTGAGATGAAGCGGTCCGGACCAACATTACTCGTACGCTTACGAGAGACCGGTTCCCTCGACCGCAACTTGTTGCATAGATGACTTGCGGGTGCCAGTTTCTCTCACTTTAGTTGGATCGGATTCGACAAAGGCGGTCCTTGAGAAGGTTGAAAAGCAACTAGTGTATCACCATTGTGGTTTTTGCGTAGATGAGAATTTTTCTTGCTAGATACCCGTAGCAGCCACGTAAAACATGCAACAACAATTAGAGGACGTCTAACTTGTTTTTGCAGGGTATGTTGTGATATGATATGGCCAATTACATGATGTGATATATGTGATGTATGAGATGATCATGTGATGTATAGATTATCACGACTTGCATGTCGATGAGTACGGCAACCGGCAGGAGCCATAGGGTTGTCTTTAATTATTGTATGACCTGCGTGTCAATCATTAAGCGCTATGTAATGCTTTACTTTATCGCTAAACGGTAGCAATAGTAGTAGAAGCATGTTGGGCGCGACAACCCCAATGGCGACACGTTGATGGAGATCAAGATGATGGAGATCATGGTGTCTTGCCGGTGACGATGGAGATCATGCCGATGCTTTCAAGATGGAGATCAAAAGCACAAGTTCATGGCCATATCATGTCACTTATGATTTGCATGTGATGTTAATCCTTTTGTGCACCTTGTTTTGCTTAGGACGACGGTAGCATTATAAGGTGATCCCTCACTTAAATTTCAAGATGAATTGTGTTCTCCTCGAGTGTGCACCGTCGCGAAAGTTCGTCGTGTTGAGACACCACGTTATGATCGGGTGTGATAGACTCTACGTTCAGATACAACGGGTGCAAGTCAGTGTTGCACATGCAGAACACTCGTGTTAAACTGGACGAGCCTAGCATGGATAGACATGGCCTCGGAACACAAGAGACCGAAAGGTCAAACATGAGTCATATAGTAGATATGATCAACATGATGATGTTCACCATTGAAACCACCTCAACTCACGCGATGATCGGACTTGAGTTAGTGAATTTGGATCATGTATCACTCGAATGACTGGAGGGATGTCAATTTGAGTGGGAGTTCTTAAAGTAATATGATTAATTGAACTCATTATCATGAACATAGTCAGTAGTGTATTTGCAAACTGTGTTGTAGATTACTAGCTCACGCTATAGCTCCCTTGAATTTTTATATGTTCCTAGAGAAATAGAGTTGAAAGAAGATGGTAGCAAGATTGCGGATTGGCTTCGTGATCTGAGGATTGTCCTCATTGCTGCACAGAAGGCTTGTGTCCTTAATGCACCGCTCGGTGCGCCAACCCCTCTAGCGTTGTTTGTAGATGTTGTGAACATCTGATAGGCACGTTCTGATAACTACTTGATAGTTTAGTGTGTCATGCATTACGACTTAGAATTGAGGATCCGAAACGTTTTGAACGTCACAGAACATATGAGATGTTCTAAGAGCTGAAATTAGGATCTTAGGCTCATGCCCGTGTTGCGAGATATGAGATCTCCAACAAGATTCTTTGCCTGTAATATGAAAGAGAATATCTCAATCGTTGAGCATGTGCTCAGATTGTCTGGGTGCTACAATCGCTTGAATCGAGTGGGAGTTGATCTTCCAGATAAGATAGTGATTGATATAGTTCTCCAAGTCACTATCACTAAGCTACTAGAACTTGGTGATGAACTATAAAATGCCAAGGATAGAAATAATGATCCCTGAGCTGTTCGCGATGTTTGACACCGCGAAAGTAGAAATCAAGAAGGAGCATCAAGTGTTGATGGTTAGTCAAACCACTAGTTTCGAGAAGGGCAGGAGCAAGGAGGGAAAACTTCATGGATAGCAAGTCAGTTGCTGCTCCAGTGAAGCAACCCAAAGTTGAACCCAAACCCAAGACTAAGTGCTTCGATTATGAGGAGAGCGGTCGCTAAAGCGGAACAACCCTAGATACTTGGTAGATAAGAAGGCTGGCAACGTCGACAGAAGTATATTTGATATACGTGTTATTTCTGTGTACCTTGCTAATACTCCTAGTAGCACCTGGGTATTGGATACCGGTTCGGTTGCTAATTGTTAGTAACTCGAAATAAAAGCTACGGAATAAATAGAGCACTAGCTAAGGGTGAGGTGACGATGTGTGTTGGAAATGTTTCCAAGGTTGATGCGATCAACATCGCACGCTCTCTCTACCTTCGGGATTAGTGACGAACCTAAATAAATGTTATTTGGTGTTTTGCGTTGAGCATGAACGTGATTAGATCGTGTTTATTGCAACACGGTTATTCATTTAAGTTCAAGAATAATGGTTATTCTATTTACATGAATAATACCTTCAATGGTCATGCACCCAGTGAGAATGGTTTGTTGAATCTTGACCGTAGTAATACACATGTTCATAACATTGATGCCAAAAGATACAAAGTTAATAATGATAGTACCACATACTTGTGGCACTGCCGCTAAATGTCATATTGGTACAAAGCGCATGAATAAACTCCATGCTGGTGGATCTTTGGACTCATTCTATTTCGAATCGGTTGAGACATGCCAACCATGCCTCTTGGGCAAGATGACTAAGGACGCCGTTTTCTGGTTTGATGGAGCGGGCAAGTGATTTATTGGAAATGATACATGTTGATGTATGCAATCCAATGAGTCTTGTAGCATGCGGTGGATATCGTTATTTTCTTACCTTCACTGATGATTTGAGTAGATAATAGTGTATATTTACTTAATGAAACGCAAGTCTGAATCGTTTGAAAAAGTTCAAGAAAATTCAGAGTGAAGTTTAAGATCATCGTGACAAGAAGATAAAATGTCCGCGATATGATCGTGGAGGTGAATATCTGAGTTACGAGTTTGGTATACAACTTAAGACAATGTGAAAGTTGTTTCACAACTCACGCCACCTGGAACACCATAGTGTGATGGTGTGTACAAACGTCATAGTCGTGCTCTATTGGATATGGTGCGAATTATGATGTCTCTTATCCTTTTACCACTATCGTTTTGGGGTTATGCATTAGAGACAACTACATTCACTTTAGATAGGGCACCATCTAAATCCTTTGAGATGACACCATATGGTTCGGCAAAAACCTAAGCTAACATTTCTTAATGTTTGGGGCGGCGACGTTTGTGTGGAAAATGTTTTCACCTAATGAGGTGGAACCCAAAGCGGACAAATGCATCTTCATAGAATACCCTAAAGACAGTTGGGTAAACCTTCTATCTCAAATCCAAGCATAAAATGTTTATTGCTAAAACTGGGTCCTTTCTCGAGAAAGAGTTTCTCTCGAAAGAATTGAGTGGGAGGAAAATAGAACTTGATGAAGTTGTTGAACCTTTGTTCAACTAGAGAGTAGCGCATCACTGATGATGTTTCTGTGAAGCCTATGTTAGTTGAAGAGGAAGTTAATGATGATGATCATGAAGCTTCAAATCAAGTTACTATCGAACCTCATAGGTCGACAAGGACGTGTACTGCTCCTGAGCGATACGACAACCCTGTCTTGGAGGTCATGTTGTTGGAGAACGATGAACCTACGAGCTATGGAGAAGCGATGATGGGCCCGGATTCCGACAAATGGTTAGAGGCCATGAAATCCGAGAAAGGATCCATATATGAAAACCAAGTATAGACTTTGGTATACTTGCTCGTTGGATGGCAGGTCGTTGAGTACAAATGGATCTTTAAAATGAAGAAAGACGCTGATGGTGAATGTCACCATTTATAAAGCTCGACTTGTCGCAAAGAAGTTTCCGGCAAGTTCAAGGAGTTGACTACTATGAGACTTTCTCACTCGTAGCGATGCTAAAGTCTATTGGAATTATGTTAGCAGTTGCTGCATTTTTCAATTATAAAATCTGGCAGATGGATGCCAAAATATTGTTTCCTTCCTTAAGGAAAGGTTGTATGAGATATAACCAGAAGGTTTTGTCAGTCCTAAGGATGCTAAAAGGTGAGCAAGCTTCAGTGATCCTTCTATGGACTGAAGCAAGCATCTCGGAGTTGGAATATACAATTTGATAAGGTGATCAAAGTTTTTAAATCTATACAAAGTTTATGAGAAACTTGTATTTGCAATAAAGTGAGTGGGAGCACTATAGAGTTTCTGATAAGTATATGTGGATGACATATTGCTATTCGGAAATGATGTAGAATTTCTAGAAAGCATAAACGGTTGTTTGAAAAGAGTTTTTCAAAGGAAGACCTGGATAAAGCTACCTAATTGTTGAACATCAAGATCTATAGAGATAGATCAAGATGCTAGATGAGACTTTCAATGAGTACATACCTTGACAAGATTTTGAAAGAGTTCAAAATGGTTCAGTCGGAGAAAGAGTTCTCGCCTGATTTGTAAGGTGTGAAGTTGAGTGAGACTCAAAGCTCGACAACGGCAGAAGAAAGAGAAAGGATGAACGTCGTCCCCTATGCCTTAGCCATAGGCTCTATATTATGCCATGTTGTGTACCGCACATGGTGTGTGCCTTGCCATGAGTCAGTCAAGGGGTACAAAAGTGATCCAGGAGTGGATCACTGGACAACGGTCAATATTATCCTTAGTGACTAAAAGACTAAGGAGATGTTTCTCGATTATGGAGGTGATAAAGAGTTCATCGTAAAGAGTTACGTTGATGCAAGCTTTAACACCAATCCGGATGACTCGTAGTAGCAATCTGGATACGTATAGTGGAGCAGCCAGTTGGAATAGTACCAAGTGGAGTGTGGTAGTAGGGTTTACGGTTTGACATAGAGATTTGCAAAGTACACTCAGATCTGAATGTCGTAGACCCGTTGACTATGAGACCTCTCTCACATGCAAAGCATGATCGAGCCCCAGAACTCATTGGGTGTTAGATTCATAACAGTGTGTATCACATGATGATGTGAACTAGATTATTGACTCTAGTGCAAGTGGGAGACTGTTGGAAATATGCCCTAGAGGCAATAATAAATTAGTTATTATCATATTTCCTTGTTCATGATAATTGTTTATTATCCATGCTATAATTGTATTGATTGGAGACTTAGATGCATGTGTGGATACATAGACAAAACCATGTCCCTAGTATGCCTCTAATAGACTAGCTTGTTGATCAAAGATGGTTAAGGTTTCCTAGCCATGGACATCAGATGTCATTTGACAATGGGATCACATCATTAGGATAATGGTGTGATGGACAAGACCCAAACTACAAACGTAGCATATGATCCTTTCAGTTTATTGCTACTGTTTTCTGCATGTCAAGTATATGTTCCTATGACCATGAGATCATGCAATTCACTGACACCAGAGGAGTGCCTTGTGTTTATCAAACGTCGCAACGTAACTGGGTGACTATAAAGGTACTCTACAGGTATTTCCGAGGGTGTCTGTTGAGTTGGCATGGATCAAGACTGGGATTTGTTACTTTGTGTGACGGAGAGGTATCTTAGGGCCCACTCGGTAATACGACATCACAACAAGCCTTGCAAGCAATGTGACTAAGTGTTGGTCATGGGATCTTGTATTACGGAACGATTAAAGAGACTTGCCAGTAACAAGGTTGAACTAGGTATGGAGATACCGATGATCGAATCTCGGGCAAGTAACATACCGAAGAACAAAGGGAACATCTTACGGGATTAACTGAATCCTTGACATAGAGGTTTGACCAATAAAGATCTTCGTAGAATATGTAGGAACCAATATGGGCATCTAGGTCCCGCTATTGGTTATTGACCGTAGAGGTGTCTCGGTCATGTCTACATAGTTCTCGAACCCGCAAGGTCTGCACACTTAAGGTTCGGTGATGTTTCGATAGTATAGAGTTATGCATGGTGGTGACTGAAGGTTGTTCGGAATCTCGGATGAGATCTCGGATGTCACGAGGAGCTTCGGAATGGTCCGGAGGTAAAGATTGATATATAGGAAATCCTATTTTGGTCGCCGAAAAAGTTTCAGGCTTATCGGTAGTGTACCGGGAGTGCCGGTAGTGTACCGAGAGACCATCACGAGGGGTATTTCGACCCAAGAGGCTACATGGACTGTGGAAGAGTAAATACCAGCCCTTAGTGGGCTGGTGTAAGTCCCACACAAGGCCCATGAGGCTGGGAAGAAAAGCCCAATGAGAAAAAGGTGGGAAAAGGCAAAAAGGCAAAAATAAGGAGGAATCCTAGTCCTACTAGGATTGGAGGAGGAATCCTCCTCTCCTCCTTGGTTCGGCCGACCCAAGGGCTGGATCCTTGGGAGCCAAGCCTCCTCCTCTCTTCCTCTTATATATACTGGAGGTTTTAGGGTTTTTACACAGAATTTTTAGCCACGTGCTGCCCGTTCCTCCAGTGCATAGTTTCTCCTCTAGATCGGATTTCTGCAGTGCTTAGGCGAAGCCCTGCCGGAATTGCTCCACCACCATCACCGCGGCACCGTCATGCTGCCGGTGAACTCGTCTACCTCTCCGCTCCGTCTTGCTGGATCAAGAAGGCGGAGATCGTCATCATGCTGTATGTGTGCTGAACACGGAGGTGCCGTCCGTTTGGCGCTAGATCGGAAGGACCGTGATCAAGATCGCGAGACGGATCGTGATTGGATCACGGGACAGATAGTGATGAGTTTGCGGGACGGATCATGATTGGATTGTGGGACGGATCATGATGAGATTGCGGGACGCTCGGCGATTTGGATCGTGAAGACGTTCGACTACACCAATCACGTTTCTTAACGCTTCCCGCTTAGCGATCTACAAGGGTATGTAGATCCACTCTCCCTCTCGTAGATGCTCATCACCATGGATAGATCTTGCATGTGCGTAGGAAAATTTTTGTTTCCCATGGGACGTTCCCCAACAAGTATAAGCGTAATGGACGACCGCACTTACAGTTAACAACATTTGACATCGAATTTATGTGTTGAAAAAATACAAGCACAAAAGGGTTCGCGACACAAACATGGTTCTGTGCGGGTACAAAATGACAATGGTAAACAAAAATCAAAGGAAGGGAAAATAGGGAGCCAATACCTTACATTCATCCGAACAAAGAATGTAAGTATAAAACTAAAACAAAAGTCTTCATTATTTCGTGCATTCACCGGTATCTCTTGATAGCAGCTTTAACGACATCCTCCATTGCATCCTCCCGCTTGTTGAAATCGGTATTTGTGACCCAATTCCAGAGATAGATCTTCCCGAACTTTGCGACTATTTCTTTGTTCAGAGTTGGCACCTTCCTGCCTACCCACTTAGCAAGATATTCCAGTGCATACATACCACAATCATAACTGATTTCAAGGGGCAAGTTAAGAAGAAAATAATTAAAATAGTTGTAAGTTGCCAAGCTTGAACACATAGAAGGAGAAAGTTGGAAGGACTAAAATAACAACTCATTCATGTGTCGAAGTAAAAAAGTTGCCATGCCGAGATAATTGAAAAATGCCATGTTTGTGAGGTACTTAAGTAGCCATGTTGAAAAAATAATGAAAAGTAAGACTGCTATGTTGAACACTTGTAGTTGCCATGTAAAGGATTGGTAAGAAAGTTGCTATTTTGTATGTAATATGTAGTAGTCTTGTATAGCTAACAGTAAAAATGGACGTGTTGGGTAATGTGTGTGAGTGTCGTGCTGGATGTGTAGAGAGGATAAGTTGCCATGTCATATTAGTTTGATATTACCTAGCTGATCGTGTAGTTGCCACTTTCAAAAAAACAAGGTGCGAATACGGATTAGTGATTTTTTCATGCTGGATGCAAGCACGGTAGAAGGTGGTAATTCATGGGGGATGAAGTTGCCATCTAGTATGTAGTAAAGTTGCCATAGACTTTTTACCGAAATAGCCATCAGGATGATTTTAAATTACTGTTGCAAATATTGGGCTGGGAAGTGATTTGTAAGTTAAAATGACACCCACATAAAAAAGTTGACCTGTTGAACACAATGAAGGTGCCATCTAACAACCAGTGGGAAAAAATGCCATGTAAAAGTAGCTAAAATAGCCGTGCACATGTAAGTGAGAAAGGGGCGGACTCTTACGTGTTTCCCTGCTTCGTCGTCTTCACATACTCGATGGGGTAACCTCTAATCTAGACCTTAGAGCCACTATAGTGGCGCATCCATGTTTCCTTCAAGTTGTTGATGAAAGACTTTGCGTGAGAACGAAGCGAACCGTCGTCACCCGAACGCAATGAGTCCAGAACATCAAATTGTTGCTTCGCCAAGTTGATGCAAATCGTGTAGTAGTGACCAACTTTGTCATGTGGGTCCTTGGGATCAAGCTCTTGTAACATCCCGAACATCACCCGCGCGTTCGCAGAAAATGTCAAAACGATGCAAAGAAAACATAAAAATGGATAGATAAATAAAAACATAAGTGTGTGACAATGGGTGGCGGGTGTAGGGATGCAGCTTGCTGAGTATGGTACAACAAAAAAACAGACATAAAAAAGATTTCTAAACCCGAAACGAAGGGTACATACAAATTTCTTCATTTTGAGCTTGTAGTCCCCATGCTGGGCAAACACTTTACGAATTTGGGGATGAGAGAAGTCGCCATCCCAAATTCTCCTGGTGATGGTTGTGCTCATAATGATCTTATTGGGGTGGTTGTCAACGTGTCCACTGATGAAGTCAATACACATGGCAAAAACATTGTGGGGTAATTTTCCAGTAGGCACGAGGGACTCAACAAGATCGTCCATGTGAATGAATGTGGAGTAGCAGTCGATGACCTTAGTTCTGTCCAAACATGAGCCGGAATAAATGAGCAATCAAAAAAATAAAAGTGTGACGCACATGAACAATGGTATAACGTAAGAGCTGGTTGAAAAATGGAGGGTCATAAGTAAATTACTCATTGATTGCTTTGATATGCTTGCCATTGCTTCGGGCATTTCCAAAACACCTCATAATATCATAAAGTGATTGTTGTTGCTTCGTGGCTTTTATTGCAGGTTTAGAATCCACCTTCGGGGGAGGTTGCACAACCCTTGCCTGTCGAACAAAACCTGGGGTGACACTGTTGTGCACATCATCAGAAGTGGTAGCATCTACCACACCAGAGCTTGAAGGGGCTTTTGTTTGCTTTTTCTTCCTCATGAGCACATCCTGCTCCATCATGCAAACCGCTTCATCCATTGATGATGATATCTCAACAAGAGATCCTTCGTGTAGTAAACGACAATGTGAGAAAGCCATTTTTGGAAACGAACATATAGATAATAAACAAGAACAGAAAAAGAAAATGGAGCTAGAGAATAAAGCATTTGAGGATTGAAACAACAAGTTGCCAAGGCAATAATGATAGACGAAAAGTTTCCATCGTATGTGTATTTGACATAACAAAAAAGGGGTTTACTGAAAATATGTGCATGAATGGTTGAAATATATGCTGACAGCAAGTAAAAATTTGACATGTGTGCGGTAATTAAACTGTGCAAGTGCTATTATGCGCGAGGGATGGATAGAGGGGGCAAAAAGTAGTGATACCTTGTACAATAGGCTCAGCAAATCTAACAGCCTTCCTGCCATCAACAATGGGTTGCACCATCATCTGGCCCGGCTAGGATGGGAATGCCTACGAGACTGGAATAGCATCGTTTGGCTCGCTTCGTTGGCTCAAATCATGTCCGAAGCTGAACGGTGGTGGCGTGAAATGCATAGGGTGCATATCCTTATGCTCATTTTGCTTTTCAATCACACTAATGGACGCTGCCAGTGGAGACAAATCAACAAACACGTCATTGTTGAATGATCCGGCATCCTTAGGTTTGGCAGTGGGACAGGGAGTCGTGTCCGAAATATCAATAACCACCTTCTTGGCTGTCTGTTTGATAGGAAGGTCAATTCTTGGAGTGTAAGGAACCCCCATATCCACTGGGACACGTGTGTGCTTGAGTGTTGGATTGACGAGAAGCTTTTCTTCAAGGGAGACTGTCGGTTGCTGGACCGTTCCACCTCCAAGTCCCTCCATCTGATCAGGATCACCAGTCTTGCGCTGGGGAGGGGGGTGGAACAAGGTGGAAGCAGACACGAACCCTATGACAGCATCATTGACATGCTGATCATGCACATTGCAAGACTGATTAGCTCTTTTTCGAGGGCTCTTCAGGTACCCACCGCATGTTTCGCTCTATTCTTGGGGGCAACATGTGGATCAGCTTTGTACATGGTGTGTGGAGGATAGGTGCAATCATGCGGCCCAACCCGATCTGCTTGTTGCGTCATAGCCGACCCCTTGTTTTCCACAACACAAGAATCAAAAAGAAAAACCAGACGAACCTCCTCCTAACAGCAACTGGGTCCAACTTCGTCTTTTTGGAATCAGACTCAAGGTCCACATTTGGTGTATCCCTAGCCCATTTGGAGGCTTGAGGACCAGAACTGCTCGAGACAGAAGCCCCCCCAATCTGTCTCCAACAATGCATCAACACCTCCACGCTTGTGCTCAAAAGACGGGTCACGCTCAGTATCATCCGTTGTGGTGTCACCATCAATAGGGGTGTCGTCTTGCTTGTGATCATCATTGTAGTCAGAATCATCAATGGATATATCATCATCAATTGGGGGTTCCTCTTGTGAATCGTTGTGGTCGTATCTGGCCATAGAGCCAGTTGGGCGAGATGTGCCACCCCAAACAAAAGACTGAAATTGGTTGGCAACTTCTTCTGCGTCACCACCCGACATTGCAGTCCAACCCTGTACAAGGTTGCCAAGAAGGTTGGTCATACCAGACGCAAACTGGCCAACAAGATTCTCAATGTTACTTCTTTCCTGTGATTGGTAAACACAAAAAGGAGGAGAGATAAATGTGGTCAGTCGAGAGTATGAACTATCTTGCAAAAGCTGCAACAGAAAAATAATTTGGTGGTTACAATTAATGGGCACGAAGCATTCATATGAACATCCATCCATTTGTTGAAGTTTTTGCCCCCCCCAAAGAAGCTGTAATCAACGTTGTGTTCGCCCCTAAGCTGCACGGAAGAAAGGGGTAGTACGTTAAGAGTCAGTGATGATAGCATTGCAGGGGAGAAAAGGGGTAGGTTGTTAAATTTGTTGTGAGCTTGTGAGGCAACATGCATATGAGGAAGAATAAATTAGAATGCCCCAGTGAATAGTAGTTCTGCTGAAAACAATGTCAGCCCGGGTTATGTGTTGCCATCAGTGGGTGTCATTAGTAGGTAAGTGTTCATGAGTGAAAACATTGTAGTTGCCACCAGTACTTCTTTATGTGTTGCCATCAGTGTGAATCAGTTAGTCATGTAGGATGCAGAAAATGTTGCCATCTAGAATGCACAATAGTTGCCATGTGGATTACACAAATATTGCATACCAGAATACACAAATGTTGGGAAATTTTTACATGTAGAGTGCACAGATGTTGCCATCTAGAGAGCACAAATGTTGCCATTTGGATTTCAGTATTTTTTCCATCTATCATGCACAGAAGTTTCCATGTGGAGCACAGAAGTTTCCATGTACACAAATTTTGGGAAAAATTGACATCTAGGATGCACAGATGTTGCAATCTAAAGAGCACAAATGTTGACAACTAGATTGCACAGATGTTGCCATCTAGAGAGCACAAAATGTTACCATGTAAAGACGATGCAGCTTGCGGCGAATGGTTAGGGGACAGTAAGTCAAAAAAGTACAATCAAAAAGGGGCCAAGTTGCCGTGTATGAAGTGAAATTAGAAATAGCAATGAATAGCAACGAAAAAAGTTGCCATAAAGTTTGTATGTGATTTTGGGCATGTGAAAAGGATGGTGAAAGTACTAGCCCGCAGCTTGCCGTACGTCCCATCAGGATTCCTGTCCGCAGCGAGAACCTTGATTGCGGTGTCAGACCAAGCGGACGCAGCAAACTTGTGTGATGGAGGCAGTCCACCAACCGGGTCTAGGTTAACAGTGTTGATGTCAACTTTATCGATATACATGAGCTAGAAAAAATGCAATCGTGAGGATGAAAGTGCTGGCGCAAAAAGGGGTAAGAGTAGACTGGGGGAAGACTTAGAATGGAAAAAGGTGTGACAAAGTTGAACTTGCCATTAGATGCAGTCGACAACCTTTGTTGTACGACTTGTTAGATAGTGAATTATGAAGGAAATCAACTATGAACTTGCACCAGTTCATGTTGGCAACATTGCCTATCTGGTCCTGCAAGTTAAGAAAAATAAAAAATAACGAAGCAAAAGCATAAGCTACAACATTATGTTAGAAAAAAAGTAAAAGGAATAGAAAGGTACAAAAGAAATGAATAAAGAAATATGTAAGGTGCAATCATGTACAAAAATAGTTCATACCAGGATAGGAAAACATCTAATGCTGGGGCGTAACGATGCCGTGGGGGCAAAGACATTTGAGATCAAGTACATGAGTAATTTCCTCTTGAAGTCAACACCACTTTTTTGCAACACACCGAGCATGTTGGCAAAAGCATAGTTGCACGAGAGGGAAGTCAGTCCGGGAAACATTTCAGGAAAAAGACGTGCTTGCACAATCTTATCCACCTTGTATGGGACATTTATGCCCTCATTAGGGACACCAAGGGTATTGAAACAGAGTCCTCGTCTAATGGAATCCTACCACGGCTCGGTATGACAAACTCCCTCTTATCAGGCTGGAATAACCTCGCAAACCAGCACACATGGGTTTGTTCAAATTGGTGCATCGTATGTTCATCAAAGCCTGCATCCCCATTTCCTTTGCATCTTCTTTCTGGTGGTCATCGAAATGAGCATACAATTTTGTTAGACGTTCATGTGATCCCCTGTTGCGCGGGTTCTTCTGCTGTTCAGTACAGATGCAAATTTTAGTATAAAAATGGGTGACTAGAGATGCAATGGAAAATATCTGTTTTATAGGTAAAAAAGAATGGAAAAATGGTGTGATGTTAAATAACCATGCTAGAAGACGCACGATAACAATCAACACAAAAAAAGTTGCCGCACACAATAGAAGAAACAAAAATATTACGGAAAATGTACTTCGATAAACGGTGAAACATGGTGGCACCGTCCACATACCACATGTTGTATGATAATTTCTGCGTACCTTCTTTGCATTTTCATTGGCAGCACCCGGAACTTGAACTCTAGGCATCACGAAGTCATCATCGTCGGAGTCAGGAACGTTCCGAACCATGGTGCTGCAAATGGGAGACAAGACGTGAGTGGAACCAGAGTATGCAACTTTTAATGAATACAAGGAGAGTTCATGCATAAAAAAGGTAGATTGCATAAGTTAATATAGAATCACAGTCAAACAAGTTGTCTGGTTATTAAAAAAATGTCAACAACCTACACACTTGGACTGCAGTTCGTAAGAAGTAGTTAAAATTGCCGTACGCAACGAATAGGTCGACCCTGATGTATTGCTATAAAACGTATAAATGAACTTCTGTGCACGGAAGGGAACATGCCACCCAACAGACCAACTGAATGCAAACAGAAAGTTGTGGGTTGTCCTTGTCGAAAGAGGAAAAAGACAGTGACTGTGGTAGACAAAAACTGAATTGAACATTAGAATAAGTTGCCATACAAGAAGGACAATGAACTGAATATTAAATTAACAACAAACATGAGAGAATGGTGAAATTAGCCTGGGTGCATCTGTCAACTTGGTGCACTTGGAAGTTGCCATCGAAAAATGTAAAACAGAGTAGTTGCCATCTTTTAAAAAGGTTGTGTAGTAAAGCATGCCATGTTATGTTGTGTGTGTTACTGAAGTTGCCATCGATAAAATATGATTCATGTGAGTGCAACAAATCGTGACAACTGGGAAATGAATGGTATAGATAAATGGAAAATGTTGCCATCTAGTTGTCAGATAAATCGTGTTGACAATGCGGCGTCTGCAGAATGATGCCATCCGAAATAATTGTGTCATAGAAAGGTAAAGTTGCCACAAGTGAAACAAGTCTCTGAAATGGCAACCACAATTCTTTAAAAGAAGTTAGTGTCAATAAGGATTTGTTTTCTTAAAATGTCCATCGGCAGAGTATGACATATGATGTTGTGTGGGGTATTCAAGTTGGAACATGTTGCCATGTAGCTTGAATGTAAAGTTGTCACCCATGTAAAAAGTCTATGATATTCACCAAAATACTCCCAAAATATAGTGTTAATAAGGATTAGTTTCATGCAAAAAAAAGATGTGTTAATGTAGTGTGAACTAAGAATGACAAAAATTGCCATCCACATCATCACTACCTATGTATTTCAAACAAAATCCTCGTTCTCTATAACGACAGTAATCTCTGCATCAAATTCACACATCACTGGGCATAAACAGACACTTGCAGATCTAACATATAAACGCACTCACGGAGGGGGGACATTTAGAACCGGGAGGAAATGTCGGCTGCCAAATTACCTCGCCGAAGAGAAGAAGCTTCGCAGTCGCCGGATAGGAAATCCGCAGAGGACGAACTCCGGTGAGTAAGCAAGCGCTTCTGCAGCAATCCCTACCGGAGACCCCCCCTCGCAAACAACCAGACTGGTAGTCTGGAGAACTACCAGCGGACGAAGCAGGCGGCTCGCCGACATAGTTTCGCGGCGCTCGACAACTACGACGGCCGACTGAGATCCGTCAGTTCTGAACCCCCTCGCTGACGACTCGCCGGAGACGATGAAGGGTTGTGGGTGGTTCAGAATCGACCTAGAGAGAGTGGATGGGGGCGAGGAAGGAGCGGATGAATGCGGTTCAGTTGGGAGGAAGAGGAATGGGAAGGGGGGAAATGGGAGCGTGCGGCGATGGTTTCACCATGGTGGATGTCAACTGCACGGGGGAGTGGGGACGGAGAAGTGGGGAGGATGACAGGAGAAGTGAGGAGGAGTTCGGACACAGAAGCCGTTACTTCGAACGACGGTGGTTGTCCTACGTGGCAGCAGCAGTTCTCAAGATTCGTGCAGACACAATTTACGTCTCTCAACGCGTTCGGACCAAGATGATTAAAACATGGACGTTTGGGAGTTATTGATTCCGTAACTTTATCTTCTGTGAATTACAAAGGATATTAGAAAGAGAAGGCCGAAGTCGGATTATGAGCTCAATCCAACGGTTCAGCCAATATCGATTGAGTTTGAACAAATTTTCAGGCGACTACCCATACTTCAACCGATCAACGTGTTTGAACCAGCAAACGGCAAACCAATGCCGCGTTCTCGTCCTCCTCTGACCCCGAAGAGTCTGGGCCTCCTCTACCGCTTCCTAGCCTCGCCGTCGTCGGCGCCTCCGCCTCTGCCCGTGCTCCTCCGCCTGCACGCTCTCGCTGCCACCTCGGGCCTCTGTTCCCGCCCCGACTTCGCCGCCAAGCTCGTCTCCGCCTACTCCTCCTCCGGCCGCCCCGCCCTCGCCGCCCTCGCCTTCTCCGGCCCCCCCTTCCCCGACACCTTCCTCTGGAACTCCCTCCTCCGCTCCCACCATTGCGCCTCGGACTTCGCCTCCGCGCTCTCCGCCCACCGCCGCATGTGCGCCTCTGGCGCGCGGCCCTCCCGGTTCACCGCGCCCATCGCCGCCTCCGCGGCCGCCGAGCTCGCGGCCCACCCGGTTGGCTCCTCCGTGCACGCCTACTCCGTCAAGCTCGGTCTCCTGGTAGGCGATGGTTCCCTCGCGGTCTCGTCGTCGCTGGTGTACATGTATGCCAGGTGCGGCTGCATTCAGGACGCTACGAAGCTGTTCGACGAAATGGCTGAGAGGGACGTCATCACGTGGACGGCGGTGGTCTCTGGGTGCGTTCGGAATGATGAGTGTGAGGAGGGGATGAGATACTTGGTGCAGATGGTTAGGCTAGCGGGTGATGGCGGCGTGAGGCCAAATTCACGGACAATGGAGAGTGGGTTGGAGGCTTGCGGAGTGCTAGGTGAGTTGTCTGCTGGGAGATGCTTGCACGGGTACACGGTGAAGGAAGGGATTGGAGATTGTGCGTTGGTGGTTTCCGCGCTTTTCTCAATGTACTCTAAGTGCGATAGGACTGAGGATGCATGTGTTTTATTCCCGGAGTTGCCAGAAAAAGACGTGGTTACCTGGACTAGCTTGATTGGAGCCTATTGTAGGAGAGGACTTGATAGGGAGGCCCTGGAGTTGTTCCAGGAGATGGAGGAGTCCGGTCTGCAGCCAGATGAAGTTCTTGTTAGCTGTGTACTTTCAGGGTTAGGGAACAGTGGAAATGTGTGTAGAGGGAAGGCATTTCATGCAGCTATAATTAAGAGAAACTTTGAAGATAGTTTGTTGGTTGCCAAGGCTTTGATTTCAATGTATGGGAAACTTGAGTTGGTGGATGCTGCAGGCAAGATTTTTGGATTTTTGCATCAACGAGATGCAGAATCATGGAGTTTGATGGTTGTATTATACTGCAAAGCTGGACTTGATGTCAAATGCTTGGAGTTGTGCCGAGAAATGCATTGCAGATATTATGATGGATTTTTGTGTGACATCAACAGCTTGGTTTCCACAATCTCTTCTTGTTCACGGTTAGGAAAACTGCGGTTAGGCCAATCAGCTCATTGTTTTTCGATCAAGTGCTTGCTTGATGAAATTTCAGTTGCCAATGCATTAATTGGCATGTATGGAAGATGTGGGAAATTTGACCTTGCGTACAAAATATTTGGTGTGGCCAAAGCGAGGAGGGATGTTGTCACCTGGAATGCACTCCTATCTAGCTATTCACACCTAGGACATTCAAATGATGCCTTGTCACTATATGATCAGATGCTCACTGAAGGTATCCAACCCAACTCTGCAACCTTGATTACTGTCGTTTCAGCTTGTGCAAATTTGGCTGCACTGGAACATGGAGAACTGATACATTCTCATGCGAAAGATATGGGGTTGGAATCTGATGTATCTATTAGTACATCACTTGTTGACATGTATGCTAAATGTGGGCAACTTGGAATTGCAAGAGGAGTTTTTGATTCTATGCTCGTACGGGATGTTGTTACATGGAATGTGATGATAGCAGGCTATGGGATGCATGGTGAAGTGAAACAAGCACTGCAGTTATTTAGTGAGATGGAGGGAGGAAGTATTAAGCCTAACAGTGTCACTTTTCTTGCCATACTGTCTGCTTGCTGCCATGCAGGGTATGTTGACGAGGGCAGGAAGCTGTTCATCAGAATGGGGGAATACTGCCTTGAACCCAACCTAAAGCATTACGCATGTATGGTGGATCTCCTAGGGAAATCTGGGCATCTTCAAGAAGCAGAAGATATGATTTCGTCTATGCCAATACAACCTGACGGTGGTGTATGGGGAACTTTGCTTAGTGCCTGCAAAATGCATGACAACTTTGAGATGGGGTTAAGAGTTGCAAAGAAGGCTCTTGCTTCTGACCCAGGAAATGATGGGTACTATATTTTAATGTCGAATTCATATGGCAGTGCTGAAAAATGGGACGAGATAGAGAAACTGAGAGACGCGATGAAGAATCATGGAGTGGAAAAAGGTGTGGGCTGGAGTGCGGTTGATATTTGGGGGTGAGTTAACAGTTATGGTGTAACTATAGCCGAGACTGTAGAAGGGTAAATAGCTAATTGACCGCATTAGCTCATTTACATAAACTCTGGAATCAGCTTTAGAGATATAATGACCGGCTGACCACTACCAGCGCAAATGGTTTAAGGTCTATTGCAAGAGCCAAGAAGTCCGTGAATTATGCATGCATTGTGCATTTATCTTCTTCAATAGTCTGTTTCATTAATGCTTGGCGGCAAAAGTCCTCTTATTATCCAAGATGACGTTGCTGATATTGGCAAAGGTATCTTCCTCCCTTGGATGTCGCATTATGCTCCTAATCCATTTAGTTCCATTTAAACTTATAGCCCATAATTCTCTGGGTTATTGGGAAACAATGTTGATTAGACATTTATGCATAATTAGTGTTAGCTAATTGCGTAGTGCTGTGATAATTTTTTGCTGAATTTAAAACAGATGTTGAATGGGCCAGTTTGTCTGTTTTGTGAATGCCATTCAAGTCTGCACTGCAACTTCCATTCACTTCTCCATGTATCTAGGTCCTCCTGACTGTTTTGGATATCATGCTATTTTCTAATACATGACATGATGATTCACACTTCTGCAGAAGAAAATTGTCTAGCGAATTTTATATAGGCCATTTGGATGAGCAAAAGCGTATCAAAATGTTCAAATCCACTGGAAGAAGATATCAGGTAACTCAATTGGAACCTATTCCACTTTTGGAGTTTGCTTGGAAATATGTACATTTTGGAGCTATTTTTGCGCATATGACATTACTCCCTGCCTCAAGCAGCTTGTCTTTGAGCTGAAAATCCTGGATCTTTTCTTCCTATTGTACCAAAATTTTCTGAACACCACTTGCTACCGTGCCCCAAGACTTCATTTGCCTCAGGATTATCTGAACATGATAAATCAACGTTAATGCTGGTGGCGCATCTGGTGGATCAACATGGAAGCACTTCGAAAGACTCGCATGAAAAAGATTGTGAATATGAGCCCGTGCTCAAACGCCCAGTTTATATGCTATTGTCCCCACACGGCCCATAAATAGAACAAATTGACTGGAGTTAACCTGCGTGACTGCGTCTAATGAGACAGCATTGGTTTTGTATAAGACAGAGTGTATAGTGGTCTAGCTGGATCAAAACTCTGCTCATTACTGACATCAATTGCTCATTTACATAGAGCCCGATTCAGCTTTGAGAATGATGTATGTAAGTTTATTCACATTTTATAATGGTTCGATCCTAAAGGCTATGCCCGTAAGGAAGTAAACCCTGCTTGGGGAAAATGCCCCTCATTGATTTATTGTCTCATCCATATATAATATAAGAGGTAATTCTTCATGGTTCGGCCAAGGTGGATAGCATGCTTACTGAATACTGATATGTTTGCACCATAGCATTGAGCCCATGCCGCTGGATCGTGATCAGTAGCGAGATCTTTTGCCATGATCACAAGAACTGTTATGATGCTCCAACTGTTAATGTCAAAAGCACCATACAAACGTGAAGATGTATGCCCCACAACTCACTATTCCACATTATCTGGTATAGTTACTTAGAAACTTTTTTTGAGGGTAATATTTACATTTTTTTAGTGATGAGGGTAATATTTACTTAGAAACTATTTGTTCTTCTTCCATCATCTCTTGCATGTGAGCTGCCCCATCAGCAGACTTTTTTTGGTTTCTCGGGGCCTTTTTCTCTTCTACCATTCTCCGGAGTTTTTTTTTTGTCTGTCCATTTTCTTCTTTATTCTTTTCATTTGTTTCTTTTACCTGATATTAAAATTCATCTATATTTTAAAATTCTTGTTTATTTCTAATTTTGTGAATATTTTTTAAAAATTATAAACATTTAATAAATTACTGAACATTTTTTAAATTTCATGAACTTTTAAAAATCATGCACTTTTTTTGATTGATGGACAATTTTTATATCAAAAAACATTTTTAAAACCTTTTATTTATCTTCAATAAATATGTTTAATCCGTTGAAGAGCAAAAAAAAAGAGGAGAAAATCAGGAGTAGACAGCAGCTGCTCGGTCCAGCCGAGAGCGAGAAATGACCTCAGATAACTTTCAAAATGGAGGAGTCGACTCGATTTTTGGGCTTGGGACGCGTCTGGGCGACATAACAAATCTGACCCATCGGCGCATACGGCCCAACCCACATGTGACAGCCTGGCTTCGGGAATCGGGATACCCCTGGCTTCTCCGACGGTCCGACCGACAGCGAGAACCTCCCGGTCCCCATTCCTCTCCCATTCCCGGAAACCGATCCTCCTCCTCTCGCTGTTTGTCTATGGGCGAATCTCTCCGGCGACGGCGACCTTTCTTCCCCTGCGCGTCCCTCCTCCTCCGACGTTGCCACCCCGTCGTCCATCGCTAGCAGATCGACGACCGCCCCTTCGTCGTTTGGAGTCTCTGCAGATCTACGCCGGGGCCCGACTTGCCGACGGTTCTCCCTAGCCACGGTGGGTTCCTTTACTTCCCTTCCTCTGCATCCCCTAATTTTCTGTTCACAGCATCACCCCCGAATTCGGACAACCGCTGACCCCGTGGCTAGGCAAAACTCAAGTAAAAGTTACCTCACTGATTATTGGTTTCATTTTTCATGTTTTGGGCTTATCTATCAGTTTAAGCATAAACTTGTACATCTAGAATTATTGTGGTCATGTCTTATATACTAGTTAAAGTATTTTCCATTGGCTTTCACTCAAGAAAGATTGGAGTGGTTGACGATAAATGAACGCGTTGGATGGTCAACATGTACATGATGCATTATCAATAAAGTGTTGGGGCGTCTTAGTTTGGTTTGTGCTTTTGAGGAACTACGCTCTTATGCCAGACTGCAGACCAAAACTGAACATGAGATATATTTTAAATTTTGTTCTTTGCCTAAAATGGGAACATTTTGTTTTGTGAGGGTGTGCTTTCCTGAACTCCAGAGGTTTGGTGTTCCTTGATAAGTACTCCCTCCGTCCCAAAATAAGTGACTCAAAAGTGACACAAATTTGCACTAAGTTAGTGCAAATTTGTGTCACTTTTGAGTCACTTATTTTGGGACGGAGGGAGTATAATATTGATCAACAACACAAGTAGGACCATGTTTTGCTGTGAAGTCAAACATCTACCCTTCAAAGCACCATAGTGAATGCTTAATCTGGTATTGTGTCAAATCAGATTGATCATAGCAACTATTTGTGGTAATTTGTTGGATCATTTGGTTGTGACTCGGGATGAAATATATTTTCCATTACTGCTGGTATTATTTGAAAGCTTACATGTTAATCAAATTGATCATTTATTTCTTCTATCTGTCTTGTGTGGTTTACCCCCCAACTCCAACGGACATCACATTTCCAAATTATTATTGATCTGGAACATGGAAGCTATTTATATGGACTATGTTCTAGCAATAGCCATTAGTCCATGTTCTGCTTAGTCTAGGTATACTCTTCTACGATTACCATTCTTGCAGATTCAGATTATAGCGAATTAAAAGATAGCAGTAGTCGTACTACTTTAATTTTTTACTGGGCATGAATTGACCAGTATTTGTTTGTAGCTGAAGCCTGTCTACATCCTAGAGGGTTCCATTTCCTTCACACTTCGCTGATTGAGAATGGAGAATGGATTTCCTGGTGAAGTTCTCAAGGCTGTTTTCCCTCTACTGGATGGTAAAGACTTAGTCTTTTGCATGCTTGTATGCCGCCAATGGTGCGAAATTGCAAAGGACGATTACTTCTGGAAATGCATCTGCTCACGGAAATGGCCTTCCATCTGCAAGCAGCCTCCTTCTGACACAAACTTCCAAAAGCTCTATTTAACATTCTCCAAGCCACGCAAGACAGTGCACCTTCCTGTACCTAAGCTCACTTTTGAGGATCTGGTGTTTTACATTGACATGTGGCTTGAGGGATCACTGGTCTTCTCTCAAGCAGTTTCAGGCTGCATTCTTAGAGCAGGTCTACAGAACACACCCAGCGGCATACCAGATGTACTTGTTGCACACCTGAATGCCGCAGACTGCATTTTGATGATGGAAGTCAAACCCAAGCTGACAGTCCCTATGGGGCCAGCCATCACCGTGTCTGTTCTTGCTCACCGCAAGGACACCAACAAGATGACTTGCATAATTAATACGTCAAGTTTTGATTACATTGACAGCAATGCAGCACGGGCGTTGGCATATGAATATCTCAGGTTTTCACCCAGACACCCTTTCGTATCAGACATCCGGGCATGGATGTCCTTGCTTTTCCTGTATAAAGGAACAAATAATATAGAGGTATTTGGTATTGAATTAGATTTTTGTGATGCGGCAAGGTCGGAGCCTGAGATCTTGTGGCTCTTAGACATGCTTGATTGGAAATAGAAGCTACTCTTCAGTTGTGATTTGAGCCTTTGAGGCATGTAAAGAATGTTCATGATATGTTGATCATCTCATCTTGTAGTACTGAAATATATGCTTTAAGATGTTGGAATAAAATGGCGATGTGCGCCTATTGGTTTTTAATATACCGTTCATGATTTGGTATTGACTGATTTAGCCAGCACGGCGCTGAAGACTGCCTTTTGGCCCCATAGTAGATTTGGCTTCTATGGATAATTGCTTGTAATAAATCAGCGACAATTGATATGGATCAAAGAGAGTATAGCCTATTAGCCGGCTATTGCGTGACCATCATTTGTTCATTGGTGCATTCACATATTAGTGAGTTTTTCTACCTGGTATTTCATTGTTTTTTTTAACTTTTGCTAGGACTTTTTAGAAATTTGGTGGAGAGAGGAGGAACGTTAGGAGTCTTGTTCCCTTACTAGGGAGCTTATAGAAACGTGCACTCTTCAAAACACATATGAAGTTGGAGTCTGCCGAGACGATGTGCAAAATCATAGTCACAATGTCTCAGCCTTCAAAATGTTTTTTTCTCTTCTTTTCATTCACATATTTGGATTAAACGTTTCATATCATTTCAAAAAGATCATGCACACATTTTCCAAACAAATTGCATGAATAAAAGATAAAACATCATGTACATTCAACCGACATGTATAAATCACATGTCGCAGACGACTCCTCCATTCTTTGCATCACCCTTCCTTTGGTATGCTCAGGGCTCCATGCCATCCTATGACGCATGATCGTCGCTTGCGTGAACTTCCTGTTAGAGATATGCTTTAGAGGCAATCATGTGATGACTTCATTTTCTTTTGTATTCATGAATATTTTATATGTCCTTGAACATCATCAGTGATATATATCAATAAGTATGTGATTTATTTGTGAGACTATATATTGTATGATGATTGTTCTAATAGTCCCTAGTTGTTAAGGTTATGTGGACACATATCCCTTACTAGTATACGATTCAGAATGACTATGTTTCACAAGTCATGTGCATAGAGATGTTAAACTGATAGTATGGACTCGGGGATTCAACTCGAGGGTCGGATAGACCCACTTTGAGACGCAACGAGATATTGTCATTTGTTAGTCTCAAGTACAATGTATATGCAAACGCTACTCCATATGTTCTAGGGATGAGGATCGAATTACTTAGGGTCTATCAAATGCTACTCCGTAACGGGGTAGTTATAAAGGTAGCTCTCGGGTGAGTCGTGAGACATGCCGCGAGACATGGTTGACCAAGATGGATTTGCTCCTTCGCAAGGAGAGATATTCTTTGGGCGCTCTCGAGCGATCAGATTCAGAAAGCATGGCCATGCGACATGGGTTAAGTGTTAACCCTGTTCGGGAATCTGCATCACGTTTCGAGAAGAGATGTCGAGCTACCACAAGGGTGACAAGTACTCACCTTGAGCTCGACAACATATATCATGAGGCAAAAGGAATGTTATATATGACACATTGTCGAGATTCGTCTAACGACTTTGCGCACACATGGGAGTTGGCATGTTTTGCTAGGAGCCGCTACCGACTATCGACTCGGGTCGTGTCCATGTATATGTGAACCTATAGGGTCGCACACTTAAGGGATAGCGGCCCATTCGGATTGGATCCGAATGGAAAATGGGACGAGACTCCTCGTGGGCCTCAAGTGTTGAGTCCACCTCGAAGGTCTATATAAAGGGGAGTGCGCACACCTTTCAAGGTTGATCCTTTTTCTCCCCTCGACAACCACTGCCACTCCCCACGCCATCATGTTGTGCGATCGGACCTAGTAGTCTGCCACCCGATGCTGCCCCTGTACGTGTGGGTACCTTGGGGGCATCGCATCTTCGGTGCTTGGACGAACCGTTCGAGGGATCCGCGAGGAGCTATTCGTGGGATATCACTACTCGTGGGAGATCGGCTACAAGAGGAGTAGAGTACTCGGCTGATCGACTACACGCATCACCAACTCTACTTCCGCTACAGTGACTGCACGTCTAGTGGTAAAGTCAATACCGTGATCTATTTCCAGCAACATGTTCTTGGATGCGCGGTAGAAATTTTATTTGGTGCTAGCGTAGCGTACCGCATGTTCCAACACTTCCAAAATGACATTGAGATTGGTCCATGGTATTGGAATCCAACATCATCAGCAGTTCCTCCTCGGCTATCTTGTCTTGCATCAAACAATCCTCGTCAAGTTTAAGACTATGCGCGATCCAAATCCGGAGAGACCTCCCATGTTTTGGAGGAGTCCTGTCATTCCTCAGTTTCCACTTCTCGTTGTCTACCGACACATCCTCTATTCTTAAATAGCTACAATCCACTACCTAATTTTTCTCTCCATGCAACAATGCCACATCACCAAGCCATGCATGGAGTCATAAGTTACTTTTTCCATCATGCAATTCATACCACCTCATGCATGCCTTTTTTCCAGGGAATTAAGTCATGTAAGACATTTCTATATATTTTTTCATTAATTTTAGTCTTATATCACTTAATCATACATTGTTTTAACAAGGTTCCCGCAGCAACGCATGGGGCATCATCTAGTTCCAACAATGTTGGAGGCCAAATGCATCTCCATTTGATTTTGACATTTGTTGGTGCCTTCCTTGGGTTATCCCACCTACAACATAGAAATGGACAATGATGTAAATGGTCAGAATGATGCAAATGTGGTGATCAAAATAACAACAAAAGTGCTCAAATAATGTCAATGGTGACACCTCTAGGAGGAGTGTGCCTCACTTGGTCCAAACAAATCACTCAAGAGTTGCACATATCTTGAATCGTACCTCGTCGGTTTGTGAGATATTTTAGGTTACAGTTCGATTTAGGCTCAAGGTGTTGGTGGAAATGCTCCCCAATGTGGCTCATCGTTTGTAGTAGTTTGATCTTTTATGAAAATCGCATCAAGAGTGATGTCTTACTATGCCCCCACAAGAGCATCGTCATCTTCTATGGTGTAGTTTGTGGTCCAAATTGCTTTCTTCCTGGTTGGAATTGATCTGATTCGACATATTTTCCTTCTACATCTGATTGATTAAAGTTCCCCACTGGTGCACCATCAAGATCGAAATCATTGGTCACAATGGAATCACCCATCATACTATTTAGAAACGAATCGTTGTTGACCATCAATCCTCTCAAATGCACAAAATCATCGCTAAACAAAAAGATTGCACAAATGCCATCATTTTTCCGCCATCACATTGCACTCAGTCAAACCAATCAAAAGAGAAGGGAGGGAGGACTTTTTTTTACCTCGTCGGTAAACTTCGAGTGCATATGACTAGGTAGGCGTCAAGGTTTGTTGCATTATCAAGACAAAGATGGAGGGAGGAGGGGGACGCAGGATGGCGCCGGCACAATTGCCTTCTTCCGCCGGTTCTTCATTGCGTCACCTGTGAGGGGATCGACGATGCTGGTGGCAGGATTGGATCTGTCACCTCCATGCCTAATTGTTGATAACGGGGTGGACAAACGTGTGGGCCTATGCCCGCGCGGGTTGCCGTCAGGGCTGACAAAGGAGCAAGAGGCGTGACAGGTTAGGCAGTCATTGGGATCGAAATCCAAAACGGGGTATGAGGCACAAGGAGAGGGAGAGGGGTGTCGATGCATTGTCGGTTGAGACTACGGATGAATGGTGAGGGAAGGAGGCGACAGTGCGAGCAGGAAGAGGACTGGAAGGAGAAATGTCACTCAGATCAAATCGTATACAGGATGGAGTGCGCTCCAGAGATCCTCCAAATTCTCTAAGTATGGAGCCTCACGCGCCTTAAAAATTATGCCTATGGATCATAGGATAACAACTACGGTAGAATTTTTTGTGGAGATCACTAATGAGCGGGCGTCGAATTTTTTTGGCAATCCCAGCGAACGCCTTTAGGACCGTTAGATCTCGATAGAAAGCATGGCAATTACTTTGTGCAGCGTGGCATTTTCTCTATCTTCTTTTTGTACTACATGGCAAATTTCGCCCTCGAGCTTGACAAATCCCTTAAAACAACATTATTGTAGTTTTATATGTTTTTGCATGATAATATTAGACGTTCGTTGGAAAATCATAAAAGTCTAACATCAGTTTTTAAACACTTGCATCTTTTTCTATTAAAATCAACATACAAATGGTTATTATGGCGATAGGCCGCAACACTCTTAATAATTTTTAGAGACGCCACATGAACTTGTGTGTGGCATTGATGTACTTCTTATGTTTCTTGGTCTAAGGGTATCTCCAACGCTGGTCCTCAAAATGGCCATGGTATATGTTTGTGGACTGGTTCAGACTGGCCCGCAGACAGTGACGAGGAAGAAGGCCATCCGTCCCTATTGGTATACATTTTATGGATTTCTATTTTTGTGCCACTCGTTACTTAGTTGTGCTAAGTTTGTCCCAAGCAATAAAACTTTGCTCACTTTTGCCCTCCCGTCTTCACCACCCACTGACAAAAGCCCGAACGTTGCACTGCTTTCCGTCAAAACCTTTGACTGTTACCTTCTGATTAGTTTTTTTGTCTCCTCCTGACTATTGGGGCCACCTGATATCCTGACTGGCGGGGCAGAGGCAACTTACTACAGGTGGGGCCTAGGCAGGTGGACGACTCTCTCTCTTTCTTACCACATTTCGAATAGCCCTGGCCCAAGTCATTCCCCGCCGCCGCCGTCACCGCACCGCACGTACCCCCCTCCCCCACCAAAACCCCTGCCCACCCAACCCACCACCATCGCCCAATCAACAGGAACCCTTGCCCATGATGCATTGACCCACCGCGTTCCATGCCCTAGGCTTGTACTGGTTTGTGGGTATCTAGAGGGTGGAGATGCAACAATAGATTGAGTTGTGTAGGCTTGGGCAATGTCGAGAGACACCGACCTACGTCCCATCGAGCGTGGGGAGGATTGGGTCGAACCAGGAGCGACAAAGAGCTCATGGATTTCGGCTGGGTAAGCCTCGCACCCCTTGAAATGTGTGATCTAACTCGTTAATATGCCTACTATTTGACCAACGGGCGCATGAATTATTGCCTGTTTGATTGAATTATTTCCTGCATAATGATAAACCATAAGTGTAGGGGATCGCGACAGTCTTCGCCTGTTTGATTGAATTATTTCCTGCATAATGATAAACCATAAGTGTAGGGGATCGCGACAGTCTTCATGGGTAGTATTTCACCCTAATTTATTGATTCAAAACAAGAGGAGCCAAAGAATATTTATTGGTCTTAATAGTTGAGTTGACAATTCAACCGCACCTAGGATATCTCTCTGCATCAAAGGTTTAGTATCACGACAAATAGTAGTAGCAAAAGTAACAGTAGTAGTGATAGTAGCAGTTTTGTAGCAGGTGTTATAGTAGCAATAGCAATAGTAACTTAGCAAGATTCAGTATATGTAACACATAGGTGATTGTCGTCATTTTCTCACGACAAATGCCATGGGTAGGCTTATCGAAGGTGGTTGGGGCCGGAGGACACCGACGGACTCCGGGTGTGGGATTAGGCACAAGTGGCGGTGACACGCGATATACCCAGGTTCAGGGCCCTCCATGGGAGGTAACACCCCTAGTCTTGCTTGGTCTAGTTGATGGATGGGTGTGTTTACAAGGTTGCTCCTGGAGCTGTGTCTAGAGGAGGAAGAGGGAGCAGCCGGCTCACCTTCCTATGCTACGAAGTGTGAGTGTGAGGGAAGTGTCCCGTGTGTGTGTGTGTGTGTGTGTGTGACTCGTCGTCCCCGTTGCATGAGAGGTTCGGTGGGTTTTATAGGACAACCCCTCGGCTTACAATACTCCGAAGGTATGGAATGGGGGGCCCGGCTGGCGCCACTCCGGCTGACCAGGGGGTCCCGCCACTTGAGCCATCTCATCGCCCGTAGGGTCCACCGGCTGCGCGGCCCCGTCGCCCGTTGGGGCCCGCCAACCGGCTCCGTGATTGGCCCCCGCCCACCCGCTACAACACGGCTTGCCTGGGTGGTGTCGTCTAGCGCCAGCCGTCCGAAGTCTCCGGTACGGTCGGCTACACTATAGCCATGCCGGAGCAGGTAATCGAGTGGGCAGGGGCGTGACGGCACTATTGCCCCGCCCGGTTGCGGTCACCAAGGTCAGCGGCCGAACGGCCGAACTATAGCCACAAGCGCCCGTGCGTCAGCGGCCACTGTGGCTACATTGGTGCCCGTCGTGGGCGTCCCGTCGTGTCGCTGTACCCGCGTGTAGAGGGACGAGAAGGCTGTTTGTCCGCCCAGGGGGTAAACGGAGGAGGCGGCTCGAAGGCAGCCGGTCGCGTCCAGCCGGCTGGGGGCCGGGCCGTCACCTTGACCAGCCGTCCCCGAGCCAGCCGACAACGCACCTGCCGGCTGCGCGCGAGCCGGCCGGGAAGCAGCCGGCCACACTTTTTCTTGAAGCGGGGGAGAGAACCCCGTTGATTTGTCCTACCTAGGGTAATAACCCTGTCGGTAGTCCCCAAAGTCGGCAGGGGCCCGCATCCGGTAGACGAAGGGGAGCCGGCGGCTTCCCCCTAGCGGTATCCACCTCCTATGCGAAGCCGAAAGGCCAGCCGGGTCGGCAGCCTAACCCGATGCCTCGGGTCCCGATGCGACGCCCCGGGACCCGGGCCAGCCCGCCATGCGCCACTTGGCGAGTAATGATGTCGTGGGTCCCGTGCATGCGCGCAGACGGGACGTCGCCCTAGACCTAGCCCGCTAGGCCTCGGGTGTAGCCCAGTAGGCCTCGGGGTGCAGGCAGGGATCTTCTGCGCCCCAAAGCGGCGGTTACGGTCCAGGATGGCCACGCGCGTGCGGAGATTCCGGGGGAGTGGGCACAGTTAATCCCCACGTCCCCCGGTCGTGGCCTCCCCATTTAAAAGGGGAGGGAGGGCAGAGGGCGGAAGCATCCTCACCCCATCTGCCCTCTCATTTCCCATTCTCTCATCTTCTCCGCTCCCTCGTGCCCCGCAACACTCCTTACACGCGACCACGCTCGCACGCAGCCCCGCCGTCGCGATGGACGAAGGTCGCTCAGGAAGCTGGGCCAGATCCGTGGTCATGGAGGACACCATCGCAGAGCTCCGCCGCGCGTGCATGCTGCCGCCAGTGGAGCACGTGACCACCTGCGCACCGGGCGACGAGTTGGTGCCGGAGCCGTAGGAAGGAGAATTCGTCCTCTTCGCCTGCCATTTCTTCCGCAGCTTTGGGCTCCCAATGAGCCATTTCTTCCGTCTGATGATGGATACCTTTGACCTCCAACCGCATCACCTCGGCCCCAATGCCATCCTCTACATTGCGGGCTTTGTGACGCTATGCGAGGGGTACTTGGGGATGCTCCCCTTCATCGACTTCTTCAAGGCGCTGTTCTACCTCAAGGTGCTGAACCGCCCATGGGGGCGCAGTGGTGTGCTGTTGCGGCTCGCACATCCCGCACTTCAGCCTTATTGACTCCGTCAAGGGATGGCATCAAACCTTCTTTTACGTGAAGAAGGTCGACCTGCAGCGGGATTACATCCGGCTGCCGACGTACATCAACGCACAGTCCTCCGGGGTGAACTGGATGGGAGCCGCCTCGCACGGGACCGCTCGCGCAGAGCTCGGCCGAATCATGGAGCTGAGGAGCAGGGAGGGGCTGGTTATCTCCAATCTGGTGGCGGCCTTCATCACACGCCAGATGCTGCCTCTCCAGATGAGGCCGCATCGGACCTGCGACATGTCCGGCCGCTGGGACCCCTGCCGGCTGACGACCGTCGACCTGATGCCGACTCAGGTGACGAGGCGGGTGAATGCCATCACGACGTTCAAGCTGGCGCCGGCGACATCGACCATCAGCAAGGAGCCGTATGACCGCCTCAACCGAGCTCCCCTAGTACGTTCCGTCGAGGTGGCCCTTTTTGTTCGAATCCCCCCAGCCGGCACCCGACCTTACTTCTCCGTGCTAGCCGCAGTTGCTCGTGCGACAGAACAAGCCGGATCGCCCGCACCCCCAGATCTTCGAGGCGGAGCGGGACCACTCCGACTCTAAGGACTACGAGCAGGGAGGCCCGCCCGAAGAGGGGGTCGACTCCTCAGGGGAGGTCGAGGAGGCGGCCGCCCCGGGAGCCGGCGGGCCAAGCGGAGCTGGAGGGTTCGGCGCAGTCGGAGAGCCCAACGGAGCCGATGAGTATTCTACCGGTCCCACGATCAGGGACTGGACCGATGACGATGATGACGATGATGTGATGATCTTGAATGCGCCTCCCCCTTAGTTCAGCAGGGCCGGTGCGGGAGAGCGAGGAGCGGCCGGCTCATGCCCCGACGGCTGGAGCCACCAGCCGGGGGAAGAGGCCGGCTCAGGAGGAGCCGGCAGCCCCCCCGCTTGCCCGTAAGCGGGTGAAAGTGGCTGCATAGAAGCCATCGGCGCGTGCCAGGCAGGTTCTGCCCGTCATCACTGGGTAAGTGTCCTTGTTCTTGCGTGGGTTCCTTTCCTAGTAGTGGGTTGGCGGGTGTTTGACCCTTCTGCGCTTCAGGGATCCCATCAAACTCCATGACATGGAGTCGACGGTCGACCCGTCGGAGGCCGCCAGCCGATTGGCCCACGAGAACGTGACCACACATCGCAAGGAGAAGAGGAGGCTCGCGGAGCTGCGAGCCTCGAAGTCCGGAGATCAAGACGGGGCCTTGCGCTCCGGGACCTCGAGCGGCGGGAGGCGGAGGAGGTCCGTGGACCCCGCGCGGGCGTCCGACTTGGCGGCAGAATCGACTCGCTTGTCGAGGCCCCCGTCGAGCGAGCCGCAAGGGTCAGCCACGGAGCCGGCCACGCCCCGCCTGCGGAGGAGGCGACCCGATCAGGGGTGGCGGCTGCGGAGCCGGCCCTCGAGGAGACCCGACCGATGGTGCCGGACATGACGCCGCCTGCGGCCGAGCCAGCCCGGTCGACGTGCTGGAGGTTCCGGTGGCCCAAGAGGTGGCGCCTGAGCGCCGGCCATGGAGACAGAGGCACCATCCGTCGTGGTCATCGCGGTGGCCCGATAGGAGGAGGAGGAGGCAACACCAGCGCCGAGCGAGGGGCAACTGGGTACCGATTCCCGTGCCCTCGCCATCATCAACCCTCCTCCGGTGGCCGGCACCGTGGCAAATGTCGGGACGGGCGACGATGATAGCCGGACCCGAAGGTCCGTGGTTGACGTGATTCGGGACTAGGAGGCGCTGGCGCACGTCCCTACCCTTCTGGCTCCCCCGGCAGGCGGCCCGATCCCCGCGTTCGGGGGTTTGGGTAGTGTCCTGGAGCGGTGTCGCAGGAGCTGGCCTGGTTCGCGGAGGTGGCCGACACCACCCTACGGCGTGCGGAGGTAAGTGTCATTATCCTTGTTGAAATTTTCAGTGGGGGCGCGCAAGGGCACCCACTGGGTGTAGCCTCCGAGATGCGGATCGGCTGACCGACTGCGGGGTAGCCGGGCCGGATCTCCTTGTGTGTCTTCTGATTTTGACTTCCTCTAGTAAGCGGGGAACGCCCGATGGTAGGAGCTGTTTGATGAGGCGGTTTCCATCCACAACTGCGGCAAGCACGACTTCTACCGGTTGGAGGAGGAGCTGGCGCGCGTGCGAGGTACATTTGGTCTTGTGGGGGGGGGGGGACGTAGCCCCTGGGAGCCGGGCCGGCTGCTTGGCAGCCGGGACGGGTCTGGAATGCCCGGTTGACACAAGTTTTGCTTGGCAGGGGAGCTGACCAACCTCCGGGAGGAGAAGACCGGGGCGGTCTCCGAGCGGGATCGGCTGGCGCAAAGCATCCAGGTGGTAACCCAGGAGAGGGACCGGCTAGGCGCCCTGCTGGTGGATGGGCAGGCGGCACAAGATCGCTTGAAGGCCGACGTGGTGCGGGAGGTGACGGCCAAGGAGAAAGCCATCAAGGAGGTGGCTGACGCCGCCCAACAGACGCCACCCTCCAAAATGAGGTGACCCGCCTCAAGAGGATGCTCGAGGAGCGCAAGGTTTCCCTCACCGAGGCGAAGGCAGCGCTGGTGGCGGAGCGGGACTCATCGCTCTGCTTCACCATTGAGCTGGACGACTCCATCGAGCATAAGTACCAAATTTTCTTTTTCAGCCGGCTGCTTTCTTCTTGCTCTTGAGTTGCCCTCTTCTCATTCTTCCTCTTCTTCTCTAGGGCGCTTCCCAGAAACCCAGCGGCGTGCTGAGCGTGCCGTCGAGGAGCACCGGGAGTATCTCCGGGCGTGCGGACGCACCATCGAGGGGATGCCGCTTGAGATATGGCGGGGCTTGGGCTGGCCATAGAGAACTGGCTGATCCACCTCGAGCGGAGCATGGAGTGGCTAAAGACGACCGGCAAGGAGGTCATCGCCGCCTTGTGGCCGGGCAGTGGAGCTCCGCAGAGCCGTGTGACTTTGTGGCTGGGGAACGCCGTGGCCCGACTCAAGGTTTGGAAGGCGTCGGCGGCATGAGCTAGGGCGTAGATGGCGCTCCGGTTCGTCACTTCATGGTACCGCGACGTTGACTTGGACTGGCTGGCCACTATGCGGGACGAGCCGACCAAGGAGTGAGCGGCCCGCGAGCTCGTCCTCGTCCGCCGGGCCAACGAGCTCACATCGTACGTCGACCCGGACGAGCTCCTGTCGGCCCTTGGCGAGGACGGCGAGCCAGTAGCCGAGGACTCCTTAGGCTACCCCCAAGGTCCGGAGGACGAGGAGGTCGCCGATGAGAGCATCGACTCCAGCACTAAGACGGCTGGGACCGCGAAGGCTGCCCCGAAGGCCAAGGAAGCCGACCCGAAGGCCGCAACTACCTCCGGGCCGAGATTCGAGCCGACTAGCGACGCGCCGGCTGGTGACGCGTCGGTGGCCTGAGCCCCCGAGCGTCTTTGCTTTTCTTTTGTTTTTTTCTACGTGTTAAACTCAAGTCCACCCACTGGGGGTGTATTCTAATGAATCGTCATGGCCACGGGCCTTTGCTAGTTTTTAAATTATGAAGTTTCTGTTTGTTGCCAAGTTAGTTTTTATGCGTGATGGCTTGCCCTTCCCTTTGTTTGCCCCTTAGGTTCCGTTAGCTCAAGTCCTTTCCCCCTTGGGTTCGACCCCGCCATCCCGACAGTCGGGAGCCGGTCTGTAGCTGGGACGGGGCATCCGCCTCGAGGGAGCCAACTCTAAGTTTAGGAATCGCGAGGACTTTTTCGGTAAGGCAAGTGACAGAGGCAGGAACATGAACCGGCTAGACTTAGCCGGCGGCCCCTAAGTGATCAATTTTTTGTGTGAACAAAGCTTTGCCCCCAGACCCTATGAGCTGGACAGCTGAGAGCCGGTTGGTAGCTGGGAGGGGTGGGAGGACTTACTTAGCTCACACTACTTGATCTACCTCGAGGGAGGATGTTAAGACTAGCCGGCGAGCCCCCGGGGCCAGGGGCCGGATCCGGAGGCCAAGGATTGAATTTGACAAGCTTTGAAGTGGAAAGGGGCATGTCCCAAGAGCTGGCTTGGGGCGCCCATTGCATTCATAAGCCCCAAAGGAGAAGGGTACATACATACATTGGTTTTCTCAGCAGTAAAATGGACGGAGGAGTGCCGCGTTCCATGGGTGCTCAGTCTCCTCGCTGAAGGCGTCTCTCTTGCGCTTCCGCGGCTTCTGGGCGTCTATTAGGTAGTACGCATTGTTGTGAAGCACCTTGCTGACGATGAACGTGCCCTCCCATGGGGAGGACAACTTCTGCTGACTAGCTATTGCTGGATCTGCCTGAGCACCAGGTCTCCTTCGCGAAAGGAGAGCAGCCGGATCCACTTGCTGTGGTAGTGCCATAGCTTCTGCTGATAGATGGCCGTTCGGCTCAGGGCCAGTTCGCGGGCTTCTTCGAGTAGGTCGACACCATCCTCTCTTGCCTCCTTTGCGTCCTTCTCCGTGTATAGGGAGACCCGAGGCGAGTCGAACTCGATATCGGTGGGGATGATTGCCTCAGACCCGTACACAAGGGAGAAGGGCGTGTAGCCGGTTGATCAGTTGGGAGTGGTCCTGAGGCTCCAAAGGGTAGCCGGCAGCTCGTTGACCCAGCAGCCGGCTGACCTCACCAGCGGTATTATGAGCCGGGGTCGATGCCGAACAAGATTAGGTCGTTCGCCCTCTTGACCTGGACGTTTGACTGTGGGTGAGCGACGAAGGCCAGGTCGAGCCAGAAACGCGTGAGCGCGCCCTTGGCGAAGTTTGTGCCGTTGTCCGTGATGATGCTGTGTGGGATGCCATAGCAAACCGTGATGTCGTCGATGAACAGGACGACCGTGGGGCCATCCAGCTTCTTGATTGGCCGGGCCTCGATCCACTTGGTGAATTTGTCGATAGACACCATCAGATGTGTCATGCCGCCTCGTGCGGTTTTGAAGGGTCCCACCATGTCCAGCCCCCAGACGGCGAAGGGCCATGAGAGGGGGATGGTCTGGAGGGCCAACGTCGGTAGGTGGAGCAGCCCTCGCACTCGTCGACCACCTTCTTGGCTGCCTCCAACGCGGTCGACCAGTAGAAACCGTGGTTGAAGGCCTTGGCCAGCAGGGTCTTGGAGGCAGCGTGGTGCCCGGACTCGCCTTGGTGAATGTCGAGGAGGATCTCCCCGCGCAGAAGGAACGCCAGGATGGGATGGGCCCATGAGGGAGCCGAGACGGGGGCCGGCTCGGGAGCCCTCAGGCCTGGGTGATCAGTCCTCGGGACCGGCTCGCTAGCCCTCGGGTTGGGGGCGGCAGGAGGGGCGTCGACCGCCATCATGACGGTCACGGCGTCGGTGCCGCCTGCCTTGGACGCAACCGGCTGGGCCGGCCCGGCCGGCGTCGGCAGGGCATCTGGGGTAGGAGGAGCCGGTGGCGAAGATGCCTAAGGGGCAGTCGGAGCCGCCAATGGACCGACAACATCGGCCGGTACGAAGATGGACTCCGACTCGGGGGAAGGCTTGATTGATGGTTTGATCAACCGCTCAAGGGAGACGCCGGTTGGGATGGCCTGCTGGGTGGAGCCGATCTTTGCCAGTGTGTCTGCCGCCTCGTTGTCCGCCTGCGGGATGTGGTGGAACTCACAACCCTCGAAGGAGCCGGTGAGTTGCTGCACGAGGAATCGGTAGCTGGCCATGTTGGCGTCCCTGGCATCCCACTCGCCAGAGACCTGCTACACCAGGAGGTCGGAGTCACCGAATCATAGGATGCGCCTGATGTCGATCTCCTTAGTGAGCCGGAGGCCGTGGATGATGACCTCGTATTCGGCCACGTTGTTGGAGGCGGCGAAGTGGATCTGGAGGGCATACTTGAGTTGGTCGCCTTTTGGGGAGGAGAGGACTATGCTGGCACCCAGGCCGGTCCTCATTTTTGAGCCGTCGAAATGCATGCGCCAATGCTTGGAATCTGGAGGAGGCGGCATGAACTCGGTCTCTGCCCAGTCGATGAGGAAGTCAGCCAACGTCTGCGACTTGATGGCGCTACATGGCTCGTACCAGATCTCGTGGTCGGCGAGGGCGATGACCCATTTGGCGATCCGGCCGGTGGAGTCCCGGCCTCGCATGATCTCGCCGAGCGGGGCCGTGCTCACCATGGTGATGGTGTGCTCCTAGAAGTACTGCTTGACCTTGTTGGCGGCGAAGTATATGCGATAGCACATCTTCTGGTAGTGGGGGTAGTTTTGCTTGAAGGCGGAGAGGACCTCGCTGAGGTGGTAGACGGGACGCTGGACCGGCAGGGACTTGCCCTCCTCTAGCCGCTCGACCACCAAGACGACGCTGATGACGCGAGTAGTCGCCGCGATGTAGGCGAGCAAAGTCTCCTTCTTTGCTGGCGCGGCCAGAATGGGCATGCGGGTGAGAGCCCGCTTGAGGCCGCGAAAGGCCTCGTCCGCCTCGTCGGGCCAGTCGAACATGCCCGACCTCTTCGTGTGGCCCGGCTCGATCAGAGCCGTCTTGCGAAGGAGCCCGTAGAGGTGTAAGGCCTTCTCCCCCAGTCGGCTGATGAACCGGCTGAGCGAGGCAAGGCAGCCGGTGAACTTCTAGACGTTGCGGAGCTGGGTCAGCTTGGGCATGCGCTCGATCGCATAGATCTTCTCCGGGTTAGCTTCGATGCCGTGGGCGGACACGAAGAAACCCAGGGGCTGGCCGGCTGGGACGCCGAAGACACACTTCTCTGGGTTAAGCTTGATCTTGTATTCGTGCAGGTTCACGAAGGTCTCCCGAAGATCGTCGAGGAGGCTGAAATGCTTCTTGGTCTTGACGATGATGTCGTCAACGTAGACGTGGACGTTCCTACCTATCTGAGGCAGGAGGTACTTCTACATGCACCATTGGAAGGTGGTGCCGGCGTTCTTCATGCCGAAGGACATGGTAATATAGCAGTAGGCCCCGAAAGGCGTGATGAAGGAGGTCTTGAGCCGGTCCTTCGGATCCAGCTTGATCTAGTGGTAGCCGGAGTAGACGTCCAGGAAGGACAGCAAGTCGCAGCCGGCCATGGAGTCGATGACTTGATCGATCCGCGGCAGAGCGAATGGGTCCTTGGGCATGCCTTGTTTTGGCTGGTGTAGCCGATGCACATGCGCCAGGTCTTGTTCTTCTTCAGCACTAGGACTGGGTTGGCCAGCCAATCCGGGTGAAAAACTTCCATGATGAAGCCAGTTGCAAGCAGCCGGGCGATCTCTTCTCGTATAGTACACCGCTTCTCCTCAAAGAAACGGCGTAGGAGTTGCTTGACCGGTTTAATGTCCGGCCGGACATGTAGTTTGTGCTCGACGAACTTCCTCGGAACACCCGACATGTCCTTGGGGGACCACGCAAAGATGTCCCGATTCTCGTGGAGGAAGTTGACGAGCTCACCTTCCTATTTGCTGTCGAGGCGGGAGCCGATGGTGATGCACTGAGCAGGATTGGCCGGGTCGAGCGGGATCTGCTTGGTGTCCTTGGACGGCTGGAAGGAGGCCTCACCGACAGACTGCGAGGGAGGAGCCGGCATGGCCGGCTGGCTAGCAGCAAGGGCCACGAGCCGGTCGAGCTGTCACTTTTCCTCGGCTATCTCCAGGGCCTCGGCCAGCCGACTGCTGTCTTGAGCGCACTCGAGCGACATCTTGTAGTCACCCGTGATGGTGATGATTCCCTTGGGGCCCGACATCTTGAGCTTGAGGTAGGCGTAATGGGGGACCGCCATGAACTTGACGAGGGCCGGTCAGCCCAGGAGCGCGTGGTAGGGACTCTCGAGGTCCACTACCTCGAACAACACCGGCTCGCGACGGAAGTGGCCGGGTCCGCCAAGGAGGACGTCAAGCTTGATCTTGCCGAGAGGGGAGCAGGACTTTCCAGGCATGATGCCATGGAAGACCGTCCAACTTGCTTGCAGGTCTTCTATTTTCAGCCCCAGCTTGCGCATCGTGTCGAGGTAGAGAATGTTGATGCTGCCGGTACCATTAATCAGCACCCGCGAGAAGCGGAAGGTGTACTTCTCGGTGGCGATGGTGGGGTCGAGGACCAGGGCGTAGCTGCCGGGACTCGGCATCATAGCCGGGTGATCTGCCTAGCTCCAGGTGACCATACCTGGCCAAACGGGCCAGCCTGGCACGGCCCGGCACGGCCCGCTGGTAATCGTGCCCGGCCCGGCCCGGCCCGCCGCGGCATGATTACTAAACGGGCCGTGTCGTGCCGGCCCGCGTGCTCGGGGTGCCGGCCCAGGCATGGCCCGTTTGCTAATCGGGCCAGCCCGTCGGCACGCCAGGCCCGCTAAAATGGCTACTATTTGACGCATTGAGCGTTTTTAGTCTATTTTTACTTATTGGGCCATATAAAAAAATTAAAAAAAATTAAAAAGCTAATCGGGCCGTGTCGTGCTGACCCGCGTGCTAGGGGTGGCGGTCCAGGCATGGCCCAAGGTGGGCTGCGGCCCTGGCACGACCCGTTTAGCTCATGCCGGCCCGGGCCGCGTGCCGTGCCGGCGCGGCGTGCCGCTGGGCCGGCCCGTTAAGCCCGACCCGTTTGGCCAGGTATGCAGGTGACCGGATTCTTCGACTAGTGCATGAACTAGGGAGTTGCCGGCATGGTGGCGTTCACCTCAGGATGGAGCTGACGCTGAGCATGTTTGCTTGTCTCTTCACTGGTGAAGACGATGTAGCAGCCGTCCTGGTTGGGGAACTGGTCGTGCAGGCGGCCGTCGATTTGGGCTGGAGCCGGAGCCGGCGCTGAGGCGGCAGCTGGGGCTGGGGCCGACGCGCGGGCATGCGGCACGGTGGGAGCCAGAAGGCCGTCCCCCGGGCCAGTCGCTATGAGAATCTGCACTGTCGGAGCGTGTGCATGGAGGGCTTGGACCTAGAGTGGTTCTTACAGGGAAGGTCAAGCATCTGCTCGAACATGAGCTTGGGTTGCCAGGCAGCCTTGCCAGTGCGATGGCGCTGGCTGGAAGACTCGGCAGCCGACTACTGCTCCTTGATGGTGGCGACCTGCCAGCTCCCGTAGCGGGAATCGGGCTGGTCATTCTTGTGCTTGTTGTTTTGTGGCTGCCGGTTGTCGGCAGCCGATCGGGATGCCACCGGCATCGGCATTGCCTTGGCGGGAGGGGTCGTCTTGACCCGAATAGCGGAGTTGGCCGTGGCGTACTTGTCTGCCTTGGTCATGAGCTCGGCGAGCCTAGCCGGCTTAGAGCACAGGAGCTTGTGCTTGAGGGGGTGCCGTCACGACAACCTTCGATGAAGTACTGTATGGCTTGCACCTCATGCACCCCCTCACAAGAGTTGTGGAGCTAAGTCCACCGGGTGAGGTAGTCGAGGAGGGACTCGTCCGACACCTGGACACACATGGCTAGTTCACGGGGATAGCTAGGCCGCTTGTAGGTGCCGGTGAAGTTGCGGACGAAGGCCTCTTCAAAGTCTGTCCAGGTGTTGATGCTCTCGGCCGCTAGGCTGTTGAGCCAGGTGCGGGCCGAGCCGATCAGCATGAGGGGAGCGTAGCGGACGGCTATGCACTTGTTCCCCCTGGCGATGCTGACTGTGGTGGTGTAGCCGATCAGCCAGTCTTCGGGTTTGGCGACCCCGTTGTACTTTAGGGTGTCTCGGGGGAGCATGAAGCCGGTCGAGAACGGCTCGCTGCGGATCCGAGGGCCAAAACATGTCGGGCCAATCGAGCCCTCCTCCTCGAGGAGGGCTGACTGTGCGAGCTGGTCGATGTGGAGGCGGGCGTCATTCTCGCTGCGGGGGACGCGTGGTCCGAGTTGGGCCGAGGGGCGGATGACTAGCGGAACTGACCGTTCCGGCTTGCGCCGTAGGGGTGGCGTGTGCCCTCAGCTGTGTCGGCTGTCGGCAGCCGGCGCCTCGTGGTTGCGGCCGCTGCGAGGCGGGTCGTTCGTGCGTTGGCTATTTACAGCCGGCTGCGCATTCCCCGGCAGCTGAGAGCGTCGGGGGTTGCTTGCCTGGACCCGGCGGCCGGAGGTTCGAGGGGAGCAGGAGTGCTGAGCCGGCTGACGGCCAGCAGTTCCCGTGCCCTCGCGCTCGAGCCGAGGGCCTTAGAAGGCTGCGCCGCCTGCCGCGAGCAGATGTTGCTGCGCGTCGGTGGCGTCAATGAGGTCCTCGATGTGACGCTCGCGGGCGGCACGTTCTTTTCCCTCCAAGGTAGCCAAATCCTCGTAGGCTACCTTGACGGCCCACAGGTTGGCTGCGGGGGTGTCATAGACGGGCATGTTGCCACCCAAGATTTTGGTAATCATGCGACCGTGGTCGCGCACAGCCCCACGCCGGTTGGGCTCGGTGCCAGCTGGGGTGAGTCCGTAGGCGGAGGAGAATTCCTGCTGAGCGGCCTCCATGCGGCACCGCGTGGCCACGAGGGCGCTGGCGTCCTCAAACAGGAGGCGGCGGGACGCCTCCAGCTCGGCCATGGCGACGTCAAGATTTGCTGTCGGGGCAATGGGAGTGCTTAGGCCCCGGAGGGCCGCACCAAGCGGGTCGGAGGTGCCGATGTGCGCCGCGGCGGATTCGGCCTTGGCCTGCGCACGACCGGAGGAGGTAGAGGAGATCATGGCCATTGCTCCCACGCGAACATGAGAGCTGTTGGACTGGGTCGTAGCGAGTGCGCCCACTGCCGTGGGTGGATCGGTGCAGATGAGCACATGGCTAGGGTACTCGTCGGCGACCGTTGCTTCGTCAAGGCTTAGCCTATCGAAGCGCTCGGTGAGCGCGTCGATGTCGAGCGTGAGGTCGATGGAGCTGCCCATAGGGTCTGCCGAAGCAAGCCCCTCGAGCTCGCGGTTTTGCCTGGACGTGCGGCGACGGTGGGAAATGGCGAGGGGTCCACCCGGAGCATGAATCCGGTCGGCACCGCGTACGGTCCCACGGTGGGCGCCAAATATCGTAGTTTTCTCATGACAGATGTCATGGGTAGGCTTATCGAAGGTGGTTGGGGCCGGAGGACGCCGACGGGCTCCGGGTGTGGGATTAGGCACAAGTGGTGGTGACACGCGATGTACCCAGGTTCAGGGCCCTCCATGGGAGGTAACACCCCTAGTCCTGCTTGGTCTAGTTGATGGATGGGTGTGTTTAGAAGGTTGCTCCTGGAGTTATGTCTAGAGGAGGAAGAGGGAGCAGCCAGCTCACCTGCCTATGCTACGAAGTGTGAGTGTGAGGGAAGTGTCCCATGGGTGTGTGTGTGTGAGACTCGTCGTCCCCGTTGCATGAGGGGTTCGAGGGGTTTTATAGGCCAACCCCCTGGCTTACAATACTCCTAAGTTACGGAATGGGGGCCGGCTGACAGCCACTCCAGGTAACTAGGGGGTCCCGCCACTTGAGCCGTCTCGTCGCACGTAGGGTCCACCGGTTGCGCGGTCCCATCACCCTTTAGGGCCCGCCAACCGGCTCCATGATTGGCCCCCGCCCACCTGTTACGGCACGAGTCTCCCGGGTGGCGTCGTCTAGCGCCAGCCGGCCGAAGTCTCCAGTACATCCGGCTGCACTGTAGCCATGCCGGAGTAGGTAATCGAATGAGAGGGGTCGTGCCAGCACTGTTGCCTCGCCCGGTCACGGTCGCCAAGGTCAGCAGCCCGAACGGCCAAACTGTAGCCACGCGCGCCCGTGCGTCAGCGACCACTGTGGCTACATTGGCGCCCGTCATGGGCGTCCCATCATGTCGCTGTACCCACGTGCAGAGGGACGGGACGGGTGTTTGTCCGCCCAGGGGTCAACGGAGGAGGCGGCTCGAAGGCACGGGGGGCTGGAGTGAGGAGGAGGGAGACAGGCGGCTACGGGGGGCTGGAGGTTGGCGCGGTTTTCGAGGTAGGTTAGGCTAGGGTTGCCCAATTAGGCAGGGGAGGGGGATTAAATAGGAAATGGGGCTAGGTTAGGAGGATTTTCGCACCGATTCGAGCCGTGCGATCGCAATCGGACGGCTTCGATCGCAGGGTTGGGGTAGGTGGGCTGTGTATATGGGCTATGAGGAGATGAGAGGGAGGTTTGCGGCCCGTGACACGATGTTTTAAAACACCAAAAATGTCCGACGAATAACCGATGACCGCACTGCTACGGTTAACCGTTCGGGTATCAAACGAACTCGGAATGCGACGAAATTTGACAGGCGGCCTACCTACACTATAATAAGACCGCATGCCAAGTTTCGACCCAATCCGGGAATATTTTTAGCATGCCTTTTAAAACATTTTTTAATGATGCCATGGGCGCGTGCGTGTGTGGTTGGTCTCAGAACGGTGAGCGACACGAACGGAGAGAACCGACAACTATGAACGGATGCAAGTTTTCAAAAAACGAGTGATGATGCTATGCAGATGATGCAATGATGAATGCAGCAACCAAACAAAACACGAACAAGAATGGAAATAAAAGGGAATCTTCTGGAGCATCGGTCCCGGGCTGTTACACTGTGGCTCTGAGGTGACCTCAAATGCTCGGGGCAATCTTCACAACCTAATTGGAGATCCCGACACTTGCCCGGAGCTTTGCACCACAATGGTTGATCTCCGAGACAACACAAGCCGTCTAGGGCACCAAGGCACCCAAGAGAAACAAGCTCTAGGGTTCACAAACACCCAAGAGTAATAAGCTTCTCAAACTTCACTTCCACGTATCACCGTGGAGAACTCAAACCTATGCACCAAATGCAATGGCAAGGGCACACGGAGTGCCCAAGTCCTTTTCTCCCAAATCCCATCACAACAACTAATGCTATGGAGGAAAGTGAGAGGAAGAAGAAAGAAGAACACGAAGAATTCCAAGATCTAGATCCAAGGGGTTCCCCTCACATAGAGGAGAAAAAGATTGGTGGAAATGTGGATCTAGATCTCCTCTCTCTTTTCCCTCAAAAGGAGCAAGACTCATTGGAGGGATTGAGGGATAGCAAGCTCAAAGAAGGTCAACAATGGGGGGGCAAACACGAGCTCAAAGGATAAAGTCCATTGGGGAAGAAGACCCCCTTTTATAGGTGGGGAAAAATCCAACCGTTATCCTCACAGCCCGCACAGAGTGGTACGACCGCTCCAAGGAGCAGTACTACTGCTAGGGTGGTAGTAGCCATATGAAACACTACTGCAATGAGGCAACATGGTGGTAGTACTGCCGGAGCGGTACTACCGCCTGCCCTCGCGGTACTACCGCGAGGTAGTATTCAACGGCCACTCAGGTGCAGCACACGATAGGAGACACCATGAGACAGCGGTACTACCGCTCGAGGTAGCGGTACTATAGCGCGTCCACGGATGTAAAAAATTACTTCTGGGCTACATCCGCTAGAGCTAGCTTCGAGAAAATATCCGGCACGGTAGTACCGGAAGTCATTTGTGGTACTACCGCCTGAGGGGCAGAAGTAAAAAATTACTTTCGTGCAACTTGCGGTACTACCACCCTCGAGACGGAAGTAAAAAAATCACTTTCGTCCAACTTGCGGTACTACGGCTCCGAGGAGCGGTACTACCGCTAGCCACTGCAGCACCTTTAACTACTCAGCTAGGAAAACGGAAGGATACAGTAAAACCAGAACTGCCACAACTTTTGCAAATGAGCTCCGAATTGAGCAAACTCAAGCTTGTTGGATTCAGGTTGACAAGAGCTATCCAACAACGAATAAGAGGCAGTATAAAAATGCCAAAGGTATAGAGATGATAAACCTCTTTCAATGAATAATCTGCAATAATTTCAACATCGAAAACATCATAGAAGATGCATATGGACTCCATTTTCGATGAACTTGTGCTTGTCATGAAGTTGAACATAAGCTCAAGAAACCTCAAAGAGAAAAACCAACCAAGAACCAAGAAAGATGATGACGCCAAGAATGCAATGGTTTGAGATCTCAACGAACAATACGATCAAGCTACTCACTTGAGAGCCCCTTTGATAGTACGGCTACCTATCCTATAACCCAGTCTCCCAACTACCACTTATGAGACCAGTAAAATAGAAAATCCTATCAAGGTCAAACCTTAGCCTTGCGCATAGTCCACTTTAGCTAGATGATGATGATCTTGACTTCCTCAAGATGGACCACCTTTCTTGATTGCGTTGGCTTGATGAAGACTAGATGATTGCTCCCCCATACTCCACTATGGGTGAGCTACTCTTAGGCACATATTCACAAGCCCATTGACACCACAATGGACGACAAGCTTCAAGCCTGGTCTCTTCGTGATGCTTCACTTGAACTTGCACACCGCAACCTTGATAACGATCACCACTTGATGTCATCTTCCATGGGTTGTATGGGATCTTCCTCTTGATGCAGTCCCATGGAAATATGCCTAACCCCACAAAGAACCCTCACAAGGAAAATGGGTTAGTACACAAAGCGTAATGGACAATGCTTACCATACCATGGGATCACTTGATCCCTCTCGGCACATCTTGTACGCTTTGTGTGTTGATCACTTGATTCACTCTTTGACTTAGTCTTGATCAACCTTGTATCTTATCTTCTGTCTTCATAAAGATGATGTCTTGAAGGTAATCATGAATGCTCACACAATCTCCTTCTTCAAGACATGCTTGCAATAAGCTCAACTCTCCCATGACCAGTCTTTGGATAAACATTGAATACCACCTTGGTCATCATATAAACTCCTTGAAACCCAACAGATGGACTTCAAGAAGTGCCTATGGACAAATCCTTCAAATATAACTCAAGGCAACCATTAGTCCATAGGGGTTTCATCAATTACCCAAAACCGCACATGGAGAAATGTGCGCTTACATTATTCATTTCAGCAAGCAAATCATTTTGTGACTTAGCAACTTGGTATAATTGGGTGTGAACCACAGAAGCATGTTTACCTAGACCCTTCACATCATTTGCAATTCTAAACATTAAGTCACTTAAGTGGTCTATGTAGGATAGAAAGTAGGTCTAGAGGGTGGGGTAATTAGACTACTTGACCAAATAAAAACCAAACCTTTTCCCAAGTTAATTGGTTGGCAGATTTTAGCAATTTTAGCAAATCAAGTTCACCCTACACATGCATGTCTACGAGTATTTCAATGGAAAGTAAAGACAATCATATGTAAGAGTATAGGGATAAGAAGATCAAATGCAAATAGGAGACACGAAGATTTTTCCCGTGGTTCTGATAGGTGGCGCTATCGTACATCCACGTTTATGAAGACTTCAACCCACGGAGGGTAACGTTCGCAAGAGTCCACGAAGGGCTCCATCCACAAAGGGTCCACAAAGTAGCAACCTTGTCTATTCCATGATGGCCTACGTAAACAGAGGACTAGCCTTACTCGAGGTAGATCTTCACTAAGTAGGTGATCTCCTTGCCCTTACAAACTTCTTGGTTCAACTCCACAATCACGAGTAAGGAGGCTCCCAAGCGACACCTAACCAATCTAGGAGGCACCACCCTCCAAAAGGTAATAGATGTGGTAGTATGATGAACTCCTTGCTCTTATTCTTCAAAAGATAGTCTCCTCAACACTCAATCACTCTCTCATAGGTTTGGCATGGGTAGAAGAGATTGGTTGGATGGAAAGCAACTTGGGGAGGCTAGAAATCAAGATCCATATGGTTGGAGTGGATGATCTTGACCTCAATAGAAGGGTAGATGGTTCACTCTCAGAAAATTGGATATGGCAAGTGTGTGTGTGTGTGTGTTCTGAGTGCTTCTCTTGCTAGTGGCATGTGGTGGAGGGGTATCTATACGCATCTCCAAAAATCCAACCGTTCCAACATTATTGCCCAACTCGGTGAAACCGAAGTGACAACTCGGTTGCACTGACTGGTGCAAAATGTGGCAAATTTGTCCTTTTCGGTGAGACTGATATATAAATCTCCGTGGTACCGATATGGGTGACCTAGGCACTTTCCAAATCTCGGTGTCACCGATTCCTCAAACTCGGCGGGACCTACTTTAAGAAATTAGTTAACAGAAAGTTGGTCACTGATTCTCAATTGCACCGAATGGAAACTTGGTAGTACCGAGATGCTAGGGTTTGACTGGGTTTCTGTCTATGGCAAAACTCGATGGATCCAAATGGGAATTATTGGTATCACCGAATTTTGACTTCTGTCTTTGGACAGAGGTTTTTTTGTGGGAAAGTGGGTGAGTATTTTTGGTGGCTAATCTCTAAGCACTTGAGCAACAGAATCATAAATACCTCATCCCCTTTTAATAGTATTGGCTTTCCTATTGGCTCAAAAGTGATTTCTCACAAAATGTTAAATGTAGAGTCCTCATTACTGAATCATGGCCAACCTAATTCCTTCCTTTCCTTGGGGAGGTTCTCTACATAATCCTTTAGCCAACCCATCATTGAACTTTTTCTCAAGATACTGGTGCAAACATTAGTCCAATGAAATATATGTTGTTATTAATTACCAAAACTACCTAGGTAGAAGTGGTGCTTTCAATATCCCCCTTTTTGGTAATTGATGACAACATATATATCAAAGCTTCGATGAAAGATATAATCAATGAATAGCATCGTCACTTTGAGAGGTATGTGATAAGCAAGAACTCCCCCTAAATTTGTGCATTATTTTAAATTTGTGTTTGAATGCAAATGCACAATCGATTAGGATCATGAGTCACTCTTCCTTGTCACATACAACTTGGTGGTGCGCAAAAATAAATATGAGTGAATTACATAAGCACATCACACCAAAAATTAAGTGAATGACCACCATATAGAAATCTCAAGGATAACAAAGTAGTAGTATCACACAAATGTATATGATCAAACACCGACAAAGTTTTCAACCAAACGATAAACCAAATGTTTTTAAACGCAAAGAGGGATCAAAATGCAACACACACACTCTCTCAAATCCCTATGATCTATAACCTCTCCCCCTTTGGCAACAAGTCAAAGCTATAGAGATACTCGTCACTCTGGGAATGGTCTCCTCCATGAGACAATGAAGCTGCTCATGTGGATATCAAAGGAGTCGAGAGAAGAGCATCCGCGAAAGCTTCTGCTGAAGTCCTCTAAGGTGGTGGAGTAGACACTAGAGGTGCAGACGAAACTGATGGAGATGCGGCAGGTGCTGATGAAGAAGGCCTCGTCTCTGGAGCTGACACTTTAGGAGTTCTGGCCTGGGTCTTGAACTGGGTGCTGGTCCTGAGAGGTGGATTGTCATCATCATCATCATCATCATCATCATCATCATCATCATCATCATCTGAAGAATGAGGAATGGGAACTGCATCCACATCCTTATTGAGATCATCCACAGTCTTAGTCAGCCCATCCACCTTGTTGTTCATCGTGGTGAACCTATCCTCCACCATCCTCAAAAGGCATTCCTGATTAAGCAGGATGTTCTTGATGTCCTCATGCATGCCCTGGATAGTGCTAAAAAGAAGATCCATCTGCTCACTCTTGGTCCTTGGCACCTGAGTACAAGTGGCTCTGGCTGCCTTAGCCTCTGCGTGTCAGTAGATGAAGTGGGATGACTAGGATCCATCACCACAACATTGTCCTCGAAGTCTGGTTGGAGTGGCATATGTGGACGATCAAGTGCGTACACATTCTTCTCTAGCTTAGAGTTGGTGAGCATCTGAATGTAGGGTGCATATCCACAAGATCTCTTCTAGTCAGCAGTGGTCCTCTTCACAGTCTCAACTATCAAATCCATCACTCTGAATCTGGTGTGGGTGTCTATGTGGTGCAGCATGTTGATGGAATACCCCCTAATCATCTTGTCATCTCCAGACTTAGGCATCAATGTATACCTCAAGATTGTGTTGGTGGTGGGTAGTCCACCTTGCTGATGATAGACAGAGCCAAATGTGTGTGAATGCACATGGGTGGCAGGGATGGCTTTGTAGATATTTGCCATAGAGTTGCAGCTCATCTTGGCTTCAACATAAACGTCCAATTCACCATCCTCAACTTTTGGGGCTCCTAAGATGGTAGCCCACTGCTCCACTGTGGACTGGTATCTGACTCCCTTAGTCATCCATATGATGCGGTCATCTGGATAGAAATGGGCAGTAGAGAAGAACTGCATGACCATCACACCGTTCCATGTTGGGAACTCTCTCCCAACAAAGTTCTCTATATCAATGCATCTGAGGTTGTCTTGCACACTGGGAAAAAGTCCTCATTTGCCTTGATATAGGCCCAGACAACATATCTCATATCACTGACTGCTGGGCTCTTGTCCAAAAGGACAGTCTTTGTGACAGCCTGGGACCGACACTCCAGAAGATTCCAGAAGATTCCCCTTTTATTTCCGTTCTTGTCTCTGGTTCGTCTGGTTGTTGCATTCATCATAGCATCATTCGCACCATCTGCATTGCATCGTCACCTGTTTTCAGAAGCTTGCATTCGTTCGTAGTTGCCGGTTCTCTACGTTCTTGCGTTGCCCGTTTCGAGACCAGCCACACACGCCCGCGCCCGCGACACCATTTAAAATAAAACCGTTTTTAAGGCACGCTAAAAATAGTCTTGGATTGGGTCGAAACTTGGCGTGCGGTCTTGTTATGTTGTAGGTAGACCGCCCGTCAAATTTCGTCGTGTTCTGAGTTCGTTAGATACCCCCTCGGACAGTTGTCGCAGTGAGGTTATCGGTATTTTCGTCGGACGTTTGTCGGTGTTTTAAAACTTTGTGCCACGGGCCGCACTTCCTCTCATCTCTCCCTAGGCCCTCTACACAACCCGCTAGCCCAACCTAGCCACTCCCTCCGTTCGTGGTCGTCGGATCTCGATCGGACGGACGTTGTCCAGCCACCCCTAGTGCCTTCCCTATATAAAGCCATGGAGAGAGCTCTCACTCTCTCTAGGGTTTCCCCCTTGCCAAATTGCAGCCACACCCCTAGGAAAACCCCACCTGCTAGCCCTCCTCCTCCAGATCCCGCAGCCCCATCCATCTATCCGTTTTCGGCCCTCGGATCGCGATCTAGAGGCCGAAAATCGCCTAGTTTCCCACCTACCAGACATGTCCGGTGGCCAACCCGGACATGTCCAGCGACCACAGAAGCCCCGAGCTCCTGCTCGAGCTCCCATGGCAGCCCCCGATCCCGTAGCTCCCCTTGGCCGCCGTCACCGCCGGTTCGCCGGTCGCCCTCGCCGGACCAGCAACTCCCTGCCGGACGTCCTCCTCTCTCCCTCTCCCTTCCCTCTTCTCCTTCCTCCCTTCTCTCTCCCTAACCTCCATGGCTCCCTCTGTCCCAGGTACGAGCCACCATGGATGGCGCCCGAGAGCTCCGCCGCCGTTTGCCTCCCCGCCGCCGGATCCGGCCTCGCCTGCCCCGTCCCAGGCCCGAGCCTCGCTGCGCCGCCGGCGTTGCCCAGCCGCCGCCACTCCTTCCTCGATCGGGAGGAGGAGGACGAGCCTCGCCCCATTGACCGACCGCTGCGCCCCCGTGTGGGCCCAGTGTAGCCAAGGCCCAGTGCTCCCCTGCCAGCCGGCCCATGTGGCCTGGTGAGCCTAGCAGCTCCCCTCCGTTTATTTTTATTACATATTTGCAATTGCTCATATTTAATTAACCGCGCCTCGTATTAAAATGACTTATACATGAAAAATGATTAGAAAAATACGTGGATTAATAATATGTCATTTTCATCCATTCCTAAAATAATTAACATGTCATTTCCTGCCATTTTGCATATATGCCATATTTTTGCATTTTTGCATAATTATTTAACAGTGCATCGAAATTAACAAAATCACATATTAAAAATGTCCATCTCGTTTGCACCGCATTTTCATGCATGAGATAACTGTTGGCATGATGTTTGCATTTGTTTTGCATTAATGCATTGCTATAACGTGATTAGGCCTAATACTCGCATATTTAATTGTGATTAATTTTCCACATGAACCCATGCATATTATATATGTTTTCGGGGTAGAAAAATCCATAGGAATTACCTGTGCATTTAGTTTTGTCATTTGAGCATTCTTGGAGCATGTCATTTATGCCGTGATGCCCTTTTGTTAATTTTGTGGGATTTAATACATGCACGATATGAATTAATTTTCAACATGAAAAATGCTCTTTGATATGTGTCCTAGCCCTTGGACATTTTGCTTGTCATAGAAATGCATGTTTAGGTGTTATTCTGTTGTTGTCAACTTGCTATAAAATTCTGCTGTTTTGAGATGCTAAAATATTTCTAAGTCTGAAATCTGTTATATTTTGTTGCTGTCTTGCCATGTGATTTGCTAGTGATCTAGAACTCTTTTGTGGTAGGTGTAATGGAGTCATTTGTTGTTGATATTGTCCTCTAGCATGCTGTTAAGTTTCGTGCTATTTCATGACCTGTAGCATATAGTTTCACTGCTATCAATATGCCTTCGTGATAAAAACTGCTCTGTCAAAAACTGCTATTTTCACTAAGTCTGAAACTGTTTTCAAGTAGCCTTCTTGTGAGCTTCCTAGCATGTGATCCATGCATGTTTTGATTATGAATTGTGAAGATTAAATGAAGTGGATGTTATATGCTATTGCCCCATGGTTAGTTTGTGCATTTTGGGATATTGTAACTTGTTGTTTCCATGTGTGCAACATGCTATCTTGCTGTTTTTGGCAAATTTCAACTAAAACTTGTTTTGTTGATTGTGGTTGAACCGTAGAACCGATTTGAACATGTTGCATATTGAACTTGCTTAGAATCTCATAATAAGTTGCTGCATTCATGATTTGAAATGTTTGTGGTGGTTTTCCTATGCATTTGCATTCATGGCATGTGCATCTTGTGTTGCTCATATCTTTTAGACCGTAGCCCCGTTTGCGATGTTCTATATATGTAAATCGACTAGAATGACGTGTAGAATGACATGCTATGCTTTATTCTGCTGTTTAACGTAAGTAGGTGGGGTTATGTTTGACGTAAGTAGGTGTTCAGGATCAGTTAGTGATCATTACTAGTTCACGACCGTTATGCGTAGACCACCATACTTTACTTTCTGTACTCGTAGGTTAGCCACTCAAATAAATGCTTAGTCACTTGCAGCAGCCTCACCACTTAGCCATACCTCACCTATTAAGCTTTAATAGTCTTGATACCCTTGGAGATGAGATTGCTGAGTCCTTGTGGCTCACAGATTACTACAACAACAGTTGCAGGTACAGCTAATGCGGTGATTTGACGTGAGCGCATTGCTTGATTTGATTTGGAGTTCTTCTTCTTCTTCTTCTTCTTCAATCTTGGATGGGTTCTAGGTGGCAACCTGGGATAGCAAGGGTGGATGTCATTTTATCGTTTGGTTTCGTCCATAGTCGGACCCTGCTCTTATAGTGATGTCTAGAATGTTATTGTATTGATGTGACTCTGATGTAGCTTGTGGCGAGTGTAAGCCAATTCCATATACTCATCTCTTCTGTACATGTACTTGTAATGACATCCATTCTTGCGAACGCATCGAGATGCACTTCTATCCCCATCGAGGCCCTCGTGCCAAAATAAGGATAGGACCACATCTTGGGCGTGACAAGTTGGTATCAGAGCCTGTACCGACCTAGGAGCCCCCTTGATTGATCGAAGTTAGCCGAGTCGAGTCTAGTGGAAAAAAAATGTTTTGAGTCTAGTTATATCGGAGAGTAGGTTTCTTTTTACTCCTCTTCTATGCTCTGGTGAGGAATTTTCGACTTAAGAATTTTGATTCTACTCCTCTTCTCGCTCAAATTTTTTTTAGGATCACGCGGGTATTTTGGAAACTATATGATGCCGATGTGACGGAGTTCTGTCTTGGTGCCTCCTGTCTGACTTGATTTCTTCCGGGGAGTTGAGCTCCGAGGGATTCTTGGCACATCGTTATCATTCAGCTTCCTTGATATCTCAGGACGGAGGATGTTCGAAATTGCTTCAATACTTATCGTGGTGAGATAAGGTCGGAGTCACCCAGTACTGGGGAGGCGTCCGGGGTACCACCATGGTTTAGTATCATTGTGAGTTCGAGGATTCAAGATTAGACGAGTTTGCGGAATTTCTTGAATTATGGTGTGGAAGGTTGCGGATGCAGTTGCAGCTGATTACCTAGGGTAGGTTCCTGATTCCGCAACCCGAATCGCATAAACAAGAAAGACTTCGGAAGTTCTTAGGTGGGAATTCAAGTAGGTACCTAGGATTATTTTTCCAACAAGTGCATAGTGGGTATGTATTTGTTTGGCTTGTTTTATAAGCCTCATCCTTCGTTTTGTTTTGAATATGGTAATTCGAGTTGCTTCGATGTCAAGTGGTGATCTCATATCTTTCCGAAGTAGTGTTCTCGTATTTTTGTGGGAATGCTAATTATTTTGCCCAATCAAGTTGTCATATCAATTCTTTTCAACCGATGTGCTTCTATTCAAGATAATTCTATCATCTGCAATATTTGCAAGATCAATCCTCTTATTCTTTTCCATAGTTTGTCTCATATGTTCCAAGTTTTCTTTGTTTTCCCCGCCCTCCCCCTTTTTCTTCAATGATTAAATTCTCATCCTAGTGTCTTTTCTATTCATGTAATGCTTCATCTATCTTTTCTTCTATCTTGTTTCCGGTGATTCTTTGTGAATATTCTCAAGAGTTTCAATGCCAAGATCTATCCTCATATTCCTTGTTCTCGTTGTTATTCTTCTCCGGTGATTCTTTATGAAGATGCTCAGTGCTCAAGTTATCATTTATTAGTATTCATTGTTTTTTTCTTTCCAGTGGATTCAATTAAAGTTCTTGGTGTTCATCATATCATTTTCATTCTCTATTTGCTCTCCCATGTTGGAATTCTTTATCAAGCCTCTCTTGTTTATTCATCCCTCTGTATTCTATCCGAAGTGTTGAAGATATCTCAGAAGACATTCATTTCATTCTTGTCGTCTTAAATTATTTCAAGGGTCTCATATCATCAAGTTCTTAATTTATACCGGTGCAATCTCTCTTGTAATCAATTGTCTCAACGGTTCTTTCTTTTGAGTGGGCCCATAACCCACAGGTTTTTCCCAGGATCCTACCTGACTCTTCTAATTTTTCTGGAGTTGTCCTCAAGTTCTTTTCAAATATGGTGTAAGAATGATTTTCATTTGTCAGATTCCGCTTCCAAGATCGCTTCTAAATCATTTTCATTGTTGGCTCAAACTTTCCTTATTCATTGTTCCGGAGTGTCTCAGTAATTCGTGGTGTTGTTTCCCGTCATCATTCTCTGCGTTGAAGACCGAAGGAGTGGTTCTCTTAAATCTTTGCTCATTCTCTTAAAGATACATGGTCTCAGCTTTGTACTATCATCTCAAATTGTTTTGATCATGAGTAATTTCTCCCATATCTATCCGGTGCATTCAAATTGTTTTCATTTCTTGTTTCTCCGAAGGCCATCTTTCAGAAGATTTTTTCGTTCTCAGCTTTCAGCTTCGTTCTCAAATTGTTCTTGATTGTTGTCCCTTCGTTCGTATCTCAGTTATTCCGGTGCCTTGTGAAGTTTTCTATTAGGTGGATCATGCTCTCTTCGTTCTCATGTTATATCATCCATTGTAGTATCCTCATTGTTTGTGAATTCTAACCGGTGTTCTCGTGCAAGACCTCTTCAAGTGTGTGATCTATCTATCTCTATTCAATCTTTTTTTAAGAAGAATAAGTGATGTGTGAAATCCGTTGCTTGTCATCAATTTAATTTGATGAAGGATAGTCATATCATAATACTTATTCTTGTTCATTCAAGTGATCTCAATCCTTCTTTCGGAGTTGTTCATGATATCAAATTCCTTATCCCAAGTGGTTCTTCTTTCTTTTCCGGAGTTTCAAGTTTTCTCAAATTTCTCTTTTCGAAGCATCATCTTAATCATTGGAAGGCCCAATCTTTTTATTTTTGCATCCTTTAATTCTTTCTATCATCCTGTCGTTTGAGAGTTATTCCGAAGGTTCTTCTTGGTGGTTCATCAAGATTTCTTTCATTTTCTAGTGTTCATCAAGATTCTTGTTGGAGGTGCTCAAGTGTTCTTATCTTGGATTTCTAAGTCCAATTCCTTCTCCATTGTCTTTTGAGATGGTGTTATTAAATTCTGGATTATAAGGAGTCTTGAAGGGAGATTGTCAAGAATAAGACAAGTAAACCCATCTTCTATTCTCGGAGTTCTCTTGGGTTGGATTTCACCTAAGCAATTCCTAAGGATTGTTGCTATCATGGTGTCATGAATGATTCATGTTTTTATCCTCCTCTTGGTGAAAGAAGTTTTGCATATCTTGTTGCTCTCAAGCAAACAATTGTTTCTGTTGTGGCAGGGTGTCACCTCATAGTTTTGAGATGTTTTCCATAAGCCCATAACGAGCTATTCTTTTCATTGTTGATTCTTCATCAACTCCGTTCAATCTCTTCTTCCTAAATATTCTTTCAAATCCATTTGTGGTAGAAGTTGTCATTTCTTCTCAGTTCTCTTCTTCCCAAGGATCTAGCTTTTATTCTTTGTTTCGGAGGCCTTATGGTGTTGCTCTTTTCAATCTGTCATCTTGTTTTATCAAGATCATGTTCTTTCTTTGCTTATTCATTTAACCGGAGTGCTGTCAAATCTTTTCATGATCCTTCCATCTTTGAAGTTTTGATTCTAATTCGACCGAAGTTTGGTGTATCTCTTTCAATTTCTTTCCATCTTATCAAATTTTGTCCCTCTTTCCTACCGAAGTACTGCCGAAATTTCTTGTGAATTCTTGCTTGTTCCTTTTGTATTCTTCATATCTTCCAACCTTCATGTTTTATTGGTTTCATTCGTTTGTCGGAGAAGCAACTAAGTTTACCTTTTGCTCTTTCTCTTCCCCTTTTCATTCTAGATCTCGGGACGAGATCCTCGTGTAGTGGAGGAGAGTTGTGACAGCCCGGGACCGACGCTCTAGAAGATTCCAGAAGATTTCCCTTTTTATTTACATTCTTGTCTGTGGTTCGTCTGGTTGTTGCATTCATCATAGCATCATTCGCACCATCTGCATTGCATCGCACCTGTTTTCGAAAGCTTGCATCCGTTCGTAGTTGCCGGTTCTCTGCGTTCTTGCGTTGCTCGTTTTGAGACCAGCCACACACGCACGTGCCCGCGACAACATTTAAAATAAAACCGTTTTTAAGGAGCACTAAAAATAGTCTTGGATTGGGTCGAAACTTAGTGTGCGGTCTTGTTATGTTGTAGGTAGACCGCCAGTCAAATTTCGTCGCGTTCTGAGTTCGTTAGATACCCAGTCGGACAGTCGTAGCAGTGAGGTTATCGGTATTTTTGTCGGACGTTTGTCGGTGTTTTAAAACTTCGTGTCACGGTCCTCACTTCCTATCATCTCTCCCTAGGCCCTCTACACAGCCTGCTAGCCCAACCTAGCCACTCCCTCCGTTCGTGATCGTCGGATCTCGATCAGACGGACGTTGTCCAACCACCCCTAGTGCCTTCCCTACATAAAGCCATGAAGAGAGCTCTCACTCTCTCTTAGGTTTCCCCCTTGCCAAATTGCAGCCACACCCCTAGGAAAACCCCACTTGCTAGCCCTCCTCCTCCAGATCCCGCAGCCCCATCCATCTGTCCGTTTTCGGCCCTCGGATCGCGATCTAGAGGCCAAAAATTGCCCAGTTTCCCACCTACCAGACATGTTCGGCGGCCAACCCGGATATGTCCAGCGACCGCAGAAGCCTCGAGCTCCTGCCCGAGCTCCCATGGCAGCCCCCGATCCCGCAGCTCCCCTTGGCCGCCATCACCGTCAGCTCGCCGGTCGCCCTCGCCGGACCAGCAGATCCCCGCCGGACCTCCTCCTCTCTCCCTCTCCCTTCCCTCTTCTCCTTCCTCCCTTCTCTCTCCCTAACCTCCATGGCTCCCTCTGTCCCAGGTACGAGCCGCCATGGATGGCGCCCGAGAGCTCCGCCGCTGCCGCAGCTCCCTACCGTTTGCCTCCCCGCCGCCGGATCCGGCCTCGCTTGCCCCGTCCCAGGCCCGAGCCCCGCTGCGCCGCCGACGTTGCCCAGTCGTCGTCGCTCCTTCCTCGATCGGGAGGAGGAGGACAAGCCTTGCCCCGTTGACCGACCGCTATGCCCCTGTGTGGGCCCAGTGTAGCCAAGGTCCAGTGCTCCCCTACCAGCCAACCCATGTGGCCTAGTGAGCCCAGCAGCTCCCCTCCGTTTATTTTTATTACATATTTGCAATTGCTCATATTTAATTAACCACGCCTCGTATTAAAATGACCTATACATGAAAAATGATTAGAAAAATATGTAGATTAATAATATGTTATTTTCATCCATGCCTAAAATAATTACCATGTCATTTCATGCCATTTTGCATATATGCCATATTTTTGCATTTTTGCATAATTATTTAACAGTGGATCGAAATTAACAAAATCACATATTAAAAATGTCCATCTCGTTTGCACTGCATTTTCATGCATGAGATAAATGTTGGCATGATGTTTGCATTTGTTTTGCATTAATGCATTGCTATAACGTGATTAGGCCTAATACTCGCATATTTAATTGTGATTAATTTTCCACATGAACCCATGCATATTATATATGTTTTCGGGGTAAAAAATCCATAGGAATTACCTGTGCATTTAGTTTTGTCATTTGAGCATTCTTGGAGCATGTCATTTATGCCGTGATGCCCTTTTGTTAATTTTGTGGGATTTAATACATGCATGATATGAATTAATTTTCAACATGAAAAATGCTCTTTGATATGTGTTCAAGCTTTTGGAAATTTTGCTTGTCATAGAAATGCATGTTTAGGTGTTATTTTGTTGTTGTCAACTTGCTATAAAATTCTGCTGTTTTGAGATGCTAAAATATTTTTAAGTCTGGAATCTGTTATATTTTGTTGCTGTCTTGCCATGTGATTTGCTAGTGATCTAGAACTTTTTTGTGGTAGGTGTAATGGAGTCATTTGTTGTTGATATTGTCCTCTAGCATTCTGTTAAGTTTCGTGCTATTTCATGACCTGTAGCATATAGTTTCACTTCTGTCAATATGCCTTCGTGATAAAAACTGCTCTATCAAAAACTGCTATTTTCACTAAGTCTGAAACTGTTTTCAAGTAGCCTTCTTGTGATCTTCCTACCATGTGATCCATGCATGTTTTGATTATGAATTGTGAAGATGAAATGAAGTAGATGTTATATGCTATTGACCCATGGTTAGTTTGTGCATTTTGGGATATTGTAACTTGTTGTTTTCATGTGTGCAACATGCTATCTTGCTGTTTTTGGCAGATTTCAACTAAAACTTGTTTTGTTGATTGTGGTTGAACCGTAGCACCGATTTGAACATGTTGCATATTGAACTTGCTTAGAATCTCATAATAAGTTGCTGCATTCATGATTTGAAATGTTTGTGGTGGTTTTCCTATGCATTTGCATTCATGGCATGTGCATCTTGTGTTGCTCATATCTTTTAGACCGTAGCCCCGTTGGCGATGTTCTATATATGTAAATCGACTAGAATGATGTGTAGAATGACATGGTATGCTTTATTCTGCTGTTTAACAAATATAAAATATGATTAATTCTGATCTGGACCAATTTCGAAATTAACATATGAGGTCGTTTCGGAAATACTATAAGTTGTTTCCGGCCTCATTTAAGGTGTCTAGATAGATAGTTTACTTATGATTCACCTCTTGTCATGTTTTACAACATTTAATATTGTCGTATACCTAACAAGAGTGAACTAAATAATTCGAACGTGAAGTTTTGTCAATATGCAACTCGTTGCATATTGAGCTTCACTTTAATGTGTAGAAGTTGTTTGATGTGTATTGTCATGCCTTGCATATTTAAAACCGGACATGCATCATATTTTTTGCGCTTCGTGTCATGCATATGTTGTGGTGTATCTTGTGTTGATTGTTTATTTCGGATTGCTTCTTCTCGATAGAGTTCCGAAAGCGTTCGGAGTGTGAGGATTCGTTCGACTACGTTGGCTCGTCTTCTTCATTAACTCGTTCTTCTTCCGAGCGGGATCTCAGGCAAGATGACTCATTTCCCTGGATACCATTACTATCATTGCCATGCTAGTTGTCTCGTCTTTTTACCATTATGTCACGCTACCTACCACTTGTTCTATAAGCCTCCCAACATTGCCATGAAAAGCCTCTAACCCTCCACATCCCAGCAAACCTTGTTTGGCTATGTTACTGCTTGCTCAGCCCTTCTTATAGCGTTTCTAGCTGCAGGTGCAATTGCTTCCATGTGTCAACATGGATATTCTTTTGTTATATCACAATATTGCTGCTATTTAATTTAATGCACATATATACTTGGTAAAGGGTGGAAGGCTTGGCCTTTTGCTCGGTGTTTTGTTCCGCTCTTGCCGCCCTAGTTACTTGTGAACCGGTGTTATGTTCCATAAATGAGCGCTCCTAACATGCTTGGGTTGTTATGGGGACCCCCTTGATTTTAGGGTTAGGATAAAGCTTGTCTGGCAAGGCCCAACATTGGTACTACATTTGCCAATAACTAATGGACTTGCATAGGGACTTTCCGGACCCCGTGGATAATTAATCAACCCACGGGCCAGTGCTCCTCATGAGTGTTGGTCCAAACTAGAGTCGTGTGCGGGGCCAACTCGGGGCAACTCGGGAGATTTCTATCAGGCCACTGTATGCTTTGCTCATCTGGTCGTGTCCTGAGAACGAGATACGCGGCTCCTATCGGGTTCGTCGACACGCTGGGCGGCCTTGCTGGATTTGTTTTACCTTTCTCGAATGTCTTGAGTGAGGAACTCTGATCTTCTTGGGGTTATCTCGAGGTGTCGGATTTCCTTTGGAATTTCCTAGGAAGGTCACGAGATCCGTGGTTGAGGTTATTCCCACCGTGTGTGGTTAATTTGTGATGGATGAGTTGGAGCACCCCTGCAGGGTTAAATCTTTTCGAGAAGTCGTACCCGCGGTTATCTGGCAAACTTGGACACTTTGTTTAACACCCGGTCATAGCAAACTTGAAGTAAACTCTAATAAAATACACCAACTGTGTGCATAACCGTGACTGTCTCTTCTCGTGAGTCCTTATCCGAAAGAGAACACGGTGGGGTTATGTTGGACGTAAGTAGGTGTTCAGGATCAGTTAGTGATCATTACTAGTTGACGACCGTTATGCGTAGACCACCATACTTTACTTTCTGTACTCGTAAGTTAGCCACTCAAATAAATGCTTAATCGCTTGCTGCAGCCTCACCACTTAGCCATACCTCACCTATTAAGCTTTAATAGTCTTGATACCCTTGGAAATGAGATTGCTGAGTCCCTATGGCTCACAGATTACTACAACAATAGTTGCAGGTACAGGTAATGCGGTGATTTGACGTGAGCTCGTTGCTTGATTTGATTTGGAGTTCTTCTTCTTCTTCTTCTTCTTCTTCTTCAATCTTGGATGGGTTCCAGGCGACAGCCTGGGATAGCAAGGGTGGATGTCATTTTATCATTTGGTTTCGTTCGTAGTCAGACCCTACTCTTCTGGTGATGTCTGAGAATGTTATTGTATTGATGTTACTCTGATGTAGCTTGTGGTGAGTGTAAGCCAATTCCATATACTCATCTCTTCTGTACATGTACTTGTAATGACATCCATTCTTGCGAACACATCGAGATGCGCTTCTATCCCTGTCGAGGCCCTCATGCCAAAATAAGGATAGGACCGCATCTTGGGCATGACAATCTCATAGGAGTTCTAATGTTCCTTGGTGTAGAAATGATCATCCACAGCAATCCTTCTCCTGGAGGCATAAGGGTCGTCTGATCTCCACTTCCTTAGCCTTGAGTCTCTCCTCATCTTCATATCCTCAACCGTAGGATGAGCATCATTATGCTCTAGCATACGTGGCCTTAGTTTTCTCAAAACTGGCATGTTCTCTTCCTCAGCCCTAGAAGTAGAACTCTTGTTCTTGGCTGCAAGAGGGATGTCTGTGGTGGTCCTCTTGGGTTTGGGGGTTCCTGGCTTCTTGGGTGCAGACTGCTTGCTCTTTCATGGAGCTTGCTTAGGCATAGCATCTGCAAGGAGCTTCTTCTTCTTCTTGGAAGGAGGAGCTTGGGCAGTTGGCTCTTCCTCCACTCCCTCTTCCTCAGCATCAGATGGGTCCTCACACATGGAAGTGGGCCTTCCAATGACTCACACTATTCTCTTCATGGCTCTCTTCTTGTCACCTGCCTTCTTAGGCATATAGCTCTTTGGAGGCTCAAGAGAAAGTGAAGTGTTGGTCTTGCCATTGTCACGTGCCCTCATAGCTTCTGATCTAGCATATTCCTTCCTGACAAGCTTCTTAGCAGAAGAGGCCCCTGTAGAAGATTACTTTGTAGCTCTTTCTTTCTTCTCTTGCTGCTTACTGGTTACCTCCTCATCTGGCACAAAATCTAAATCCTTCTCATCTGACTTCAGCTTCTTCCTTGCCCTGGTGACAGCCTTTGGCAACCCATGGGAGCTAGGGGTGCCTAGATCTTCTAAAGAAGATGAACTAGCATCTGGGCTAGTGCATGAACTCATGTCCACGGCTCTATCTCTAAAGTCATTCTGGTTGTCCTCAAACCGTGACATGCTGACCCTGTGAATAGAGTATAGAAGACCAGAGGGGTTGAGCATCACAAAAATACAGAATGTTTTCTCAAAATTAAACTCAGAATCTTAAGTTTAATCTTCAGCAAAAAGGAGTTCGGTACCACCAAGTCAAAAAAATTGGAGCCACCGAGACAAACAACATCTTTAACAGAAACTTGGCAACCACTTCAGTTTCTCCGGAAGTGGCCACTCGGTCTCACCAAGACTGTTCTCAGTTTCCCTAAAACCAAAATCGATAGAACCAATTTTGATGACTCTATGTCACCGAGATGAAAATTGTGGATGGTTAATCCTAAAAATTCATTGTTCTCGAATCTAACGAAGCTTTTGGTGGATCGAACAAGCGCACATGGTGGGAGGAAGACGGGAATTGGTCAATTTGCCCATGAGTCGGAAGAGGAGTGCAAAAATCCAAGGCGTTAACCTTATTTGGCAGCGACCTCCTACGGCGGTGACGACGGAGATGAATGCGGTCGTCTGTGAAGAATCTCGATGGCATAGATGCACGGGATCAAGGAGAAGTCCAGAGACGTCGAGCGGCAGCTATGATTTGCGGGGACCACGTGAAAGCACATTTGCTCCCTTGGTGGTTTTGGTAATTAATACAAACATATAAGTCATTGAACTAATGCTTTCACCAAGTATATTTTAGGACAAGTTCAATGATAGGGATGGCTAAAGGATTGTGGAATTACCCCAAGATTCAAGGAAATAGGTTCGCCAAGCTTCAAGCAAGAGGACTCTACATTTTACAGTTGTGAGAAATCACTTTGAGTCCATAGGAAAGCCAATACTATTAAACGGGGGTAAAGTTTTGATGGTGAACAATATGCTGAAACGTGCACAAGTGACAGTCACCAAAACATCCACAAACTCTCCCACCAAAGTCTGTCCTAAGCCAAATATGCAAAATTGGTGCAACCAACTTTTCTATCCTGGTGGCACTGATTCTAAACCCTAGACAGACTCAGCCAAACCCTAACACTTCGGTGCAACCGACACTGCACTCGGTGCCATCGAGTTGGGTTGCCAAGATTTTGTTATGCAAATTCTCATTTTCGGTCTGACTGAAAATGGTGAATCCACGTCACCGAGATTGCTAAATCTGACTGTTGGTCACCTTGTCGGTGAAACTGAGAAGTGTATATCAGTCCCTTCGAGATTCAAAAGTTACCACTTTTGGTCACTTCGGTACCACCGAGATTTACACATTGGTGTCACCGAGTCTGATTTATTGTGTGTAACGGTTGTATTTTTGGGGATGCCTATATATACCCCTTCACCACCACCCACTCGAAATAGAAGCACTCAGAACTATTCCATACCTATCCTACTCAGTTTTCTAATAGAGAACCACCTACCCTTGTGTTGAGGTCAAGATCTTCCACTCCAACCACATGGATCTTGATTTCTAGCCTCCCCAAGTTGCTTTCCACCAAGCCCATCTCTTCTACCAAGCCATATCTGTGAGAGAGTGATTGTGTGTTGAGGAGTCTATCATCTTGAAGCACAAGAGCAAGGAGTTCATCATCATTACCGAGCGTATTACCTTTTGGAGGGTGGTGCCTCCTAGATTGGTTAGGTGTCGCTTGGGAGCCTCCTACTTCGTGTTGTTGAGTGAACCAAGAAGTTTGTAAGGGCAAGGAGATCGCCAACTTCATGAAGATCTACCCATAGTCAGGCTATTCCTTCGTGGACGGAAGCCGCATGGAATAGTCAAGGTTGCTTCTCCGTGGAACCCTCCATGGGTAGAACCCTCCGTGGACTCTCGCGACCATTACCCTCCGTGGGTTGAAGACTCCATGAACGTGGACATATGATAGCACCACCTATCAGAACCACGGGAAAAATCATTGTGTCATCACTTGTGTTTGCTTTCCTAACCCTCACTTTTACTTACATGTGTAATGTCTTTACTTTCCGCTGCCACACTCTTAGACATGCATGTGTAGGGTGTTACTTGATATGCTATGAATGCTAAAACTTGCCAAGAACTAAAATTGGGAAATAGGCAAAACTTTTATTTGACCAAGTAGTCTAATCACCCCCCTCTAGACCTACTTTCGATCCTACACCACGGCGTTTGAAGAAGTGATTTCAAAAACTGGTTCCGCTAGAATTTATACCCGTAGCTATCGGTGACACCGGTTCTAAAATATCAGTGCCACTGAGTTCCTCTACTGTCAGTTGACATGGAAACTCGGTGAAGCCGAGATTATGGAATCGTTATTACCGAGATGATAAATCCAGATCAACCCTAGGCTTTGGTGGAACCGAGATTTTGTGATTGGTTACACTGAGATGGATTGGGGAGGTTTTGAAAGTTAGCTCTGAACGAAACGGAACTCCGAGTGCTCCTCACACAGAGTGTTCGAGAAGTGCTTGCTCAAATTTTTGTGATGAAGCATGAATAGAATTTGAGACAAGAAAGCATAGATAGCTAGAGGGAGGTACTTAGGCACTCTTGCATATCTAGTTGGCCAAAGAAAATGAAACCCAAATAACAACAATTTGATATCCTTGAATGAGAAAAGATATGCATACCAACATGCTCACACAATAAGATGTGAAATGAAATATGGCAAACATGCAAAACCACTCTAGTATCTACCAAGCATTTTGGCGATGATGGAGTCATCTATATATGAGTATATTGACTTAGGATCCAAGTAAGAATACTTGATCATAAGTTAAACTCATCATTTAAGCACAAGTGGGGTTACCACTTTTACATAAAACATTTAATGTGTTCACACCTTTAAGATATGATTTAACTCAAGTCTTAGAGTAAAGCTCCCCATTGATGTGACATCCCCTTAAGGGGGATAAACTAACCTTGGATTTTGTCGTAGAAGACTTCATGTGGGTGATGTAGTGGTGGATGCTCATAGTTGATGAAGATCATCTTGAGTTGGGAGCAATCCTTGTTGTTGTTGTTTTACTTTTATCACCTACATGGTATAGTCCCACACAAGAAACAAATACAAGGATGTCTATGGACATGGAGTGCAAAGCATACATGATGATGTCCATGGATTCATTAATTACCTTTTCTCTTGCTTACCTTTGAGGCAATATGTGACTCCATGAACTACTGCATAAAGTTGATGTTGATTGCAAATAGTCCTTGCCAAAAATTAATGTGAGTAAATTTTGTTGGTGGAGTCACCCCTCAAGAACTTCCCTAATTCTTCTTATTTGGGACCCACATTATGACAACCTAAGTGTTGTCCCTACCTTTTATGGCGTGTACCCCATTGTATGAACCTTGTGTCATGAGCTATGTATGAATTGCACCTTGTCCCATGTGTTGGTTTGCATTCATGCATCATATCATCCATCATAGTATTCATCTTGCACGCTTGCTTTCATGTGTCTTGACATGTTGTGATGGGATGTGAGTGTGACTTGTGTTGTGATGATGTTTGAGTGTGGGTGGAGTTCATGTGGGCACCTCTTCTTCTTCACCTCTCTAATTCCTTCTCAACATCCCCTTTCTAATACCCCTTCTCTTCTTTTAATTTTATTATTAGAATTAAGTTGTTTCTAAAATTGTTTAAAAATGTTCAAGAGGTAGCCCTATTCATTTTAATAATTTTAGAGAGTGCCCCTTTTGTTGTTTGGGGTATGTTTGAATCTGTGTTTAAATAAACAGGGATGCTATTTTCAAAAAGTAATAAAATTACTTGTCCAATAAATCAACCTGACATTTTTATTAATTAGAGCATGTTTTTACCTCTCAAAAGTATTTTTGTATTGCACTAAAACCTTTCAACATGCTCTGGGGATTTATTTTAGTGTGGCTGGTTTTATAAAAAAATTGGAAAACCCTTTTCTGTTTTGAGTGTGTGAGAGAGAGAGGCAGGTGGGCCTTGTCTCTCCCGCGGCCCAGCCCGCGTGAGCAGACGACCACCTTATCCCGTCGCCTCCGCCGTCAGTCTTTAGAGAGGAGAGCCCCGTCGCCGTCGCCCCGTCGCCGTTGCTGTTTGTCCCATCACCTATATAGCCCCTCGGCGTGCGTGCCGCCCCCCTAGGGTTCCTCTCCCTCCTCGCGCCGCCACCCCCCTCCTCTCCTCCTCTCTTGTCCCCGAATAGGTAAGGTTCAGAGGGTCCAGAGTGTGTCTGCGGTGAGGTTCAGAGGTGTGCCCGTCGCCGCGGGAGCTTCTCCGGCGAGCCCCTCGAGCTGAAGATCGTCGGGATCGTGTTGCCATCATCGTCTTCTTCCATGACATCCTCTACATCCCCAAGGGATGCCAAGGCCGCGCCCTGCTTTGACTTCCTCCCCTCCAGCCGAGCTCCTCTGCCGCGTCAATTCCCCGTCGTCACGCGTCCTCGAGCTTGATTGGCTGCGTGATCAGCTTCCGGTGAGCTCCCCGTCCCTCCTCGCCAGATCCCGAGCCTGCTAGCCCCGTGTAGGTGTTGGAAATATGCCCTAGAGGCAATAATAAATTGGTTATTATCATATTTCCTTGTTCATGATAATCATTTATTATCCATGCTATAATTGTATTGATCGGAGACTTAAATGCATGTGTGGATACATAGACAAAACCATGTCCCTAGTATGCCTCTAATGGACTAGCTCGTTGATCAAAGGATGGTTAAGGTTTCCTAGCCATGGACATGAGATGTCATTTGATAACGGGATCACATCATTAGGAGAATGAAGTGATGGATAAGACCCAAACTACAAACATAGCATATGATCGTGTCAGTTTATTGCTACTGTTTTCTCCATGTCAAGTATATGTTCCTATGACCATGAGATCATGCAACTCACGGATATCGGAGGAGTGCCTTGTGTGTATCAAACGTCGCAACGTAACTGGGTGACTATAAAGGTGCTCTACAGGTATCTCCGATGGTGTTTGTTGAGTTGGCATGGATCGAGACTGGGATTTGTTACTCCGTGTGACGGAGAGGTATCTCAGGGCCCACTAGGTAATACAACATCACAACAAGCCTTGCAAGCAATGTGGCTAAGTGTTAGTCATGGGATCTTGTATTACGGAACGAGTAAAGAGACTTGCCAGTAACGAGGTTGAATTAGGTATGGAGATACTGACGATCGAATCTTGGGCAAGTAACATACCGAAGAACAAAGGGAATGTTATACGGGATTAACTGAATCCTTGACATAGAGGTTCGACCGATAAAGATATTCGTAGAATATGTAGGAACCAATGTGGACATCCAGGTCCCGCCATTGGTTATTGACCATAGAGGTGTCTTGGTCATGTCTACATAGTTCTCGAACCCGCAGGGTCTGCACACTTAAGGTTCGGTGACGTTTCGGTAGTGTAGAGTTATGTATGGTGGTGACCGAAGGTTGTTTGGAGTCCCGGATGAGATCCCGGACGTCACGAGGAGCTCCGGAATGGTCCGGAGGTAAAGATTCATATATAGGATGTCCCAGTTTGGTCGCCGGAAAAGTTTCGGGCTCATCGGTAGTGTACCGGGAGTATCGGTAGTGTACCGGGAGTGCCGGTAGTGTACCGGGAGGGGTACTTCGACCCCAAGAGGTCCATGGGCTGTGGGAGAGTATTAACCAGCCCTTAGTGGGCTGGGAAAACAGCCACAAAGGCCCATGGCACAGGAGAGAAAGTCCTAAAGCAAAAGGTGGAAAATCAGCCAATAGGAGGCAATCCTACTCCAACTAGGATTGGAGGTGAAGTAGGATTGCTTCCCACCTCCTATTTTGGCCGACCCAAAGGCCTTGGCTGCCTCTCCTATCCTATCCTCCTATATATACTAGCGGATTGGGTGGTTTTTAGACAGAATTTCCGGCCACGTGCTACCCGTTCCACCGGTGCATAGTTTCTCCTCTAGATCGTAGTTCCGCAGCGCTTAGGCGAAGCCCTGCCGGAATTGCTCCACCACCATTACCGGAGCGCCGTCACGCTGCCGGTGAACTCTCTCTACTCTCCACCTCCTCTCGCTGGATCGAGACGGTGGAGATCGTCATCAAGCTGCACGTGTGCTGAACGCGGAGGTGCCGTCCGTTCGGCGCTAGATTGGAAGGACCGTGATCGAGATCGCGAGACAGTTCATGATGAGATCGCGGAACGGATCGTGATGAGTTTGCGGGACAGACCGTGATCAATATCATGAGATGGATCGTGATGAGATCGCGGGACGGATCGTGATGAGTTCACGGGACGGATCGTGATTGGATCGCGGGACGGATCGTGATGAGATCGCGGGACGCTCGGCGATTTGGATCGCGAAGATGTTCGACTACACCAACCGCGTTTCTTAACGCTTCCTGCTTAGCGATCTACAAGGGTATGTAGATCCACTCTCCCTCTCGTAGATGCTCATCACCATGGATAGGTTTGCGTGTGCGTAGGAAATTTTTTGTTTCCCATGCGGCGTTCCCCAACAGTGGCATCATGAGCTAGGTTGATGGTTCGATGAGATCTCGAGTAGAACACAAAAGGTTTGTGGGCGTTGCTGCTTAGATTGCTTCCTCCCTTGGTCGTATTTTGGTTCAGCGGGATTGTGAGATGAAGCGGCCTGGACCAACATTACTCGTACGCTTACGAGAGACCGGTTCCCTCGACGCAACTTGTTGCCTAGATGGCTTGCGGGTGACAGTTTCCCTCACTTTAGTTGGATCGAATTCGACAAAGGCGGTCCTTGAGAAGGTTGAAAAGCAAACTAGTGTATCACCATTGTGGTTTATGCGTAGGTGAGAATTGTTCTTGCTAGATACCCGTAGCATCCACGTAAAACATGCAACAACAATTAGAGGACGTCTAACTTGTTTTTGCAGGGTATGTTGTGATATGATATGGCCAATTACATGATGTGATATATGTGATGTATGAGATGATCATGTGATGTATAGATTATCATGACTTGCATGTCGATGAATACGGCAACTGGCAGGAGCCATAGGGTTGTCTTTAATTATTGTATGACCTGCGTGTCAATCATTAAGCGCTATGTAATGCTTTACTTTATCGCTACGGTAGCAATAGTAGTAGAAGCATGCAGGGCGTGACAACCCCGATGGCGAAACGTTGATGGAGATCAAGATGATGGAGATCATGGTGTCATGCCGGTGACGATGGAGATCATGTCGGTGCTTTCATGATGGAGATCAAAAGCACAAGATCATGGCCATATCATGTCACTTATGATTTGCATGTGATGTTAATCCTTTTATGCACCTTGTTTTGCTTAGGACGACGGTAGCATTATAAGGTGATCCCTCACTTAATTTCAAGATAAATTGTGTTCTCCCCGAGTGTGCACCGTTGCGAAAGTTCGTCGTGTTGAGACACTACGTGATGATCGGGTGTGATAGACTCTACGTTCACATACAATGGGTGCAAGCTAGATTCGCACGCGCAGAACACTCGGGTTAAACTTGACGAGCCTAGCATGTACAGACATGGCCTCGGAACACAAGAGACCGAAAGGTCGAACATGAGTCATATAGTAGATATGATCAACATAATGATGTTCACCATTGTAGCCACCTCAACTCACGTGATGATCGGACTTGAGTTGGTGAATTTGGATCATGTATCACTCGAATGATCGGAGGGATGTCAATTTGAGTGGGAGTTCTTAGGTAATATGATTAATTGAACTCATTATCATGAACATAGTCAAAGTGTCTTTGCAAATTATGTTTTAGATTACTAGCTCACGCTGTAGCTCCCTTGTAGTTTTATATGTTCCTAGAGAAATAGTATTGAAAGATGATGGTAGGAATATTGCGGACTGGGTCTGTGATCTGAGGATTGTCCTCTTTGCTGCACAGAAGGCTTATGTCCTTAATGCACTGCTCGGTGCGCCGACCCCCTCTAGCGTTGTCTGTATATGTTGTGAACATCTGACAGGCACGATCCGATGACTACTTGATAGTTTAGTGCGTCATGCATTACGGCTTAGAATTGAGGCTCCGAAACGTTTTGAACGTCACGAAACATATGAGATGTTCTAGGAGCTGAGATTGTGATCTCAGGGTCGTGCCCGTGTTGCGAGATATGATATCTCCAACAAGATTCTTTGCCTGTAAGATGAAGGAGAATAGCTTAACCGTTGAGCATGTACTCAGATTGTCTGGGTACTACAATCACTTGAATCAAGTGGGAGTTGATCTTCTAGATAAGATAGTGATTGATATAGTTCTCCAAGTCACTGTCACTAAGCTACTAGAACTTGGTGACGAACTATAAATTGCCAGGGATAGAAATAATGATTCCTGAGCTGTTCGCGATGTTTGACACCGCGAAGGTAGAAATCAAGAAGGAGCGTCAAGTGTTGATGGTTAATCAAACCACTAGTTTCGAGAAGGGCAAGAGCAAGGAGGGAAACTTCATGGATAGCAAGTCAGTTGCTGCTCCAGTGAAGCAACCCGAAGTTGAACTCAAACCCGAGACTAAGTGCTTCTGTTATGAGGTGAGCGGTCGCTGAAGCGGAACAACCCTAGATACTTGGTAGATAAGAAGGCTGGCAAAATCGACAGTAGTATATTTGATATACGAGTTATTGATGTGTACCTTGCTAGTACTCCTAGTAGCACCTGGGTATTGGATACCGGTTCGCTTGCTAAATGTTAGTACCTCAAAATAAAAGCTATGGAATAAACGGAGAACTAGCTAAGGGTGAGGTGACGATGTGTGTTGGAATTGTTTCCGAGGTTGATGTGATCAACATCGCACACACTCTCTACCTTCAGGATTAGTGACGAACCTAAATAAATGTTATTTGGTGTTTTGCGTTGAGCATGAACATGATTATATCATGTTTATTGCAATACGGTTATTCATTTAAGTTAGAGAATAATGGTTATTCTGTTTACATGAATAATACCTTCAATGGTCATGCACCCAGTGAGAATGGTTTGTTGAAATCTTGATCGTACTAATACACATGTTCATAACATTGATGTCAAAAGATACAAAGTTAATAATGATAGTACCACATACTTGTGGCACTGCCGCAAAATGTCATATTGGTATAAAGCGCATGAAGAAACTCCATGCTGATGGATCTTTGGACTCATTCGATTTCGAATCGGTTGAGACATGCGAACCATGCCTCTTGGGCAAGATGACTGAAGGACCCCGTTGGATGGAGCGGGCAAGTGATTCATTGGAAATGATACATGTTGATGTATGCAATCTAGTGAGTCTTGTAGCATGAAGTGGATATCGTTATTTTCTTACCTTCACTGATGATTTGAGTAGATATAGTGTATATTTACTTAATGAAACACAAGTCTGAATCGTTTGAAAGGTTCAAGCAAATTCAGAGTGAAGTTTAAGATCGTCGTGACAAGAAGATAAAAATGACTGCGATATGATCGTGGAGGTGAATATCTGAGTTACGAGTTTGGCATACAACTTAAGATAATGTGAAATTTGTTTCACAACTAACGCCACCTGGAACACCATAGTGTGATGGTGTGTCCGAACATCATAGTCATGCTCTATTGGATATGGTGCATGCTGTGATGTCTCTTATCGTTTTACTACTATAATTTTTGGGGTTATGCATTAGAGACAACTACATTCACTTTAAATAGGGCATCATCTAAATCCGTTGAGATGACACCGTGTGAATTATGGTTTGATAGAAACCTAAGCTGTCATTTCTTAATATTTGGGGCTGTGACACTTGTGTGGAAAATGTTTTCACCTAATGAGGTCGAACCCAAGGCGGACAAATGCATCTTCATAGAATACCCTAAGATCAGTTGGGTGAACCTTCAATCTCAGATCCTAGTGCAAAGTGTTTGTTGCTTAAACGGATCCTTTCTCGAGGAAATGTTTCTTTCGAAAGAATTGAGTGGGAGGAAGATATAACTTGATGAGGTTGTTAAACCTTTGTTCAACCAGAGAGTAGCGCAGCGCAGAAAGATGTTTCTGTGAAGCCTACGTTAGTTGAAGAGTAAGTTAATGATGATGATCATGAAGCTTCAGGATCAAGTTACTATCGAACTTCGTGGGTCGACAAGGATGTGTACTGCTCCTAAGTGGTACGACAACTCTGTCTTGGAGATCATGTTGTTGGACAACGATGAACCTACGAGCTATGGAGAAGCGATCATGGGCCCGGATTCCGACGAATGGTTAGAGGCCATGAAATCCGAGATAGGATCCATGTATGAAAACCAAGTATAGACTTTGGTAGACTTGCTCGTTAGACGGCAGGTCGTTGAGTACAAATGGACCTTTAGAATGAAGACAGACACTGATGGTGAATGTCACCATTTGTAAAGCTCGACTTGTTGCAAAGTTGTTTGTGACAAGTTCAAGGAGTTGACTGCGATGAGGCTTTCTCACTCGTAGCGATGCTAAAAGTCTGTTGGAATTATGTTAGCAGTTGCTGCATTTTCAATTATGAAATCTAGCAGATGGATGTCAAAACATCGTTTCCTTAACGGTTTACTTAAGGAAAGGTTGTATGTGATACAACCAGAAGGTTTTGTCAGTCCTAAGGATGCTAAAAGATGAGCAAGCTTCAGTGATCCTTCTATGGACTGAAGCAAGCATCTCGGAGTTGGAATATACACTTTGATGAGGTGATCAAAGTTTCTGTAGTTTATACAAAGTTTACGAGAAACTTGTATTTGCAATAAAGTGAGTGGGAGCACTGTAGAGTTTCTGATAAGTATATGTGGTTGACATATTGTTGATCGGAAATAATGTAGAATTTCTGGAAGGCATAAAAGGTTGTTTGAAAAGTGTTTTTCAAAGGAAGACCTGGATAAAGCTACCTAATTGTTGAGCATCAAAATCTATAGAGATAGATCAAGATGCTTGATGAGACTTTCAATGAGTGCATACCTTGACAAGATTTTGAAAGAGTTCAAAATGGATCAGCCAGAGAAATAGTTCTCGTTTGATTTGTAAGGTGTGAAGTTGAGTGAGACTCAAAGCTCGACAACGGCAGAAGAAAGAGAAAAGACGAATGTCGTCCCCTATGCCTTAGCCATAGGCTCTATATTATGCCATGATGTGTACTCCACCTATGTGTGCCTTGCCATGAGTCTGTCAAGGGGTACAAGAGTGGTCCAGGAGTGGATCACTGGACAGCGGTCGGAATTATCCTTAGTAACCAGAGGACTAAGGAAATGTTTCTTGATTATGGAGGTGATAAACAGTTCGTCGTAAAGAGTTACGTCGATGCAAGCTTTAACACCTATCCGGATGACTAGTAGTAGCAATCTGGATACGTATAGTGGAGCAGCCATTTGGAAATAGTACCAAGTGGAGTGTGGTAGCAGTGTTTACGGTTTGACATAGAGATTTTCAAAGTACACACGGATCTGAATATCACAGACCCGTTGACTATAAGACCTCTCTCACATGCAAAGCATGATCGAGCCCCAAAACTCATTGGGTGTTAGATTCATAACAATGCGAATCACATGGTGATGTGAACTAGATTATTGACTCTAGTGCAAGTGGGAGACTGTTGGAACTATGCCCTAGAGGCAATAATAAATTAGTTATTATCATATTTCCTTGTTCATGATAATCGTTTATTATCCATGCTATAATTGTATTGATCGGAGACTTAAAAGCATGTGTGGATACATAGACAAAACCATGTCCCTAGTATGCCTCTAATGGACTAACTCGTTGATCAAAGGATGGTTAAGGTTTCCTAGCCATGGACATGAGATGTCATTTGATAACGGGATCACATCATTAGGAGAATGATGTGATGGATAAGACCCAAACTACAAACGTAGCATATGATCGTGTCAGTTATTGCTACTGTTTTCTCCATGTCAAGTATATGTTCCTATGACCATGAGATCATGCAACTCACGGATATCGGAGGAGTGCCTTGTGTGTATCAAACTTCGCAACGTAACTGGGTGACTATAAAGGTGCTCTACAGGCATCTCCAATGGTGTTTGTTGAGTTGGCATGGATCGAGACTGGGATTTGTTACTCCGTGTGACGGAGAGGTATCTCAGGGCCCACTCGGTAATACAACATCACAACAAGCCTTGCAAGCAATGTGGCTAAGTGTTAGTCATGGGATCTTGTATTACGGAACGAGTAAAGAGACTTGCTAGTAACGAGGTTGAATTAGGTATAGAGATACTGACGATCGAATCTTGGGCAAGTAACATACCGAAGAACAAAGGGAACGTTATACGGGATTAACTAAATCCTTGACATAGAGGTTCGACCGATAAAGATCTTCGTAGAATATGTAGGAACCAATGTGGACGTCCAGGTCCCGCCATTGGTTATTGACCGTAGAGGTGTCTCGGTCATGTCTACATAGTTCTCGAACCCGCAGGGTCTGCACACTTAAGGTTCAGTGACGTTTCGGTAGTGTAGAGTTATGTATGGTGGTGACCGAAGGTTGTTCGGAGTCCCGGATGAGATCCCGGAGGTCACGAGGAGCTCCGGAATGGTCCGGAGGTAAAGATTCATATATAGGATGTCCCAGTTTGGTCGCCGGAAAAGTTTCGGGCTCATCGGTAGTGTACCGGGAGTATCGGTAGTGTACCGGGAGTGCCGGTAGTTTACCGGGAGGGGTACTTCGACCCCAAGAGGTCCATGGGCTGTGGGAGATTATTAACCAGCCCTTAGTGGGCTGAGAAAGTCCTAAAGCAAAAGGTGGAAAATCAGCCAATAGGAGGCAATCCTACTCCAACTAGGATTGGAGGTGAAGTAGGATTGCTTCCCACCTCCTATTTTGGCCGACCCAAAGGCCTTGGCTGCCTCTCCTATCCTATCCTCCTATATATACTAGCGGATTGGGTGGTTTTTAGACAAAATTTCCGGCCACGTGCTACCCGTTCCACCGGTGCATAGTTTCTCCTCTAGATCGTAGTTCCGCAGCGCTTAGGCGAAGCCCTGCCGGAATTGCTCCACCACCATTACCGGAGCGCCGTCACGCTGCCGGTGAACTCTCTCTCCTCTCCACCTCCTCTCGCTGGATCGAGACGGTGGAGATCGTCATCAAGCTGCACGTGTGCTGAACGCGGAGGTGCCATCCGTTCGGCGCTAGATCGGAAGGACCGTGATCAAGATCGCGAGACAGTTCATGATGAGATCGCGGAACGGATCGTGATGAGTTCGCGGGACAGACCGTGATCAAGATCATGAGACGGATCGTGATGAGATCGCGGGACGGATCGTGATGAGTTCATGGGATGGATCATGATTTGATCGCGGGACGGATCGTGATGAGATCGCGGGACGCTCGGCGATTTGGATCGCGAAGATGTTCGACTACACCAACCGCGTTTCTTAACGCTTCCCGCTTAGCGATCTACAAGGGTATGTAGATCCACTCTCCCTCTCGTAGATGCTCATCACCATGGATAGGTTTGCGTGTGCGTAGGAAAATTTTTGTTTCCCATGCGGCGTTCCCCAACAGTAGGTGCGTGTTTACGTTAGGTGCATTCCGCCGCCGTCGAACCTCGTCTCCGATGAGTGCACCGTCGAGCTGATGCTCTCGGGCGTGGCGTGCGAGTTCCTGCTCTCGCAGGGGTTCTATTTTCGCTCTGCCCCATCCAATTTCGTGTCTGGGTCACCGTCGTGAGTGTCGTGTGCCATCGCTGCCGTGTCGATCGGTCGTCATCGCCGGTAGCATTCTCGCCGGTGTTAGGTGCTTGTGAGTGTGTGCGCGTGTGCGGGCAGTAGCAGTGAGTCCAGCCAGGGCCTCCGCCGCATGTTTGGTCACCGGAGTCAGCCGTAGCTTGCCGCCGTTTGCTCTGTCATCGCAGCGTGCATCTTCAGTTTCGTCAGAGAGGGATTTGAGCGTGTGTGTGTATTAGATGGGTAGAGGGCCCCCCTCTGTTATCACTCGCAGCGATAGCAGAGTGGTAGGCTCTGTGGGGAGACAACCAGGAGGTTGTGGGTTTGACCCCCGAACCCCTCCCCTTTGTTTTTTTCTTTTGTTTTCTTTTGTTTTTATTCTTATTTTGCCTCATGCTTGTTTGTTTCCTTGCTGGTTGTGTGTAGTGTGTGTGTATGTGCATGTGAGCATTGACATATGCATGTGTATATGTGTGTGCGCTCATGCATATATGTGTGTGTGCTCATGCATATATGTGTGTGTGCTAGAGTGTGTATGTGTATATACATACATGTACATATGCATATGTTGTGGTAGTGTCTGTGTATCTACATGATGTAGTGTGTGTGTATGTAAGTACATGAGAGGCGGATGTGTGTGTGCTTATGCATACATACACTTGTGCATGTGTAGTGTAGGTGTGTAGTGCATGTGTTCTTGTGTGTATGTGTGTGCCTTGCACCTATAGTTGTGGTATATTTAGTGCATGTGCATGTGAGTTGTGAGTGTGTGTATGCTATGCATACATACATATGTGTGTCGGTAGTTACAAGTGCTTTGACATGTTGTGTGTATGTGAGTAGAGTGTGTGTGTGTGGGAACTAGTGGGCTTCCCCACTTGGAATATACCTTTATTGGATGCATGTTAGTAGGTTTATCAATGTTGTATGGTGCATTAAGTTTCTAATATGGTGGTGTTCTTAGTTGTTCAAGGTCATCTAGATCTATATGTCACTTATGAGTAGGTGGTAGTTTTGCTAACTTAGGGTGCATGTTGCTTGACATGATCATAGGAGTATGACATATGTTTTTAGGGTAGAAAGACCCAATGAATCCATTGGAACTTTCAGACTTCACTTTTGAGCAAGTTCATAAATCTGTCATTTTAGCTGAGATGCCATTTTGTCATTTTTGCATAATTTAATCCATGCTTGCTTTGGGATATGTGCCAACTAGGGAGTGCTAGTATTTTGTATCTAGTATGCCATGGTATTTTTGTTTAATATGAGAATCACCCATATAAGTGGGAAACATGCTGTTAAGTAGCCAACTTAATGTCTCTGTTTCAGCATGCTAAAAACTACTAAGTCTGAGAATCTGCTGTTATTTTTATGCCATGTAGAGTGGGTGACATCTATCAACATGTTGTGAATTTGCTCATGATCAGTGTTAGTTATTTGTAGTATATATTGTCTTATACCATCCTGTTAATTTTCATGCCAATAGGATCTCTCTAGAATATTTAACTACTGCTGTCAACTTGCTACTTTATTAACTCAGATTCCAGAAAAACTGGAATTTTCACTAAGTCCCAGAAAACTGTTTCATCATGTCAACTTGATTGCTTCATGATTATTGATGTGTGCATCATCTGATGATTGTGTAGTTTGATAAGTTTATGTGTGTGTTGAGTAGATTCTGTAAATATCTTGTTTGTGGCTATAGGGTTCCTGTCGCTCAAGTTGTGAGCTGTAGAAGTTTCTATGTTGTTGTTTCGTGGCAGATTGTGTGTTTATTTGTTTTGTGACTTGTGGGAGCTATGCTCCATGGAATTGATTGATTCTTGAGCCTATTGTGAGTGATTTTTCATAAACTATCCAGTGGATACCTTGGAATGCCAAGAATTAGCCCATGGATTGGTGGTCTTGTGTATTTGCCTTCGTACCTTGTCGTGAGCGTATCGTGAGAACCGTAACTCCGTTTCTTGTGTTCCTTATATGCATTTCTATCAATTTTGCATGATGCATCCATATTTTCCAGTTTCATGCATGTATAAATAACTTAACATAAGGTTATGTACAGGTTCACTAATATACAAACTTTGCATGTGAAACATGATTAGTTTTGAATTGCCATGTTTAAATCTTCATAAATGAATCATGCATCATTTTGGTTGTGCATAGCACCTTGGTTGGATGTTTATTGTTGCTGTTTCTATTGGGTATACGTGAGTGTTGATACTGAGTACGAGGACCCAGGAGAGTACCACTACGAGGATCCCGCTACTTGTTCCGCTGAAGAACCAACAAGCAAGATGATCGTACCCAGATCCCGATACTATTTTTGCTTGATAGTTTCTCGCTCTTATAATTAAAATTGCTCGACCTACCACTTGATATAAGCCTCTTAATTTCCATGACAACCTCTAACCTCCACATCCTAGCAAACCTTTGATTGGCTAAGTTACCGCTGCTCAGCCCCTCTTATAGCATTCTTAATTGCAGGGCAGGTTGTTCCATGTGATAACATGGATTTGGATATCACAATATTACCTGTCATTTAATTTAAAGCACATATATATCTTGGTATTGGTGGAAGGCTTGGCCTTTTACTAAGTGATTTGTTCCGCTGTTACCGCCATTAGTTCCTTGTTACCGGTGTTATGTTTTCCATATTTTGTGCTCCTAACATGCTCTGGGTTGTTATGGGGACCCCTTGTTAATTTGGTTGAGATTAAAACTTGTCTGGCAAGAACCAACTTTGGTACTACATTTGCTAACAACTTAATAAAAACTTCCATAGGGCCTTGCAAACCCGGGATAATTTAATCAACCCCCGGGCCAGTGCTCCTCATGAGTGTTGGTCCAAACTAGAGTCGTGTGCGGGGCCAACCCGGGGCAACCTGGGAGATTTCTATCAGGCCACTGTATGCTGTGCTCATCCGGTCGTGTCCTGAGAACGAGATACGCGGCTCTTATCGGGTTTGTCGACACGTCGGGAGGTCTTGTTGGATTTTTTAATCTTTATTGAGTGTCTTGCGTGTGGAGTCTGACTTTCTTCGGGTTTCTCTCGAGGTGTTGGAATTCCTTTGGAATTGCCTGTGATGACCACGAGGTCTGTGGTCGAGGTTATTCCCGCGGAGTGTGGTTAATTTGTGATGGATTAGTTGGAGCACCCCTGCAGGGTTAAATCTTTCGGAAAGCCATGCCCGCGGTTACGTGGCAACTTGGATATTTGTTTAACACCCGGTTATAGTAAACTTGAAGTAAATTCCAATTAAAATACACCAACTGTGTGAGTAACCGTGATCGACTCTGCTCGTGAACATGCTCTGAGAGAGAACACGGTGGGGGTTATGATTGACGTAAGTAAGTGTTCAGGATCTCATAGAGACCATACTAGATTCCATGTTGCGTAAGTTAGCCACCATAAATGCTTAGTGCTGCTGGAAAATAAACACTTACCCAACCCAACCTTTAAGCTTGAATAGTCTTGGTACCAGGGCGCTTGATTGCTGAGTCCTTATGGCTCACAGATTACTACAACCCTCCAGGTACAGGTTCAGATGAGTTCGTGCAGGATGATATTACCCAGCTCCAGTGGGAATATGATGAGGAAAGAGGCAGGATGTATGTGACTTACCCGGATGAGTAGAGGACCATGGTCGTGATCTTTGGGATAGCGAGATAGCATCATTTGCATCTGTTTTATCATTTGATTTCGTCCGTAGGCGGACCCTGTCTTCATCTTGATGATTTGAACTCTGAGTGAATTGTAATTTAGCATGTGGCGAGTGTAAGCCAATCCTGTATACTCATCTTTTCAGTATTGTACGATGTGATGATACTATATTTGCTAACGACAAGATGCGCCTCTATCCCTTGCGGGGCCCTCGAGCCTTAAAAAGGATAGGTGCGCATCTTGTGCATGACACACATCAACTTGATGGGGATCTTTGGAGTTGAAATAGCACTTGTAGAAGTTGGGCTTTTAGTAGCCTTGGTGAAAGGACATGGATGTCGCCCAGAGGGTGGGGTGAATAGGAAATTTAAAATAATTACGATTTAGGCTTGAACAAATCCAGAATAAAACTAGCATTTAATATGTCAATCAAAAAACCTAAAACAACTAGGCTCACCTATGTGCACAATTAACTTATGCTAGGCAAGATAAACAACTAAGTGATAGCAAGGTATATAGCATGAAACAATATGTCTATCACAAAGTAAAGTTCATAAGTAAAGGGCTCGGGTAAGAGATAACCAAGGCACGTGGAGATGATGATGTATCCCGACGTTCACACCCTTGCGGGTGCTATTGTCCGTTTGGAGCGGTGTGGAGGCACAATGCTCCCCAAGAAACCATAGAGCCACCGTAATCTCCTCACTCCCTTGCACAATGCAAGATGTCGCGATTCCACTAAGGGACCCTTGAGGGCGGTCACCGAACCATACAAACAAGATTGGGGCAAACTCCACAACTTAATTGGAGTATCCCAACAACACCACGAAACTTCACAACAAAGGATTGTGGCTCCAAGGTAACCTCAAATGCTCGGGGTAATCTCCACAACCTAATTAGAGACCCCAATGCTTGTTCGAAGATTTACACCACAATGATTGAGATCCGTGACACCACCAACCGTCTAGGGTGCCAAGGTACCCAAGAGGAACAAGCTCTAGGGTGCTCAAACGCCCAAGAGTAATAAGCTTCTCAAAATTCACTTCCACGTATCACCGTGGAGAACTCAAACCTATGCACGAAATGCAATGGCAAGGGAACACGGAGTGCCCAAGTCCTTCTCCCCCAAATCCCACAACAACAACTAATGCTATGGAGGAAAATGAGAGGAAGAACAAAGAAGAACACGAAATACTCCAAGATCTAGATCCAAGGGGTTCCCCTCACATAGAAGAGAAAGTGATTGGTGGAAATGTGGATCTAGATCTCCTGTCTCTTTTCCCTCAAGAACTAGCAAAAATCATTGGAGGGATTGAAAGTTAGCAATATTGTAGAAGGTCAACAATGGGGGAAGAACACGAGCTCAAGAGTTAGGGACTATTGGGGAAAAAGGCCCCCTTAAATAGGCATCCTAAAATCCAACCATTATGCCCACAAGTCGTGCTCAAGCGGTACTACCACCCGGGGGAGCTATACTACCACTTAGCACGGTCAAAACAGCCCAACAAGATAGAAAAACACGAGTGGTAGTTCTTCCAAAGAGGTAGTACCGCTCGGGGGAGAGGTAGTACAACTTGAGAGGTAGTACCGCTTGGGGAAGAAGTAGTACCGCTTGAGAGGTACTACCGCTCTCTACTACCGCTCAAGCAGATTGGGCACCAAAAGCATAAAATAAGCGGAAGTAGAAGCGGTAATGGTAAGCGGAAGTACTGCGCAAGAGGTACTACCGCTCGGGAGAGAGGTCGTACCGCTTGAGATGTACTACCGCTCTCTACTACCACTTAAAGTAATACTTCAGCCCAAGCAAAACCGAAACCGCCATAAATTTTGTATACGGATTCTGAAATGAGCAAACTCAAGTTTGTTGGATAGATGACGACAAGTACTATCAAGAAATGCAGAATAAAGGCCAATAGTATAAGGAAGATGACCTTCCCAAGAATTATCTGGCAAAATCTCCAACACCGAAAACACAAATATGATACATACGAAAATCGTTTTTGATGAGCTTGAGATTAACACGATGAAGACCATAAGCTCCCAAACTCTGAAAGCGAAAAGCCAAACAAGAACCAAGAAAGACGATGATGCCGAGGATGCAATGGTTTGAGCTCTCAACAAATGATACGATCAAGATACTCACTTGAGAGCCCCCCTGATAGTATGGTGATCGATCCTATAACCCGGTATCATAACTAACACCCTGAGACCAGTAAAATAGAAAACCTATAAAGGACAAACCTTTGCCTTGCGCATAGTCCAATTGAGCTAGATGATGACGATCTGGTCCTCCTCAAGATGGACCACCTTTCTTCATTGCGTTGGCTCGATGAAGACTAGTTGATTGCTCCCCCGTACTCCACTATGGGTGAGCCACTCTTAGGCACATCTTCACAAGTCCATTGTCACCATAATGTATGACAAGCTTCAAGCATGATATCTCTGTGATGCTTCACTTGAACTTGCACACTGCAACCTTGATGACGATCACCACTTGATGTCATCCGCCATGGGTTGTATGAGATATTCCTCTTGACGCAAGACCATGGAAACATACCAAACCCCGCTAAGAGGACTTACAAGGAACATGGGTTAGTACACAAAGCGTAATGGACAATACTTACCATACCATGAGATCACTTGATCCCACTTTGTACATCTTCTATGCCTTGTGTGTCGATCAACTTGAATCATTCTTTTCCTTAGTCTCAATCAACCTTGTGTCTTATCTTCTCTCTTCAACAATTGATACAGTCACCGTAGCTACACTTGTCGTTTCATCATTAGTGCTAAGTAAAGTATTTTTCAAGCAAGAGGTTGGCTCTGAAAATAAGATGCAAAAGTATGTGGTTCCCACGCTACGTCAAAGGAAGGTGTTGTATTCAAAAATTCAAAAAGGTATCGTTGGGCATGTGCCACGTGCAGATCGAAAGGATGATATTAGGCCAAACTTTCGGACTCCGCCTCATTGGAATTAACTATCATCCTCGAGATAATAGGAAACCATACAGGTGAAGGTTTCCTAGTGATATAAAAAGTTTACTATATTAGTTTGTGTTGGTTCTAGTTAATTAGTTTTATCAAGTTTGTCTGTATCCTTGTGTGTTACGGGCTTAGCCCGGGTGCGTACGTGCGCCTATAAATAAAGGCCATATGGCCATGTAAAAGTTAGGTTATAGTTTGGGGTCAAGTAAAAATACTCGGAAAAGGCATCTAATGATGGCCGCTGCTCTGTGTTCCTGTGTTCCATAAATTGGATTGGTGATCGCATGTGCTTTGGTGACTTTGATTCCCAGTGCACTAGTTTCATTTCTCTTCTTGATCAACAAGGGCCGATTCATCTATATTTTGCATCCCATCTACTTTGCTAATTGCTCCGCCGCCCTGTCCGCCATCACTAATCCTTATTAGCCTAATCTATCCATATATCCTAGTACTACTACTACACCATGTCCATTACTTCCGATCCATATCTATTCTAGTTCATTCCTATGTACACATCTTCAGCCATATATATTTGGCCTCTTATAGTTCATCGCTTCCGATCAAGTCAATTTTTCTATCTGTTTGCGCCAGTGAAAAATCATGGACATCCCATAGAAACGACTCCATGCTATTTGAGCCGTATCAACTGGTATCAGAGAGCGCCAAGTTTACCACTGCGCGCGATGTCGACCGGAAGCAAGCGTGACAAGAATGAGCTGCCAGAGGACGACGTGCCACCGTAATATGGTCCTGATATGGACCCAGGGGTACGTACCATGCTCAAGGCCACATATCAGTACTTCGACAAGAGCATGAAGGCCCTCAACGAGACGATGACCAGTGGGTTCCAGGCCATGCAAGCAACCCTCCATTGACTAGAGGCGAGGGCACCTGACACGGCTGCTCCGACAAGGGCACAACATGCCCTGCAGTGCGGACCGCATCTACAGGTCCGTGATGCGGACATCGCCAATGACGACATCAATGTTGAGTTCGAGGATGGTTTGGATGCACGCGGCGACTTGCCTCGCCGACCACGACATGATGCTCGTCCTCGAGATGATGGACCAAGGCGTCGCCACGACGATGACGATGATGGAGGTATTGGTGGAATAAAAATGACTATACCTTCGTTCATAGGCAAGGCCGGTCCTGAGGAGTATCTTGAGTGGGAGATGCGTGTGGAGCAGATATTTGATAACCATCGTTACTCGAAGGAGCAGAAGATTCGTTTTGCTTCTCTTGAATTTTCAGGTTACGCATTAATTTGGTGGGATCAACTCAACTACAATGATGCCCGACCTAAATTATGGCGTGAGATGAAGCACACAATGCATGCTCGCTTTGTTACGACTTATTTTCAGAAGGAGCAACACAAAAAGTTGCAGCGTCTTGTCCAAGGAGCCATGTCGGTGGATGAGTACTACCAAAATATGCAAGTTTTGATGATCCAAACAAATGTGCACGAGTCTGATGATGCAACCGTGACATGGTTTTTTGAGGGTCTAAATCAAGATATACACGACCACATTGATTTCATGCAGTATAATGATATGCAGGAGCTTCTTCATCAAGCGGAGCGTGCCGAGCAGTGGGTCATGGCAAAGCAAGTTTCCAAAGGCCGTACAAATTTCAGCATGGGGAGACATTCCTATTCACATGACGATGATAATGTCAAGTCAGGTTCTTCCTACAGGTCAGCTACCACCAGTCACCAGGAGATGAGCAAAGAACCTATTATCGCAAACAAAGTGACTTCAAGGTCTGATTCTAGTGCGCAGTCCGCTATACGTACTAGTGAGATTTTGTGTTACACATGTGGAGGTAGGGGACACAAACGCATTGATTGTCCTAACAAGAAGAGAGTGCTCCTTGTTCAAGATGGATATGTGACCAAAGACAAAACTGATTTGGAGTCTGATGAGCCCAAGCAAGAGGAAAGTGAATCAAATGACATAAAGTGCTACCCTTCAGATTATGACCTGCCATGCATCATGGTGTAGCGAGCTAAGGAGGATCAAATTCTAAGTGTCGGACAGCGGTGGAAAATTTTCCAGTCACAATGCAAGATCAAAAACAAGTTTTGCAAGTTGATTATAGATAGAGGGAGCTACACCAACATCATAAGCAAATGTGTGGTGGATGCTTTAGGATTGAAGCCATGGCCACATCCACAACCACATTGCATTGAGTGGTTGTACAACTCCGGACGTCTGAAGGTGACCCACAAGGTACGTGTAAAGTTCAATATTGGCACATATTACGACGAGGTGATTTGCGATGTTGTGCCAATGCACGTGTGTCAGTTGCTATTGGGTCGTCTGTGGCAATATGATCGCAATGCTATACATGAGGGGAGATCCAACACTTATGTGTTTTGAGATGTTTGCATCAAACGTGTGCTACAACCCATGTGTAACAATGCTATCAAGATTGATCATGTGTTTGCACACAAGGAGATTTTAAAGAGTGCCCCAAAACCGAAGAGGGTTTCGCTTGAAGGGGGAGAGGATGATACAGTCACCGCAGCTACACTTGTCGTTTCATCATTAGTGCCAAGTAAAGTATTTTTCAAGCAAGAGGTTGGCTCTGAAAATAAGATGCAAAAGTATGTGGTTCCCGCGCTATGTCAAAGGAAGGTGTTGTAAAAAGGGTATCCTTGGACATGTGCCACGTGCATACCGAAAGGAAGATATTAGGCCAAACTTCGGACTCTCATTGGAATTAACTATCATCCACGAGCTAATAGGAAACCATACAGGTGAAGGTTTCCTAGTGATATAAAAGTTTACTATATTAGTTTGTGTTCGTCCTAGTTAATTAGTTTTATCAAGTTCGTTTGTGTCCTTGTGTGTTACGAGCTTAGCCCAGATGCGTACGTGCGCCTATAAATAAAGGCCATATGGCCATGTAAAATTTAAGTTATAGTTTGGGGTCAAGTAAAAATATTCGAAAAAGGCATCTGACGATGGCCGCCGCTCTTTGTTCCTGTGTTCCATAAATTGGATCGGTGATCGCATGTGTTTTGGTGACTTTGATTCCCAGGGCACTAGTTTCGTTTGGCTTCTTGATCAGCAAGGGTCGATTCATCTATATTTTGCATCCCATCTATTCTGCTAATTGCTCCATCGCTCTGGCCGCCGTCGCTAATCCTTATTAGCACAATCTCTCCATATATCCTAGTACTACTACTACACCACGTCCATTACTTCCGATCCATATCTATTCTAGTTCTTTCTCACGTACACATCTTCAGCCATATATATTTGGCCTGTTATAGTTCATCACTTCCGATCAAGTCAATTTTTCTATCTGTTTGCGCCAGTGAAAAATCAAGGGCATCCCATAGAAATGACTCAACACTATTTGAGCCGTATCAATAATGATGATGTCTTGAAGGTAAACATGAAAGTTCACACAATCTTATTCTTCAAGACATGCTTGTAATAAGCTCAACCCTTACATGACCAATCTTTGGATAAAACCTTACATACCTCCTTGGTCACCATATAAACTCCTTAAAACCAACACATGTACTTCAAGAAGTGCCTATGGACAAATCCTTTGAATATAAGTCAAGGAAACCATTAGTCCATAGGGATTATCAACAATTACCAAAACCACATATGGATAAATATGCTCTAACAATGTCCCCCATTTTGGTAATTGATGTCAATCACTTTCAAGAGATTTTATATAAGGAAATAAGCACAACCAAGCACACCCATGCAAAGCAACAACCAATAATGCATATGCATGGGTATGAGATTCAAGTGCTTAAGAATGAAAAGCCAAAGTCTCTAAACAATTCCAAACTAAAGTCTCTACACTTCTCCCCAATTGGCATCGATTGCAAAAATGGGAGAAAATCTTAGAAAGCCAGTATAATAGGTGTTCCTCCAAAAGGTGTGTATTTCTCAAAATATGAGTGCAATGAGATACACCTATCCAGTGATAAGTAGTTGGAGGAAAACAAACTATATTGAGAACCCAAAGATTGCAAAAAGAATCGTATGGCAGAAAGACATACAAGATAGTGAAGAAAGCAATCAAAACATACCAATTGGAACAAGCAATGACATGGTCGTACGAGCCACATGAATAAAGCATATTATGATATGGGCAAAAGAGTGTTTATGAAGAAACTAGAGAAGCTCCACATGATTTGTGCACAACTAAGATTTTTTTTATTTGAATACAAGTGCACAAAATAGAATCATGACTCCCCCAAAATCAATAGAAACACACAAGAAGTGCAAGTAAATACATAAGACAATAAGCATAGTACTTGCACCAACCATATGGTTGAGCAACATGTAGAAGAGGCAACTTAAGAGTAGGCTCAACCAAAATGATGTGTGTGAGTCATGGCAAAGCACTTGAGAAGACTAATATAAGGATCAACATTAATCATCAACATAATCTTGATGAAATGAGACACAAGGTGCAAGACATATCTTCCCACACACATACCACTAGAAAATGGGTTCACAAGCTTACTAATAAGAAAATTAAAAAAACAAAGCTTGTGATAACCCATGGTGAAGATATGAAATAATAGCCTTGTCAAGAGGGGGATACCAATTGAATGGCAAACCACGTCAAGACAAGCTTGAGGAAAAATAATCTTCACCAACAATGAGTGCATCAAGATGCCAGGATGCAAGATCCACACTCAAGACAAATTCTTTCACAAAACCACCAAGGAAATGAAGAGGGAATGCAACGGTGGACGTGTCCACAAAGAAGGTTGTACCCACGAAAAGGTTACAAGAAAGAACGGACCAGATACCCAAAAGGGAATCATAAATATACCAATAAGATCTTTGCTTGAAAGCATAGCACATGACCTAATATTTTCTTCTTGTACATAAATGAACTCCCACCACAAGAACGTCAGAGACAACACAACTAGCAATGAGAGATCATCGTTGCGATGCTTTGAGAAAGGAAACAAGTACCACAAGAATGAATCAAGAAAATCATGCCATGATGCAACCTTCAAAAGGTTAAGTGCAAGAAATGTATGCATGAATTACATACTTGTTACCGAGATGGCATTGGATTGATGTTGTATAAATTGTTCATCGATCATCCTTGCTTGGCTCCAATAATCCCATGGTGTCAACACCTTTCTTGTAAGTGAGACGAGCATCCAATGCATTTGGAATTTTTCCTAGAACAACAACACAAACAAAATGGTACCCAAACTCATTGGGACCAAAGAGTTAGAGTACCAACAATACATAGGTGTCGTCGTTTTCTCACGAGGGGTCACGTGAGACGGCATATGCCATGGGGTGGCTTATCGAGGTGAGAGCAAGTCTGCCATGGATGTTCTGGGAAGGGTATGCGAATAGCACACAGTGGTTTACCCAGGTTTGGGGCTCTCCGGAGAGATAATACCCCTACTCCTGCATATCTGTATATCCGTGGAATATCTGGTACATGGTTGCTCTTGGAGCTGTATGGGAGAGGAGAGCCATGAGGCTTCTTGCCTCATGTGTGTGTGAGCACGTGAGAGTGGGAGTCCAACCCCCATATGTGGTGGGCATGAGGCCTGTATATAGGCATGAATGGGTAGCTTGGGATGTAAGCTACAATGGGTAGCTTACATCCCAAGCAGCTTGAGGTGTAAGATACCATGGGTAGCTTACATCTCAAGCCATATGTAGCTTAGGGACTAAGCTATGTCTGTCCCCTGGTGCACTTTATAAGTCAGTGTCCAGGAGATAGGTTACACTGTAGATAGTACTGCACCACACCCGTGTAGTGCGCTACTGCTCCCCACTAGTGCACTGCCACGGGATGTGTCCGTCTGGTCCACGCGTGTCCGATGGGATGTTGTAGTTGGCCCTGGGCTACCGGCTGACAGGCGCAGCCGGCTGGTCACAGCAGCCGGTCAGGGGCGTGAGTCGGAGCAGCCGGCCCAAGCAGGCAGGCACCCCGTTTGACTCACCGTCTTTGGGGTACCCGGGGGTCATCCCCCCGATAATAGCCTCCGAGCCTCTGGGTGACTCGCAGAGTCGGGCGGAGGGTTTTCGTAGTCATTGTCGTTGTTGTGGCAGAAGTTGTCGATGACGGTCGATCGCGGATTGGGGACGACACGACTTGCTTCTAGCGGGGGCGCGCCAGCGCGCCCACTGGGTCTAGCCTCCGAGCCTCCAGGCGACTCGAGGAGTCAGGCGGAGGGTCTTTGCTATTTCTGAAGTAGACGATGGCGTCGAGGATGCCGGGCATGGATGCGGAGTTCGCCGGCTGAAGGGCGCGAGGCGATGTCGGGGGCGAGCGCAAAGTTCACTGGCTGGTAGTTTCCAGCGGGGGCGCGCCAGCGCACCCGCTGGGTGTGGCCTCTGAGCCTCTGGGCAATTTGAGAAGTTGGGCGGAGGGTCTTTGCTGTTGCTGAAGCAAGCGGTGGTGTCGAAGATGTGGGGCACAGACGCGGGATCCGCCGGCTGAAGGGCGCGAGGTGCTACCGAAGGTGGACGCGCGGTCCGTCGGCTGATAGGCATGGAGCCCTGCCAAGGGCGGATGCGGGGTTCGCTGATTGTCGGGCGCGAGGCGCCGCCAGGCGCGGACGAAGGGTCTGCTGGTTGATGGGCATGGAGCCCTGCCGAAGGTGGATGCAGGGTCCGCCGGCTGTCGAGCGCGAGGCACTGCCGGGCACAGACGAAGGGTCTGCCGGCTTGTGGGCGCGGAGCCCTGCCGAAGGCGGACGTGGGGTCCGCCGGCTGCCGAGCAGGAGGCGCTGTCGGGCATGGACACAGGGTCCGCCGACTTGTGGGCATGGAGCTCTACCGAAGGCGGACACGGGGTCCACCAGCTGTCGAGCATGAGGCGCTGCCGAGCGTGGACCGAGGGTCTGCCGGCTTGTCGGTGCGAAGCCCTGCCGAAGGCGGACGTGGGGTCCACCGGCCGTCGAGCGTGAGGCGCTGCCGGGCGTGGACGCAGGGTCCGTCGGCTTGTGGGCGTGGAGCCCTGCGGAAGGCGGACGCGGGGTCCGCTGGCTGTCGAGCGCGAGGCGCTGCCAGGCATGGACGGAGGGTCCGCCGGATTGTGTGCGTGGAGCCCTGCCGAAGGCAGACACGAGGTCCACCGGCTGTTGAGCGCGAGGCGCTGGTGGGCATGGACGCAGGGTCCACCGGCTGATGGGCGTGGAGCCCTGCCATAGACGGACGCGGGGTCTGCCGGCTGTCGAGCGTGGTGCCCTGCCATGAGTAGCCTCCGAGCCTCCGAGCGAAGATGTTCCTCATGGAAATGACCGTGCAAAAGACAAGGTTAGGTCGGCATAGATATATCAAATATTTGATTTTGGTAGTGCAAGTTGGAGCAGAGGGTGCCGACTCGGTATCGTCCGAGCCCTCCTAAGTCTTTTTCATTTTTCCCTCCACTCTTTGGCTTTTGCTCTTGCTAGCCAGACAGCCGGGAACCGGTCTGTAGCTAAGACGAAGAGTGGGCCGCATAATGGAGCGTATAGTACTCGGTCTCTAGGAGAAGAATCGACCGAGCAGATACTCATAAATGAGAACGACCGGATCGCCCAAGCCGTTTTCTCCCTGGACGCTCTTCGCGTGTGGTGACCTCCATCTTTTGCTCTCACTGGCCGGACAGCCGCGGTGCAGTCTGTAGGTGAGACAAGGAGTGGGCCTTTGGTCCCGTGCATGCTACTAAGCCATCCCGTGGGAACGAACGTATCGGGCCAAGCGGCCAGCCCCGAGCGAAGACTAGTTGGCGCCGGGGCGAACAGTAAGGAGGCAGAATAGATGCGGAGATGGCCCCTGAGGGCCGCCTGGGGTTATTTGTTTTGTGTGTACGGTGCAAGGGTATACGCGTGGAGATCTCACATTGCTTTTGGGTGCCGGCGAGGTGGTTTTGTCGATATCGGCCAACGTGGTTTGTAGCCGATGTGGTCTTGCTGACATGGGCGAGGCACTACCGGGTGAGGACTTGGGGTCTGCCGGCTGATGGGCACGAGGCACTGTCAGGCATGAACGCGGGGTCCGCTGGCTGTCAAGAGCGAGGCGCTGCCTAGCGTGGATGCGGGATCCGCCGGCTGTTGAGCGCGAGGCGTTGCCGGGCGCGGACGTGGAGTCCATCAGCTGACGGGCACGGAGCCCTGCCGGGCGCGGACCTGGGGTCTGCCGGTGATGAGCATGAGGCGCTACCAGGTGCGGACGTGGAGCCTTGCCGGGTGCGGACGCGGGGTCCGCCGGCTAATGGGTGCGAGGCGCTATCGAGGGTGGACGCGGGGTCCGTCGGCTGGTGTGCGCGAGGTGCTGCCGAGGGCGGACATGGGGTCCGCCGGCTGGTGTACGCGAGGCGCTGCCGAGAAAGGACGCGGGGTCTGCTAGCTGATGATCGCGAGGAGCTGCCAAAAGTAGCATCCGCACCTCCGGGCGAGGAGGTTCGTTGATTTGTGCGTAGGCGAGACGGGTGTTGTTGAAGATTGTCCACGCTGCTTGCAGACGTCACAGTTTATTATGGATGGGGCGCGCAGGCCGCGCCCGCTCGGTGTATGTCGAGGTAAGCGAGCAGCTAGAGCCGGCCAGGTGTCGAAAACCAGCCGGGCAGGCGACGACACGGGTCGGACGATCAAGTGGTGAAGCAGCAGGAGGGCAACCTTTTTTTAGATGACTCTCGATTTTCCTTCTTATTCACCAGCCGGCCCACACCTTCCCTCTATCCCTTCATGCATAGCCAGCCACATGATAGGCGCACGAGCGATGTGGGGATGTCTAGGGCGCACAGTGGGCAGCCGGCGGAGCTAGACGCAGGGGAGAGCCAATAGACACGTCGAGCCGGTGGTTCCCTAGGGGGCGAGGCCGAGCCAGCGCGTGGGCTGCCCATTGGCCGGGAACGAGAGCCGGCGTGAGTGGCGGAGGAGCCGGCGCAAGGCGGCCAGCTGGCCGGGCGTGGGCGGCGGAGGAGGCAGCGAGGGGCGGCTAGCCGGCCAGGCGCGGTAGCCGGCGCGCGGGCGGCGGAGGAGCCAGCGCGGGGTGGCCAGCCGGCCGGGGGCATAGCCGGTCACGCGGCGTGAAGGGCACGACGAGGGCCGTGGGCGCGTGATCGCATGGTCGTGGAGGCGAGGGAGATGGCTGGCGCAGCGATGGGCGGGGCATGGAGGTTAAGCAGGCACGCGGTGCTTGAGTCAGAACCGGCAGGCAGCAGTTGGCCATGGGCTCCCTCCTGGGTGGGCCATAGGGGCGAGGCGGGGCACCAGAGGCGGAGCCGGCCACGGCTGTGGGGAGGCGGAGGCGTGGCTAGAGACGCCAACAGGTGAGGAGGTCGTAGCGGTGGGTCGCGGCCACGATGCACCACGCGTGACCGGCACTGGCCGTGGAGCGGCAGCCGGTCCAACGCGTCGCGGACACACGGAGGACGGGCAGCCGAAGCCCGGGAGCCGGCCGAGCGCACGAATCGACCCAAAGCAACGTGGCCGAACGGGCAGCCGGTGGGCCGCGCACTAGCGCCGCTAGCTAGGCACGTATGCACGCAGGGTAGCTGGTCGCGCACGTACATGACTAGAGCTGCTGCACGTATCACACGCGTGCATGAATGCATGCATGCATTTTACGTATCTATTCTTTTTGTTCTCGTGTTTGTAGGTAGACGGCGAATGCATCGACAGACTGTCCATCAAGACGTGGAAGCAGCAGCCGGCAGGGGATTACGCGAGCGCGGACGAAGTAGTCGGGCGCGTTGAAGCCGGCCGGAGCGTTGATGCGGCGGCGGCGCCAAGGCGGCCAGCGGCATGCCAGGCGGAGCCGAAGGGTGGCCGGGCTGGAGCCGATGCGTGTGTCATAGGCGAGCACATGTGCAGGGCGGTGGCCGGCCACGACGGAGGTGTGTAGCCGAAGCTAAGGCACAGGAAGGCGGAGTCGCTACACAGGTGGTGTTGGAGACATGCGCGGGACGAAAATGCGTGGGTAGCAAGAGGCCGCGGTCATGCAGACGCCGCAAACGGGAGGTGGAGCAGGCTGACCGGAGCCGGAGCGCCGGCTACGGGGCGGAAGCCGGCGCGGGCATGCGCGAAACCGGGAGCAGGCCAGCTGCGCGGAGGTGGAGGCCGGCCATGGAGCGGCAGTCGGCGCCGGCGCGCGGGGGCGGGAGCTGGCCGAAGCGCGCGACAGAGCGGCAGCTGACCGGCGGCAGCGCGGGCATATGGGCAACGGGCGAGGCGGGCAACCGGTCGGGCCATGCACATACGCGGTGCCACCAGCCAGGGCCGAGCAGACGGCCAGAGACGCACGTATGTAGTGCAGCCGGTCGACTGGGTACACACACATGCATGCAACCGTTGGCCATGCATGCATGTGGGTAGTGAAGCATGCCGCATAGCGTACCACTTGCATGCATGTATGTACGAATTTTCCTTTGCATTCTTGTCTTTGCAGGGGAGAGCAATGGGGCCAGCCGGTGCACGCGAGCGCAGGGAGACGGAGCTGATGGGCGGCCACGCCAGATGCGGGGCGGAGCCGACGGGCAGCTCGGGAGATGGCCGCTCTGCCGAGCGTGTCTGGAGCGTGGGGGCCGAAGATCCCCCGCACGGGGGCGGCAGCGCGGGAGACGGCAGCAAGGAGCGCGTCGCGGTGACAAGAAATGTGCGAAGCCGACGTGGTTAGGCATGGAGCAGCGGATGCCGAGGGGGGCCACGCCAGCGTGGGCGCACGACGATTGTGGAGGCAAAGGAGCAATGCGCCCCGAGGCTTCCGTCCCTTGCACGCGCGGGGCCGAGCAATGGAGGATAGACTCCAGATGGAGGGCGTTGACGCGGTGGTCTCCCCGAGTAGGGAGCAGCGGCGCGACGCGGCTGGAGCCAGCCACGGAGCGGTAGCTGGTGCTGGGGCGAGCATCGCGGTGGTGAAGACGAGGCTGGCGGTGAGAACGTGGCGCCGCGCACACTCGCCCCGGGGCATGTTGATGGTGATCCCCTAAGAGGCGATGGCGGCGATGCCGTGCTGGTGATGATGAAGAGGGTCCCGCCCGGACCGCGGTTCCAAAAGTAGCGAGCCCCACGGTGGGCGCCAACTGTCGTCGTTTTCTCACGGGGTGTCATGCGAGACGGCAGATGCCATGGGGTGGCTTATCGAGGTGAGATCAAGGTTGCCATGGATGATCTAGGACGGGTATGCGAATAGCACATAGTGGTTTACCCAGGTTCGGGGCTCTCCAGAGAGATAATACCCCTACTCCTGCATATCTGTATATCCGTGGAATATCTCGTACATGGTTGCTCTTGGAGTTGTATGGGAGAGGAGAGCCATGAGGCTTCTTGCCTCATGTGTGTGTGTGAGCACGTGAGAGTGGGCGTCAAACCCCCATATGTGGTGGGCATGAGGCCTTTATATAGGCATGAATGGGTAGCATGGGATGTAAGCTGCAGTGGGTAGCTTACATCCCAAGCAGCTTGAGGTGTAAGCTACCATGGGTAGCTTACATGTCAAGCCATATGTATCTTGGGGACTAAGCTATGTATGTCCCGTGGTGCACTTTATAAGTCAGTGTCCAGGGGACAGGTTATACTGTAGATAGTACTGCGCCACACTCGTGCAGTGCGCTATTGCTCACCACTAGTGCAATGCCACGGGATGTGTCCGTCTGGTCCACGCGTGTCCGATGGGATGTCGTAGTTGGCCCTGGGCTACCAGCTGGCGGGCGCAGCCGGCCACGGGCGTGAGTCAGAGCAGATGGCCCAGACGGGCAGGCACCCCATCCGACTCACCGTCTTTGGGGTACCCGGGGGTCATCCCCCCGACAATAGGACAAACTCCACATAACTATGTCCATATAGTATGAGATTGAATTTCATGCACACTTTAGCCAATTTAAGACGTGGTATTGTTTCCCCTATATATTGGGTCAAAGAAATAAATCATGCCAAAGAAAGTACATATGGTAGATATGCATGCTCAAGGTTTTCAAGAATCAAATCAACACATAGTTGGTAAAATACGAAAAGACAAGGTATCAAGTGAACATAAGTGCCAAACGAAAAATTATCACTTGAAGGATACCAATTAAAATATACATCAAAGAATGAGATATCCATCGACACATGCCAAATAAAAGGAAAGAAGATACGAATTGAAGGAACAAGAAAGAGGTATCAAGTTCCCAAAAGAGAGCTAGGTTCCAAACAAACCAAACCCTCGACCAATTTTCATGATGGCACAAAGCACCATAAAGAAAAGGCTTGCCTCCCACCAACACACACTTGATGGGGATCAAACGATTTTATGATAAACACCCAAAGAGAGTGTTCTAACGAAAATAGGATAGCTCCCCCAAGATATGTGCATTATATAGAATTTGCATTTGAACACAAAATGCACAAGATCGGATCATCACTTTCCCTATATCTATAGAAACACTAGACATACTCAAAAAGATCCACAAGAGGTAAAGAAGACAAATGATAAACAAAATCCAATGTAAAGATCATTAGCAATTTCTACCACATAAAAGAAATACCAATTATCAAAGGACAAGAAGTATTTAGAAATAATTCACATTGGTAGATTCAAACATGTCCAACATCATCTTTACTCCTAAAACACAAGCAAATGACACTTGTAGAGATAACATGCCACCTAGGAACAAGATAAATTATAATATCAACTCTAAGTGGTAATATCTCAAATGTACACATTCTATGGGTCTGTAATATGCACATAGCATATTACTCCCCCATAATGTGGTAACCCAATATTATTAACAAATGGCAAATGAAAACCAACAAGAGATGATTAATGGACCATTTATAATTTGAATTTCTCATGAGAAGATATACCACATATAAGCTAGATAATCTTGTAATATCAATACTAAGTGGTATTCCTCATGTACACACATTTTTAGGATCGTGAAGTGCACAAAGCACATCACTACCCCCAAAACGGGATAATCCATTAATCTCTCAAAAGAGCCAACTAAGATACAAACAAAATGCAAAAAGCTCAACACATGACTCACAAGTACATGATGTGCAACCCACCATACATACTTGATTACTCAAGATAAACAAGTAGGTAGTACACCATATGCTAACGCATGCAAGGTACAAAACCATAACATGCAAAGGGGCAAGTAACTACCAATGTATTCAATTTAAGTGCAAGTTACCGTAAGGAGAGACATTGGTTACAGGATAGAAAGTCGATAATCCAAATGACTTGGCTTGAGATAATATGAATGATGAAGATCCCTTAATATTTCATGATGTATCCAAGTCTCCAATGCCCTCCAACAACACCTATTGATCAAGTTTGTGAGAGCCTAGCTTAATAGGAATGATAGACTACTCATATCAACAAGGAGTTCCTTCTTTTTCGGGAGCCCACTCGAAAAGACCAAAGTTAAGCGTGCTTGGCTAGGAGTGATTCTAGGATGGGTGACCGACCGGGAAGTTGGTCCCGGGTGCGCACGAGTGAGGACAAATTGCATAGGAAAGACTAGTGTTGGTCTATGGGGCCAGTCGAGATCCTGCCAGGCGTAACAGGGTGTTACAATTGGTATCAGAGCTGACCCTTGCGGTTACACGGGCATGCGTGGGTCAGGTGCATAGGCATGTCGCTTATGGCGTGTGTGGCCCGTCGTGGCACATAGCATGGCACATGTGCCGGACTGGACGCGCATACGTGTGCCAAAAGGGAACGTTCCTGATGGGCCGACGAGGACATCGGTTCCTTTGAGTGGGGGTGTATGTGAGAGCCTGGCTTAATAGGAATTCCTTTTTTTTGGGAGCCCACTCGAAAAGAACTCCAAAGTTAAGCGTGCTTGGCTTGGAGCGATTCTAGGATGGGTGACCGACTGGGAAGTTGGTCCCGGGTGCGCACGAGTGAGGACAAAGTGCGCAGGAAAGACTAGTGTTGGTCTGCGAGGCCAGTCTAGATCCCGCCAGGCGTAACGGGGTGTTACAAAGTTTGAGCTTGTTGGTCCCCAACTACGTTGGGTACTAAGAGGTTAGTCACAATATGCTTGGCTACACAAATGGTTCTTTTCTTGACACCACTTTGAGTACCAACACATTTGACAAACACATTGCCAAGCTTATTCTTCCCAAGAGAATAGATATCATCAATAATGATTAGGTTGGATAAGTTACCTTTTGTGCAAGAAGAAGAAAAGTGACCCTTCTCACGACATAAGTAGCAACATCTACCCTTTACTTTATTCTCAATTGATTTCTCAACTTGATGAGTGGTGACTTGGGTCTTCTTGGGAAGAGGCCTTTATTCAACTTGTGGTTGATCATGCGATTGAACTTGTGGCTGCTTCCCTTGTTGCTTGTTACTTTGAGGATTCTTCTTCAATGGGAAATATCTTACATGGTGCCCTTCTATTTTGCACTTGAAGCAAATAATCTTGGCTGAATTCTTGACTTGTTCTTGGCCCTTCTTCTTGTAGTTTGTGGACTTCTTCTTCTTCTTGGAGTTGAATCCAAGTCCACCTTTGTCATTATGAGATTTTTGTACACTCAAGATATTGTTGAGTGTGGACTTCCCTTCATGACTCTTTTCCAAGTCTTTCTTCAAAGAAGTGACTTGAGCCTTGAGCTCACTGATTTCCTCTACATGGTTAGTATGAACACAAGTACTAGAGGAAGTATAAGCTTCATCATTAGAGAAACAAGGCAAGGAAAGTAATTGATCACAAGATGTAGCAACATTATGAGTAGATGAACTACGAGGACTAGCACATGGTTATAAAGCATTTCTACTAGATTTAATGCTAATGTCCACATGAGGCTCACTAGATATTACCTTAGTAGTACTAGCCTCATGAGCTATCTTTAGAACATTATGGGATACTAGAAGACCGCCATGAGATCTAGAAAGCTTTTCATGACTTTCTTCCAATTCCCCATATTTGCTAGATAGCAACTCAAGTTGAGACCTTATCTCAACATTCTCCTTTAATATGGATGCTTCACAAGAAATAGAGTTAGTATCACAAGCATCATCATTAACAACAAGAGCATAAAGCAACTTGGCAAGCTTTTTTGCATATGAAGCTTCCAGTTGAGCATGAGACTTGGTGAGTGTGACGAGTGAGCTCTTAATGACCTTAGAGCCATTTTCTAGGTGTTCAAAGTCCTCAAGGAGTTTTACATGTGCAACTTCAAGCTTATCATTTTAGTTCTAAACCTATTAGCCACCCCGAGATCTCTATCATGGGATTCCTTTAATCTCGATAATTCTAGAGCAAAGGTATCCTCAAGAGATTCCTTGGTGGTTTGTTCATTTTCCAGAGCTTGAGATAGATCCACGATATCATTAGCGTAATCACGCTCAGAACCTATCATTTTATCAATGGTGGTCTCATGCTCCTAAACATGAGCTTCCAACTCCTCAATATATTTCTTGCCCTCAATGGCAATAGACGTTATTTCCATGAAGTTGGAACGAGCAATTTTATTCTTATGAAGATATTTAAAAATCAATTCACCTTTACTTTTTAAAGAAGCGATATTATCACTCTCTTCATCATTATGCTCATCCTCATTATCATCAACATAATCATCATGAGATATATTGGGATTCAAAGCAGGAGATACCTTTGAAGCCTTAGCCATAAGGCATAAGTGAGAGATAATAGATGATGATGTAGGATCCCTTAACACACCATTCAAGACCACATCTTGTTCCATGGAGTTTGGGGTTTCCTCTATATTTTTAGCACAACAACTCGAGGAAATCGATACATTTTTATCATGGCAACAAGATATAGCAAGCATGTCATCATGAGATTTAGTCAAGCATTTTCTACATGATATGCAAGGACTATCAAAACAAGCATGTGAAACATTTAGAGTGCCTGAAGTGTTAAATTCCAAAGAATGAAGCATTGCAATAACATAGTGATGAAGCATCAACAACAATAAGCCCACTATCATCATTACAGTGATCACCACTACTCACCATAACATTACCTTGTGGCAATCCACATGTAGGTGAAGTAGATGAAGTTAAGAAGACAACACGACCGATGGTGGAGGGAGAACAATCATCCCTAAAAATCTTGGACACACCATATTTATCTTGAAGCTTTGTCCACAACTCATGAGCATCCCGAAACGGCATGAGTTAAATATAACTACATTGCGCAAAGCATCGAAAAGCACCTTAGAATCTTGAGCATTGAGATAAGAGTTTTTCTCATCCTCTAGAGATATGTGTACATAATCCTTTGGAGGAGAAAAACCCATATCTACAATTCGATCTAAATTTGGGTCCATGACCCTAAAGAGATTAAGCATGCAAAATACCCGAACATAAAAATTTGTGCCATCAAAACTAAGAGTGTCACAGAATCCTAATCCCCTAGTCGAAATCCTTACTCTCTAGGTGGTTAAACCTAATAATGAGAGACCTGGATCTAATACCAATTGAAAGAACGTGGATGTCGCCTAGAGGGGGTGAATTGGCGATTTAAAATATTTATGGTTTAGGCTTGAACAAATGCGTAAATAAAACTAGCATTTAATATGTCAAGCACAAAACCTAAAACAACTAGGCTCACCAATGTACACCAACAACTTATGCCTGTCAAGAAAAACAACTAAGTGATAGCAAGGTATATAGCTTGAAACAATATGGCTATCACAAAGTGAAGTGCAGAAGTAAAGGGCTCGGGTAAGAGATAACTCAGGCACGTGGAGACGATGATGTATCCCGAAGTTCACACCCTTGCGGATGCTAATCTCCGTTTGGAGCGGTGTGAAGGCACAATGCTCCCCAATAAGCCACTAGGGCCACTGTAATCTCCTCACTCCCTCGCACAATGCAAGATGTCATGATTCCACTACGGAACCCTTGAGGGCGGTCACCTAACCCGTACAAACAAGGTTGGGGCAAACTACACAACTTAATTGGAGGCTCCCAACAACATCACAAAGCTTCACCACAGAGGATTGGGGCTCCCAGGTAACCTCAAATGCTTGGGTCAATCTTCACGACCTAATTGGAGACCCCGACGCTTGCCCAGATCTTTACACCAGAATGATTGATCTCCATGACACCAGCAACTGTCTTGGGCGCCAATGCACCCAAGAGTAAGGGTTCTCAAACACCCAAGAGTAGTAAGCTTCTCAAACTTCACTTCCATGTATCACCGTGGAGAACTCAAAACTATGCACCAAATGCAATGTCAAGGGAACACGGAGTGCCCAAGTCCTTATCTCCCAAATCCCAAAACAACAACTAATTCGATGGAGGAAAATGGGAGGAAGAACGAAGAAGAACACGAAGTGCTCCAAGATCTACATCCAAGGGGTCCCCCTCACATAGAGGAGAAAATGATTCCTGGAAATGTGGATCAAGATCTCCTCTCTCTTTTCCCTCAAGAACTAGCAAGAATCATTGGAGGGGTTGAGATTTAGCAATCTTGAAGAAGGTCAACAATGGGGGAAGAACACGAGCTCAAGAGTTAGGGACCATTGGGGAAGAAGGCCCCCTTAAATATGCATCCCAAAATCAAACTGTTATGCCCACAAGTCGTGCTCAAGTGGTACTACTGCTCGGGTAAGCAGTACTATCACTTAGCAAGATCAAAACAGCCCAATGAGACAGAAAAACACGAGTGATAGCTCTGCCAGAGAGGTAGTACCGCTCGGGGGAGAGGTAGTACCGCTCGTGGAAAGGTAGTACCGCTTGAGAGGTATTACCCCTCTCTACTTCCCCTCTACTACCGTTGAAGCAGATTTGGCACCAGAAGCATAAAATAAGTGTAAGTACAAGCGGTAATTGTCAACGGAAGTACCGCACAAGAGGTACTACTGCTTGGGGAGAGGTAGTACCGCTTGAGAGGTACTACCGCTCTGTACTACAACTTAAAGCAGTACTTCAGCCCAAGCAAACTGAAACTGCCATAACTTTTGCTTACAGACTCCGAAATGAGTGAACTCAAGTTTGCTGGATAGATGATGACAAGTACTATCAAGAAATGGAGAATAAATGCCAATAGGATAAGGAAGATGACCTTCCCAAGAATTATCCAGCAAAATCTCCAACACAGAAAACACAAATATGATACATACGAAATCCGTTTTCGATGAGCTTGAGCTTAACACGATGAACACCCTAAGCTCCAAAACTGCCAAAGCGAAAAGACAAACAAGAACCAAGAAAGATGATGATGCCAAGAATGCAATGGTTTGAGCTTTTAACGAACGATACGATCAAGATACTCTCTTGAGAGCCCCCCTTGATAGTACGGTGATCGATCCTATAACCCGGTCTCACAACTAACACCCTGAGACCGGTAAAATAGAAAACCTATGAAGGACAAACCTTTGCCTTGCGCATAGTCCACTTGAGCTAGATGATGACGATCTTGTCCTTCTCAAGATGGACCACCTTTCTTGATTGTGTTGGCTCTATGAAGACTAGTTGATTGCTCCCCCATACTCCACTATGGGTGAGCCACTCTTAGGCACATCTTCACGAGTCCATTGTCATCACAATGGACGGCAAGCTTCAAGCATGATCTCTCTGTGATGCTTCACTTGAACTTGCACACCGCAACCTTGATGACTATCACCACTTGATGTCATCCTCCATGGGTTGTATGAGATCTTCCTCTTGACGCAAGCCCATGGAAACATAACTAACCCCACAAAAAACACTCACAAGGAACATGGGTTAGTACACAAAGCGTAATGGACAATACTTACCATACCATGAGATCATTTGATCCCACTTGTTACATCTTCTACGCTTCGTGTGTTGATCAACTTAAATCAGTCTTTGCCTTAGTCTTGATCAACCTTGTGTCTTATCTTCTCTCTTCAACAGTGATGATGTCTTGAAGGTAAACATGAATGTTCACACAATCTTCTTCTTCAAGACATGCTTGCAATAAGCTCAACTCTCACATGACCAATCTTTGGATAAAACCTTACATACCACCTTGGTCACCATATAAACTCCTTGAAACCAACACATGTGCTTCGAGAAATGCTTATGGACAAATCAATCAAATATAACTCAAGGCAACCACTTCCATAGGGATTGTCAACAATTACCAAAACCACATATGGAGAAATATGTTGTAACACCTGGAAACCCACTTGACCATGGCTTGGGATTCACCTTCATATGAGTGAATCTGCTCTTGAAGCTTGTCATTGCCTTGAGATTGTGCTCTTGTGGTGGAAGTTCATCTTGAGATTTTGTTCCCTTGGGAAGAGTATGTTCATACTTCTCCTTTTGGGGAACAAACTTTGGCTTGGGGTATTGACCTTCTTCCCATTTAACTCCATTTGCGTGGTAATATATCTTGGTATGGCTACGGAAATGCCATAATAGGTAGGTATGGTGGCTATTTTGAGGAAGATGTAATAAGGCTTATGTGTAATAGAGCGTATCATATCATGGGGTTTGGATGCAATGGCGATGTTTGCACTAACTCTCGAGGTGAGAAAGGGCAATGCACGGTACCGTAGAGGCTAGCAAACTGCGGAAAGGTAAGAGTGCGTATAATCCATAGACTCACATTAGTCATAAAGAACTCACATACTTATTGCAAAATTTTATTATCCCTCAAAGCAAAGTATTACTACGCATGCCCCTAGTGGGAGTTTGGTAGGATTTAACCATCGTGGGCCCCCTACCTTCACACAAAGATAGACAATCAAGGATAAATTATGCTCCAACTTGCTAGCATAACAGGAGACTATATGTGCATGCTTCGGGAATCACAAACCTTAACACCAATATCTTACTAAACACGATAATACACTAGTACCTCCCAATATTATCATCTCTATATCGCAAAACTATTGCAAGGAATCAAATATATCATATTCAGTGATCCATAAGTTTTATGTAGGATTTTATGACTAACCATGCAAATGACCAATTCCTGTTGACTCTCTAAATAGATATAAGTGAAGCAAGAGAGTTTAATTCTTTCTAAAAAATACCATTCTCTAATAAATATAAGTGGAGCAAAATAGCATTCTACAAATAACGGTTTTCAATGTGAAGATAAACAGGTAATCGAAACTTCAAATGATATAAGTGAAGCACATGAAGCATTCTATAAAGCCATACTCAAAAGATATATGTGAAGTGCAATGAGCATTCTATAAATCAACCATGGACTATCTCATATAATCATGGTGCATAAAAGAAAAGTGAAAATTAAACACAAAAGGCGCTCCAAGATTTACAGATATCACCCGAACAAAACAAAACAAAAACATACCGATACTTGTTGAAGAAATATGGACTGCCTTCCGAGGCATCACCAAGCTTAGACACTTAAGTATCCTTGGATATTTAGTTTGGGTGCCTTGGGCATACCCAAGCTTGAACTCTTGCCTCTCCTCCTTCTCCTCATATCGAGACCTCCTCGATCTTTGAACACTTCATCCACACAAAACTTAACAGAAAACCGGTGAGATCCGTTAATATAATAAAGCAAATTCCTACTTTAAGTACTATTGAAAAGCCATTCATTTTTATATTTGCATTATAACTTATTTCTTATAACTTCTCCACGGCTTATACCACCGATAAAATCGATAGTTTCATCAAAACAAGCAAAACAATGCATCAAAAATAGAATCTATCTTAAACAGGACAGTCTGTAGTAATCTGAACTTTGACCATACTTATTTAACTCCAAAAATTCTGAAAACTTAGGACGATATTAAAATGATCTGTAGAAATGTTGTGCAAAAATTTCATAAACTTTTGAGGTTCCAGTAAAAAATGAAAATTCACACACTACAACCAAAGTTTCTGTTTTTAGACCGCACATACAACAAGCAATCTAATCACCCTAAAGGCAAATCTTGGCACAACGGATTTGTACAAGGGGATACTTATTTTTGTTGAAAAGTTTCTTTGATTCAATATTCACAAAGTTTCCATGTCCATGAACAAAGTTCAAGGCTAGCCCCCACTTCAATGATGCTCATCATCTCTCTCACTTTCACCTTTCTTTTTGTGAAGTTTTAGGTTCCCCTATATATTCTTTTGTGTTTGAACTTTAAATCTCTAAAACTTCCAGGTTGTCTCCCTAGCAGCGCTTTCTTTAAATCCATTAAGCTAGGCATAAAGTGCTCAAGTAATGGATCCACCCCGATCCCCAAGGTATATCAAAGCCAATTTTAATTAGCAATGAGTTGTAAGTTAGTAGTGAGAACAAGGTGACATATATCATGTAACAACAAAGTCTAACTCTCTTCCTATGCATTGGCATGACATAAAAGAACAATTCATTCACACAAAGTAAATGCCAATACATGGCATAAGTATTTTTCTGGCAATTTTATATTATTATAAACATAGAGAGGTGAAGATGTAGTTCCACTCTCATAATAACTGAAAGTAGGAGCAGCAAGCACATGCATATTATATTCATCAAAATAATCATGTGTAGTAGCAAAACGCAACCCATCAATATAATCCTTAATAAGTCCAAACTTCTCTGATATAGCGTAGTTGGGAGAATTCAAAAAGATAATAGGACTATCATGTGTGGGTGCAATAGCAACAATTTCATGCTTAACATAAGGAACTATAGCAAGTCCATCTTCATAAGCATCATTCATATTGGCATCTTGGCCACAATCTATCAAGCATCAAATTCATCAAAAAGGGATATTTCAAACAAATCCAAGGGATCGTAGCAATCATCATAGCATTCATCCTTTGGTATGTGCGAATGGTAATTAAACAATGTATGAGTTGAAGAGTTACGCTCATTAGAAGGCGGACATGGGTGTTCATTCCGCTCTTCCTCCTTTTGTTCTTCGCTCTCCATCTCATACTTTTCATCTAATGAGCTCACAATTTCAGCAACTTCTTGTTCCATAGGTCCTTACAAAATATTAGTCTCTTCCAAGGCAGCAGACATTATCTCAATAAATTCAATAATATTAGCACTGTATTCATAATTATCGTAGCAATATTGAAATATGGCAAAAAAATCAGATTCGTAAGAAACATAATCATACTTTTCAATCAAAGAAGCAATTTCATAGGCACCCTTAAAAGTAACAAATTCTTCTGTTCATTCCACATCGTAGTAATCATATATAACATTAGCATAAGAAGATAAGGTTTCATTATAATTAAATTTGCATGAAAAGGGAAGGTGTGGACCGTTCATCCGGAGCAACAACTAATATCATATCTCAAGCATAGCTCCCGAGCATACCAATGCAACATATGAATTTGATCCCATAATAATTTCCCTTTTTGAGTCAGGCGATAATCTCTAAAGTATTCACGTTGATCCAACACTACTCCCATTATCAAGTTGAATGGGGTTTTCTCAGGATTATCAAAGTAGTATTTAATAATTTGCACATAACTAGCATCGAGGGTATTAGGAGGTTCCCTATCTCCATGAGTAGCAAGTACCACTGATTTTTTGGTGTTCCGTGTTCCATATCCATAATAAAGATATAAAACAACTAATAACATAAAATAAAACAACTAATAAAAGAAAAGAAAAGAAAATACTTAGTGATAAAGCAAACAAGCACACACAGGAATATTCATCCCACGCTATTGCTCCCCGGAAACGGCACCAGAAAAAGGTCTTGATAACCCACAAGTGTAGGGGGTCGTTTGTAGCCTTTTTTGATAAGTTAGAACAAACATTCCCTCAAGTTCTAGCGACCACAGATACGACTCGATGCACACTTAACGTTTGCTTTAACTAGAACAAGTATGAAACTATTTTGTAGGTGATAGGATAGTTTGCACGAATAAAACTAGAAGTACTTTGCGGGAATAAAACTACGAGTACTAAGCAAGATAAGAAAAGTTAGTTGTTTAGTAGAAAGCTTTTGTCAAACAACAAGGTTATTTGTCCCTAGGCAATCGGTAACTAGACCGGTAATCATTCTTGCAATTTCACATGAGGGAGAGGCATGAGTTAACATACTTTCTCTACTTGGATCATATGCACTTATGACTGGACCCCTAGAAACCATCCGCAACTACTAAAGATCATTAAGGTCAAACCCAACCATAGCATTACGTATCAAGTCCTATTTACTCCCAAACGCGACAACCCCCTTACTCGGGTTTATGCTTCTGTCACTCAAGCAACCCACTATAAGAGAATCATGAACATATTGCAACACCCTACAGTGGGAATCCCTCCGTTTGCATGAGAAGGAGGGCACTGTAGGACAGCACCATAATAAAATATACACTCAGACAAACCACGATCATCAATTAGCCCATAGGACAAAATAGATCTACTCAAACATCATAGGATAGCCACATATCATTGGGAAATAATATATAGTGTTGAGAACCATATTTAGGTAGAGATTACAGCAGGAAATAGGGGAGTTATACCGCTGCATAGAGTGGGAGGAAGTTGGTGTTGATGGCGGAGCAATTGTTGGTGTAGATCATTGTGACGATGCTTTGCCCCAGTGGCGCTCCAGCGCCACCGGGAGAGAGGGGAGAGAGCCCCCCTCTTCTTTTTCCTTGGCCTCCCCCTAGATGGGAGGAGAGTTCCTCCTCTAGCCAATGACCTCCATGGCGGCGGAGGGGCGGGAGCCCCTCCTAGATTGGATCTTCCTCTCTGTTCTCTTTTTGTTTTTCATTTTTGTTTTCTGGTCAAAAACCGTTTCTTATATTCTTGGAGATACGTAACTCCGATTGCGCTGAGATTTTCAGGGGATTTTTATCTGAAAATTAGCTTTCTTGCAGCCGAAGGAGAGATCCAACCGACTTACAAGGTGAGCATAAACCACCAGGGCGCGCTTGGGCCCTCGGGCTTGCCCTGGTGTATCGTGCTTGCTATGGGCCTCCATTTGCATTGATTCCACTTCCCAAAATTCAGAAATATTACAAAAAAAATCTCCATCAATTTTTATCGTGTTTGGACTTCGTTTAATATGTAATTTCTCTGAAACAAAACACAAAAAAAATAGGAATGAGCACTGGGCACTGAGCACCGGATCAATAGGTTAGTGCAATAAATCATATAAATTGTTGCCAAAAGTATGTGAAAGTTGTATAATATTGGCATGAAACAATCAAAAATTATAGATATGATGGAGACGTATCATACTCGAAGGACATGATGATAGATTCGGCACATACCTTCCTTGATGAAATCGAGTTATGTAACCCTAGGTACCCTTGGCATCTATATAAGCCGAAGGGTTTTAGACCATAGGGGATATAGGCAATCATAACTCTTAGGGTTTTAGACCATCACATACAATCTCGAGGTAGATTAACCTTGTACTCGACACACCATCATCGATACAAAAAGAGCATGACGTAGGGTATTATCTCCATAGAGAGGGCCCGGACCTGGGTAAACATTGTTTGCCTTGTCTCCTGTAACCCATCGATCCATGATCCACAACTCGGGACCCCCTACCTGAGATCTGTCGGTGTTGGTACCGACATTGGTGCTTTAATTGTGAGTCCCACTATAGGATAGATAAAAGGATCAATGGCTCACTTGGTCACCAGCGATATCATGAACGATCAGATCATTGGGTTCGCCCCAAGTCAGGGAATCAAGTTCAGTAGTCTAGATTACGTCGTCGATGCCAAGCCAATTTGATCCTCTCTGGGTTCTCGGTTTCATACGATGAGCCTAGAAAACCCGAAGCCTTAACTTCGGGTCCTCACCTCAACCTTGTGTCTGGTGTGATACCTACTCCGGATCCGTCCTTGAGCTCGGATTCGGGCAGCGCATCTAGAGATTAGGGGTTAACCCTGGTTGGGCACACTCTTCGTGTCGATGTGTTGGAAAATAACTCCACCAAATTTCTGAATACTAGTTCTCCCAATCGCTCGCTGTTATGCAACAATTTGGCACGGAGTAAGACTTTGGAAATCACAGATGACACGACCTTGATCCACGCTCAGAGTGATCTCGAGGTTGGTCACAACAAATTTCGTTTCCCACCCACCACCCACTAGATAGACACCGTCGAGGATTTAACCGATGTACAGAACTTCTCATCGGATGAAGTCGAAGATATATAGGCGGATGTCGACCCAACTCCTCCTCCCCGAACTGGGCAATGGACAACCACCTCCACCTATGATATGTACATGGTGGACACTCCTAAAGATGACTCCACGGGGAAGAATGATGAGGACACGCCGATAAAAAACCAACGGGAAGAGCGATCCACCCAAATGCCAATGTCAATGCAAAAAGGTGCGCAAGGGCAGGGAAATCATTGCGGGCACTGAAGAAACCTCTACCCCGGACGACCCAGGGAGCCTCGTCGACGCCGCTACGCCCGAACCCAATCCCAAGGAGGAGGATGGGCGTATGGATCCGCAAGGACCTGAAGACCATGACGATTCCGAAGACAGCAACTACCTCCCTGTTTTTGAGTATGATGACAGTCTCGAAGATGAAGATTTCATTGTCCCCAAAGATCCGTTAGATCAAGAACGGTTCAAACGGCAGCTTATTGCCTCCGCTCAAGGCCGAGCAACACGACATTAATGATCGATGGACGCAAGTCCTGGCCGCCAAAGAAGGGTATGCTAAAGAATGACAGGGACAAGATAAAAGTTACCCACGCTGCCGGTTACTACCTGAGTTCGAAGGCATGGACTATGAGCCTGTATCGCCTAGACGGACTAAGGACGACCAGCCTGGCCTCTCCCCTCGAGGACGGGACAGGACAGCTGGAAAAACCGACTATAGATTGGAATATCCCCGTAGAAGAGGGAAGTGATATGTCTCCAATGTATCTATAATTTATGAAGTATTCATGCCATGTTTACAATAATTCTATATGATTTTATTAGAACTAACCCGGACTGACGCTGTTTTCAGCAGAACTACTGTGGTGTCGTTTTTTGTGTAGAAATGAAAGTTCTCGGAATGGGCTAAAAATTTAGTATGCTTTTTTTTGGACCAAAAGAGACCCCTGAGGCATTGGAGTTGGGCCAGAAAAGACACGAGGAGGCGGCAAGCCTGCCAAGCGTGGCCACCGCCTCGTGGCACCCCTTGACGTGAGATCGACGCCAAACATTCCTATAAATATAGAAACCTCTGAAAAGAAACCTAGATTGGGAGTTCCGCCACCGCAAGCCTCCAGAGCCATAAAAACCAATCGGGAGCCCGTTCCGGCACCCTGCCAAAGGGGCAAACCATCACTGGAGGCCATCTTCATCATCTGGTGATCTCCATGACGAGGAGGGTGTAGTTCACCCTCGAGGCTGAGGGTATGTATCAGTAGCTATGTGTTTGATCTCTCTCTATCTTGTGTTCTTGAGATGGCACGATCTTGATGTACCGTGAGCTTTATTGATATAGATGAATCATATGGAGTTTTCCCCTCTCTATCTTCTTGTGATGAATTGAGTTTTCCCTTTGAAGTTTTCTCATCGGAATGAGTCTTTATGGATTTGAGAACACTTGATGTATGTCTTGCAATGGGATACCCGTGGTGACAATGGGATGTTCTATTGATCCACTTGATGTATGTTTGGGTGATCAACTTGTGGGTTTCGTGACCTTGGGAATCTATGCATAGGGGTTGGCACATGTTTTCGTCTTGAATCTCGAGTAGAAAGTTTGGGGCACTCTTTGAAGTTCTTTGTGTTGGATTGAACATGATGAATCTGAAATTGTGTGATGCATATTATATAATCAAGCCCATGGGTACTTGTGGTGACATTGGAGTATCTAGGTGACATTAGGGTTTTGGTTGATGTGTGTCTTAAGGTGTTATTTTAGTACGAACTCAAGGGCTGTTCATGACACTTATAGGGATAGCTCATAAGATTGATCGGAAAAGATAACTTTGAAGTGGTTTCGTACCCTACAATAATTTCTTCGTTAGTTCCCCGCTATTTGTGACTTTGGTGTGAACTCTTTGTCGCACAAGAGGTATGTACATATGATTCAACTATGTCAGTATTGTTGAGAGAAATTGCACTAGTGAAAGTATGAACCCTAGGCCTTGTTTCTAAGCATTGCAATACCATTTGTGCTCATTTTTATCATTATTTAACTTGTTGTTTTTATATTTTCAGATTACAAAAACCTATATCTAGCATCCATATTGCACTTGTATCACCATCTCTTCGCGGAACTAGTGCACCTATACAATTTGCCATTGTATTGGGTGTGTTGGGGGCACAAGAGATTTCTTGTATTTGATTGCAGGGTTGTTTGAGAGAGACCATCTTCATCCTACACCTCCCACGGATTCATAAACCTTAGGTCATCCACTTGAGGGAAAGTTGCCACTGTCCTACAAAACTCTGCGCCTGGAGGCCCAACACGAGTCTACAAGAAGAAGGTTGCATAGTAGACATCAAGCTCTTTTCTGCGCCATTGCCGGGGAGGTGAGTGATTGAAGGTATATCTTTAGATCTTGCAATAAAATCATTTAGTTTCTTGTTTTTCACTAGTTTGGTTTTATAAAATAGAACTACAAAAAATGGAATTGAGGTTGCCTCATATACTTCATCTTTTTAATGTCTTTCGTGAAAATAATGGATAGGAAAATTGTGCTCAAGTGTTAGAAGAAGTTATTAAAATGTTTGGCACTAAATCTTTGAGTGATGAGCATGATTGCAATATTGTTAGTATGAATTCTTTGAATATTCATGATGCTATTGATATGCAAAGCCACGAGCTTGGGGATGCTATGTTTGATGAATTTGATATTTTTAGTTCCCCAAGTTTTGATGAGCAAAACTATTATGATGATGGCATGCCTCCTATCTATGATGATTATTTTTATGACATGTATGCTATAAATATAAATGATAACCCTGAATCTTGTTATCATGATTTTGATATTGAATGTGGTTATGTCAATCAAGTGTCACATGATAGTTATTTTGTTGAGTTTACTCCCAGTATTATGAATAAGAAGAAGTTTGCCTGTGTGGAGAGTTGTAAAATTTCTATGCTTATAGATCATGAAAATAATGATTTATGTGCTGGTTATATTGTGAAATTCCTTCATGATGCTACTGAAAATTATTATGGGGGAGGAATATATGCTTGTAGGAACTGCAATAATATCACGTTTCCTCTCTATGTGTTGAAAGTTTTGAACCTATGCTTGTTTTGCCTTCCTATGCTAGATGATTCTTGTTCCCATAAATTGTTTGCTAACAAAATCCCTATGAATAGGAAGTGGTTTAGACTTAAATGTGCTTGTCATGAGATTCATGATGTTGTTTTGCATGTTTCAACTATTATTCCTATACGAGCATCATTGAAATCATCATGCCTAGCTAAAAGGCATTAAAGAAAAGCGCTTGTTGGGAGACAACCCAACATTTCTACCTTCTGTTTTGATGTGTTCACATGATCAAGATACTGTAGTAATCATGTTTTGTGTCTTTTATTTCAATAAAGTGCCAAGTAAAGCCTTTGGGATAGTGTGGATACTTGCTTCTTTGGTTCTATGCAAAAACCGAAAGTTTTGCGTCCAGTATTTGACATATATGATTTTACTGGAGGGTCAAAAAAAACTTAAATTTTTACACAACATTGCTACGAAAATTCCTTGAGTTTTCCTAATTTTTAAGAATTTTTAGAGTTGGGCAAGTATGGTTATCTTTCAGATCTTTACAGACTGTTCGGTTTTTGACAGATTTTGTTTTGCATACATAGTTTGCTTGTTTCAATTGTTCCTATAGCTTATTTGAGTAATATAAATTGTGGGAATAAAGGAATACAGTATGCATCATGTGGTAATAATTATGAATCTTTCCTTGACAGTACCTAAGTGAATGATCTATCTTTATTACACTAACCCTTCTCACAAAGTACCGTTAAGTTTTGTGTGATTGAAGTTTTCAAGTTTTGGGTGAGACACTGATATGAGGTGAATAACGACTGACAAGAACCTAAGATTGGGGATGCCCAAGTCACCCCCAAGGTAATATCCAAGCAATACTCAAACGCCTAAGCTTGGGGATGCCCCAGAAGGCATCCCCTCTTCCGTCTTCAACACTATCGGTATATCTCACTTGGAGCTATATTTTTATTCGTCTCATAATATGAGTTTTGCTTGGAGCGTCATTTTTTTCTCTGTTAGGTGTTATTTGTAATCTTGTTTTTCAATAAAAAGTTCCAAGAATTTCCTTTAGGATGCTTGAATTTCATGTTTGATGTGTGCTGTGTAAAAATAGAAACTTCTGCTGTAGTGTTTGAATTTTCACATTTTACTGGAACGTGGAAAGTTGCTGAAATTTTTACACAATGTTTTATGTAAATTTTATAGCATGTACTAAATTTTCATAAATTTTTGAGTTACATAAGTACATTGGTTTAATAGATTTCCACAGACTGCTCTGTTTGGACAGATTGCTGTCATGTTTTTGTTATCTACTTACCCTATAGTTTCCATAGCATATATTGGTACCAAAAGAGACCCCCGAAAGCATTGGATCTGGGCTAGAAGAGCCATGAGTAGGCGGCAAGCCTGCTGTCGGTGTCAAAACCGACGGATCTCGGGTAAGGGGTCAAAGAGGACTAGAATCGACGATAACAGGAGACAAAGGGGACACAGATTTACCCAGGTTCTGGCCCTCCTATGGAGGTAATACTCTACATCCTGCTTGGTTGTATTCATGATATGGGGGGTTACAGAGTTGATCTACCTCGAGATCGAATCGCAAACCCTAGATGAGTTGTTCTGTCCCTATGCCCTAAACCCTCCGGCTTATATAGATGTCGAGGATGCCTAGGGTTTACACATGGTCGGTTACATGTCGAAGAGATAAACATGCCTAACTACGACTAGTAACTTGGAGAGTACGCCATGGCTTCTCGAAGCTTCCATCTGGCATAGGTGGTCTTTGATCCTTCGATGCTCACCTTGCGGCCCATACAGTCCGGCCCATAAACGACAGGTCGACTGTCCGAGGACCCCCTAATCCAGGACTCCCTCAGTAGCCCCCGTACTAGCCTTCAACGCCGATATATATTCGGCCAATCTCCTTATTTAATCATCTTCGGCTTGCGAGGCGAGTCCCTCATCCCTCTTTGTTCGGCAACCGACTAGTCTTCGATAAGATCCCAAGCATTGTGGGCGCGGGTCCATTATAATAACCATGCGTGTTCCTCGATTTTCGCGCGTCATGAGGAGGCGAGTGGTCAATGATTTTTACAATCTTACACCTCTCTATAAGAAGCGCCACCCATTTAATTAAACAAAATCGTGGCTCAGACCACATCCTATTATTCCTCATTGAGAGAAACCCCTAGTGGAAGCTCCATGAAAAACATGGCTAATGCCCCTAGCTCCTCCGCGCGCCCCTATGGCTCACGCACAGGGCACTGGACCAGCTGCTCTGTTACACTCCTGCGGCTCCGCAATCTGGAGACCCAGGGGTATCTCCCTTCTTCAGATCTGGCGGTGACCCGCGCAGGTCTGCTTTCTTACAACGACAAAGTTTTCGTCGAGCGTTTCCCCAATCCTAACAAGGGGGAGTGTGTATGCTTCGTATCCTTTCTCCTCCTAGGTCGTGGGTTTGCAATCCATCCGTTCTTGAGGGGGTTGCTAGAGTTCTACGGGATCCAACTCCACCACCTTACTCCAGGGTCCATCTTGCACATCTTGGGCTTTGTCTCTCTCTGCGAGATGTTCCTGGGGTGCGAGGCGCACTATGATTTGTGGATAAAATACTTCTGTCTCGTCCCCCGAACTCGGGACAATATAATCTTGGAGGTCGGTGGAGCCGAAGTGTGTCGCATAGCGGGGACGGGGTATCCTGCGGGCACACTGAAGAAATCCGAAGAGTGGACTTTAAAATGGTTTTATATTGAAGATGTCCCCCTGTTCGAGCCAACTCGGACAGGTCTTCCCGAATACTCCAACGCCCTCCCAAAGAAGAGATACAACTAGCGATCGAGGAGTTCAACCGAGGAGGAACGCGTCAAAGTGCGGCGCCTAGTAGCTCAGGTGCAGATGCTCGCCGACCACCAACTGACCATGATCGACGTCATGGACGCTGCCATCTCCCGATGTGTGCAGCCCCTTCAACAAAGGGTACACCCCTTGTGTCAATACAATGGGACGAGCAGCACCATGTGCTCCCAAAAGCTAGGGCCCGCCAATCGGACGGCGTTGGCCGCCGCACTTGCCAACCTGTACAAAGGAGAGCAAGAGGACTTTGTTCGGCGGGCAACCAAGGAAGGATATTCGGCCCACAACCCTATTGAATGGGTAAGCCTTTCTCCCTCTAACATGAACATAGTTCGGGGTTTCCATTCCGCACTTTATTTGACCGAAGCCTTGCGTGAACAGAAATGGAGGAGTTTCATCGAGACAATCAACTGTCGGCTCCTCATCCTGAGAACCATTCGCGCGACAACGACCCGTGTTTCAATGAGGACCCGAATCTTCTACTTGACTTTGACGACGGAGTCTATCTCTAGGATAGCGTCGACCAATCCCCGGTGGCTGTCATAGTTGATTACCCCGGGTCATTCTCCATTCCTGCAACGAGAAAGAAGAAAAACCCGTCCTGCAAGAGGCCAGCTACCAACAGCGCCCCGGACGCGCCGGCTCCGACTCCCAAAGGCCGTTGATCCACGCACCATACACCGGCAGCCGAAGCCGCGTTCGAGTCTAAGGCCAACAAGGATCCCACGAAAGAGCCAGCCATGGGAACCGATCCACCTGCCCGCTCATCCCGAAGGTACATCATTCGACTATTCACTCATTATCAGTAAATAGAGTCTTACGACAGTTTTGTTTTATTGAAATATTTAGGCGAAATGCCCAGTACTCTTCTACCGAAGAGGTTACCAAGGTGTCCGGAGATGCCCAAAATTCTCAAGCTACAGCTCATGCAGCTCATGCTACAGAAGCCCCCATGGCCAATCCAGCACCTGCCGATTCTGGTGATGGTGTATCTGTTACCAAATCGGAGGTGGGGAGCACCATGAATCACCATAAATGGTGGGAGTCCATGTGGAATCCGATATTTTCCGAACAAGAGTTCGGTGCCCTACACTCAGCGGATGCGCACATTGGAGCTGCCCGAGCCGGGTTCGGCGAGGCTATGAAGTTGATATCAGCTAGCATGCAGCTAAGTGGTCGGCTTTTATAGAGTCCAAATACTCATGTGAACCCACTAGCCCCCAAGCCGTAATTTGATTCGGAACAAACGAATTAAGGATCTCTACAATGTTTGACTGCTGACGTGGGCTTCAAAGCAACATGTCGAGCAATTGGCCAAGGAGCTGGAGGACGGCCGCACAGAAGTGCAATCTGTGAATGCCGAACTAGCGCAAGTGAAGAGATTCACCCAGGAGGCCCATGGTGAGTGTACCTTACTGCTAATCTTAATATATTATTGTGCCTGACGTGTAGATTTCATGTAGCAGCCGAATCAATAGGGCACATGCAAAGGTAGTTGGAGGAAGCTCGAGACTCTCAGCGGTACGCCGTGTCCCAACATGAGGTTGGCTGCCTTGTTGTGCAAAAGCAGGCCGAAGGAATTAAGAATTTGAAGATTCAGTTGGCCCAAGCTCAAGAAGAAAACCAAAATCTTCAGAGGGGCATGTTCGGTAAGTGTGATTCTATTATCGACAAATATTTCCTATGTGGCAAGTAAAAGTAAGTATGATGTTGCCTCATGTACAGGTCTCCTGTTCAGGCATCTTCAAGAGGAGAGCAGATCATACCAGGGGAACTTGCTGAAAGAGCTGACTGCTCTCCATGGGCATGTGCGGAAAGCAATGAAAGGCATGGTAAAGGCACTATGTCTTGCCGAAAAACCGCCTAAAGGGCTAGCTGAACTGGTGGATCGATTCAAGGGGGCTCGGAATAGGTTCGATCTGTGGAAGACTTCGGCTAGCCGTGAGGGAGCACGGGAAGCATGGGCAATGGTCAAGACCCGTTACACCGGACTTAATCCCGAGCATATGGCGTGGGTTGGTCCGGTGGGATTGGACGGAAAAGAAGTGCCACTCCACCTGGTGTGTGACCAGGTGATGCCTGCGTCCGTCTTTCACAAGAGGACTGCCCCCTTGACACCATAATCGATAATCTTGATCAGCAGCCGAACATGTAATTTATATGTACTTGTTGTAGAAACAATACGTGTTGTAAACTTTGTCTTAACCGGCCATCAGCTTCTCCCTCCCGTGCGAAGAGCTCAGAATTGTTCCTCCTTAGTTGCCACTCCAAAAGGGAGAACTGTATTGGGGAACCAGGCAATCCGGCCATGCGGTGCGAACAGACAGAAAACACACAGAAAGATATGTTATATTACTGCTTAGCGTAAGAAACATCTTCCGATCAAAATAGCACCTCTATTGATACCTTTCATCGGGGCCCTACGAAGGTCATAGATAGAAGTCCGCATACTTTTAGTATGCGGCTAATTGTACTGTAGGGAGAAAAGACCCAAACAACAGTGATAACGACCAGAGCCGTATAAGGTGTTTCCATGACAGCCAACCAATTGTCTACGTAAGATAGCTAGCTTTCGGCTTCACCCGTTTGAGGTACGTGTTCGGATGACCCGGTCATAACAATCGCAAAGGTGCTCCCTTTACCCTCTAGCCGAACAATCGGGAACGTAGAGGGTAATCACAGGAGCGAGGCAACCCAGCTTGGCAAAGTCTTAGTTCGAATTGATGCATATGATGGCTTGAACGTGACAAAAGAAACGTGTGTGAACGATAAGGGTGAGAAAATACTTGTAATATAAAAACATTGTCTTCTAGAAGAAGCCCCCACGTGTTGTGTTCGGATTTAACACTTTATGGTGTATGCGGATAATCTTTAATACAGGATCGGTTCAACCGAACATAGGGAAAAAAGAAATTAATCCTATCAAACATCAAAATGGGAAAGGAAGAAGAAAAAGGCAAAAATAACAAAAGGAAAAAGTAAAAAATACGGGGGAGTTAGACGACACCGGTTTATCCATAGAAGCCCCGAAGACGAGCTGCGTTCCATGGGTTTGGTTCAAGGCAGTTGTCGAATGGACTCAGAAGACGATAGGCACCTCCCGTGAGCACTTCGTCGATGATGAAAAGGCCCTCCCATTTGGGATTGAGTTTATGCTTCTGTTTCTCTGGGAGTCGTAGGACGAGTTCACCTACATTGTATGCTTTTGCCCTGACCTCCCTACTTTGGTAACGTCGAGCTTGTTGTTGGTCAAAAGTGGAGCGAGCCCGAGCTATGTCGTGCTCTCCCTCCAAGGCGTCTAAGTCGTCCTGCCAATCCAACTCGGCCTCCTTTTCCTTGAACATGTGCACCCTTGGTGCATCATGAATAATGCCGCAAGGGAGGACTGCGTGCGCCCCATAGACCATAAAGAACGGTGTGTAACCCGTTGATCTGTTCGGGGTGGTGCGAAGGCCCCATAAAATGGAGTCGAGTTCCTCCACCCAATGACAGTCGGACTCATGAAGAGATTGGACCAAACATGGATTAATGTCGCCCATAATGAGAGCATTTGCTCGTTCGACATGTCCATTGGTCTGTGGATGATATACTAACACGTAATCGAGCTTTATGCCATCTTAGCGCACCAGTCCTTGACCTCTTGGGTCGTGAAGTTGGATCCATTATCTGTTATTATACTATGTGGGACACCGTAATGGTGTACCATGCTGGATATGAAGTCGATCACTGGTCCGGATTTAGCCGACTTGACGCGCTTTGCTTCTATCCATTTTGTGAACTTGTCAACCATGACCGGTAGGTATTTATTTTTCTTGGTCCCCCTTTAAGTGGTTCGACCATGTCCAGCCCCCAGACCATGAAACGCCAAGTGATCGGGATAGTTGGGGGCATGTGAGTTTGATTTGCGAAGATTTGACATCCTACGCAATGTTGGACAAGTGTCTAGGTGTCCATTCGAGCTGTAGGCTAACAGAAACTAGCTCGGAAGGCCTTGCTGACAAGGGCCCTTGGCGTGGCGTGATGCCCGCCCATGCCTGCGTGGATTTCGGCGAGGAGCTCTCGTCCTTCTTCCTCGGATATATACCGTTGTAATATTCCGGTTGTGCTTTTCTTGTATAACTGTTAGTGCATCTAGTGTCCCTTAGTGATTTTGGTGTATTGAAGACTTATAGGTTATGGAACTAATGTGTTTGTGAGTGTACACAGGCTCTATAAGTCAATGAGGAGTTTGATACAACCGGAGATTACCGACCCCGAAAAATGTATGTCTTCAACTGAAGACTTTGGTGAAGACTTTGGTGAAGACTTTAGTGAAGACTTTGCTGAAGACTTTAGTATTCCTTGAAGACTTTGAAAATGAAAAATGTTGGTGTAACCTTGAAGATATGAACGAGGACTATGAAGCATGAAGACTTTTTTTTCGTAGTTTCATTTCCTTTCTTTGAGTCATAGGAAACACCGTACTGTTAAAGGGGGCCGAGGTAATACTAAGGAAAATTTCCAACTGATGCTCAACTCCAAAATCCTCAACCTATACAATCCTTCGAGTGAAGCCTTTGGAAATCTCTTACGGTTCAGTCAAGTTCTTTAGTAATAGAGATGAAGTTATTCTGGTCTCTGAGGAAATTGATCTGACTGAGGAGTTAGGATTTCACCTGTGCGAATTGCCTACAAGTGAGGAACATGATAAGCTTGAGGACTTTCATAGTTCGAAATTCCGACCGTTGTCGTGCTTAGCGCTAGCTGCCCCCAATCATAACATCCACATAACGGTCATGTCATTCGGGGCATTTATGTCTTATCATGTCAGGTTGCACCCTAGCTATAAATAGCTACCCCCACAACCACTAGATGGTTGTCTGCTCCGAGAGAGAACTGACACTTGTCATTTGAGAGAACCCATCCTTCAAGGACTTTGAGAGAAAATCATCAGTGAGGAAAAACCCACAACCAAACCACCAAACCCAAAGTGATTGAGCATCACTGAAGAAATTCTTGTGTCGAACCAACGCTTGTTACCTTTGAGGACTTTGCATCCTCTATACGGTTAGGCGTCATGGTCTAGTGCATCTTGCAGTCAATTGGGGATAACAAAGTGACCTTGGTCTAGAGCATCTGGCAGTAAATTGTGGATCGTCGGGTGACCAGTTTGTGAGGGTTTTGGAAGTCTACCCTGAAGACTTACCACGAGTGTTGGGCGAGGACTGTGTGACCTTATCTCAAGGAGAATACGGTAAGAACTGTCTGTATTGGGACTGTGTGTCCTCTGGTTTCAATACCAGGCCGCTCCAACCTAGACGTACGACTGTCACAGCAGTTGGAACGAGGTCATCAAACCATTGTCTTCATCGAGCTACCTGGTTCTATTTCCTCAACCCCTCTATTCCTCATATACTTGTTGATGAAATTGATTGTTACTGTTTGAAGAATTTGACTGAAGACTCTCACTATTTCCTCACCTCAAATTCTCCAAGTTACCTTGTTCATCACTGCTTATCCTGTATCACGCTTACCTTGACTATGTTGTTACTATGTTCCTCATGCACTTGAGTACTTATTCCGCTGCTCGTTATTCATCACATTTCAAATTTCTCAAAGTTGAAATTCCTCAAGTGATGAATTTGTAAAAATTGCCTATTCACCCCCCTCTAGCCTATATAACGCACTTTCAATTGGTATCAGAGAAAGGTACTCCCTTGTTCTGTGTGATTTTGGTTTAACCACCTGGAGTTCTAGTTATGTCGACTACAGGTATGATCAAGGTTTCCACGGGATGTCCTACCTTCGATGGGACGGACTACCCCTACTGGAAGAACAAGATGCCCATGCACCTTGAAGCTATTGACAACGATCTTTGGTACATTGTGGAAAATGGTGTACCCTCTGTCACTCCCATTCTTACTGTTGTTGATGTGAAGAGATTCAAGAAAACTGACTCTCAAGCAAAGAATATCATCTATGGCCATTTGAGCAAAGGTCGATATGGCAGAGAGAGTGCTTTGAAGACTGCTAAGCTTATCTGGGATAGGCTGTCCAAAGTCAACGAAGGTGTTTCCACTCAACGTGACTCTCGTGTTGATGTTCTTCGCAATCTCTTCAGCCGCTTCAAGAGACTTGACAATGAAAATGTTCAGCAAACTTTTGATCGTCTTACTGATATCTCCAATGAGCTTCAAGCACTAGGCGCCACCGATATCACTAACCATGAAGTGGTGAAGAAACTGCTAAGATCTCCTGACTCCTCATTTGATACTCTGGCCTTGATGATTCAAGAACGTGGAGACTACAAGTCACTTGATCCTGTTGATATTCTTGAGAGACTCAATACTCATGAATTCCAACAAGCTGAGAAGAGAGACCTCTACGGCCAAGCTATGGAAGATCTCGTGCTCTGAAGGCAAAAGCAATTTTCTCATCCGAAGAAGAAGATTCTGACAGCAGCCTTGGTGATCCTGAAGAACTAAGTCAGGAGCTAGCAATGCTCGTGAGGAAATTCCAGAAGTTCTCAAGGAGAGGTGGTTTTGGAAAGTCATTAAAAAGTGGTCTAAGGAAATCAGATTCCTCAGAAGACTACAAGAAAATAACATGTCATCGTTGCAAGAAGCCTGGTCACTTTATCTCTAACTGTCCTCTCTGGGAAAAAGATTCAAAGAAGAAGAAGAAATACAAGGATGATAGTTCTGATGACTCAAAGAAAAAGAAGAAATCTTCAAAGTCCTCATCTGCAAAGTCCTCGTCTTCAAAGTCCTCAATGAACAAGAACAATAGTTCCAGAAAGGCTCGAGCATTCATTGGCAAGGAAATGGATTTTGAGGAAGTGTTTGAAGAATATGAAGAAGAGGAAGAATCTGAGGTGGAATCTGAATCTGGTGTCGCTAGCCTTGCTCTCACTACTGCTTTTGTCAACAAGTCCACCTTCAACGATGAAGAATATGACTACTCCAACGACTCTGACGTCAGCAATGATGATTATGCTCCCACCTATTGCTTCATGGAAAAAGGCTCAAAGGTACACAAACAACATTCCTCTTCTGAATCAAGTGAAGGTGAATCTGATGAATATGTGAAACCTAGCTATGCTAAACTTGTTAAACTTGCCACTAAGCAACAAACTGCACTTGAAAAGCTTTAGAAAATGCTAGACAAAAGCGATGGTCTGTTGAATGATGAAGTGGATTGGACTCAAATTCTGTGTGACGATCTCAAAAGTCTTCGGACAAAGTATGATAACCTTCAGAGTCATCATAATGACCTCTTAGCCGATCATGAGAAGCTCTCTTATGAATTTCTTCAAACAAAGCAAGATCTTGAGAAACTAAGCGTGTCACATGAGGATCTCCAAAGGGAAAACGATTCCTTCCTAGCTCAACAGATCAGTACCGCTTAGGAAGAATTTGTTCCACCTTGTTTGAAATGCATCGAACGTGAAACTGCTAATTCTTCACCTGAATGTTCAAATGCTTCTGTTGTTGCAAATTCTTCAACTATTCTAGTGGTCTCAAATTCCTCATCTGAGGATACCACAAGTATCACTGACGAAAATGCATGGTTGAAGGAATTGTATGTGACATGCATGTGCAAAAGTCTCAAAGGGCATCAAACCCTTTGTGATGTCCTCAAAAAGCAGATTCTGAATAGGAACCCTAGGAAAGAGGGTATTGCCTTTGCAAGGAAACTCAACGCTGATGGATCCTACTGGACACCTGAGCAGTACCCCAAAACCTCATGGGTTGCTGCGAAAGGACCTCTTGTAGATCCACCCACTTTATTTGGCTTTACTTGTGCAACTTCATATTCCTCTAATGAGTCACTTGACTCCAACTACAAGTTCTTGAAAAATCAGAAAGGTGAAGTATTTGCTAGATTTGTTGGAACTAACTGCAGGAATGGTTTACCTATGAAGAAAATCTTGGTTCCCAAGATCTACCTACAAAATCTTCAAGTGAATATCCTCACGACACCACTCATGAAGAACAGGAACACCAAGTCAAATTCCTCATATGGACCAAAGTGCTCACTTGGACCAAATTCCTCAAATGGTCAAAAATATCATTCTCGTGCTAATGCCTCCGTTTCGCAGGGAAAATCTGAGAGTTATGAATATGTGCATTATTCTTCAAACCATTATGTTCATAATTCATCAAAGAATTTCTCTGCATATTCATATGAATACTCTAACCCTCGCCCCATGAAACGAAGCGCACTTGCTTCAATGCCTCCCTTCTCATATGGTGCTTGCAGAATGATGAACTCTTTGCCACCCCTTCAGATGTGGGTGGTGAAGAAATTGAACTAAAATCTTATGCAAGGTCAGGTCTCCAGATGAACTTAAACATCTGATGAATTTGTTGGATACCTAAGGAAATGCTTGAAAGGACGCAAGCTAACCTTGTAGAAATGAACTCTTAATTTCTCACGTCCTCACACTACCTGCTTACTATCTTGTGTCATGAAATTATCTCTGAAGAAATTTATGTCATATTTTTCACTCTGAAGCATATGAGTTTGTAAGTTGTACTAATTCATCTGCAGGATGAACCTCCAAAAGCTACTAAGTGGATCCTCGACAGTGGATGCGAATCTACTGATGAATTTGCCACTTGCTCCATCTCATCTGAAGCATATCACCTACGCAAACAAAGGAAAAAAGCAAGGTATTGGGTCTAGGTAAGGTTGCAATCTCAAAGGACCGAACCATGGATAAGGTGATGCTTGTCGAATCCCTTGGGTTCAACCTCATGTCTGTCTCAATGCTTTGTGATCTTGATATGATTGTCGTATTTGGAAAATATAGTTGTGTTGTCACCATGGAATCTGACAATTCCAAAGTCTTCGAAGGCTTTAGGAGAGGAGACTTGTATATTGTTGATTTATCTACATGTCCTCAGTCGGTTGTGGCATCGATGACTTGGACATGCTGGTATGAGGAACCTGCACACGCTTGTGAAGAAGAAGCACGTCATTGGCATTGAAGGTGTCAAATTCCTCAAGGACCACCTCTGTGGTGCATGTGAGTCTGGAAAGATGACCAGATCCAAGCATCCCTCGAAGACAATCATGACCATGACACGGCCTTTTGAATTTCTTCACATGGATCTCTTTCGCCCCACTCATTACTCCACGCTAACAAATTCTTCAAGTTTGAATGGCTTTGTCATTGTTGATGATTACTCTCGATACACCTGGGTGCATATGATTCTGTACAAGACTGAAGTGCAAGATGTCTTCAGACGATTTGCTTCAAGGGCCTCCACCAACTTCGGCATCAAGATCAAGCATATTAGGAGTGATAATGGGATTGAGTTCAAGAACACTAATCTTGATGAATATCTTGATGAACTTCGTATTACTCATGAGTTATCTGCCCCTTATACTCCTCAGCAGAATGGCATCATGGAGCGCAAGAACATGACTCTTGTTGAGATGGCTCGCAGCATGCTTGATGAATACAAGACTCCTCATTGCTTCTGGCCTGAAGCAATTGATACTGCATGCCACATCATCAATAGGGTATATATTCACAAATTTCAAGAAGACTTCGTATGAACTTATGACTGGCAATAAACCCAATGTATGGTATCTCAAAGTCTTCGGTGCAAAACGCTGGATTAGAGATCCTCACCAGTTCAAAATTTGCATCGAAAGCACATGAAGGTTTTATGCTTGGTTAGGAAAAGGACTCACACACATACAGATTCTTCAACACCTACCACCACAAAGTTGTTGAAATTGTAGATGTGCGGTTCGATGAAACTGATGGCTCGCAAAGAGAGCACCTGCCTTGTGGGTTAGATGAACGGTCTCCTGAGGAATCCATTAAGCTGAAGGCTACTAATGATGTCATACCCACTCAGGAAGTCATTCCAACGAATGAAGACAGTCATGCTGATACACCTGAAGAAAATGGTGTTGAAGAAAATCCTCAGCCACGTCAACCTGCTCATCCAAGACTTGCAAATGAAGTGCAAATTGACAAAATCATCGATGACATCAATGCACCAGGTCCTCTCACTCGCTCAAAAGCTTCACATTTGACTAATTTTTGTGGGCATTTTGCATTTGTCGCTATCATAGAGCCCACCAAAGTTGATGAAGCATTCAAGGAGCCTGAATGGATTCAAGCTATGCAAGAGGAATTGTATCAATTCAAACTCAGCAATTTGTGGGAACTTGTCAAGCGGCCAAATCCTCGCAAGCATAACATCATAGGTACCAAGTGGATCTACCACAACAAGCAAGATGAAAATGGCCTTGTGGTAAGGAATAAAGCTCTTCTTGTAGCTCAAGGCTACACACAGATTGAGGGAATTGACTTTGATGAAACTTTTATACATGTTGCTAGACTTGAAGCTATTCGCATATTGCTTGCTTATGCTAACCATCATGATATCATATTATATCAAATGGATGTGAAAAGTGCTATCCTCAATGGTAAGCTTGAGGAAGAAGTATATGTTGCTCAACCCCCAGGTTTTGAAGACCCTAAGCATCCTGACAAAGTCTTCAGACTCAACAAGGCCCTCTATGCACTCAAGCAGGCCCCTCGGGCGTGGTACGACACTCTGAAGGAATTACTCAGGAAGAAAGGCTTCAAACCCGGTTCACTCGACCCAACTCTTTTCAAGAAATCCTATGACAATGAACTGTTCATATGCCAAATATACGTAGACGATATTATCTTTGGTTGTACTAACAAACGTTACAGTGATGAATTTGCCTATACGTTGAGTCAAGAATATCAAATGTCTATGATGGGAGAGTTGAAGTTCTTCTTAGGTCTTCAAATTCGTCAGCAAGACAACGTTATCTTCATCTCACAAGAGAAATACCTCAAGGATGTTCTGAGGAAATTCGACATGCAAGATTGCAAAGGCATCAAAACTCCAGTGCCTTCAAAAGGCCACCTCTGCACTAACGGAAATGGTAAAGATTTCGATCAGAAGGTATATCGCTCCATGATTGGCTTGCTATTGTATCTATGTGCATCTAGGCCTGATATTATGCTAAATTTTTGCATGTGTGCCCGATTCCAAGCAACACCGAAGGAATAACACCATAAGGCTGTGAAACATATTCTTCGATACTTAGCTCACACACCAACGCTTGGATTATGGTATCCCAAGGGCTCAAACCTTCACCTCATCGGATACTCTGATGCTGACTATGTTGGAGATCATGTGGATCGCAAGTCAACCTCAGGCACATATCATTTCCTCGGACGATCCTTAGTCTGTTGGTCCTCGAAGAAGCAGAATTGCGTTTCACTATCTACTTCTGAAGCTGAGCACATTTTTGTTGGTTCATGTTGCGCTTAGTTACTCTGGATGAAGCAAACCCTCAAGGACTACTGCATCAAGTTGAAGAATATGCCTATCTACTATGACAACGAGAGTGCCATCAAGATTGCTTACAACCCAGTTCAGCATTCCAAGACCAAGCACATCCAGATTGGTCATCACTTTCTTCAAGATCATGTACTCAAGGGCAACATTTCCATCGACCACATTCCCACTAAAGAACAACTGGCCAATATCTTCACAAAACCCTTGGATGAAAAGAGATTTTGCAAGTTGTGATGTGAGCTAAATATCTTAGAATCTTCGAATGTTCTTTGAAAAAGGACACACATCCTAACACTTAAGCAAAATTGATGACTTAGATGTGCAACACACGAAGTAACGTTTTTCTTCAATCAATGAAGACTAACTCTCTGAGTGTGAAGAAATTAATGAATAATTTGATTCTCAGAACCCTACGACAATTGTACGTGGTGTTTGAAATCATCATTCTTATACGGTGGGTCATGCCACCAACCATAGTTGAAATTCTACAAAGTTGAGTTTTTCGTCATTCTGCAAATTCTTCAAGTTTTCAAATTCCTCAAGTTTGCAAATTCCTCAGCTTTTCAAAATCTTTAAACTATGAAACTCACGTTCTTCATTGATTATATACTTATATAGTTGAGTTTTCAATGTCCTCAACAGCATTCACTTATTGCTAATTCTTCAAGTTGATTTTCATCTAAGTGAATGTGACCTGACCCTTTCCCCTCTATGCTAAACTCAAACCAGTCTATTCACAAATTCTTCATATGCGTTCTACTCTGAAACTCGTTCAAAGTCTTCACTGTGTCCTTAACAGCTAAAGAATTTGCGATTGGAAACTTTAAAATTTTCGCTATCAAAAATTTTGGCGGTTCCCGCTCAAACGGTTCCGATTCCCACGACTCGATAACCCACGACCCCCCACTATCGCCACCTCTCAGTACGTGGGTGACACCTGTCACGTGGAGAGCAAGGGTCAGGGCAATCCTATCCAAAATCTTCAGTTACTCACTTTCACTATATATACCCCTCCCCTTTTATTGTGCTCGCTTACTCACTTTCTCTCTCTCTCTCCCGAGCTCCGACCTAGCGCCGCCGCTAAAATCATCGACGCCAGTGTGGAAGAACTTCACTGCCTCAACCTCGCCGTCGCCGTACTCGCATCGGCCTCGGAAGTCTTCACCCCGCCGCCGTTGTAGCTGTCTCCCTCTGCCGAGCTAGGGTGTGGGAGATCTGGACTGGCGAACTTCCTCAATCTCATCTCATAGTTCGTCGTGTTCTTCATCAGGGTAAATAAAATTTAATTTTATTTCCCTTATTTGATCTTCCAGTTTTCCTAAATCTTCAGAAAGGTGTTTATTCTTCAAGAATCTCATTCTAAAGCACCTTACATATACATTTACTTGATGAATTTCTCTAAGTTATGATTTTCTTCAAGATTCCTCAATTCAGTTAATCCTCAAATTTGCACAACTCTGGAACCTAAGACAAAGAACACTTAGTGAAATTCCTCAAAACACCAATGGTCAAATTCCTCACACCTATTTTTATTGAAAAAATTCTGAGAACGCATATGACCTCTCCAAATTCCTCGCACCTATACTCTGTTCACAGGTACAAACATGTCCGTTGATGAATCAATAGGTTCTCATCAACTTAACTCATTTGCAGCTTTTCTTGAGGAAAAACTATGCACCTCTTCAGAGTCCTCAAGAGTTCAAAATCCTCAGCTGAAGAAAATGGCTGATGCGAAGAAGCCACAGAAAGGTGGAAAGAAGGCTGAACATAATACTACCTTTGAGATTCCTAACCATCTATATGTCGGTTACTACACACCAGATGAATCCAAATATGGCAAAGAGACAAAAGAACAAAGAAAGTCCAGGATTCAGAGAATTGAACGAAGGTGGGTGAGGGAATGGAAGGAGTATCGCTATGTTACTCTCAAGTACATGAAGAAATTGGCACTCAAACCCCCTTGCATTTGGGCTCCTCCAGCTGATGATCAAGTGGTAGATCCCACCAGTGTTGCTCGCGGTGAAGACTTTCCCGCAGAGTGGGCAAAGCGTCAACTCAAACTTCAGAGAACTACCGAAGCTGCAGTGAAGAAATTCAATGAAGACTCCGTTGCTGCTGCCACTGTCGGAGCCTCTACAAGTGCTCCGAAGAAATCTATGATGAAGAAATCTGTTTTGAAGCCAACTTCTTCAACTTCAAAGACATCACAGCAGATTCCTCAAGCTCAAAGGCCTCAGCTCTCAAAGGCCTCAGCTGCTACTACAGTTGCTGCTCAGTCCTCGGCTGCTGTTGCAAAGTCCTCAACCCCTATGCACCTTGCTTCAAGCCAACAGACTGAAGGATTTTCAATTGCTTCAGGGGCATCAGCAAGTTCTTCAGCCCAAACTCACTCCTCAAGCGGTCCTTCCTTGAGGAAAAAGAAAGCAACTGCTGGATGAAGCATTCGACCAAGTCCTCAAACCAAGAAGGTGGCTTTCACAATACCTTCAGAATCCTCAGATGAAGTTGATGAGGAGGAACTAGAAGCCATCATCAGAAACAAGCAACAGCGAGTGGCTGAAGCAAAGGGTTCTCAAATTCCTCTGTTGCTTGATCCTAAACAAGTGCTCAACTTCATTGATATCTGGCACAAGGATCCCAAGACACCCATTGATGACTTGAAACTGCCTCCTGGTCCTGATCATGTCCTCACAACTTTCATTGCTGAGGAAAAATGGAAATATGAGAAGGAAAGACAAACCAAGAAGGCTCAGTACAAGAAGAGCATTACTTGAAGAAGAATGTTCTGAATTTTTCTCCTAAGGAACTTGTGAGGGTGCAGTCTGAGATCCAAAGCCTCGGTGAGGAATACAGTTCATACTATGCCGATGGGCAAGGCGCCAAAGTTCGCTTCGTCAACATTGCTAACAAAGTCATCATTGACCACAATTCAAGAGTTGCATCTCGCTCCCAACAACAAATACCTCAGGCTGAGGAAACTGCTTAGCCTACTGAGGAAACTGCCAGCGCTGCTAAAGAAAGTCAGACCGCTGAAGAACCTGCCAGGGCACCCTCCATTGGTGCGCTTGATGAAATTGAACCCACAAGGACGACTGCATCAGTCGTGCCTAAAGAACTTGTACCACCCTCACCTTCTATTGAATCAGACAAATCATCAAAGGTGAAGACAATCAACCTTCCTTCTGCGTCAGAAGTGAAGAAAACAAAGGCTGCTAAGAACAAGGCACTAGAGAGAAAAGCTTCAACTTCAGATTCCTCAGCTGTGAAGAAGTTGAAGACTCTGCCAAAGTCCTCAACTGAACCATTTTATGCCACTCCACTCTCCTCAGCACCCGCCTATGAGATCATTCCATTTGGTGTTGACTATGTCATCCCAGATGAAGAAACTAAAGAAGATCATTCTGCTGCCTCGACAGAGCAGATTGATGAAGACATTGAAGTTGAAGAAAATTCTTCAACTCCTCAGGTATCATCGCCACAGCCTCTGTTCACTGCTGAAGAGGCCATGATTGAAGAAATTGATGAGTATGTAGACATTGGGAATACAACTCCTCTCATCAACGATGAATATTGGGAAAGAGCTCACCCAAATTCACCAATGACTACTCCTCTGTCATAGATTCCTAAGTCCCCATCCCAGACTGAAGAAATTCATGAAGGATCTAATGACTTGACCACCAAAGTCATTGAAGATATTCCAGCTGCATCAGTTGATGACTTTACTACTCCAACTGCCACTTAGGAACCTGCACCGCAAATTCCTCACACTGAAGAAATTCCTCCCATGCCAAAGGAGATCAAGGGCCGCTTCAAGCCAAATCTTCAACCGAAGCCCAGAATGTCGTTCAAAGGCTCAGCGCGCCCCAAATTCCTCAAAAGCAATTTCTTCAATGAGCGCATGTTCTTCACAGGTCCCAATCCATATGACTTAGCAAGGGCCGGACGAAGCAGATTCTGGACTACCACTTAGATGAACTACTATACATCAGTCTTGTTCGAAAAGAAGAAAGACTAAGCACCATCAAATTCCTAATGCTGATATGGAAACACTTCCATCATTCATGCCGGTGCTCCAAGTTCTTCACGATTCAGGCATTCTTCCCTTCTGCGTAGACAACTGCGACTAGAATGAAGAACTCATTCTTCAATTCTATGCTACTCTGCACATCAGTGGAAATGCTTCTGACATCAATTCCTGGGTTTTGTACAGGATGACAGGATCAACACATCTCACTACTCAAGCATCCGAATGACTTCGGTCTGTACCAGTTCCAATTCCTTCAGAAGAAGCTCGCCGACTGTTTGATGAACCTGCTCTTCCAAATCAACTGATGCAAGTGCTGATGAAGCCTTTGGCTCCTGGAAAGCCTCAACAGAAAATCTCCCTTGTGAAGGATTTGCTATATGAGCCAAGGACGGTCTACCGCATTCTCACAAACACTCTATGTCCTCAGAAGGACCACAATTCTGAAGAAGAGGAAGTGGAGGGAGTCATGAAGAATATGATGTTCAACATCATTCATGTGATTCCCATCAACTTCCATGATTTCTTCATGAGGACATTGGCTAGTGCTGCTCTAGCCCGATTTGAACAGAAGCCTTATGGTCCTTGGATCAAGAAGTTCATCAGGGCAAAGTCTTCAGTTCCCTTGACGGTGGACTTCCAGAATCATTTTGGCTTCCTTCCTCCGATCGAAGTCATCAAGAGCACAATTGCCTCAGTGGAAAGAAAAGGCAAGGCTGTCATTGATGAAGGCACTCGTCCATTGGATGGACAGTTTCACAAAGTTGCAACCTTCTCCACCAATGATGACACTACTTTTCAGGAACGTTGCATGGGAAACAAAAAATTTCCTATGCGCAAGCAAGATCTATCCATGGTGATGAGCATCTACGAGAGGGAGAGTGGATCTACGTACCCTTGTAGATCGCTAAGCGGGAAGCGTTAAGAAACGCGGTTGATGTAGTCGAACGTCTTCGCGATCCAAATCGCCGAGAGTCCCGCGATCCCATCACGATCCGTCCCGCGATCCCATCACGATCCGTCCTGCGATCTCATCACGATTCGTCCCGCGATCCAATCATGAATCATTTCACAATCTTGATCACGGTCCTTCCGATCTAGCACCGAATGGACGGCACCTCCGCGTTCAGCACACGTACAGATCAATGATGATATCCGCCTTCTTGATCCAGAAAGAGGGACCGGAGAGGTAGATGAGTTCTCCGGAAGCGCGACGACGTTGCGGCGATGGTGGTGGACCTATTCCAATAGGGCTTCGCCTAAGCACCGCCGAAAATCGATCTAGAGGAGAAAGTATGATCTAGAGGAGAGGCAACACGTGGCTGTTTTTCTGTGTCTCAAAACTCTCAAAACCTCTACTATATATAGGAGGAGAGAGGGAGGAGGCTGGCGCACAAGGGCCATCCCTTTGTCCTCTTGCGCAAGGAGGAGAGGAGGAATCCTCCTCCAATCCTAGAAGGTCTAGGACTCCTTCCTTATTTAGCCTTTCTGCCTTTTTCCACCTTTTTCTCTTTGGGCTTTTCTTCCCAGCTTCATGGGACCCTTGTGGGACTTCCACCAGCCCACTGAGGGCTGGTATTCATCCTCCCACAGATCATGTAGCCTCTTGGGTCGAAATACCCCGCCCGATGGTCCCCCGGTACACTACCGGCACTCCCGGTACACTACCGATGAGCCCGAAACTTTTTCGGCGACCAAAATAGGACTTCCTATATATCAATCTTTACCTCCAGACCATTCCGGAGCTCCTCTAGATGTCCGGGGTCTCATCCGGGACTCCGAACAACCTTCGGTCACCACCATACATAACTCTATACTACCGAGATGTCACCGAACCTTAAGTGTGCAGACCCTAAGGGTTCGAGAACTATGTAGACATGACCGAGACACCTCTACGGTCAATAACCAATAGAGGGACCTGGATGTCCATATTGGTTCCTACATATTCTATGAAGATCTTTATCGGTTGAGCCTCTATGTCAAGGATTCAGTTAATCCCGTATGATGTTCCCTTTGTTCTTCGGTATGTTACTTGCCCGAGATTTGATCGTCGGTATCTCCATACCTAGTTCAACCTCGTTACCGGCAAGTCTCTTTACTCATTCCGAAATACAAGATCCCGTGACTAACATTTAGTCACATTGCTTGCAAGGCTTGTTGTGATGATGTATTACCGAGTGCGCCCTAAGATACCTCTCCGTCACACGGAGTAACAAATCCCAGTCTTGATCCATGCCAACCCAACAGACACCCTCGAAGATACCTGTAGAGTACCTTTATAGTCACCAGTTATGTTGGGACGTTTGATACACACAAGGCACTCCTCCGGTGTCAGTGAGTTGCATGATCTCATGGTCATAGGAACAGATACTTGACATGCAGAAAATAGTAGCAATAAACTAACCCAATCATATGCTATGTTTGGAGTTTGGGTCTTGTCAATCACACAATTCTCCTAATGATGTGATCCCGTTATCAAATGACATCTCATGTCCATGGCTAGGAAACCTTAACCATCTTTGATCAACGAGCTAGTCTATTAGAGGCATACTAGGGACATGGTTTTGTCTATGTATCCACACATGCATCTAAGTCTCCGATCAATACAATTATAGCATGGATAATAAACGATTATCATGAACAAGGAAATATGATAAAAAATAATTTATTATTGCCTCTAGGGCATATTTCCAACAGTCTCCCACTTGCACTAGAGTCAATAATCCAGTTCACATCACCATTTGATTTACATTGTTATGAATCTAACACCCAATGAGTTCTGGGGCTCGATCATGCTTTGCATGTGAGAGAGGTCTTAGAGTCAACGGGTCCGCGAAATTCAGATCCATGTGTACTTTGCAAATCTCTATGTCAAACTGTAAACACTACTACCACACTCCACTTGGTACTATTCCAAATGGCTGCTCCACTATACGTATCCAGATTGCTACTACGAGTCATTCGGATTGGTGTTAAAGCTTGCATCGATGTAACTCTTTACGACGAACTCTTTATCACCTCCATAATCGAGAAACGTCTCCTTAGTCCTCTAGTTACTAAGGATAATTTTGACCACTGTCCAGTGATCCACTCCTGGATCATTCTTGTACCCCTTGACAGACTCATGGCAAGGAACACACGAGGTGCGGTACACAGCATGGCATAATATAGAGCCTATGGCTAAGGCATAGGGGATGACATTCGTCCTTTCTCTTTCTTCTATCGTGGTCAAGCTTTGAGTCTTACTCAACTTCACACCTTACAAATCAGGCAAGAACTCTTTATCTGACTGATCCATTTTGAACTCTTTCAAAAACTTGTGAAGATATGTACTCATTGAAAGTCTCATCAAGTATCTTGATCTATCTCTATAGATCTTGACGCTCAACAATTAGGTAGCTTTATCCAGTTCTTCCTTTGAAAAACTCTTTTCAAACAACCCTTTCTGCTTTCCAGAAATTCTATACCATTTTTGATCAACAATATGTCAACCACACATATGCTTATCAGAAATTCTATAGTGCTCCCACTCACTTTATTGTAAATACAAGTTTCTCATAAACTTTGTATAGACTCAAAAACTTTAATCACCTCATCAAAGTCTATATTCCAACTCCGACATGCTTGCTTCAGTCCATAGAAGGATCACTGAAGCTTGCATACCTTTTAGCATCCTTAGGACTGAAAAAACCTTCTGGTTGTATCACATACAACCTTTCCTCAAGTAAACCGTTAAGGAAACAATGTTTTGACATCCATCTGCCAGATTTCATAACTGAAAAATGCAGCAACTGCTAACGTAATTCCAATGGACTTTAGCATCTCTACGAGTGAGAAAGTCTCATCGCAGTCAACTCCTTGAACTTGTCGTAAACTTATTTGCAACAAGTCGAGATTTACAAATGGTGACATTTACCATCATCGTCTGTCTTCATTTTAAAGATCCATTTGTACTCAATGACTTGCCGTCCAACGAGCAAGTCTACCAAAGTCAATACTTGGTTTTCATACATGGATCCTATCTCGGATTTCATGGACTCTAACCATTTTTCGGAATCCGGGCCCATCATCACTTCTTCATAATTCATAGGTTCATCATTGTCCAACAACATGACCTCTAAGACAGGGTTGCCATACCACTTAGGATTAGTACGTGTCCTTGTCGACCTATGAGGTTCGATAGCAACATGATCCGAAGTTTCATGATCACTATCAATAACTTCTTTTCAACTAACGTAGGCTCCACAGAAAACATCTTTCTGCGCTGTGCTACTCTCTGGTTGAAACAAAAGGTTCAACAACCTCATCAAGTTCTATCTTCCTCCCACTCAATTCTTTCGAGGGAAACTCTTTCTCGAGAAAGGACCCAGTTTTAGCAACAAACACTTTATGCTTGGATATGAGATAGAAGGTTTACCCAACTGTTCTTAGGGTATTCTATGAAGATGAATTTGTCCGCTTTGGGTTCGATCTCATTAGGTGAAAACCTTTCTCACATAAGCGTCGCAGCCCCAAACATTAAGAAATGACAGCTTAGGTTTCTATCAAACCATATGGTGTCATATCAACGGATTTAGAGGTGCCCTATTTAAAGTGAATGTGGTTGTCTCTAATGCATAACCCCAAAATGATAGTGGCAAAATGATAAGAGACATCATAATTCGCACCATATCCAACAGAGCACGACTGCGATGTGAAGACACACAATTACACTATGGTGTTCTAGGTGGCGTGAGTTGTGAAACAACTTTCACATTGTCTTAAGTTGTATACCAAACTCGTAACTCAGATATTCACCTCCACGATCATATCATAGACATTTTATCTTCTCGTCACGATGATCTCAAACTTCACTCTGATTTTGCTTGAACTTTTAAAACGCTTCAGACTTGTGTTTCATTAAGTAAATGTACACCATATCTACTCAAATCATTAGTGAAGGTAAGAAAATAACGATATGCACCTCATGCTACAACACTCAATGGATTGAATACATCAACATGTTTCATTTCCAGCAAGTCAATTGCCCGCTTCATCAAACCGGAAAACGGGGTCCTTAGTCATCTTGCCCAAGAGACATGGTTCGCATGTCTCAACCGATTCGAAATCGAATGAGTCCAAAGATCCATCAGCATGGAGTTTCTTCATGCGATTTATACCAATATGAAATTTAGCGGCAGTGCCACAAGTATGTGGTACTATCATTATCAACTTTGTATCTTTTGGCATCAATGTTATGAACATGTGTATTACTGCGATCAAGATTCAACAAACCATTCTCACTGGGTGCATGACCATTGAAGGTATTATTCATGTAAACAGAATAACCATTATTCTCTAACTTAAATGAATAACCGTGTTGCAATAAACACGATCCAATCATGTTCATGCTCAACGCAAACACTAAATAACATTTATTTAGGTTCGTCACTAATCCCGAAGGTAGAAAGAGCATGTGATGTTGATCACATCAACCTTGGAAATATTTCCAACACACATCGTCACCTCACACTTAGCTAGTATCCGTTTATTTCGTAGCTTTTACTTCGAGTTACTAATATTTAGCAACCGAACCGGTATCCAATACCTAGGTGCTACTAGGAGTACTAACAAGGTACACATCAATAATACGTATATCAAATATACTTTTGTCGACGTTACCAGCCTTCTTATCTACAAAGTATCTAGGGTTGTTCCGCTTCAGCGACCTCTCTCTCATAATAGAAGCAGTTAGTCTTGGGTTTGGGTTCAACTTTGGGTTGCTTCATTGGAGCAGCAACTAACTTGCCATCCATGAAGTATCCCTCCTTGCCCTTGCCCTGCTCGAAACTAGTGGTTTTACTAACCATCAACACTTTATGATCCTTCTTGATTTCTACCTTTGCGGTGTCAAACATTGCGAACAGCTCAGGGATCATCATTTCCATCCCTGGTATAGTTATAGTTCATCACGAAGTTCTAGTAGCTTAGTGATAGTGACTCAGAGAACTATATCAATCACTTTCTTATCAGGAAGATCAACTTCCACTCGATTCAAGCGACTGTAGCACCCAGACAATCTGAGCACATGCTCAACGATTGAGCTATTCCCCTTCATCTTGTAGGCAAAGAATCTTGTTCGAGATCTCATATCTCACAACACGGGCACGAACCTGAGACCCCAATTTCAGCTCTTAGAACATCTCATATGTTCCGTGACGTTCAAAATGTTTTTGGAGCATCAATTCTAAGCCGTAATGCATGACGCACTAAACTATCAAGTAGTCATCGGAACTTGCCTGTCAGATGTTCACAACATATACAAACGATGCTAGAGGGGGTGGCACGCCGAGTGGTGCATTAAGGACATAAGCCTTCTGGGCAGCAATGAGGACAATCCTCAGATCATGGACCCAGTCTGCAATATTGCTACCATCATATTTCAACTCTATTTCTCTAGGAACATATAAAAATTCAATGGAGCTACAGCGTGAGCTAGTAATCTATAACATAATTTGCAAAGACACTATTTACTATGTTCATGATAATGAGTTCAATTAATCATATTACCTAAGAACTCCCACTCAAATTGACATCCCTCTGGTCATTCGAGTGATACATGATCCAAATTCACCAACTCAAGTCCGATCATCACGTGAGTTGAGGTGGTTTCAATGGTGAACATCATCATGTTGATCATATCTACTATATGACTCATGTTCGACCTTTCGGTCTCTTGTGTTCTGAGGCCATGTCTGTACATGCTAGGCTCGTCAAGTCTAACCCGAGTGGTCTGCATGTACAACACTGGCTTGCACCCATTGTATGTGAACAAAGAGTCTATCACACCCGATCATCACGTGGTGTCTCGACACGACAAACTTTCGCAACGATGCACACTCGGGGAGAACACAATTTATCTTGAAATTTAAGTGAGGGATCACCTTATAATGCTACCATCGTCCTAAGCAAAAAAAGGTGCAGAAAAGGATTAACATCACATGCAAATCATAAGTGACATGATATGGCCATGAACTTGTGCTTTTAATCTCCATCATGAAAGCACCGGCATGATCTCCATCGTCATCGGTATGACACCATGATCTCCATCATCTTGATCTTCATCAATGTGTCGCCATCAGGGTTGTCCTGCCCACCATGCTTCTACTACTATTGCTACCGTTTAGCGATAAAGTAAAGCATTACGTACCGCTTAATGATTGACAAACAGGTCATACAATAATAAAAGACAACCCTATGGCTCCTTTCGGTTGCCGTACTCATCAACATGCAAGTCGTGATATTCTATACAACACATGATCATCTCATACATCACATATATCTCATCATGTAATTGACCATATCACATCACAACATACCCTGCAAAAACAAGTTAGAAGTCCTCTAATTGTTGTTGCATGTTTTACGTGGCTGCTATGGGTATCTAGCAAGAAGAATTCACACCTACGCAAAACCACAATGGTGATACATAAGTTGCTTTTCAACCTTCTCAAGGACCGCCTTTGTCGAATCCGATCCAACTAAAGTAGGAGAAACAGACACCCACCAGCCATCTTTGTGCAAAGAGGTTACGCATCAGTCGATGGAACCGGTCTCTCGTAAGCGTACGAGTAAGGTTGGTCCGGGCCGCTTCATCCCACAATACCGCTGAACCAAAACATGACCAAGGGAGTAAGCAATCTAAGCATCAACGCCCACAAACTCTTTATGTTCTCTCGAGATTTCATCTACATATAGACCTAGCTCATGATGCCACTGTTGGGGAACGTTGCATGGGAAACAAAAAAATTCCTACGTGCACGCAAGATCTGTCCATGGTGATGAGCATCTACGGGAGGGAGAGTGGATCTGCATACCCTTGTAGATCGCTAAGCGGGAAGCGTTAAGAAACGCGGTTGATGTAGTCGAATGTCTTCGCGATCCAAATCACCGAGCGTCCCACAATCCCATCACGATCCATACCGTGATCTCATCACGATCCGTCCCGTGATCCAATCACGAATCATTTCGCAATCTTGATCTAGCACCGAACGGAAGACACCTCCGCGTTCAGCACACGTACAGCTCGATGATGATCTCCGCCTTCTTGATCTAGCAAGAGGGAGTGGAGAGGTAGATGAGTTCTCCGGAAGCACGATGGCGTTACGGCAATGGTGGTGGAGCTATTCCAGCAGGGCTTCGCCTAAGCACCGCTGAAAACCGATCTAGAGGAGAAACTACGATCTAGAGGAGAGGCAACACGTGGCTGTTTTTCTGTGTCTCAAAACCCTCAAAACCTCTACTATATATAGGAGGAGAGAGGGAGGAGGCTCGCGCAAAAGGGCCAGCCCTTTGGCCTCTTGCGCCAGGAAGAGAGGAGGAATCCTCCTCCAATCCTAGTAGGACTAGGACTCCTTCCTTATTTAGCCTTTTTGCCTTTTCCACCTTTTTCTCTTTGGGCTTTTCTTCCCAGCCGCATTGGCCCTTTGTGGGACTTCCACCAGCACACTAAGGGCTGGTATTAATCCTCCCACAGCCCATGTAGCCTCTTAGGTCGAAACACCCCTCCCGATGGTCCCCCGGTACACTACCGGCACTCTCGATACACTACCGATGAGCCCGAAACTTTTCCGATGACCAAAACATGACTTCCTATATATTAATCTTTACCTCCGAACCATTCCGGAGCTCCTCATGACGTCCAGGATCTCATCCGGGACTCCGAACAACCTTCGGTCACCACCATACATAACTTTATACTATCGAAATGTCACCGAACCTTAAGTGTGCAGACCATGAGGTCCGAGAACTATGTAGACATGATCGAGACACCTCTACGGACAATAACCCATAGCATGACCTGGATGCCCATATTGGTTCCTACATATTCTACGAAGGTCTGTATCGATCGAACCTCTATGTCAAGGATTCAGTTAATCCCGTATGATGTTCCCTTTGTTCTTCAGTATGTTACTTGCCCGAGATTCGATCGTCGGTATCTCCATACCTAGTTCAACCTCGTTACCAGCAAATCTCTTTGCTTGCAAGATCCCACGACTAATCCTTAGTCACATTGCTTGCAAGGCTTGTTGTGATGTTGTATTACCGAGTGGGCCCTAAGATACCTCTCTGTCACACAGAGGAACAAATCTCAGTCTTGATCCATGCCAACCCAACAGGCACCCTCGAAGATACGTGTAGAGTACCTTTATAGTCACCCAGTTACGTTGCAACATTTGATATACACAAGGCACTCCTTCGGTGTCAGTGAGTTGCATGATCTCATGGTCATAGGAACAGATACTTGGCATGCAGAAAATAGTACCAATAAACTGACATGATCATATGCTACGTTTGTAGTTTGGGTCTTGTCCATCACACAATTCTCCTAATGATGTGATCCCGTTATCAAATGACATCTCATGTCCATGGCTAGGAAACCTTAACCATCTTTGATCAACGAGCTAGTCTATTAGAGGCATACTAGGGACATGGTTTTGTCTATGTATCCACACATGCATCTAAGTCTCCGATCAATACAATTATAGCATGGATAATAAAAGATTATTATGAAGAAGGAAATATGATAATAACTAATTTATTATTGCCTCTAGGGCATATTTCCAACAACCGCAACCCAGGACTCATAAGCAAAGGCCTCAGCTCAAAAACCTCAAGAGTCTGCCCCACGTGTGATCTCCATTAGAAGGTCGATCGCAATCACAAGTGGGTGAAGCATCAACTTGGTTACATTGTGCAAAACATGACTGTGACGCAGAACTCTGTGAAGAGGAATCACTACTATGCGCATGAAAACCTCAACCGCACTTACGCCATATTGTCTCACCTCGAGACTCCTAAAGAACTGAAGGAGCTGTCCCCCATCATAACATCCACATAACGGTCATATCATTGGGGGCATTTATGTCTTATCATGTTAGGTTGCACCCTGGCTATAAATAGCCACCCCCCACAACCACTAGATGGTTGGCTGCTCCGAGAGAGAACTGACACTTACCATTTGAGAGCAACCCATCCTCCAAGGACTTTGAGAGAAAATCATAAGTGAGGAAAAACCCACAACCAAACCACCAAACCCAAAGTGATTGAGCACCACTAAAGAAATTCCTATGTGGAACCGATGCTTGTTACCTTTGAGGACTGTACATCCTCCAGACGGTTAGGTCTTCTGGCCTCTGAGGAAATTGATCTGACTGAGGAGTTAGGACTTCACCAGTGCGAATTGCCTACAAGTGAGGATCATGATAAGCTGAGGACTTTCATAGTTCGAAATTCCGACCGTTGCTGTGCTTAGCGCCAGCTATCTGGTTCTATTTCCTCAACCCCTCTATTCCTCATATATCTGTTGATGAAATTGATTGTTACAGTTTGAAGAATTTGACTGAAGACTTCTACAAATTCCTCACCTCAAATTCTTCAAGTTACCTTGTTCATCACTGCTTATCCTGTATCACACTACTCTCTATTTGTGCATGTTTCATTTCATCATGAAGACTATGTTGTCACTATGTTCCTCATGCACTTGAGTACTTATTCCGCTGCTACTTATTCATCACATTTCAAATTCCTCAAAGTTGAAATTCCTCAAGTGATGAATTTGTAAAAATCGCCTATTCACCTCCCCCCTCTAGTCGATATAACGCACTTTCAATAACTCACCCTCGTGTACTTTGTAGGCCTTGGATCGTCGAACTATGTGTCGTGCCTCGGTTTTATTGTCGGGGAGTTCCTTGTGAAGAAGGTAAGCGAGGAAGGGCTTTGTCCATGGCGCTATTACTGCCGTTACCTCATGAGCCGAGGGCGTTTCATTCATTACGGAGCCACCGATAATGCCATCATCTGGTTCATTTATGGGGGGAACAACCTCGTCTGCCATATTCGGACCAACGCCATTGTCATCGTCCTGCCACACTACGGAGGGCTTAAGGAGCTGCTCCAGGAAGGTGTTTCTCGGGACAGGATCGCGCTTGCCTCCTTTACGGGCCAGTATGTCGACGGCTTGGTTGTTGTCACGAGCGACTTGGTGGAATTCCAACCCCTCAAACCGAGCTGATATCTTGAGGATGACATTTCTATATGCTGCCATATTCGGGTTTTTGGCATCGAAATCGCCGTTAATTTGGGATATGGCCAAGTTTGAGTCTCCCCGTACCTCTAGCCATCGTATGCCCATCGATACCTCCATCTGAAGTAAATGAAGGAGAGCTTTGTATTCGCCTGCATTGTTGGAGTCGACATACATGATTTGCAACACGTATCGCACGTTGTCGCCTGTGGGGGATGTGAGGATAACTCCAGCCCCCAGTCCGGCCAAGGTCTTGGATCCATCAATGTACATTGTCTAATGGGAGTATGCACTGTATTCCTTGGGGAACTCGGCCTCTATCCATTCATCCAAGAAGTCCGCCAATAACTGAGATTTAATGTCACGGCATGGCTTGTAGGTTATTTGAAAGGGAAGGAGCTCAATGGCCCACTTGGCTATGCGGCCGGTGGCATCCCTGTTGTTGATTATATCATTCAGGGGGACCTCAGATGCCACTGGTACCGCACACTCCTGGAAGTAGTGTCTAAGTTTCCTTGACACCGTAAATATTGTATAGTCTATCTTTTAGTAATGTGGGTATCTGGACTTGCACTGCGTTAGCACCTCTGACACATAATATACCGGTTTCTGAGTTTAGAATTTGCGTCCCTTCTCATCTCGTTCAACGACGAGCACCACACTGAAAACTTTGTTGGTGGCCGATATGTATAATAACATGGGCTCACCAACGCCTCGTGCCGTGAGTATGGGATTGATTGTCAGTACTGTTTTGATTTCTTCTAACGCAGCTATTGCCTCATCGGTCCATTCAAACTTGTTGGTTGGCTTCAGCAGCTTATAGAGCGGCAAATCCTTCTCTACAAGGCAGGAGATAAAGCGGCTTAACGCTGCTACGCGCCCAGCTACCCTCTAGACGTGTTTCAGCTCTGTGGGTATTGCAAGTTCCGATAGAGCACGGATTTTAGTTGGATTTGCCTCTATTCCTCTATGGGAGACGATGAATCCAAGCAGCTTACAAGAGGGAACTCCGAATACACATTTTTCCGGATTGACTCGTATATCATATTCACTTGGACTGGCAAAGGTTTGTCATAGGTCGTTGATCAACTGGCTCGTGTTTGGTTTTGATTACCACATCATCCACGTATGCCTCGGCAGTCTTACCGACTTGTCTCGCGAGGCAAGTCTGGATCATGCGCTGTGTTAGTGCATCTAGTGCCCCTTAGTGATTTTGGTGTATTGAAGACTTATAGGTTAAGTAACTAATGTGTTTGTGAGCGTGCTAAGGCTCTATAAGTCGATGAGGAGTTTGATATATCCAGAGATTAAAAAATGTATGTCTTCAACTGAAGACTTTGGTGAAGACTTTGTTGAAGACTTTGGAATTCCCTACAGACTTTGAAAATGAAGAAGTGGGTGTGACCTAGAAGATATGAATGGGGACTATGAAGTGTGAAGACTTTTGTTTTCGTACTTTCATTTCCTTTCTTTGAGTCATAGGAAACGCCATACTATTAAAGGGGGCCGAGGTAATACTAAGGAAAATTTCCAACTGATGCTCAACTCATAATCCTCAACCTAACCAATCCATCGAGTGAAGCCTTTGGAAATCTCTTACGGTTCAGTCAAGTTCTTCAGTGACAGAGACGAAGTTTTTCTGGTCTCTGAGGAAATTGATCTGACTGAGGAGTTATGATTTCGCCAGTGCAAATTGCCTACAAGTGAGGAACATGATAAGCCTGAGGAGTTTCATAGTTCGAAATTCCAACCATTGTTGTGCTTAGCGCCAGCTGTCCCCAATCATAACATCCACATAACGGTCATATCATTGGGGGCATTTATCTCTTATCATGTCAGGTTGCACCCTGGCTATAAATAGCCACCCCGACAACCACTAGATGGTTGGCTGCTTCGAGAGAGAACTAACACTTGTCATTTGAGAGCAACTCATCCTTCGTGGACTTTGAGAGAAAATCATCAGTGAGGAAAAACCCACAACCAAACCACCAAACCCAAAGTGATTGAGCATCACTGAAGAAATTCATGTGTGGAACCGATGCTTGTTACCTTTCAGGATTGTGCATCCTCCACACGGTTAGGCGTCATGGTCTAGTGCATCCTGCAGTCAATTGGGGATCACGAAGTGACCTTGGTCTAGAGCATCCAGCAGTCAATTGTGGATCGCCGGGTGACCAGTTTGTGAGGGTTTTGGAAGTCTACCCTGAAGACTTACCACGAGTGTTGGGCGAGGACTTGTTAGTGCATCTAGTGCCCCTTAGTGATTTTGGTGTATTGAAGACTTATAGGTTAAGGCACTAATGAGTTTGTGAGTGTACACAGGCTCTATAAGTCTATGAGGAGTTTGATATATTCGGAGATTATCGACCCCTAAAAATGTATGTCTTCAAGTGAAGACTTTGCTGAAGACTTTGGTGAAGACTTTGTGAAGACTTTGAAAATTAAGAAGTTGGTGTGACCTTGAAGATATGAATGAGGAATATGAAGCGTGAAGACTTTTGTTTTCGTAGTTTCATTTCCTTTATTTGAGTCATAGGAAACACCGTACTGTTAAAGGGGGTCGAGGTAATACTAAGGAAAATTTCCAACTGATGCTCAACTCCAAAATCCTCAACCCATACAATTCTTCGAGTGAAGCCTTTGGAAATCTCTTACGGTTCAGACAAGTTTTTTAGTGACAGAGAGGAAGGTCTTCTGGCCTCTGAGGAAATTGATCTGACTGAGGAGTTAGGACTTCGCCAGTGCGAATTGCCTACAAGTGAGGATCATGATAAGCTGAGGACTTTCATAGTTCGAAATTCCGACCGTTGCTGTGCTTAGCGCCAGCTATCTGGTTCTATTTCCTCAACCCCTCTATTCCTCATATATCTGTTGATGAAATTGATTGTTACAGTTTGAAGAATTTGACTGAAGACTTTTACAAATTCCTCACCTCAAATTCTTCAAGTTACCTTGTTCATCACTGCTTATCCTGTATCACGCTACTCTCTATTTGTGCATGTTTCATTTCATCATGAAGACTATGTTGTCACTATGTTCCTCATGCACTTGAGTACTTATTCCGCTGCTGCTTATTCATCACATTTCAAATTCCTCAAAGTTGAAATTCCTCAAATGATGAATTTGTGAAAATCGCCTATTCACCCCCCTCTAGCCGATATAACGCGCTTTCAGGACTGTGTGACCTTAGCTCAAGGAGAATACGGTAAGAACTGTGTGGCCTCTGGTTTAAATACCACGCCACTCCAAACTAGACGTACGACTGTCATAGCAGTTGGAACTGGGTCATCAAACCATTGTCTTCATCGAGCTACCTGGTTCTATTTCCTCAACCCCTCTATTCCTCATATACTTGTTGATGAAATTGATCGTTACTGTTTGAAGAATTTGACTGAAGACTTTCACAATTTCCTCACCTCAAATTCTTCAAGTTACCTTGTTCATCACTGCTTATCCTGTATCATGCTACTTGTAATTTGTGCATGTTTCATTTCATCATGATGACTATGTTGTTACTTTGTTCCTCATGCACTTAAGTACTTATTCCGCGGTTGGTTATTCATCACATTTCAAATTCCTCAAAGTTGAAGTTCCTCAGGTGATGAATTTGTACAAATCGCCTATTCACCCCCCTCTAGTCGATATAACGCACTTTCAATTGGTATCAGAGCAAGGTACTCCCTTGTTCTGTGTGATTTTACTTTAACCACCTGGAGTTCTAGTTATGTCGTCTACAGGTATGATCAAGGTTTCCACGGGATGTCCTACCTTCGATGGGACGGACTACCCCTACTGGAAAAACAAGATGCGTATGCATCTTGAAGCTATTGAAAACGATCTCTGGTGTGTTGTGGAAAATGGTGTAGCCTATGTCACTCCCACTGTTACATTTGCTGATGTGAAGAGATTCAAGTAACTCGAATCTCAAGCAAAGAATATCATCTGTGGCCATCTGAGCAAAGGTCAGTATGGCAGAGTGAGTGCTTTGGAGACTGCTAAGCTTATCTGGGATAGGTTGTCCAAAGTCAATGAAGGTGTTTCAACTCAACGTGACTCTCATGTTGATGTTCTTCGCAATCTCTTCAACCGCATCAAGAGACTTGACAATGAAAATGTTCACCAAACTTTTGATCGTCTTACTGATATCTCCAATGAGCTTCAAGCATTTGGTGCCACCGATATCACTAACCATGAAGTGGTGAAGAAACTGCTAAGATCTCTTGATTCCTCATTCAATACTCTGGCCTTGATGATTCAAGAACGTGGAGACTACAAGTCACTTGATCCTGCTAATAATCTTGAGAGACTCAATACTCATGAATTCCAACAAGCTGAGAAGAGAGGCCTCTACGAGCCAAGCTATGGAAGCTCGTGCTCTGAAGGCAAAAGCAATTTCCTCATCCGAAGAAGAAGATTCTGATAGCAGCCTTGGTGATCCTAAAGAACTAAGTCAAGAGCTAGCAATGCTCATGAGGAAATTCCAGAAGTTCTCAAGGAGAGGTGGATATGGAAAGTCATCAAAAAGTGGTTTGAGGAAATCAGATTCCTCAAAAGACTACAAGAAAAGAACCTGTCATCGTTGCAAGAAGCCTGGTCACTTTATCTCTGACTGTCCTCTCTGGGAAAAAGATTCAAAGAAGAAGAAGAAATACAAGGATGATAGATCTGACGACTCGAAGAAAAAGAAGAAATCTTGAAAGTCCTCATCTTCAAAGTCCTTAAAGTACAAGAAGAATGGTTCCAGAAATGCTCGAGCATTCATTGGCAAGGAAATGGATTCTGAGGAAGAATCTAAAGAATATGAAGAAGAGGAAGAATCTGAGGTGGAATCAGAATTCGGTGTTGCAAGTCTTGCTCTCGCTACTGCCTTCATCAACAAGTCCATCTTCAATGATGAAGAAAATAACTACTCCAACGACTCTGACATCAGCAATGATGATTATACTCCCACCTATTGCTTCATGGCAAAAGGCTCAAAGGTATAAAAACATCATTCCTCATCTGAATCAAGTGAAGGTGAATCTGCTGAATATGTGAAACCTAGCTATGCTAAACTTGTCAAACTTGCCACTAAGCAACAAACTGCACTTGAAAAGCTTCAGAAAATGCTAGACAAAAGCGATGATCTGTTGAACGATGAAGTGGATCAGACTCAAACTCTCTCTAACGATCTCAAAAGTCTTCAGACAGAGTATGATAACCTTCAGAGTCATCATAATGACCCCTTAGCCGATCATGAGAAGCTTTCTTATGAATTTCTTCAAAGAAAGCAAGATCTTGAGAAACTAAGGGTGTCACATGAGGATCTCCAAAGGGAAACCATTCCTTTTTGGCTCAACAGATCAATACCGCCAGGAAGAATTTGTTCCACCTTGTTTGAAATGCATCGAATGTGAAACTGCTGATTCTTCACCTGAATGTTCAAATGCTTCTATTGCTGCAAATTCTTCAACTGTTCTAGTGGTCTCAAATTCCTCATCTGAGGATACCATAAGTATCACTGACACAAATGCAGGGTTGAAGGAATTGTATGTGACAGGCATGTACAAAAGTCTCAAAGGGCATCAAACCCTTTGCGATGTTCTCAAAAAGCAGATTCTGAATAGGAAACCTAGGAAACAGGGTATTGCCTTTAGGAGGAAACTCAACGCTGATGGATCTTACTGGACAGCTGAGTAGTACCCGAAAACCTCATGGGTTGCTGCAAAAGGACCTCCTGTAGATCCATCCACTTTATGTGGCTTCACTTGTGAAACTTCATATTCCTCTGATGAGTCACTTGACTCCAACTACAAATTCTTCAAAAATAAGAAAGGTGAAGTATTTTCTAGATTTGTTGGAACTAACTGCAGGAATGGTTCTCCTATGAAGAAAATTTGGGTTCCCAAGAGCTACCTACAAAATCTTCAAGTGAATTTCCTCACGACACCACTCATGAAGAAGAGGAACCCCAGATCAAAGTCCTCATATGGATCAAAGTTTTCACTTGGACCAAATTCCTCAAATGGTTAAAAATATCATTCTCGTGCTAATGCATGTGTTTCGCAGGGAAAATCTAAGAGTTCTGAATATGTGCATTATTCTTCAAATCATTATGGTCATAAGTCCTCGAAGAATTTATCTGCTTATTCATATGACTACTCTAACCCTCGCCCTATGAAACGAAGCGCACTTGCTTGAATGCATCCCTTCTCATATGGTGCTCGCAGAATGATGAACTCTTTGCCACCCCTCCAGATGTGGGTGGTGAAGAAATTGAACTAATTTCTTATGCAGGGTCAGGTCATCGGATGAACTTGAACATCTGATGAATTTGTTGGAGACCTGAGAAAATGCTTGAAAGGACGCAAGCTAACCATGTAGAAATGAATTCCTCATTTCTCACGTCCTCACACTACTTGCTTACTATCTTGTGTGATGAAATTCTGTCTGATGAAATTGATGTCATATTCTTCACTCTGAAGCATATTAGTTCATAAGTTGTACTAATTCATCTAAAGGATGAACCTACAAAAGCTACTGAGTGGGTCCTCGACCGTGGATGCACAAACCACATGACTGGTGACAAGAATCTACTGATGAATTTGCCACTTGCTCCATCTCATCTGAAGCATATCACCTACGCAGCCAAAGGAAAAAAGCAAGGTATTGGGTCTAGGTAAGGTTGCAATCTCAAAGGACCGAACCATGGATAAGGTGATGCTTGTCGAATCCCTTGGGTTCAACCTTATGTCTGTCTCAATGCTTTGTGATCTTGATATGATCGTCGTATTCGGAAAATATCATTGTGTTGTCATCATCGAATCTGACAATTCCAAAGTCTTCGAAGGCTTTAGGAGAGGAGACTTGTATATTGTTGATTTCTCTACAGGTCCTCAGCCTGTCACATGCCTACTTGCAAAGTCCTCAGAAGGTTGGCTGTGGCATTGATGACTTGGACATACTGGTATGAGGAACTTGCACATGCTCATGAAGAAAAAGCACGTCATTGGCATTGAAGGTGTCAAATTCCTCAAGGACCACCTCCATGGTGCATGTGAGTCTACAAAGATGACCAAATCCAAGCATCCCTCGAAGACAATCATGACCACGACTCGACCTTTTGAATTGCTTCACATGGATCTCTTTGGCCCCACTCATTACTCCACACTAACAAATTCTTCAAGTTTGTATGACTTTGTCATAGTTGATGATTACTCTCGATACACTTGGCTGCATATTATTCTGTACAAGACTGAAGTGCAAGATGTCTTCAGACGATTTGCTTCAATGGCCTCCACAAACTTCGGCATCAAGATCAAGCATATCAGGAGTGATAATGGGACTGAGTTCAAGAACACTAATCTTGATGAATATCTTGATGAACTTGGTATTACTCACAAGTTATCTGCCACTTATACTCCTCAGCAAAATGGCGTCATGGAATGCAAGAACAGGAATCTTGTTGAGATGGCTCGCACCATGCTTGATGAATACAAGACTCATCGTCGCTTCTGGCCTGAAGCAATTGATATTGCATGCCACATCATCAACAGGGTATATCTTCACAAATTCTTCAAGAAGACTTCATATGAACTTATGACTGGCAAGAAACCCAATGTAAGTTATTTCAAAGTCTTCGGTGCAAAATGCTGGATTAGACATCCTCACCACAGTTCTAAATTTGCACCGAAAGCTCATGAAGGTTTTATGCTTGGTTACGGAAAGGACTCTCACACCTACAGAGTCTTCAACACCTACCACCACAAGGTTGTTGAAAATGCAGATGTGCGGTTCGATGAAACTGATGGCTCGCAAAGAGAGTACCTACCTTCTGTGTTAGATGAATAGTCTCCTGAGGAATCTACCAAGCTGAAGGCTACTGAAGACATCATACCCACTGAGGAAGTCATTCCAACAAATGAAGACATTCATGCTGATACACCTAAAGAAAATGGTGCTGAAAAAAATCCTTAGCCATGTCAACCTGCTCATCCAAGAGTTGCAAATGAAGTGTAGATTGACAAAATCATCGATGACATCAATGCACCAGGTCCTCTCACTCGCTCAAAACCTTCACATTTGACTAACTTTTGTGGGCACTTTTCCTTTGTCTCTATCATAGAGCCCACAAAGTTGATGAAGCATTCAAGGAGCCTGAGTGGATTCAATCTATGCAAGAGGAATTGCATCAATTCAAGCTCAACAACGTGTGGGAACTTGTCAAGCGCCAGATCCTCGCAAGCATAACATCATAGGTACCAAGTGGATCTACCGCAACAAGCAAGATGAAAATGGCCTTGTGGTAAGGAATAAGCCTCGCCTTGTAGCTCAAGGCTACACACAGGTTGAGGGAATTGACTTTGATGAAACTTTTGCACCTGTTGCTAGACTTGAAGCTATTCGCATATTGCTAGCTTATGCTAACCATCATGATATCATCTTATACCAAATGGATGTGAAAAGTGCATTCCTCAATGGTAAGCTTGAGGAAGAAGTATATGTTGCTCAACCCCTAGGTTTTGAATACCCTAAGCATCCTAACAAAGTCTTCAGACTCAACAAGGCTCTCTATGGCCTCAAGCAGGCCCCTCGGGCGTGGTACGACACTCTGAAGGAATTCCTCATGAAGAAAGGCTTCAAACCCGGTTCACTCGACCCAACTCTTTTCACAAAATCCTATGACAATGAACTGTTCATATGCCAAATATACGTAGACAATATTATTTTTGGTTGTACTGACAGACGTTATAGTGACGAATTTGCATATATGATGAGTGAAGAATATCAAATGTCTATGATGGGAGAGTTGAAATTCTTCTTAGGTCTTCAAATTTGTCAGCAAGACAATGGCATCTTCATCTCACAAGAGAAATACCTCAAGGATGTTCTGAGGAAATTCGACATGCAAGATTGCAAAGGCGTCAAAACTCCAATGCCTTCAAAAGGCCACCTCTGCACTGACGAAAATGGTAAAGATTTCGATCAGAAGGTATATCGCTCCATGATTGACTCATTATTGTATCCATGTGCATCTAGGCCTAATATTATGCTGAGTGTTTGCATGTGTGCCCGATTCCAAGCAACATCGAAGGAATCACACCATAAGGCTATGAAACATATTCTTCGATACTTAGCTCACACACCAATGCTTGGATTATGGTATCCCAAGGGCTCAAATCTTCACCTTGTCGGATACTCTGATGCTGAGTATGCTGGAGATTGTGTGGATTGCAAGTCAACCTCAGGCACATGTCATTTCCTCAAACGATCCTTAGTTTGTTGGTCCTCAAAGAAGTAGAACCGTGTTTCACTATCTACTGCTAAAGCTGAGTACATTGCTGCTGGTTCATGTTGCACTTAGTTACTGTGGATGAAGCAAACCCTCAAGGACTATGGCATCAAGTTGAAGAATGTGCCTCTCTACTGCGACAACGAGAGTGCCATCAAGATTGCTTACAATCCAGTTCAGCATTCCAAGACCAAGCACATCTAGATTCGTCATCACTTTCTTCGAGATCATGTACTCAAGGGCGACATCTCCATCGACCACATTCCCACTGAAGAACAACTGGCCAATATCTTCACAAAGCCCTTGGATGAAAAGAGATTTTGCAAATTGCAGTGTGAGCTAAATATCTTAGAATCTTCAAATGTTCTTTGAAAAAAGGACATGCATCCTAACACTTATGCAAAATTGATGACTTAGTGTGCAACACACGAAGTAACGTTTTTCTTCAATCAAGTAAGAATAACTCTCTGAGTGTGAAGAAATTAATGGAGAATTTGATTCTTAGAACCCTACGACAATTGTACGTGGTGTCTGAAATCGTCATTCTTATACAGTGGGTCACACCACCAACCATAGTTCAAATTCCTCAAAGTTGAGTTTTTCATCATTCTGCAAATTCTTCAAAGTTTCAAATTCCTCAAGTTTGCAAAGTCCTCAACTTTTCAAATTCTTCAACTTTCAAATTCTTCAAACTATGAAACCCATGTTCTTCATTGATTATATACTTATATATTTGAGTTTTCAATGTCCTCAACAGCATTCACTTATTGCTAATTCTTCAAGTTGATTTTCATCTAAGTGAATGTGATCGGACCCTTTCCCCTCTATGCTAAACTCAACCTAGTCTATTCACAAATTCTTCATATATGTTCTACTTTGAAACTCATTCAAAGTCTTCACTGTGTCCTTGACAGCTCAAGAATTTGCGAATGGAAACTTTAAAATTTTCACTATCAAAATTTTCGGCGGTTCCCGCTCAAATGGTTCTGATTCCCACGAATGTATAACCCATGATCCCCCACTATCACCACCTCTCAGTACGTGGGTGACACTTGTCGCTTGGAGAGCAAGGGTCAGGGGCAATCCTATCCAATATCTTCGGACGGATTGGTTTTCACTTCAACTATATATACCCCTCCACTGTTACTATGCTCGGTTACTCACTTCCTCTCTCTCCCGAACTCCAACCTAGCGCCGCCGCTAAAATCATCAAAGCTGGTGTGGAAGAGCTTCACTGCGTCGACCTCGTCGTCGCCATACTTGCATCATCCGCGGAAGTCTTCACCCCGCCGCCACTGTAGTTGTCTCCCTCTTCCGAGCTAGGGCGTGGGATATCTGGACTAACGAACTTCCTCAATCTCATCTCATAGTTTGTCGTGTTCTTCATCAGGGTAAATAAAATCTATTTTAACTGCCCTTATTTGATCTTCAAGTTTTTCTAAATCTTCATAAAGGTGTTTATTCTTCAAGAATATCATTCTAAAGCACCTTACATGTAAATTTACTTGATGGCTTTCTCTAAGTTATGATTTTCTTCAAGATTCCTCAATTGTGTGAATCCTCAAATTTGCACAACTCTGGAACCTAAGACAAAGAACACTTAGTGAAATTCCTCAAGACACCAATGGTCAAATTCCTCACAACCTTCTTTATTTAAATTTCTGAGAACGCATATGACCTCTTCAAATTCCTCGCACCTATACTCTGTTCACAGGTACAAACATGTCCACTGATGAATCACCAGGTTCTCATCAACTTAACTCATTTGCAGCATTTCTTGTGGAAAAACTATGCAGTTCTTCAGAGTCCTCAAGAGTTCAAAATCCTCGGCTGAAGAAAATGGCTGATGGGAAGAAGCCACAGAAAGGTGGAAAGAAGGCTGAACAGAACACTGCCTTTGAGATTCCAGACAATCTGTATGCTGGTTACTGTATGCCAGATGAATCAAAATATGGCAAAGAGACAAAAGAACAAAGAAAAAGCAGGATTCATAGAATTGAACGGAGGTGGGTGAGGGAATGGAACGAGTATCGATATGTTACTCCCAAGTACATGAAGAAATTCACCCTAAAACCACCTTGCATTAGGGCTCTTCCAGCTGATGATCAAGTGGTTGATCCCACCAGTGTCGCTCGCGGTGAAGACTTTCCCGCAGAGCTGGCAAAGTGTCAACTCAAACTGCAGAGAACTGTAGAAGCTGCAGTGAAGAAATTCAATGAAGACTCTGCTGCTGCTGCCATTGCCGGAGCCTCTACTAGTGCTCCAAAGAAATCTATGATGAAGAAATCTATTGTGAAGCCAATTTCTTCAACTTCAAAGTCATCACAGCATATTCCTCAAGCTCAAAGGCCTCGGCTCTCAAAGGCCTCAACTGCTAGTACAGTTGTTGCCTAGTCCTCGGCTGCTGCTGCAAAGTCATCAACCCCTGTGCACCTTGCTTCAAGACAACGGACTGAAGGATTTTCAATTGCTTCACGGGCATCAGCAAGTTCTTCAGCCCACACTCACTCCTCATGCGGTCCTTCCTTGAGGAAAAAGAAAGCAACTGTTGGACGAGGCATTCGACCAAGTCCTCAAACCAAGAAGGTGGCTTTGACAATTCCATCAGATTCATCAAATGAAGCTGATAATGAGGAACTGGAAGCTATCATCACAAACAAGCAACAACGTGTGGCTGAAGGAAAGGGATCTCTAATTCCTCTATTGCTTGATCCTAAAAAAGTGCTCAACTTCATTGATTTCTGGCACAAGGATCCCAAGACACCCATTGATGACTTGAAACTGCCGCATGGTCCTGATCATGTCCTCACTACTTTCATTGCTGAGGAAAAAATAGAAATATGAGAAGGCAAGACAAACCAAGAAGGCTCGGTACAAGAAAGAGCATTTCTTGAAGAAGAATGTTCTAAATTTGTCTCCTAAAGAACTTGTGAGGGTGAGGTCTGAAATCCAAAGCCTCAGTGAGGAATTCAGTTCTTACTATGCTGATTGGCAAGGCACCAAAGTTCACTTTGTCAATGTTGCTGACAAAGTCATCACTGACCACAACTCAAGGGTTGCATCTCGCTCCCAGCAACAAACTCCTCAGGCTAAAGAAACTACTCAGCCTACTGAGGACACTGCCAGCGCTGCTGAACAAAGTCAGACCGCTAAAGAACCTGCCAGGGCACCTTCCACTAGTGCGTCTGATGAAACAAAACCCTCAAGGACGATTGCATCAGTTGTGCCTGAATAAATTGTACCACCCTCACCTTCTGCTGAATCAGACAAATCATCAAAGGTGAAGACAATCAACCTTCCTTCTGCGTCAGAAGTGAAGAAAACAAAGGCTGCTGAGAAGTTGGCTCTAAAAAGAAAAGCTTCAACTTCAGAATCCTTAGCGCTGAAGAAGTTGAAGACTCTGCCAAAGTCCTCAACTGAACCATTTGATGCCACTCCACTCTCCTCGGCACCCGCTTATGAAATCATCCCATTTGGTGTTGACTATGTCATCCCATATGAAGAAACTGAAAAAGATCATTCTGCTTCTTCGACGGAGCAGATTGATGAAGACATTGAAGTTGAAGGAAATTCTTCAACTCCTCACGTATCATCGCCCCAGCCTCAGTTCACTGCTGAAGAGGCCGGGATTGAAGAAATTGATGAGGATGTAGACATTGGAAATACAAGTCCCCTCATCAATGATGAATATTGGGAAAAAGCTCCCCCATATTCACCAATGACTACTCCTCTGTCACAGATTCCTCAGTCCCCAGCCCAGACTGAAGAAATTCAAGAAGGATCTGATGACTTGACCACCAAAGTCATTGAAGATATTCCAGCTGCATCAGCTGATGAATTTGCTGCTCCAACTGCTACTGAGGAACCTGCACCACAAATTCCTCAGACTAAAGAAATTCCTCCCATGCCAAAGGAGATCAAGGGCCGCTTCAAGCCAAATCTTCAACCGAAGCCCAGAATGCCATTCAAAGGCTTAGCGCGCCCCAAATTCCTAAAAAGCAATTTCTTCAATGAGCGCATATTCTTCATTGGACCCAATCTGTATGATTCAGCAAGGGTCGGACGAAGCAGATTCTCAACTACCACTCAGATGAACTACTATGCATCAGTCTTGTTTGAAAAGAATAAAGTTTTTGAGCACCATCAAATTCCTCAAGCTAACATGGAAACAGTTCCATCATTCATGCCGGTGCTCCAAGTTCTTCATGATGCAGGCATTCTTTCCTTCTGCGTAGACATCTGCGACTGGAATCAAGAACTCATTCTTCAGTTCTATGCTACTCTGTACATCAGCGGAAATGCTTCTGATATCAATTCCTGGGTTTTGCACTGGATGACAGGATCATCACATCTCACTGCTCAAGCATCTAAATTACTTCGATCTGTCCCAGTGCCAATTCCTTGAGAAGAAGCTCGTCGGCTGTTTGATGAACCTGCTCTTCCAAACCAACTGATGCAATTGCTGATGAAGCCATTGGCTCCTGGAAAGCCTCAACGAGAAACCTTCCTCATGAAGGATTTGCGATATGTTCCAAGGAAGGTCTACCGCATTCTCACGAACACTATATGTCCTCAGAAGGGCCACAATTCTGAAGAAGAGGAAGTGGAGGGAGTCATGAAGAATATGTTGTTCAACATCATTCATGGGATTCCCATCAACTTCCACGATTTCTTCATGAGGACATTGGCTAGTTTTGCTCTAGCCCCATTTGAAAAGAAGCCTTATGCACCTGGATCATGAAATTTATCAGGGCAAAGTTCTCAGTTCCCTTCAAGGCAGACTTTCAGAATCATTTTGGCTTCCTACCTCCGATCGAAGTCATCAAGAGCTCGATTGACTCTGTGGAAGGAAAAGGCAAGGCTATCATTGATGAAGGCACTCGTCCATTGGATGGATAGTTTCACAAAGCTGCATCCTTCTCCACAAATGATGACACTGCAACCCAGGACTCAGAAGCCAAGGCCTCAGCTCAAAAACCTCAAGAGTCTGCCCCACGTGTGATGACTGATCATGAGCTTCTAATAAGTCTTCATCAGAAGGTCGATCGCAGTCACAAGTGGGTAAAGTGTCAACTTGGTTACATTGTGCAAAACATGATTGTGATGCAGAAATCTATGAGGAGGAATCACTACTATGCGCATGAAAACCTCAACCGCACTTGGGCCATATTGTCTCAGCTCAAGACTCCTGAAGAACTGAAGGAGCTGGATCTTGAGAAAAATCTTCACTGGGCTCGTCAACCAAGCAAGAAATTCAAGAAAGTCCAAGTTCCTCTGATGGTCACAAGTTCATATTGTTCATCGCATGAGACGGATGAAGCTGAGGATATTGATGACACTGCGGTAGGCCCTGCATCGACAAACGACCCCGACAACGCTGGCGCTCCTTCCTCGCCAACACGTTGAAATTCTTCAAGGGGCGTTAGTCCTCACTTTTTTGTCCCTTTTGGTCTTCGATGACAAAGGGGGAGAAAATTTGATTTAGTCTTCAAGCGGGTCACTATATATGGGCTGTTTTTGTTTAAGTTACAACTCTCGCTCTTCTGAAGCTTTTGTTGATTGAGTTGTAAACTTAAGTCTGATGGTGGTCTGACTCTTCTGAACTATTTCCTCGCATGCTTATTTCCTCAAGTACCTTAATGCACACATGCTGAATTTCATGAGACACCATTTTCATCTTGCATTTCAAATTCTTCATATCATATTATAAATGCGTGTATGAATTACAAGATATAGGGGGAGTTCACCATGTTTTTAACCTGCTATGTGCATTTGCAGTCCAAAGCAAATTCCTCAAATATGCACATCTTCAGGGGGAGTTCTTCTATATATTGCAATCAAATTCCTCAAACTCAATATTTACACTTCATATTATTATCCCCGTTGAAAACTTAACATATTTGTCATCAATCACCAAAAAGGGGGAGATTGTTAGTGCATCTAGTGCCCCTTAGTGATTTTGGTGTACTGAAGACTTATAGGTTAAGGAACTAATGTGTTTGTGAGTGTACTCGGGCTCTATAAGTCGATGAGGAGTTTGATATATCCGGAGATTATCGACCCCTAAAAATGTATGTCTACAACTGAAGACTTTGGAATTCCATGAAGACTTTGAAAATGAAGAAGTGGGTGTGACCTTGAAGATATGAACGAGGACTATGAAGCATGAAGACTTTTGTTTTCGTAGTTTCATTTCCTTTCTTTGAGTCATAGGAAACACCATACTGTTAAAGGGGGCCGAGGTAATACTAAGGAAAATTTCCAACTGATGCTCAACTCAAAATCCTCAACCTAACCAATCCTTCGAGTGAAGCCTCTGGGAATCTCTTACGGTTCAGTCAAGTTCTTCAGTGACAGAGACGAAGTTCTTCTAGTCTCTGAGGAAATTGATCTGACTGAGGAGTTAGGATTTCGCCGGTGTGAATTGCCTACAAGTGAGGAACATGATAAGCCTGAGGACTTTCATAGTTCGAAATTCTGACCATTGTTGTGCTTAACGCCAGCTGTCCCCAATCATAACATCCACATAACGGTCATATCATTGCGGGCATTTATGTCTTATCATGTCAGGTTGCATCCTGGCTATAAATAGCCACCCCCACAACCACTAGATGGTTGGCTGCTCCGAGAAAGAACTGACACTTGTCATTTGAGAGCAACCCATCCTCCAAGGACTTTGAGAGAAAATCATCAGTGAGGAAAAACCCACAACCAAACCACCAAACCCAAAGTGATTGAGCATCATTGAAGAAATTCCTGCGTGGAACCGATGCTTGTTACCTTTGAGGACTATGCATCCTCCAGACGGTTAGGCATCATGGTCTAGTGCATCCTGCAGTCAATTGGGGATCACGAAGTGACTTTGGTCTAGAGCATCCAGCAGTCAATTATGGATCGTCGGGTGACCAGTTTGTGAGGATTTTGGAAGTCAACCCTGAAGACTTACCATGAGTGTTGGGTGAGGACTGTGTGACCTTAGCTCAAGGAGGATACGGTAAGGACTGTGTGTCCTCTGGTTTAAATACCAAGCCGCTCCAAACCAGACGTACGACTGTCATAGCAGTTGGAACTGGGTCATCAAACCATTGTCTTCATCGAGCTACCTGGTTCTATTTCCTCAACCCCTCTATTCCTCATATACTTGTTGATGAAATTGATCGTTACTGTTTGAAGTACTTGACTGAAGACTTCCACAATTTCCTCATCTCAAATTCTTCAAGTTACCTTGTTCATCAGTGCTTATCCTGTATCACGCTACTTGTAATTTGTGCATTTTTCATTTCATCATGATGACTATGCTGTTACTATGTTCCTCATGCACTTAAGTACTTATTCCGCTGCTGGTTATTCATCACATTTCAAATTCCTCAAAGTCGAAATTCCTCAAGTGATGAATTTGTAAAAATCTCCTATTCACCCCCCCCCCCTCTAGTTGATATAATGCACTTTCATGCTGGTATGTGGCCCTAGCATTTTTTAGCCTGAAAGGCATCATGTTGAAGCAGAATGGCCCGCACGGGTGACGAATGCGGTAGCCGCTTGATTGGATTCCTTCATTTAATTTGATGTTGTCCGGAGTAAGCATCAAGGAAACACAACGAATCGTGTCTAGCTATGGCATCAATGATCTGGTCTATGCGTGGTAAGGGGAATGGGTCCTTGGGGCAGGCTTTGTTAAGGTCTTTGAAATCGACACACAGCCGCCAGGACTTGTCTTTCTTAGGTACCATCACCAGGTTTGCCATCCACTCGGGGTGTTTAATATCCCAAATAAATCCGGCCTCGAGTAGTTTAGCTAATTCTTCACCCATGGCTTGTCGTTTGGGCTCGGAGAAGCGGTGCAGAGTCTGTTTCACAGGCTTGAAGCCTGGGATAATGTTTAGATTGTGTTCGGCAAGCCATCATGGGATTTTCGGTATATCAGAAGGATGCCAGACATAAATGTCCCAAATTTCGCAAAGGAAATTCTGTAGTGCTTCATCCACGAGGTGGTCAAGCTGGACTCTGATGGACCCTGTCTTATTGGGTATCCGTCAGATGTACCTAAAATTTAACAATTTCCTCTGCGGGTTTTAAGGATGTGGACTTGGGCCTTTTGCTAAGGATCACATCGTCCTTATTAACTGTCGACCGTAATGCGGTCAATTCTTCGGCAGCGAAAGTCTCTGCTAATATCTCGAGGGTGAGCGCTGTCATTTTATTTCGGCCCAAAGGGCTATTTTTAGATCACTGGCGATCATGATCACTCCATTTAGTCCTGGCATTTTGAGTTTCATGTACCCGTAATGGGGTATAGCCTGGAACTTTGTAAAGGTGTCACGTCCGAGTAGGGCGTGATAGACACTCGGGAAGGGGACGATATGGAAGATAAGTTCTTTGGATCGGTAGTTTTCGGGCGTGCCGAACACCATGTCCAGGATGATACATCCGGAACAACGTGCCTCTTTCCTTGGGATAATTCCCTAGAGGGTTGTATTGCTATGTTCGATGCGAGATCGGTCGAACTGCATTTTTCCAGGGTGGCTTCGTATATAAGGTTTAGACCACTTCCGCCGTCCATTAGCACTTTATGTAGCCTATATCCATCAATGATGGGGTTCAAGACTAGTGCGGCCGGTGAGTGACCGGGAAGAATGGTCGGCTGGTCAGTGTCCCCAAAAGTAATCGGTATGTTTGTCCATGGGCTAGTGGCTGCCACATGGTAGACCTATTCAAGCTCCCTAAGATTTTTTTTACGCATGTTCCTTGAGGGGAAGGTCTCATAGACCGTCAGGACTTTGGCATTGTGTCCGGGCGGCAAAGGGAAGTGCCTACTCGATGGAGGTGTTTCAAGGTCTGCCTTGTCACTTTTTGTGACTTGCCTGATGACCCAGCAAGCTCTAAGGCTGTGAGTCGGGTTTGTGTGTAACAACATGGAATGTATAGGGCAAGGCTCGGCCAATAGTTCGTCGAGGACAGTGTCGGTCCCTGAAAGGGGCTTGTTTCTTTTTTCAACGGGTTCGTACCTGGCTGGCCACTTTGGAGGTATCCTCTTTTTTCGAGCTCCTCTAGAGTGTTCGGGAGAAATTGGTTCCGAGAACAACTGTCCGAATTGCCAGACGCTCTCCATGGCATAGTACTTTTGTACCAAATCGGATAACTCCGAAAAGTCGCTTATGTGTCGGCGAGCCAGGGCATTAAGAATCCCGTCATAGTGGCAATTGCGAATGAAAGTTGTCGTAATCTCTTTATCACTAAGACCTTTTACTCTGCTTCTAGCGAGTAGGAGTCTGGCCCAAAAGTGATGGACTGGTTCTCCTTGTAGTTTCTTAATATCCCGAAAGTCCGAAGACACGGGCTTTGGTATGATACTGGGATGATCATCTTGGGCGGTGGGTGGGAAAAATTCGATTCCATGCCGCATTGAGTGTTCGGAATTACAGTTTCCGAATCGTGCGAGGGATCCCGGGCCGGTGACGGTCCAGCTTTAGAGTGATTCCTTGCCTCTGGCTCACCGACAGAGTCTCGGTTATTGAGGACTGGAGTATAGACTATTTTCAATTCCGGCTGTCAGGACGAGTCTGCAGCCAGACACTCGATAGTAGCGACAAGGTGGGTGACCGGAGGGACATGAATCTCCCTGTCATCGGGTCTGATCCCGAGCCAATCATAGATCAGAACCTGGTCATCTGATATATGCATAGCTTCGATCCTATCGAACAACTCGTTTAAGAACAAGGCGATGGTAGGATGCGTGTTGCTTAGACGAGTGGATCCATCGAGCGGCATGACGGTTCTAGAGCCACGCCAAAGCAGATCTGTGTTCCGTCCAACCATGAGACCTGATGTATTCGGCGTCAAGGCATCCGGACTTACAGGTTTCTCTTCGAGGGTCGAAGGTTCTATTAGAACAAGTATTCCCCGTGAGTCAGCCATGAACTCTAAGGTTTCGAACTTGATACTTTGATTTGGGGAAAAGCTTCCGGTCTGGCCATGACGGCTGATCGGGCTGGCATGCGATAAGATGTCGTCGCCGGTGAGACTCTGACTGGGGCAAGAGTCCCCTGGATGCATATCTCGCTGCTCGCGACGAGGTGAGCCATTGATTCCTTTGGCGCTCACAGAGGAACTCCCAATGAAAGCACCAATGTCGGTGTCAAAACCGGTGGATCTCAGGTAGGGGGCCCTGAACTGTGAGACTAGAATCGACGGTAATAGGAGACAAAGGGGACACATATTTACCCAGGTTCGGGCCCTCCTATGGAAGTAATACACTACGTCATGCTTGGTTGTATTGATGATATGGGGGGTTAAAGAGTTGATCTACCTCGAGATCAAATAGCTAACCCTAGATGAGTTGTTCTGTCCCTATGCCCTAAACCCTCCGACTTATATAGACGTCGAGGATGCGTAGGGTTTACACATGGTTGGTTACATGCCGAAGAGATAAACATGCCTAACTACGACTAGTAACTTGGAGAGTACGCCATGGCTCCTCCAAGCTTCCATCTGGCATAGGTGGTCTTTGATCCTCTGATGCTCACCTTGCGACCCATACAGTCCGGCCCATAAACGATAGGTCGACTATCCGAGGACCACCTAATCCAGGACTCCCTCACCAGCCAGGCGCGGCCACCCCCTGGTCATGCCTAGCAGGCTTGCCACCGCCTCGTGGCACCCCTTGATGTGAGATCAACGCCAAAAATTCCTATAAATATAGAAACCTCCAAAAAGAAACCTAGATTGGGAGTTCCGCTGCCACAAGCCTCCGCATCCACAAAAAAACAATCGGGAGCCCGTTCCGACACCCTGCCGGAGGGGGAACCATCACCGGAGGTCATCTTCATCATCACGGCGATCTCCATGACGAGGAGGGAGTAGTTCACCCTCGGGGATGAGGGTATGTACCAGTAGCTATGTGTTTGAACTCTCTCTCTCTCTTGTGTTCTTGAGATGGCACGGTCTTGATGTATCGGGAGCTTTGTTGATATAGATGAATCATATGGAGTTTTCCCGTCTCTATGTTCTTGTGATGAATTGAGTTTTCCCTTTGAAGTTTTCTTATCGGATTGAGTCTTTAAGGATTTGAGAACACTTGATGTATGTCTTGCGATGGGATATCTGTGGTGACAATGGGATGTTCTATTGATCCACTTGATGTATGTTTTGGTGATCAACTTGTGGGTTTTGTGACCTTGGGAATCTATGCATAGGGGTTGGCACATGTTTTCGTCTTGAATCTCCGGTAGAAACTTTGGGGCACTCTTTCAAGTTCTTTGTGTTGGATTGAACATGATGAATCTGAAATTGTGTGATGCATATCGTATAATCAAGCCCATGGGTACTTGTGGTGACATTAGAGTATCTAGGTGACATTAGGGTTTTGGTTGATGTGTGTCTTAAGGTGTTATTTTAGTATGAACTCTAGGGTTGTTTGTGACACTTATAGGAATAGCTCATAAGATTGATCGGAAAAGATAACTTTGAGGTGGTTTCGTACAATGCAATAATTTCTTCGTTAGTTCTCCGCTATTTATGACTTTGGAGTGAACTCTTTGTCGCGCAAGAGGTATTTACATATGATTCAACTATGTCAGTATTGTTGAGAGAAATTGTACTAGTGAAAGCATGAACCCTAGGCCTTGTTTCTAAGCATTGCAATACCGTTTGTGCTCATTTTTATCATTAGTTAACTTGTTGTTTTTATATTTTCAGATTACAAAAACCTATATCTACCATCCATCTTGCACTTGTATCACCATCTCTTTGCCGAACTAGTGCACCTATACAATTTGCCATTGTATTGGTGTGTTGGGGACACAAGAGATTTCTTGTCTTTGATTGCAGGGTTGTTTGAGAGAGACCATCTTCATACTACACCTCCCATGGATTGATAAACTTTAGGTCATCCACTTGAGGGAAAATTGCCACTATCCTACCAAACTCTGCGCTTGGAGGCCCAACACGAGTCTACAAGAAGAAGGTTGCATAGTAGACATGAGGAAGCGGCCAGCGCAACACGAAGACCAGTTCGACCAATAATACAGCTTGAATGCTCAGACTGGCTAGCCCAGATCCATCTATGGGTCCAGAGGGCGAACCCCCGCTAGATGGGATGGGTACGAAACTCGGCTCGACCAGAATGATAGAGTTCAGAGACATCAATAGGACATGCTTCCACCCGACCTCCAACGCGAGGTAGACAGGGCCAGAGGCGCCGCCTACCCAATGTGTTTTATAGATGAGGTGATGCAGCATCAGTTCCCTGAAGGGTTTAAACCTATGAACATAGAACAATACGAAGGGACAACAGACCCGGTCGTGTGGATTAGACTTCCTTCCCCACATCCATATGGCTCGAGGATATGACCTCCATGCCACAAAATACTTACCATTGAAGCTTAAGGGACCAACATGACATTGGCTGACCAGCCTCCCTGAAAACTCATTGGGAGCTAGGAAGAGCTCAAGGATGCTTTCCAGTCTAATTTTCAAGGCACCTATGTACGGCCCTCGGATGCCGATGAGTTGAGCCACAGTGTCCAGCAAGCCCGCGAGTCGTCCCATCAATTCTAGAACCAATTCCTGACCAAGTAAAAACAAATTGTCAATTGCTCGAACGTCGAGGAACTGGCTTCCTTCAGGAACAATATATGGGACGAATGGCTAGCCCGTCAAATCGGGCAGGATAGACCTAGAACAATGGAAGACCTTACCTCACTTATGACCCGCTTTTGCGTAAGCAAGGATAATTGGCTAGCCCGTCGAAATGACCCTCCCAGAAACCCCGACACACCTGAACTATGGGACGCTAATGGCAAGCCACGACGCAATAAGAACAAGCGTCGACACAACGATGGTGATTCCAAATACATCGTGGTCAACGCCAAATTCACCAAATCCAAATCATCACAACGGAAGAAACCTTCTAAAGGGAATAGGGAAGGACCTACTAAGCTGGAGAGAATCATGGATAGGCCTTGCTAGATTCATGTCACCCAAGATAAGCTTGCGAACCACATGAACCGTAACTATTGGGTGTTTAAGCAGGCAGGCAAGCTCGCGGCCGAGGACCAAGACATGGGCCCTCATAGCAAGGATGGTGAAGAGCTTCACAGGCTGAATAATGAAGGCCAGAAGCAATTCCCTCCTAAAATCAAAACTGTGAACATGATTTATGTCACACACGTACCAAATAGATCACGGAAACGCGCACTCAGGGACGTCTACGCCATCGAGCCTGTAGCTCCAAAGTACAACCCATGGTTAGCATACCTGATCACGTGTAACCACACTGACCACCCGACCAATATCAGACATGGCGGATCAACGACTTTGGTACTGAACCCTATAATAGATGGGTACCACCTCACAAGAGTCCTAATGGACGGAGGTAGTAACTTCAATCTCATCTATGCAGATATTGTGTAGGAAACGGGCATCAATCCGTCAAGGATCAAACCCAGTAACACCACCTTTAAAGGAACAATCCCTGGCGTTGAGGCCCGCTCCTCGGGCACTATAACCATGGAATTAGTGTTTGGCTCACCCGACAACTTCTGTGACGAGGACTTGACTTCGACATTGTCCCTTTTCGCAACGGCTATCACGCACTTCTTGGACGGACAACATTTGCCCACTTCAATGTTATTCCCCATTTTGCCTACATGAACCTCAAGATGCTCGGACTTAAGAGGGTAATCACCGTCAGTGGCAACACGGAGTGTTCGCTCCAAACTGAGGAACACACCGCGGCCCTAGCAGCAGAGGTTCATCTTGAAAATGATATGCCTAACCCCTAGTCCACTGTCAAGGCGCGAAAGGTAAGTAAGCGAGCCCGAGATCTGTTCTAGTTCTCCGATTCTCACTCTTCAAATAAATAGGAATATGCTCCCCAAGACACAGCTCATCCTCCCGTAAGGTATATGCCTTGGAGGCACAATTTTGCGCTTAAAATACCATGGGAAGCTATGGGGATCCTTCATCCAAAGGCCTAGTGTTTGGCTTGACCAAACTATAAGCACACACGTCCTCAGACGATATTAGGTCCCATCAAGGACCCACATAGGAGCATCAAGCTATTACGATTTGGTGGCTTCTCAAGACCTTCTCTCTCAAAGGCCCGATCGCCGGCCACAACACCCTTTAAAGGAAAATACTCCGGAGAACAAAGGCGCAGACGTGCAGTAGGATACAGTAAAGGACATCAAGCAATTATTAAAAATCTTGTGTAAACCTTTTTCTCTGTAAAATATATTTTTACATATCTGTAACATTCGCTTGTATAGATCGGAGTGTACGAATGAAAAGTTTATCGGAAATGAGGACCAATTTTGCGGTCCCATGGCAGTCATATTGTTTTGTGCAAACTTTGTTCCCCTGTTTTCTTCGTCACTTTTCGGCATCAACAACGAGCTAGTTCGATATACATTTCCGATGCGACAAGCTATTCGACTGGCGGCTTGGACATTAAGCTTGCCCCAAGCATCATTCTGACACCGCTTGCTATCAAACTACTTGTTACTAACAATTTCAGTATTGGCAGAAATTACCTTGCTGAAAACCGCTTACCATTTCCTTCTGCTCCTCGTTCGGTTCGACACTCTTACTTATCGAAAGGACTATGATTAATTCCCTATACTTGTGGGTGTTACTGCATCTAGTGCCCCTTAGTGATTTCGGTGTATTGAAGACTTATAGGTTAAGGAACTAATGTGTTTGTGAATATACATAGGTTCTATAAGTCGATGAGGAGTTTGATATATTCGGAGATTATTGACCCCTAAAAATGGAAGTCTTCTGTTGAAGACTTTGGTGAAGATTTTGGTATTCCCTGAAGACTTTGAAGGTGAAGAATTCGGTGTGACCTTGAAGATATTAACGAGGACTATGAAGCGTGAAGACTTTTATTTTTGTAGTTTCATTTCCTTTCTTTGAGTCATAGGAAACATCGTACTGTTAAAGGGGGCCGAGGTAATACTAAGGAAAATTTCCAACTGATGCTCAACTCAGAAGCCTCAACCTCTCCAATCATTCGAGTGAAGCCTTTGGAAATCTCTTATGTTTCAGTCATGTTCTTCAGTGACAGACACGATGTTCTTCTGGTCTTTGAGGAAATTGGTCTCACTGAGGAGTTAAGATTTTTGCAAGTGCAAATTGCCTACAGTGAGGAATATGATAAGCTCTGAGTAATTTGACAGTTCAAATTCCGACCGTTGTTGTGCTGCACCAGCTGTCCCCAATCATCTTATCCACATAATGTCATATCATTGGGGGCATTTATGTCTTATCGTGTCAGGTTGCACCCTGGCTATAAATAGCCACCCCCCATGACCACTGGTTGGTTGGCTCCTGCGAGAGAGAACTGACACTTGTCATTTGAGAGCAACCCATCCTTCAAGGACTTTGCAAGAAAATCATCAATGAGGAACAAAACCCAAAACGCCAAAATCAAACCACCAAACACAAAGTTATTGAGCATCACTTAAGAGATTGTTCCTGTGTGGAACCAAAGCTTTTTACCTTTAAAGATTGTGTGATACGGAGCCCTTGTGTGTTGATCTTTCACGAATTGGAGGGGGAAACCTCAAGAACACGAAGAACACGGGGATGAACAGGGAGAAATCACAAGGGGAAACACTCAAGAACAAGTCCAATCACACATCCACTAGACTCACCACACACAAGATCCACAAAGGTACACGAACAACAAAGGGAAATAGGATACACGGTAGAGTTCATCCCAAATCCCATGGGGAGATGGGGCCTTGATATCCTGGAGGATCTTCCCTCGTAAGGGGCCTTGACATCCACTAGGGGATCTTCTCTCATAGAGGCATCTACTCCATGGGAGAGGTAGTTGAAGGAGCTAGGCTCAACTTACTAAGAGCAAACCATAGCTAAACCTAGAATGGAGGTGGGGAAAGAGTATATATAGTCTTGGCCACGAAGGGGTAAGTGGACAGGGGGATACATCAGCCAAAGCCCGTCCTGCGCACAGGCAGTCGAGCGGTTGTACCACTCAGGTGGCCAGTTGTACTGGTCATTAGTGAATAACCGGAACAACCGGTCTAGTATCGGCCTTGCACCGCCTCATACCAGAAGCTCGGCCAAAGGTGGGCTGGTGGCGGGCCGGTTGTACCGCCCACCGGTTGTTGGCCAGTTGCTGGCCGATTGTACCGTCAGCTCCTCTTCTTCCTTCCTCTCTTCCATGCTTCCCTTGCGGATGGTGTAGTTGTACGCTGGTGCTGGCACTCCTCATCATCATCCATGGAAATCCGGTAATACCTATGCATGCACACGAGGGGAGTGTCAAGTAGTATACCATCCTCAAAGGGGTCAAGCGAACACGTGTAAAGGAGAATATTCACCTTTATATATGTGTAGATGTGGCACGTGTCACTTGGCAAAGGGACTCTTGTCATGGTGATGTCCATAGGATGCTCCGCATCATCCCCTCCCCCTTGGGAAAGATCCGTCCTCGGATCAAGATCCAAATCACCATGGGAAGGAGATGGCGACGCCGTATGGATGTGGACGATCACCAAGCACTCATCATCTTCAAGCTCTAAAGGGGCACTCTCTAATGTCTCATCGTCTAGGAATTCCTTCAAAAGGAGCAAACATGACAAACACTTGGAAAAACAAATGTGCTTAGCGTTAGTGCATAACCAAGCATTCAAGTGGTGAATCACCGCACAAGTGTTGTCATTATGCATAACATATGGTGTGACAAGGGATTGTGGCATGGCATGTAAGCATATAAATGAGCACAAGCAATGCAATCATGGAAGTATTCAAAGGTGAGGTAGGGATGCAAATATGTGTGACAATATAACAAGCATCTACCTCATGGTCATAGCACGTGTGCACAAAAGAATCAACAAAGGGTCTATGGTAGGCATAGGAATCATTCACAACACCAAGTAAAGTGAAGTGTCTAAACACATGGGGCAATCCAAAGTGTAAGGCAATCCAAGCATAATGTGCACATGGTGTAGTGAAGATAGTGAGGCACTCAACACAATAGAAAGAGCAAGTGTTCAACATGTGTGAGGCAATCAATTCAAGCATGTAGCAAACAATGTGGCATGTCAAATGTGACGAATGGACATTTTTGCCACCAAGCATATGATAAGAGCAAACAATCCACAAGTTGGATGCAACACACAATGCATATAAGTCATGAGGCATGGAACGATGGCAATCATGAGTGAAAGCAATATCTCTAACATGTGTGCAAGTAAGTGGTCCAAGATGACCAAAATATGTCATGGTACAAGCAACACAAGTAGGGTGAGCTGTAATATCCATGCTCAAGAAGGATCTCACCTCAAAAGCATGACCTTGTGCGTCCGTCACAATGCCGATGCGCAAGCAAGTGTGATGTAGAAACGCGTCGATGTAGCATGTCTCACTTGCAAGAGCTCGAATCATCAACTCACGTGAAGTGCAAGTTGACATGTAGTCAAAGTATCCTACACATACACACAACAAAGCAAAGAATGTATGTGCATGGTAGATAAACACATCATCCATCATGTTGGCTCTCCTCTCTTGCACATAACCATTAGGAACAAAAGTGCATGAACAATATGATGCAACAATGGCTATATTCATGGCACTAGGCATATGGTGCAAAGAAGGAAGACAAGCATGCTTCACATGAAAGATATCAAAAGCTCCAATAATATGTGAGAAAGCTATGGGGCTATCTCATTAGCAAAAGTAGAAGCATTGTTGCACTCAATACATGGCAAAGCATATAGCAAGAAAGAGGCAACACATGGAGACATATGACAACATGCAATATTAATCATGTGCAAAGCATGGCAATGGTTGTCATCAACCGCATAAAAGGAGCACATCGGTGATGCAACATAATCAAGCATAGTGATCATGGCATGCAAACTAGTAGTGCGAAGATTCAACATACTAGGGGAAATCATGACGGTCATGTCATTTGAGAAAATAATAGGCATAGACAATGCACATGATATAATGCAAGCACAGGAACAAAACATGATCAATATATCGTCATAGGCATGGGGCACAAAGCAAACATGGCAATAGCAAGTAGTATCTCCACCAAGCTCGCAAATGCACATACAAATGGTAGAATCAAGTGACATGTGAGATGCAAGGCATGTGTCACAAATGCATGGTAAAGACATAGAAATGAGCAAACATCCAAAGTGAACACGACAATATGGGCATAATAAGTGTAATGAGCAAGAACCCATAGCCAATGGAGAGCCATGTAGAAGAGGTGTGCGTAGTCCTTGTGCGAGGGGAATGGTTGAAGACACATTCCGGTGAATCACAAAGCATCGGTGCTCTCAAGAGATCTTTTCGTCAACTCATGGGATTGTGAGGTTGACGAGTAATCATGAGTACCTGCACACATCATCCGTTAGGATGTGCATGTGCTTGTGTTTGTTAGCACAAAATATCAAATGCTCGAATAAATGAGATGCATGGTATAGGAACATGTCATCCATCATGAAAGGTTTGTTATTATGTATAGCATAATGGAGACTAGAAATATGTAGTGTGTCACTTGAAATATCGAGAGCATTGTTATTCGTGATATGCGGATGGTGCACACAAGTAGTGGGATCATGCAATGTATGGGATGGAACAAAATCTCCTATAATTTATGAGGAAACTAAGGAGGCCTCCTCGTGTGCAATAGTGGAAACATAAGTCGGATAATATGGACAACATCTGAAACAAAGCATATCCGAAGCTAGGTGGTCATGGCATGTCCTATGAGAGTTATTGCGCAAGTGATGCAAAGGAAGCATGGCAATATCATCACAAGAAAAGCAAATGCCAATAACCATGGGCTTGTCATCTATGTCATATGAGCAAATGGGATTTACTTTTATGGTGTATGCATAGTCACTATGGTGAGATTCCAAATATGCAATATGGGAAATTTCACGCATAGCATATGAAAAGTGAAGCGGATTGTCAAACATGATGTGACCAATAGAATTTGCACATGGTATCCTATGGAATATAGCATCACAACTAGGTAATTCGACATGCTCATCATCATATGCATCATAAATAGGTGGCACATATAAGCATGAAGAAGACATAGCATGTGGTGTGTCCATAAGATGATCAACATCATGTAATCAATCAATGGCAATATAGTCCACTAGTGGGACAACATCATCACCTTCACCTATTTTACCTTCCTCATTCCACTCATGTGGTGTAGGTGAGGTGGGAGAAACCAACTCGTGGTCATCATCATGATGGAACCATGTGGGGGTGCATCATCATCCACCATGGACACCATCATTCCCGTTGGAGGGATGTACTCGTCGAGGGTAGGCGTGTCGTCGTGTAGGAGACCTTGCACCCAAGAAGAAGACACAATAGGAGTAGAGGTTAAGTTGTTAGAAATCATAGTGGCCTCACATGCCATTTCAACTACCTCACTCGCTAAGTGGTGTGGCTCACTCACTCCCTCTAGGATGCTCTCACTCATATGGTTGGTTGAGTCGCTCAATGGGTGGTGATGGCTCTCAACCTCGCATAGGAATTGTGGCAACTCGTCATATATGGGGCTAGTGGTGGTCACTCTCATCCTCTCATAGGAAATGCACTCAATGTCACATATGGTGGAGTCACTCATGTCACTCATGTGGTGGTGGATCTCCTCACATGGAAATTGGGGCATCTCCTCATATGTCGCTGTCGGAGAGATGTAGGTGCAAACGTCTCCATGCTCAACTCCTTTCGCCGCCTCGGTTGAAGGGATAGTCCCATGCTCAACCTCCTCCTCCTCATCGTCGTCGTGGAAGAAGGCCGAAGATGGCACATCATCACTCGCCTCCATGACCGAAGGGAAATTCCCATGCTTGGCCATCTTCCTTGGGATGCTTCCGAAGATGGAAGGGTCATCCTTATGTGTAGTCGATAGCCTTGATCTTGGCGTTGAAGCTTGTCCTTGGTGGTGATCTTGGTCTTCGTGCACTTGTTTCTTCGAAGATGTGCGACTTGAGCGTATATGCCTTGATGATGACAAAGGGGAAGAAGACTTGTATTTGGCCACCATGTGTCGAAGTTGCTCCATGTGTTCCACCACCATGTCTCTTTTTCGAGCTTCGGAGTGTCGTATGTCGATGGTGAGTCGCTCGAGCTTTTGGGTGATGTCGTTGCTCATGTCAATGTAGTCATCGAGGACCGAAGATGGTGTGATTTTCCAAGCTATCCCAAGACTCGATCAAAGGTGAGTGGGAAATGAGATAAACAATACCAAGATAATGTTCCCAAAGTTGATGATGTATCTCGTTTCACTCAATGTGAATTGAGATAATAGTGGAATTGGTACCGTACTTGTTCACTCACACCTACAACATAAAGCTTATCGAGTGGCTTGGTTAGGACAAGTGGCACAAAATTCAAGCAAAATGTGATTCAAGATATTGAAAATGTTGAGGAAGATTCACAAAATTGCAATGCAAAGCAAATAGATCAATAACTATGTTGGCACTAGGAACACACACACGTATAGATATATGGGATCCGCTCAACCAAGGAATGAGCACCAAAATATGATAGACCCGGAAAAGCTCGTGTCGGATACTAGAAGAGACAATAGCTCGATTGCTCAAATGGGCTAGATACGCGCTTGTGCACCAACCTAAAAGAGTAAACATGATGTCTTCAATCCCAATTATGCTATGTATGTATGATCCAAGTGTATGAACTATGCAGAATGGCGCAATGCTATTTCTATTGCTTTTAAGCTCTTTTGTATCTCCTCTTTTGCTTAAAAGCTTTTTCTCTTTCTTTGCTTTTTTCTATGCTTGATGCTCGAACCAAGATATGAGACAAGTATGATGGATATGCATGGAGAGACTTATGGCACAATGTAGATGACAAGATGTTTGCATGCTAAATGTAGCTATATGGCATATGAGTAACATTACGGTGCACAAGTAACGTTCCCCGACAATTCTAAACTCTCTAATCTCAATGGGTAAGGTACGCAATAGGCTTGGAGCGATCAATGCAATGGCAAGGAAATAGACAATGAATGCTGCCGAGGTTACTGTCCTTGCTTACGGTTGATGTGCCAAAAGGTAAAGTGTCCAATGTCGAGGTTAAGGCCATGGCGATGATGAGTAGCGGAATTTTTTATGGATAACCGTCCCTAAATAGCCGAAACACCTTAGGAAATGGAACCACAGCTCAAAACCTCAAACAAAATTGGGTTAATGTGGCGGAAGACTATGGTGGGAAAACTATGCAGAAGTTATGGTGGAGGCCTAGGCAAAGATGCCAAAATGCAAAACAATTGATGGACTCAAATGGTGGTAATACCAATATGAGGATCTCGGTCATGTCGATAGCTTCAAAATGAGCCAAAGAACACTCAAATCGGAGTTCGGGAGTAGAACTTATGATCAAAACGGTGAATCAACCGAGGCTGAAACAGGGAAGAGCGGTTGTACCGCTTGGAAGAGCGGTTGTACCACTCTTGGAGCGTCCTGGAGGTGTCGACCTGGGAATTAGCGGTTGTACCACTTTGGGGGGCGCTTGTACCGCTCCTGGGGTGAAACTAGGGTTCCAGATTTGTGTTGGGGAAGGGGGGAGCAGTTGTACCGCTTTGGGGGGCAGTTGTACTGCTAATATTGGGCAAATTCCCAGATCTGAGCATGGAGTGAACTTGGGGGTGGACCAAATCGAATTTTTTGGACCAAATTGATGGGAAAAGAAAAAAATTGGGATGGGTTTCGTGGTGGGGAGGTGGGGGATGCCAAGATCCACTTGCCAAACAACAAAATTGTGAATCAAACACAACAAAATCTCACAAGAACCAACAAATCACAAAAAAATTGGTGAGGCTATTTTTGGTGGGGATTTTTGAATTGGGACAGAAACACACAAAATTAAGGCTAGAAAACGAAGGGGAGGACTCCAAATTCGTGAGAAACGTGGCTCTAGATACCAATATGATACGGGGCAAGCCCGTGTGTGTCGATCATTCACGAATTGGAGGGGGAAACCTCAAGAACACAAAGAACACGGGGATGAAGGAGGATAAATCACAAGGGGAAACACTCAAGAACAAGTCCAATCACACATCCACTACACTCACCACACACAAGATCCACAAAGGTACACGAACAACAAAGGGAAAGAGGACACATGGTAGAGTTTATCCCAAATCCCATGGGGAGATGGGCCCTTGATATCCCGGAGGATCTTCCCTTGTAAGGGGCCTTGAAATCCACTAGGGGATCTTCTCTCATAGAGGCATCTACTCCATGGGAGAGGTAGTGGAAGGAGCTATGCTCAACTTACTAAGAGCAGACCATAGCTAACCCTAGAATGGAGGTGGGGGAGGAGTATATATAGTCTTGGCCACGAAGGGGTAAGTGGAGAGGGGGATACATGGGCCAAAGCCCATCCTGCACATAGGCAGTCAAGCAGTTGTACCGCTCAGGTTGCCAGTTGTACCGTTCATTAGCGAATAACCGGAACAACCGGTCTAGTACCAGCCTTGCACCGCCTCATAACAGAAGCTCGGCCAGAGGTGGTCCGGTGGTGAGCCGGTTGTACCACCCACCGGTTGTTGGCCGGTTGCTGGCCGGTTGTATCGACACTTCCTCTTCTTCCTTCCTATCTTCCATGCTTCCCTTGCGGATGGTGTAGTTGTACGCCGGTGCTGGCACTCTTCCTCATCATCCGTGGAACTCCGGCAATACCTATGCATGCACACGAGGGGAGTGTCAAGTAGTATACCATCCTCGAAGGCGTCAAGCGAACACGTGTAAAGGAGAAGATTCACCTTTATGTGTGTGGAGTAGATGTGGCACATGTCACTTGGCAAAGGGACTCTTGCCATGGTGATGTCCATAGGATGCTCCGCATCATTGTGCATCTTCCAGATGGTTAGCGCGTCATGGTCTAGAGCATCTAGCAGTAAACTGTGGATCGTCGGGTGAACAGATTGTGAGGGTTTTGGAAGTCTACCCTAAAGACTTACCACGAGTGTTGGGCGAGGACTGTGTGACCTTAGCTCAAGGAGAATACGGTAAGGACTACGTGTCCTTTGGTTTATATACCAGGCCACTCCAAATCAGACGTACAACTATCACAGCAGTTGGAACTGGGTCATCAGTTCATTGTCTTCACCAAGCTACCTAGTTCCATTTCCTCAACCCTTCTATTTACTTGTACACTCGTTGATGAAATTGATCGTTACTGTTTGTAGAATTTGACTGAGGACTTTATCAATTTCCTCATTTCAAATTCTTCAGTCACCTTGTTCTTCACCTTCTTATCATGTATCACGCTACCTGTAATCCGTGCATGCTTTAATACATCATGATGACCATGATATTGCTATGTTTCTCATGCACTTGAGTACTTGTTCTTCTGCTAGTAGTTCATCACATTTCAAATTCCTCAATTTGAAATTCCTCAGTGATGAATTTGTAAAAATCGCCTATTCACCCTCCTTCTAGTCGATATATCGCACTTTCAATTGGTATTAGAGCAATGTACTCCCTTGTTCTGTGTGATTTTGGTTTAACCATCTGGAGTTCTAGTTATGTCGACTGCAGGTATGATCAAGGTTTCCGCAGGTTGTCCTACTTTCGATGGGACTGACTACCCCTACTAGAAGAACAAGATGCGCATGCATCTTGAGGCAATTGAAAATGATCTTTGATACGTTGTGGAAAATGGTGTCCCGTCTGTTACTCCCATAGTCAACGCTGCTGATGTGAAGAGATTCAAGCAACTCGATTCTCCAGCGAAGAATATCATCTGTGGCCATCTGAGCAAAGGTCAATATGGCAGAGTGGGTGCTTTGGAGTCTGCTAAGCTTACCTAGGATAGGTTGTCCAAAGTCAATGAAGGTGTTTCCACTCAACGTGACTCCCGAGTTGATGTTCTTTGCAATCTCTTCAACCGCTTCAAAAGACTTGACAATGAGAATGTTTAGCAAACTTTTGATCGTCTCACTGATATCTCCAACGAGCTTCAAGAACTAGGTGCTGCTGACATCACCGACCATGAGGTGGTGAAGAAACTACTAAGATCTCTTGATTCCTCATTCGATACCCTGGATTTGATGATTCAAGAGCGTGGAGACTACAAGTCACTTGATCCTGCTGATATACTTGAGAGACTCATTAATCATGAATTCCAGTAAGCTTAAAAGAGAGATCTGTATGGTCCAAGCTATGGAAGATCTCGTGCACTGAAGTCTAAGGCAATTTCCTCATCCGAAGGCGAAGAATCTGACAGTAGCCTTGGTGATCCTGAAGAACTGAGTCAGGAGCTGGCAATGCTCGTGAGGAAATTCAAGAAGTTCTCAAGGAGAGGCCGTTTTGGAAAGTCATGAAAAAGTGGCTTGAAGAAATCAGATTCCTCATCAAGCGACTACAAGAAGAGAACTTGCCATAAATGCAAGAAATCTGGTCACTTTATCTCTGACTGTCCTCTCTAGGAAAAAGAATCAAAGAAGAAGAAATACAAGGATGACAGTTTTGATGACTCGAAGAAAAAAATAAGAAATATTCAAAGTCCTCATCGCACAAGAAGAATGGTTCTAGAAAGGCTCGGGCTTTCATTGGCAAGGAAATGGATTCTAAAGAAGAATATGAAGAATATGAAGAACAGGAAGAATCTGAGGTGGAATCAGAATCTGGTGTTGCTAGACTTGCACTTTTCACTGCTTTTGTCAGCAAGTCCATCTTCAATGATGAAGAAAATGACTACTCCAACAACTCTGATGTCAGCAACGATGACTATGCTCCCACCTATTGCTTCATGACAAAAGGCATCAAGGCATCCATAGAGTGCCCCAACCTGGATGACTCTAAATACCCTAGGTGGAAAGTCCTAATGAGAAAGCATGTCATATCAATGAACAATGAGTTATGCACCATTACTGAACTAGGACCGACTGACCTCTACAAGATGGCAAATGCTGAGGACATTCGTAAGTACACTCAACTTGATGCTTAGGCGACAAACCTCATCTGCTCAGGCCTATCAAGCGTCATGTTCAAGGGCATCTGCCATCTCCAAAATATAAAGATTATATGGGATAGGATCTTGGACATCAATGAAGTCTATCACACTCGTCAAAACTACATGTTCATCGAACTCAAGTAATTCCTCAAAATCCAGGAAACTGATCCTGGTTCATCTTCTTCATCACTGTGCCTTATGGCAAAAGGTTCCAAGGTACACAAACATCATTCCTCCTCTGAAACAAGTGAAGGTGAATCTGATGAATGTGTGAAACCTAGCTATTCCAAACTTTCTAATATTGCCACTAAGCAACAAAGTGCACTTGAAAAGCTTCAGAAACTGTTAGACAAAAGCGATGATCTGTTGAATGAGGAAGTGGATTGGACTCAAACTCTAACTGATGATCTTAAAAGTCTTCAGTTAAAGTATGATAACCTTTAAAGTCATCATAATGTAATCTTAGTCGATCATGAGAAGATTTCTTATGAATTTCTTCAAAGAAAGAAAGATCTTGAGAAACTAAGAGTGTCTCATGAGGATCTTCAAAGGTACAAGATTCCTAACTTGCACAACAGATCAGTACTGCTCAGGAAGAATTTGTTCCACCTTGTTTGAAATGCATCGAACGGGAAACTGCTAATTCTTCACCTGAATGTTCAAAAGCTTCTATTGCTGCAAATTCTTCAACTATCTCTATGGTCACAAATTCCTCATTTGAGGACACCGCAAGTATCACTGACGAAACTGCAGGGTTGAAGGAATTGTATGTGACAGGCATATACAAAAGTCTCAAAGGCCATCAAACCCTTTGTGATGCGCTCAAAAAGAAGATTCTCAACAGGAACCCTACTAAAGAGGGTATTGCATTTGAGAGGAACTCAATGCTGATGGATCCTACTGGAAACCTGAGCAGTATCCCAAAACCTCATGGGTTATTGCAAAAGGACCTCCTGTAGATCCATCCACTTTATCTGGCTTTACTTGTGAAACTTCTTATTCATCTGATGAGTCATTTGACTCCAACTACAAATTCTTCAAAAATCGGAATGGTGGACTATTTGCTAGATTTGTTGGAACTCACGCAGGAATCGTTCTCCTATGAGGAAAATATGGGTTCCCAAGAACTACTTGGAAAATCTTCAGGTGAATGTCCTCATGACACCCTCCATGAAGAAAAGGAACCCAAGATCAAATTCCTCACATGGACTAAAGTCTTCACTTGGACCAAATTCCTCAAATGGTCAAAAGTATCATTCTCGTGCTAATGCATCTGTTTCGCAAGGAAAATCTAAGAGTTCTGAATATGTGCATTATTCTTCAAATCATTATGTTCATAAGTCCTCGAAGAATTTCTCTGCTTATTCATATGAGTAGTCTAACCCTCTCCTATGAAACGAAGTGCACTAGTTCAGTGCCTCCTTTCTCATATGGAGCTCGCGGAATGACGAACTCTTTGCCACCCCTCCAGATGTGGGTGGTGAAGAAATTGAACTAATCTCATATGCAAGGTCAGGTCTCTAGAAAAACTTGATCGTCTGATGAATTTTCTAGAGACTTGAGGAAATGCTTGAAAGGACGCAAGCTAATCATACTGAAATGAATTCCTCATTTGTCACATCCTCACACCGCTTTACTTACTATGTTGTGTGATGAAATTATGTCTGATGAATTTGATGTCATATTGTTCACTCTGAAGCATATGAGTTCGTAAGTTGTACTAATTCAACTGCGGGATGAAACTCCAAAAGCTACTGGGTGGGTCCTCGACAGTGGATGCACAAACCACATGACTTGTGAAAAAAATCTACCGATGAATATACCACTTGCCCCATCTCATCTGAAACATATCACTTACGCTGACAAAGGAAAAGGCAAGTTATTGGGTCTAAGTAAGGTTGCAATCTCAAAGGACCAACACATGGATAAGGTGATGCTTGTTGAATCCCTTGGGTTCAACCTCATGTTTGTCTCAATGCTTTGTGATCTAGATATGGTAGTCATCTTTGGAAAATATCATTGTGTTGTTGTCATGGAATCTCACAAATCCAAAGTCTTTGAAGGCTTTAAAAGAGGAGACTTGTATATTGTTGATTTCTCTACAGGTCCTCAGCCTGCCACGTGCCTACTTGCAAAGTCTTCAGAAGGCTGGTCATGGCATTGATGACTTGGTCACGCTGGCATGAGGAACTTGCACACGCTCGTGAAGAAAGAGCACGTCATTGGCATTGAAGGTGTCAAATTCCTCAAGGACCATCTCTGTGGTGCTTGTGAGTCCGGAAAGATGACCAGATCCAAGCATCCCTCGAAGACAATCATGACCACTACTCGACCCTTTGAATTTCGTCACATGGACCTGTTTGGTCCCACTCATTATGCCACACTAACATATACTTCATGTTTGTATGGCTATGTTATTGTTGATGATTACTCTCGTTACACTTGCATGCATATTATTTTGTACAAGTCTGAGGTGCAGGATGTCTTCAAACGATTTGCTTCAAGGGCCTCAACTAACTTCGGCGTCAAGATCAAGCACATCAGGGGTGACAATGGGAGTGAGTTCAAGAACACTGGTCTTGATGAATATCTTGATGAACTTGGTATTAGTCATGAGCTATTTGCCCCGTATACTCCTCAGCAGAATGGCATTGTGGAGCGCAAGAACAAAACTCTTGTTGAGATGGCTTGCACTATGCTTGATGAATACAAGATTCCTTGTTGTTTCTGGCCTGAGGCAGTCAATATTGGTTGCCACATCATCATAGGGTATATCTTCACAAATTCTTCAAGAAGACTTCATATGAACTCATCAGTGACAAGAAACCCAATGTGAGTTATTTGAAAGTCTCTAGTGCTAAATGTTGGATTAGAGATCCTCATCGCAGTTCTAAATTTGCACCGAAAGCACGTGAAGGTTTTACGCTTGGTTACGGAAAGGACTCGCACACCTACAGAGTCTTCAACACCTACCACAAAAAGGTTGTTGAAACTGTAGATATGTGGTTCCATGAAACTAACGGCTCACAAAGAGAGCACCTGCCTCCCCTGCTAAATGAAATGTCTCCTGAGGAACCCATTAAGTTGAAGGCAACTAAAGATACCATACCCACTGAAGAACCTCAACCTATTGAGGAAGTCATCCCAACCAATGAAGACATTCATGTTGATACACATGTAGAAAATGGTGCTGAAGAAAATCCCTGGCCTCATCAACCTGCTCATCCAAGAGTGTCAAACGAAGTGGAGATTGACAAAATCCTCGACGACATCAATGCACCAGGTCCCCTCACTCGCTCAAAATCTTCACATTTGTCTAACTTTTGTGGGCATTTTGCCTTTTTCTCTATCATAGAGCCCACCAAAGTTGATGAAGCATTCATGGAGCCTGAGTGGATTCAAGCTATGCAAGAGGAATTGCATCAATTCACGCTCAACAACGTGTGGGAACTTTTCAAGCGGCCAGATCCTCGCAAGCATAACATCATAGGTACCAACTGGATCTACCGCAACAGGCAAGACGAAAATGGCCTGGTGATGAGGAATAAGGCTCTTCTTATAGATCTGGGCTACACACAGGTTGAAGGAATTAACTTTGATGAAACTTTTGCACCTATTGCTAGACTTTAAGCTATTCGCATATTGCTTGCTTATGCTAACCATCATGATCTCATCTTATACCAAATGGATGTGAAAAGTGCATTCCTCAATGGTAAGCTTGACGAAGAAGTATATGTTGCTCAACCCCCAGGTTTTGAAGACCCTAAGCATCCTCACAAAGTCTTGAGACTCAACAAGGCCCTCTATGGCCTCAAGCAGGCCCCTCGGGCATGGTATGACACTCTAAAGGAATTCCTCATGAAGAAAGGCTTCAAATCCAGTTCACTCGACCCAACCATTTTCAAAAAATCATATGACAATGAATTATTTGCGTGCCAAATATATGTAGACGATATTATCTTTGGTTGTATTGACAAACGTTAGAGTGATGAATTTGCTTATATGATGAGTGAAGACTATGAAATGTCTATGGTGTGGGAGTTGAAATTCATCTTAGGTCTTCATATTCGTCAACAACACAATGGCATCTTCATCTCTCAAGAGAAATACCTCAAGGATGTACTGAGGAAATTCAACATGCAAGACTGCAAAGGCGCCAAAACTCCAATGCCTTCAAAAGACCACCTCTGCACTGACGAAAATGGTAAAGATTTCGATTAGAAGGAATATCGCTCAATGATTGGCTCTTTATTGTATCTATGTGCATCTAGGCCAGATATTATGCTTAGTGTTTGCATGTGTGCCCGATTTCAAGCAACACCAAAGGTATCACACCATGAGGCCGTGAAACATATTCTTCGATACTTAGCTCACACACCAACGCTTGGATTATGGTATCCCAAGGGCTCAAATCTTCACCTCGTCGGATACTCATATGTTGACTATGCTAGATATCGTGTGGATCGCAAGTCAACCTCAGGCACATGCCATTTACTTGGACAATCCTTAGTCTGTTGGTCCTCAAAGAAGTAGAACTATCTACTGCAGAAGTTGAGTACATTGTTGTTGGTTCCTGTTGCGCTCAATTGCTGTGGATGAAGCAAACCCTCAAGGACTATGGCATCAAGGTGAATAATGTGCCTCTCTACTGCGACAACGAGAGCACTATCAAGATTGCTTACAACCCAGTTCAGCATTCCAATACCAAGCACATCCATATTCGTCATCATATTCTTCGAGATCATGTACTCAAGGGCGATATCTCCATCGACCATGTGGACACTGAAGAACAACTAGCTGATATCTTCACTAATCCCTTGTATCAAAAGAGATTTTGCAAGTTGTGGTGTGAGCTAAATATCTTAGAACCTTCAAATCTTCTTTGAAAAGACACACATCCTAACACTTCTGCAAAATGGATGACTTAGATGTGCAACACACGAAGTAACGTTTTTCTTCAATCAATGAAGAATAACCCTCTAAGTGTGAAGAAATTAATGAATAATTTGATTCTCAAAACCCTACGACAATTGTATGCTATGTCTGAAATCGTCATTCTTATACGGTGGGTCACACCACCAACCATAGTTAAAATTCTTCAAAGTTGAGGTTTTCGTCATTTTGCAAATTCTTCAGATTTTCGAATTCCACAACTTTGCAAATTTCTCAAAATTTCAAATTCTTCAAACTATGCAACTGGTGTTCTTCATTGACTATACATATATATATATATATATATATATATATTTGAGTTTTTTCAAGTCCTCGACGGCATTCACTTATTGCTAATTCTTCATATTGTTTTTCTTCTAAGTGAATGTGATCGGACCCGTTCCCCCTCTATGCTAAACTCAACCCAGTCTGTTCACAAATTCTTCATGCGCGTTCTACCTTGAAACTCGTTCAAAGTCTTCACTGAGTCCTTGTCAGCTGGTTGCGATCAGAAAATTTGAAAATTTTCACTTTCAATTTTTGCCGCTCAAACCGACTCATATTCCCGTGACATGATAAGCCACAATCCCACCAATATCTCCACTTCTCAGATCATGGGTGACACATGTCGCATAGATAGCAAGGGTCAGGGGCAATCTGGTCCAAAATCTTCGGGCTAGTTAGTTTTACTGCTGCTATAAATACCCCCTCCCCTTCCCCTAGCTCGAGTTACTCCTTACTTCCATATCTCCCGATCTCAAGACCTAGCACTGCTGCTAAAATCATCGTCGCCAAAGAGGAAGAGCTTCACTGCCTCGACCTCGTCGTTGTCGTACTCGCATCGGCCGTGGAAATCTTCACCCTGCCGCCGCTGTATCTGTCTCCCTCTGCCAAGCTAGGGCGTGGGAGATCTGAACTGACGAACTCCTCTCATTCTCTACACTGTTCGTCGTGTTCTCCATCAGGGTAAATAAAATCTAATTTTACTACCCTACTTTGATCTTCATAACTTTCACAAAATCTTCAAATGGTGTTTATTCTTCAAGTATCATCCACATAAACACCTCATATGCTTTATTCCATTGACGCATTTCTCTAAGTTATGATTTTCTTCAAGATTCCTCAATTGTGTGGATCCTCAAATATGCACAACTCTAGAACCTAAGTCAAGAACACTTAGTGAAATTCTTCAAGTTATCTATGGTCAAAATCCTCAACTTGATTTATTTTGCAAAATTTCTGAGAATGCGTAAGACCTCTTCAAATTCTGCGTACCTATACTCTGTTCACGGGTAGAAAAAGTTTGTTGATGAATCACTAGGTTCTCATCAACTTAACTCATTTGTAACATATCTTGAAGAAAATTACGTACTTCCTTAGAGTCTTCAAGAGCTCGGATTCCTCAGAAACAAGAAATGTCTGACGAGAGAAAGCCTCAGAAAGGAGAAAAGAAGAGATAAAGTCACACAGCTTTTGAGATCCCTGATTAACTCTATGTTGAGTATTGAACTCCCGATGAAGCTATTCATGGGAAGGAAAGAAAAGAGCGGAGGAAAATCAGAATTCAGAGGATTGAGAGGAGGCAGGTACACGAGTGGAAGGAATATCTCTATGTCACGGACAAGTACATGAGGAAATTCTCCATAAAACCACCATGGAAAAGAGGTCCTCCTGCTCCCGGTCAAGAAGTTGATCCCACTAGCATTGCACGTGGTGAGGACTTTCCTCAAGAATGAGAAAAACATCAATGAAAGCTTCAGAGGGCTGCCAAAGAGGCAGTGAAGAAATTCAATGAGGACTCAGCTGCTGCTGCAGCTACAACTGCTGATGAAACTGTGGCAAAGAAGTCTATGCCCAAAAAGTCTGCCCACAAGTGAAAGTCCTCAAGGCCAATTTCCTCAAGCACATAAATTCCTTAAGGCTCTTCTTCGAAGGCCACTGTGGCTGCATAGCCCTCAGTTGTGGCTGCAAAATCTTCAACCCCGGTGCATCTTACCACTTGTAAGAGAACTAAGGGCTATGCAATTGCTTCAGCAAAGTTTTCAACCTCAGCTGCTCAACCAAGTTCCTCAACCAGCCAAACTCTGCTGAAGATTAAGAGAACTGTTGGACAAGGCCAACAACCAAGTCCTCAAGACAAGCGAGTTGTGGTTAATATCCCCTCAGGGTCTGAGGATGATGAAGCTAACAGCGAAGAACTTGCTGAAATCATCACGCACAGACAGCAAAAGGCTGTGATTGCTAAGGGTAGCTCTGTTCCTCTCATGTTGGATCCAAAGTTGATCCTCAACTTCATCGACATCTGGCATGAGGATCCAAACACCCCACTTTCCTCACTTGACCTACCTCTTGGCACAAGTCATGTCCTCACTCACTTTATAGCTAAGGAAAAATGGAAGAGGGAACAAAGCTCAGAGAGACAAAAGGGGCACAAGTTGGAAAGAAAAGTTCCTAAAGGACAATGTGATGAATCTGACTCCCAAATAGCTTGTCATTGTCCAATATGAAATCAGGAACCTCACTGAAGAACAAGAGCGTTATGATGTCGAATGGAAAGGACAAAATTGAGGTTTGTTAAGGCAGCTAAAGATGCAGTCAAGGACACAACACGAGAACTGCTGCCAGTTCAGTTGCTGAAATTCCTCAGGCTACATCATCTGCTCGGCCTGCTCATGAATCTGTTAGGACTGATGATTTTATTCCAGTGACTAAAGACTCTGCTAGGGCAACCTCCAATGTTGCACCTGGAGAAATACAAAGGCCAGTTGAAGCATCTGCTGAGCCTGAAGAACCTAAAAGGGCAACAGCATTAGTTGTTCCTGAAGAAACTGCACCACCTTCCTCATCAACCAGGACTGCAAAATCCTCAAAGATGAAGAAACTCACACTTCCTCCTGCATTAGAAGTGAAGAAGACTAAGACTGCTGAGAAGGAGGCTGCCAAGAAAAGAAAAGCATCAACTCCACCAAAGTCTTTAGAACCCAAACGTGTGAAGACTTTGAGAGTCCTCAACTGATCCAATTGATGTAGTTCCAATCTCATCAATGTCGTCCTTTGTAGTTGTCCCATTTGGTATAGACTACGTCTTGCCAAATGATGAATCTGAAGATACCCACTCTGCTGCTTCCATGGAGCAAGTGGACAAATAAATTATTGTTGAAGACATTGCTTCAACTTCTCTGATAGCATCGCCCCAGCCTCAGTTGACCGCTGAAGAGGCTGGAGTTGAAGAAATTGAAGAAGATGTGGACATTTTGCAACACAACGCCATTGATCAATGATGAATATTGGGAAAATCAACACCCAAATTTGCCAATGGCCACACCCCTCACTTAGATTCCTCAGTCCCCAGCCCAGACTAAAGAAATTGTGACTGGATCTAAAGAACAGGCTGAACATGAAGAACTTCAAGCTGCATCGGCTGAAGAAAGACTTATTGAGGAAGTTCTAAAATCTTCCCATGATATTATGGCTCATATTCCTTAGGATGAGGAAACTGCTATTGTGTCAACACAAGTCTTCAAACCTACTATTGTGCATATTTAGCCTAAGCAAATAACTCCTTACTCGAAGAATGTCAAATTTAACAAGGACAGATTCTTTGCAGAGCATCATTTCTTCACAGCTGAAAATCCTTATGACGAGCCCAGAATTAGACATTAGAGGTTTTGGACTCATGCTCAGATGAACTTCTGTGCATCATTCTTATTTGACAAGGAGAAAGTCTTTGAGCACAGGCATATTCCTCATGTGGACATGGAGTCCCTTCCATGCTTCTCTCCTGTGTTGGTTGTTCTTCATGATGCAGGCCTTCTTCCTCTTTGCTGTGAAATCTGCGATTGGAATGAAGAGCTTATTCTTCAGTTCTATGCTACTCTGCACATCTTAGGAAATGCTAAAGACATCAACACATGGGTTCTTTACTGGATGACTGAAAACACTCATCTCACTACACTAGCCATAGAATTGCTCAAAGAGCTTCCAGTTAGTCATCCTTCCACTGATGCAAGGATGATCTATGATGAACCTGAACTTCAAAATCATCTGATGCAAGTGCTGATGAAGCCTTTGAAACCTGGCCAAGATCCATGAACAACCTTCCTTGTGAAGAATTTGCTCTATGTGCCAAGGACACTCTTTAGGATTGTGAGGAAAACACTCTGCCCCATCAAAGTCCACAGTTATAAAGAAGAAGAAGTTACGGGAATCATGAAAAATGTGTTGTTCAATCTCATCCATGGTATTCCTATCAACTACCATGACTTCTTCATGAGGACTTTGGACAACATTGCAATGTCACCATTTGAACTGAAGCCTTATGCTCCTTGGATTATGAAGTTCATCAGAATAAGGACTTCAATTGCTTATGAAGTAGACTTCATCAATCACCTCAGCTACTTGGGCCCTCTTGAAGTCATCAAGAGGCACATTTCCTCATCTAAGGGTAAAGGAAAAGATCCTATCATTGATGAAGGAAATCGTCCATTGGATGGTCTAATTCGCCAGCCTGCATCTTACTCCACAAATGATGACACTGCCAGCCAAGACACAGCTGCAAAGCCTTCAGCTCATATTCCTCAAGCCTCTGCCCCTCGTGTGATGACTAATCGCGAACTGCTTATAAGTCTTCATCATAAGGTTGATCGCAATCACAAGTGGGTCGAGCTTCAGTTTGGTTCACTTCTTCGAGACATGACAGTCATGCACAACTCTATGAGGAAGAACCAATACTATCTTCATGAAGTATTCAACCGCACTTGGTCCATTTTGTCTCACCTCAAGACTCCTGAAGAACTCAAGGAGATGGACCTTGAGCAAAACCTTGACTGGGCTCACCCTCCTCAGAAGAAATTCAAGAAGGTTCAAGTTCCTCAGCTGGTTACAAGCTCATTTTCTTCATCGCGCGAGACAGATGAAGCTGAGGACATTGACCACACTGTTGTAGGCCCTGCATCGACAAACGACCCCAAAATTCTTCAGGGGCGTTAATCCTCATTTTTCGCCCCTTTTGGTCTTCAATGACAAAGGGGGAGAAAATTTGAATTGGTATTCAAGCGGGTCTCTTCATATGGGATGTCTTTTGTTTAAGTTACAACTCTCGCTCTTTTGAAGCTTTTGTTGGTTGAGTTGTGAACTTAAGTCTGATGGTGGTCTGACGCTTTTGAACTGCTTTCCGGATGCTATTTCCTAAAATTACCTTAATGCGTGCATGTTGAATTTCGCCAGGCACCATTTTTCATCATGCATTTCAACTCCTCATGATATATTTTAAATGCGTGTATGAATTACATGATATAGGGGGAGTTCTCCATGTTTTTAACCTGCCATGTGCATTTGCAGTCCAAAGCAAATTCCTCAAATATGCACATCTTCAGGGGGAGTTCTTCTATATCTTGCAATCAAATTCCTCAAACTCTGTACTTACACTTCATATGTTTATCCCCGTTGAAACTTAACCTATTTTTCATCAATCACCAAAAAGGGGGAGATTGTTAATGCATCTAGTGCCCCTTAGTGATTTTGGTGTATTGAAGACTTATAGGTTAAGGAACTAATGTGTTTGTGAGTATACACATGTTCTATAAGTCGATGAGGAGTTTGATATATTCAGAGATTATCAACCCCTAAACATGAATGTCTTCAATTGAAGACTTTGGTGAAGACTTCGGTATTCCATGTAGACTTTGAAGCTAAAGAATTCGGTGTGACCTTGAAGATATTAACGAGGACTATGAAGAGTGAAGGCTTTTGTTTTCGTAGTTTCATTTCCTTTCTTTTATTCATAGGAAACACCGTACTGTTAAAAGGGGCCAAGGTAATACTAAGGAAAATTTCCAACTGATGCTCAACTCAAAAGCCTCAACCTATCCAATCCTTTGAGTGAAGCCTTTGGAAATCTCTTACGATTTAGTCAAGTTCTTTAGTGACAGAGACGATGTTCTTCTGCTCTCTGAGGAAATTGGTCTTACTAGGGAGTTAGGATTTCGCCAGTGTGAATTGCCTACAGTGAGGAATATGATAAGCCTTGAGGAATTTGATAGTCATATTCTGACCGTTGTTGTGCTTAGCGCCAGCTGTCCCCAATCATCTTATCCACATAACGGTCATATCATTGGGGGCATTTATGCCTTATCATGTCAGGTTGCACCCTGGCTATAAATAGCCACCCCCACAACCACTAGTTGGTTGGCTGCTCCGAGAGAGAACTGACACTTGTCATTTGAGAGCAACCCATCCTCCAAGGACTTTGAGAGAAAGTCATCAGTGAGGAAAAATATAAAACCAAACCACCAAACCCAAAGTGATCGAGCATTGCTGAAGAGATTGTTCCTGTATGGAACCGACGCTTTTTACCTTTGAAGACTATGCATCTTCCAAACGGTTAGCGCGTCATGGTCTACAGCATCCAGCAGTAAATTGTGGATCGTCGGATGGCTAGTTTGTGAGGGTTTTGGAAGTCTACCCTGAAGACTTACCACGAGTGTCGGGCGAGGATTGTGTGACCTTATCTCAAGGAGAATATGGTAAGGACTGTGTGTCCTGGGACTATGTGTCCTCTGCTTTAAATACCATGCCGCTTCAAACCAGACGTATGACTGTCGCGGCAGTTGGAACTGGGTCATCAATTCATTGTCTTCACCAAGCTACCTGATTCCACTTCCTCAACCCTTCTATTTCCTTGTATACCTATTGATGAAATTGATCGTTATTGTTTGAAGAATTTGACTAAAGACTTTCTCAATTTCCTCATCTCAAATTCTTGAGTCACCTTGTTCTTCACCTTTTTATCATGTATCACGCTACCTGTAATCTGTGCATGCTTTATTACATCATGATGACCATGCTATTGCTATGTTTCTCATGCACTTGAGTACTTATTCCGCTGCTAGTAGTTCATCACATTTCAAATTCCTCAAGTTGAAATTCCTCAGTGATGAATTTGTAAAAATCACCTATTCACCCCCCCTCTAGTCGATATAACGCAATTTCAGTGGGTCATCAATGACAGCTTGGAAGCTAAGTCACTGTTTTTCTTCTCAAGGGCCTCACATTTAGTGATGGCGTCCTTGAGTTCTTGTTGCACTTCTGCCACTTTGGACTCGTGCGTGTCTCTATCGTATTTTGCCAACAACAGATCAACAACTGCTTGTTCGGCTACTGCTCTCTGATCGACAGCCTCTTGCCTCGCCTCGCTCAACTCGGCCTTGAGATTCTCTACGTCTACGGCGACAAGTACAGTTGTCATAACAACAAGTACGCGCATAAGGAGATAATATTTCACCTAAATAGAGGAAGTATAGATACATAGTCTAATTCTTACTTACCTTGCGCGTCGTCGAACCGCCTCTTGAGACGATCGAGCTCATCCTCGAAGCTCTTCAGCTTCCGATTTATTTCCGCCCACTCCATGTGGTTGGGGGTTGCGGTCGATGACAAGGCCTGCATAGACAGTTTATATGCATTAGACTCCCAAGTTATTGAATTTCAAACAATCTGCCAGGTTTTTCTTTCATCCTGCCAGAGTCTTAGGGGCTATGGCTCATTTTTCTTTCGTTATGATGTTTCAAGTGACTTTTCTTGCATGAATTGGCCCCCGCATGAGTTTTTTAAGCTTACACAGGGCTCGGGGCTACTGGCTATGGGGATTGCATATAAACCCATAAAACTAAATTACTTTACAAAAAAGAGTATCCCGTGAATTACCTTAAAGCCTGTCAGCAGGTCACCGAAGGCTTCCTTCAATCCGCTGTCAATGGATCGAACGCCTTGTAAAACCGCACTCAGAAGAGTGCGGTGCTCTTCAGCGTCATAGTGGTCAATTAAGCCCTCCTCCATCATGGACATCCACCCAATTTGGGGTCGCTCTGTCGTGTGCGGTTCCGGGTGCGGTGTTGCAGCTTCTCCCCTTGGAGAAGCCGGAGTAGATCGCTCCGGAGGCTTGGACGCCACTAAAACCGCCTCCGAAGAGAGCTCGGGTTGACCGAGAACTCCTTCTTTGCTTGTCAGGAGGGATTCACCCTCCAGGTCTTCGAGAGCCAAGGTTTTAACCCCGGCCATGATTTCATCCCCCTCGCATCCGGCTCGGGGAGGGTCTTTTCACCACCACCTCCTCGAAGGCTGGAGGAAGGGAGTTGTGGGAGGTGGTCCTGCTCTCTACTAGTTCGGCTCACGGAGATTCCACTTCCGAGGTATGGTCGGTGGGAAAGTCGCGTGGTGGACTGCAATGGGAAAGCCCATATGGTTTGTAATAAAACCTTTGAAATGTAAAGATGATATAATCTCTGGATTCATACCTTTGCGCCCGGGGCTTGACTCCGAGGGTCCTTGGGGAAACCCTTTCAAAATCCTCAGACTCCCCATTGGAGTCCAGAAAATCATTGAACAAGGCCACTTTTGCCTTTTTGGGGCTGCAGGAGCTTGATCTCCTTCAACGTCTTCGGACGCCGCCCTCTACATTGTGAGGGAGGAGTCACTCTCCTCCCCATCCTCCTCCTCCCGCTCTCCTTCAAGAGTAGAAGGAGCATGTGTTGGAAATATGCCCTAGAGGAAATAATAAATTGGTTATTATCATATTTCCTTGTACATAATGATTGTTTATTATCCATGCTAGAATTGTATTGATTGGAAACTCAAATACATGTGTGGGTACATAGACAACACCGTGTCCCTAGTGAGCCTCTAATAGACTAGCTCGTTGATGAAAGATGGCCAAGGTTTCCTAGCCACAGAGATGAGTTGTCATTTGATAACAAGATCACATCATTAGGATAATGATGTGATGTACAAGACCCAAACTATGAACGTAGCATATGATCGTGTTAGTTTATTGCTATTGTTTTCTGCATGTCAAGTATTTGTTCCTATGACCATGAGATCATGCAACTCACTTACACTGGAGGAGTACCTTGTGTGTATCAAACGTCACAACGTAACTGGGTGACTATAAAGGTGCTCTACAGGTATCTTCGAGGGTGTCTGTTGGGTTGGCATGGATCGAGACTGGGATTTGTCACTCCGTACGACGAAGAGGTATCTCTGGGCCCACTCGGTAACACGACATCACAAGAAGCTTGCAAGGAATGTGACTAAGGAGTTAGTCACGGGATCTTGTGTTACGGAACAAGTAAAGAGACTTGTCGGTAACTAGATTGAACTAGATATGGAGATACCGATGGTCGAATCTCGGGCAAGTAACATACCGATGGAGAAAGGGAACTACATACGGGATTGTCTGAATCCTTGACATCGTGGTTCGACCGATAAAGATCTTCATAGAATATGTAGGAACCAATATGGGCATCCAAGTCCCGCTATTGCTTATTGACCGTGGAGTTGTCTCGGTCATGTGTACATAGTTCTTGAACCCGCATGGTCTGCACACTTAACGTTCGGTGACGATTTGGTATTGTTGACTTATGTATGTTGGTGACCGAAGGTTCTTCGTAGTCCCGAATGAGATATCGGATGTAACGAGGAGCTCCAGAATGGTTCGGAGATAAAGATTCATATATGGGAAGTCATATTTTAGCTACCGAAAAAGTTTTAGGTTTTCCGGTATTGTAGCGGGAGGGTTCTAGAGGAGTCCGGAAGGGTCCCTCCCAAGGTTGTCAGAATCGTGATTTTGAATCGGATCGGAGATCCGATGATATGATCGCAGATCGTAGAATTTTCACTATAGGGATCGTAGAAACGTAGATTCTATGAACTAAAATTGTAGAATCAGATGGGCCAGTCTGGATCATAAAGTCATAGAATCATATAACAGAATCGCGATTCTGACAACCTTGGTCCCTCCAGCCCCTAGTACGTGCATGGGATGTAAGGGAGCATCCAAGCCTTTTTGGGCCAGCCCCCAAGGGCCCATGCGGCTAGGACGTAGGAAACCCTAAAGGGGAAGGCACGTAGGAGGTGGAGGGAGGACTCCTCCCTCCTGGCCACCGTCCACTTCCTTGGAGGAAGGGCTAGAGTTGCGCCCCATCTCCCCCCTCCTCCTATATATAGATTGGGAGAGGGAGGGTAGCAACACCCTAGGGCATAGGTTCAACCCTCCCTCTCTCCCTAGATTTGTTTCTCCATCAAAAACGCATCTACGATAGTGCTTGGCGAAGCCCTGCTGAGATTGCTCCACCGCCGCCGCCACCACACCATCGTGCTGCTCAAGAACTCATCTACCTCTCCGCCCTTGCTTGCTGGATCAAGAAGGCGGAGACATCATCGAGCTATACGTGTGCTGAATGCAGAGGTGATGTCCGTTCGGTGCTAGATCGGGACGGATTGTGATTGGATTGAAGGACCGATTGCGATTTGGATCACGAAGGCATTCGACTACATCAACCGCATTTCTTAAAGCTTCTCGTTTAATGATCTACAAGGGTATGTAGATCCACTCTCCCTCTCATAGTTGTTGATCTCCATAGATAGATCTTGGGTGTTCATAGTAATTTTTTTTTCCCATGCAATGTTCCCCAACAGTGGTATCAGAGCCAGGTTTATGCGTAGATGATATGCACGAGTAGAACACAAAGGAGTTTGTGGGCATTGATGTTCAGATTGCTTACTTCCTTGGTCTTATCTTGATTCAGCGGTATTGTGGGATGAAGCGGCTCGGACCAACCTTACTCGTCCACGTATGAGAGACCGGTTCCATCGACTCACATGTGACTCTATTGCATAAGATGGCAGGCGGGTGTCTGTCTCTCCCACCTTAGTTGAATTGGATTTGAAAAATGGTGGTCCTTGCAGAAGGTTCAAAAGCAACTTGTATATCACCATTGTTTTGCGTAGGTAAGAATCGTTCTTGCTAGATACCCATAGCAGCCACGTAAAACATGCAATGCAACAAATTAGAGGACGTCTAACTTGTTTTTGTAGGGTATGTTGTGAGATGATATGGCCAAAGACATGATGAAATATATTTGATGTATGAGATGATCATGTTTTGTAATAGTTTATATGGACTTCCATGTCGATGCATGCGACAACCGGCAGGAGCCATTGGGTTGTCTTTAATTATTGCATGACCTACGTTATGTAATGATTTAGTTTATCGCTAAACGGTAGCAATATAAGTAGAAGCATTGTTAGCGTGACAACCCCGATGGCAACACAATGGTGGAGATCTGATGATGGAGATCATGGTGTCAAGTCGGTGCTTTGGAGATGGAGATCAAAAGCACAAGTTCATGGCCATATCATGTCACTTATGATTTAAGGATGATGGTAGCGATAATGCGGACTGGGTCCATGATCTAAGGATTGTCCTCGTTGCTGCACAGAAGGCTATGTCCTTAATGCACCGCTCGGTGCACCACCCCCTCAAGTGTTGTCTGTGGTTGTTGAGAACATCAGACATACACGTTTTGGATGACTACTTGATAGTTCAGTGCGTCATGTTTTACGACTTAGAATTGAGGCTCCAAAGACATTTTGAACATCATGGAGCATATGAGATATTCCAACGGCTGAAATTGGGATTTCACGCTCGTGCCCGTGTTGATAGGTATGAGACCTCCAACAAGATTCTTTGCTTGCAAGATGAAGGAGAATAGCTCAATCGGTGAGCATGTACTCATAATGTCTGGGTGCTACAATTGCTTGAATCAAGTAGGAGTTGATCCTCCACATAATATAGTGATTACCATAGTTCTCCAAGTCACTACCACCAAGCTACTAGAGCTTTGTGATGAACTAAGACATGCCAGGGATGGAGAAAATGATCCCTGAGCTATTCGCGATGTTTGACACCGCGAAGGTAGATATCAAGAAGGAGCATCAAATGTTGTGTAACATCCCAAAATTTCATTTTGGAATGTTATGAAATATAGCTATGCATCATCATCACATTGTTTGAATGAAATGAATTGTTGAGGTTCTTCTTTTGGATTTCTAAAAGGCCACTTTCATTTTCTCCATATACTTGTTTCTACTATTTGAAAATCTCTAGAATTATTCAAAAAAAAGAGGAGTAACCTGACACTCCACACCAGGGGCATCTTGGAGAATTATTTGAACAATAAAACCAGGGGTTTATTTGAAAGTTTATCTCAAAAGAAATTAAAATCAATTAGGCATTTTCTGAAAAATAATTTTTTTAAAGTATTCATTTTGATAGAGGAAAAATGTACATTAAATAGAATTTATTCACCTGATCATTTTGATATATATATTCCCTATGTTTGGAAATGATTTGAATGCATTAAAGGGTTTTAAATGCTCTGGAAAATAGAAAAGGAAACGAATTAAAGCGTTTAATTAGAAAACCGGCCGGCCCACCAGCCTTTACTCCCGAGATCCTTTTGGATCGGTCACCGACGCGCAGATCCCGCTCCCACTCTCACTGACACGCAGGACCCACTGTCCAACAGCGCCATCAACACGCTCGTCTCCCTCCTCGCGCCGTCGATCTCGCTTCTCTCTCCCTCTCCCGACCCCGCACCTGGCCTATAAAAGCCCCTACCTTCTCCGCTCTCCGTTCCACCCCGAGCGCCCCTACCCACGCCCACAAACGCCACCGCTCCACCTCGCCGGAGTTCGGTCAACGACCGAAGCTCTCCGAGCACGAGGTCGTCGCCTCCGTCGTCCCTAGCCTCGTCCGACGCCATCAATCGACGCCGGAGCTTCGTCGCCGTCGCCTGAGCACTTCGGACACCGCCCCCGACCACCACACCCTCGCCTCCAACCACCTCCGACTTCCGGTCGCCATCGACATCACCGGAGCTCCAACCCACTCCCTGTAAGCCGCCACCTCCACCCGCAACCGTCAGATCTTGGATCTACGCTCCAGATTAGAAATTTTATAAAACAAACCGGTACGCGTTAGTTTTCGGCCGTCCGCTCGTTAGCACCCACGCACGCACGCCCTAGGCCAATCACCGCATGCCACGTCAACCTGTCTGTTAGTTATTTTTTTATTCTTTTTCTGTTTTGTTCTAGAAAACAGAATGCTTTCTATTTTTGTTTTAGTTGTAACTTTTAAACTAATTAGTGTTTTTAATTGATTCTTTTTGCAGCATGTCACAAATTTCATGTAGTTTCATCGTGTGCTCTTAGATTTCAAATTTGAACTTTAAAATTTGAATCTAACCAAATTTTTTTAAATTACTAAAATCTGTATAACTAGAGTTTAAAAAATATATTTTTGTATGAATATTTTTGCCACTGATTTGTATTAGTTAGACCTATCATCCTACATAGTTTGAGAATTTTTAGGATGAATTTGGTTAGGGTTTTTAACAAAAACAGAATCTGTTTAGTTCTTAATAGAGTTTAGTTAGTTTGATTTTAGTTTAGTTTGAATCTGAGATAGTTTAACTTTCGTTTTTAGTTTTCATTAGGTTCTATTGTTTCAACATTAGGTGAAATAACTTGCTATTAATAAAAATAATTGTTTAGTTTTATACCTTATTGTTATAGGAAATCCTTATTCCTTTTCATTAGGTATAGTTTTATAAAGCAAGTTAGTTTTACTTTTCACAAAACATTTTAGGAGATTTAATTCTGTTTTGTAATAAAGAATCTTAGTAATTCTTTTCTGTTAAGTAATGTTCTGTTTATAAAAAAAATCTTGTTTCATACTCTAATGTTATAGGAAACTCTAGTTATCTTCATTAAGTGGTGTTTTATAAAAATTATAATTTTAGTAGCATTTCTTTTCACAAAAGTTTTAGTGGATTTAATTCTGTTTACTAATATAAATTTTATTATTTCTTTTCTGTTAACTATTGTTTTGTTATTAAAAATAGTTGTTGGTCTTATTTTATATTAGTAGTAGCTTTAACACTAAAAATTTGTGAGTCAAATATTGGTTTTGAATTCTTTCTCTTGATTGTTACTATTGAATTGTTTTAGTTTAATCTTGCTGATTGTGTGAGTTGTATTATTAGTTGTATGCTTATTGTGTGCTTTGTTTGATTCGTTAGATCATCCGGAGTGCGAAGCTTGTTATCTAGAGTCACTTGAGTACGAGGATCGTCAGCAAGGCAAGTCACTTTGACCATGTATACCTATGTTTTTATTGCATTAGTTCTACCATCTCCCCAATTGCATGCAAATTAGGTAATTTGGAAACTTGGTTACTTGATGTAGTATCATGTGGTAGGATCCCCTCAACCCTTTGACACATTGGCCCCGGGAAAACGTTGATTTAATTTTGCTATGCTATTAGTAGACGGGGTTGGTTGTGTGATGCATGAGAGTTGTGAGATAATAATTTCAAGACCTACAAGATGATCAAGACTTCAAGACTCCAAGTTTTCAACATACCTCTCGGTGGATGATGGTTGAATGGCGCCCTGGAGAAACCAGTGGTTAGCCTAGGTGTTGCTGGAGAAGTGCCAGTATTCACGCGGAAAGGTCCACCCAGGCACAAAGAGATGGATGGATGCTTCAAGACCCAAGGCTTACCTGCACAGCCACGAGCCATTATGGGCTTTGGCTTGGTTGGATATCGTGGTGACCCTGGACAGGCGGTGCTACGAGATGTAGAAGAACGGTAGGAAAGGATGGGCACCGACAAAGTCTTAGGGAAACCCTTTAGAAGACCATGTTTTGGTCATCCATTTCTCAAACACCCTGAAGTGTGAGAAATCCAACGGAGGCGATCAAATCTTGTGGGGAACGTGTGCAAAACTCTATAGAGTACCCAAACCTAATCGATTAGCCGTGTCCATGGTCATGGACAACTTGAGCCAAAGGAACTGAAACTATCTGGAATTCTCAACACAAATAATTACATTGTTGTGGGTATTAATGACAACTTGGGTATGAGAATTGGTTGGTGGAACCATCTCATTAATCAACCAACATTGTAGTAATAATATTTTGCCCTCTTGTTGTAGGAAAAATTGGCTTTATGCAAAAACTTACTACCCCACCTGCCATATATGCATATAGAATAGATGATTGCTTTACACCCCCTATTTTGTGACATTGCCGGCATATTCAATATGCTGACCTACACGGCTACAACGTATCATGTTGCAGAGTACTTTTCCGACCAGGAGTGAGGATACGCACCTACGCTCGGTGAGATGCCCTTGGAGTCAGATGGACTCAACTACCTTTGAAGCTTCTGCAAGATTAGTTATTCTCATGAGTTGGCCTTCAGCCACTTTATTGTAATTCTTATTGTAATAAAGAACTCGATATGAGATTTTAGATTAATAAAGCTAAGTGATTTCACTTTGATATATACATTGATGTACCGTATGTGTACCAGCATGATCTTAGGATGGTACGGAAACACCGGAGATTCGACCTTTCAGGTCAGGTCGCTACAGAAATGGTATCAGAGCACACGCTGACCGTAGGACGTAACCTCTAGGATTGGAAAACCCTTAGGATTTTTTTTCTTGTCTTTAAAATTCTTATACTCTCATCTGTTCATTTCTGACTTCCCTCCGATTTATTTCAACCTTTCTAGATGGCCACCTTCACCCCAGTTTTGTTCACGGAGTTTTGCCAGACTGACGCGACGATGCCCTTTGGCAAAGAGATGGTGAAGATCGTCACGGATGTAAGGATCGCTTTGCCAAGCATCACCGGGACTCCTATCATGTCTTTTCCACAAGACGGTCGCTACAGGATCGAGGTGCACATCCCCGGAAAGGCCTTTGGAAATCAGAAAGAACCCATCGACTTCAAGTTTGTGGCACCCAGCTGGATTCTTGGGAGGGACATGGCGATTCACCATGCCCTCAGACGTATTCAGGAGGAATACAGGGGTGGTCCCATTTTTCCAGGACTCAGCATGGTTTGTCGCAGGGATGCCAATGGAAATATGATAAACATTCCCACTGAAGACTCCACCCTTTCCTATATCCAGACTTTGGAGACGCACATCAGGACCTTGGAGCTTCGGGTACTCGCAGACACGAAGACGATCAAGCGGTTGATGAACCGCGAGCTTGACCTCGAGGCTGACCTACGGGAAGCCAAGTATGAGCATGAGCATGAAGTGAAGGATTTCTTAGAGAGGATCGAGAAGCTGAACACTCACATTGCAACTCTGGAGGAACAGCTGGACATGGGGGAAAATCTTCACCCAGAAGGAGACATGGCTCCCTTGATTAGCAACGATGATGACTATGAGGAGAGCGCCACCGGAGGAGGCCACATTACCATGGAATTTTGAGGAGAACTTTAGTTATGCCCCCATGTATATTTCATTTTCAACGTTAAAGCATAGGTCGATGCTTAGTTTGATTTGAGACTTGTATCTCGATGTTTGAACCTTGAGTTGAATAAATGAATGAGTGTTTGGTGTGATATGTTTGTTGCATTGCATATGGGTAGTGAAATTTTCTCTTAGGCCCTTGTTCTATTCTAATTCTCACCCCTCTGAAAACAGCAAGATGCCTCTGCGACGTGAGCCCGACTACACCTTCCCGCCGGAACTCACACAACTTCTCCAGTAGCAGAATGCCCTGATGCAGCTGTTGATCCAGAACCAGACCAACAACCACCCTCCACCTCAGGGCGACAACCTCACCCATTTTTTGAGGCTGAATCCACCAACTTTCTCTAGCAGCACTGAGCCCATTGTGGCAGATGATTGGCTCCGCAAGATGGAGAGGGAACTCACCACCGTTGGATGCACTGAAGCTAAAAAGGTGCACTTTGCCGCCCATCAACTGGAGGGACCAGCAGCTTCATGGTGGGAGAACTACACCACCACGTACCCCATTGCTGGTGTGACTTGGGAGCAGTTCAAGCTAGCTTTCCGCACCGCTTATGTCTCAGCTGGAGCCATGAGTCTGAAGAAGCGTGAGTTTTGCTACTTACGCCAAGGGAACCACTCCGTGGCCCAGTATATGGATGAATTCAGCATGTTGGCTCATTATGCACCAGGAGATGTGGCTGAAGATGCAGCCAAACAAGAGAAGTTCCTCAAAGGACTCAACGATGAGTTGAGCGTGCAGCTGATGGTGGCTACTTTCAACAACTACCAGGAGCTGGTAGACAAGGCCCTCATCTTGGAGGGGAAGCGGCAGCAAATTGAAAACTGCAAGAGGAAGTATGGATAGGGGAAGTCTAACTCTGGAGCTCAACAGAAGCCCCGCTACTCCCCGTACTCAGGGAATACCGGATCAGGGACCGGTAAGTATGGAGGACACACTCATCATGTGCACAACCATGGAGGCCACAACCATGGAGGAAATGGGAATAATCGTCCCAACAATGGCAACTTCAAGAACGGCAATGGAAGTGGGAACGGCAACCAACACCGTCCTGCTCCAGCTCAGAAGGATCTGAACCATATCACCTGCTTCAAGTGCCAGAAGATAGGGCACTATGCCACTGAATGTCCCCAGAACAAGCAGGGAAATGGAAACGGCAACAACAACGGCAACCCATCATCCAAGAAGCCAAATCCTTTTCCCCGTGCTCAGGTGAACCACATTGATGTGGAAGAAGTTTATGATCAGCCCGAGACTGTGGTTGGTAAGTTTTTATTGCATTCACGTCCAGTTATGGTACTTTTTGATTCTGGTGCAACTCATTCATTCATATCAAGGGTAGTTGTGGAAAAGTATGGTTTACCCACCAGAACCCTTAGTCAGCCCATTAAGGTCAATTCCCAAGAGGTATGATGATGGCAGGGATAGGATGCCACGCATTGAAACTCCATATAGGAAACCATGTTTTTCCCACCGACCTCATCGTCTTAGAATCCCAAGGATTGGATGTAATCCTAGGCATGGATTGGATGACCAAGTATGAAGGAAACCTTGATTACCCCAGCAAGTCTATTTTACTCGCCACCTCGGAGAACAAGAGGATTAAGTATGTATCTCGACGCACACAGATGAGTGCTCGGTTAAATTCCCTCACAGGAGTTGTTCAGGAGGAAGTGCCGGTGGTACAAGACTTTCCAGATGTATTCCCGGAGGAATTACCAGGCATGACACCAGATAGAGAGATTGAATTTCTGATAGAGTTACTACCAGGAACAGCCCCAATTTCCAAGAGACCCTATCGGATGCCTTCAAATGATTTAGTAGAAATCAAGAAGAAGATTAAGGAGTTATTGGATAAGGGATATATTCGCCCAAGTTCTTCACCTTGGGGAGCCCCAGTTCTTTGGTTGGAGAAGAAAGATAAAACCTTGAGGATGGTAGTCGATTATCGTGCATTGAACGAGGTGACTATCAAGAACAAGTACCCTCTGCCGATGATTAATGACTTGTTTGGTCAGCTAGTAGGAGCCAAAGTATTCTCAAAGATTGATCTTCGATCAGGGTATCACCAATTGAAAATTCGTGAACAGGATATACCCAAAACCGCCTTCACCACAAGGTATGGCTTATATGAGTATACAGTCATGTATTTTGGTTTGACTAATGCTCCTGCCTACTTCATGAATATGATGAACAAGGTGTTTATGGAATATCTGGACAAGTTTGTCGTGGTGTTCATCGATGACATTTTGATATTCTCCAAGAGCGAGGAAGAACACAAGGAACACTTGCGTTTAGTTCTGGAGAAGCTTAGAGAGCATCAGTTATATGCCAAGTTCAGTAAATGTGAATTCTGGCTGACAGAAGTCGGATTCCTTGGACATGTTATTTCCAGAGAAGGAATAGCAGTAGACCCCACTAAGGTTGAAGCGGTCACTGCATGGAAATCACCCACCTCAGTTAAGGATATCCGCAGTTTTCTCGGACTTGCCGGATATTACCGGAGGTTCATTGAGAATTTCTCAAAGATTGCCAAGCCCATGACAGAGTTGTTGAAGAAAGAGTCTAAGTATATTTGGACTGAGGAATGTGAAGCTAGTTTCCAGGAGTTGAAGAAGCGTTTGGTCACGGCCCCAGTGTTGATTCTGCCAAATATTCGGAAGGACTTCCAGGTTTATTGTGACGCATCACGTCAAGGACTCAGAGGAGTACTCATGCAGGAGGGAAAAGTTGTAGCCTATGCATCCACACAGCTGCGACCTCATGAGTTGAACTATGCCACCCATGATTTGGAACCAGCAGCCGTAGTGCACGCACTCAAGACCTGGAGACATTTCCTTATCGGAAATAGTTGTGATGTTTACACTAATCATAAAAGCCTGAAGTATATCTTCACACAAAAGGAGTTGAACCTCAGACAGAGGAGATGGCTAGAGTTAATCAAGGACTATGACATGAGACTGCATTACCATCCAGGAAAGGCAAATGTTGTAGCAGATGCTTTGAGTCGGAAGAGTTATGTGAACACACTCATAGCAGGAGGATTACCCCAGGAGTTAGCCAACGATCTCAGGGAGCTCCGACAAGAGATAGTTCCAAAAGGATATGTTGCCACACTAGAAATCCAGTCCACCTTGACCGAAAGAATTCGTGAAGCCCAGAAATCGAACAAGGAGATAGCTGAGATAAAGCAGAGAATGAAGGAGGGAAAAGCTAAAGACTTTCATGAAGATGAACAAGGTACTCTATGGTTTGAGAACCGAATCTATGTGCCCAATGACCCAGAGCTCAGGAAGTTGATGCTTCAAGAAGCCCACAATTCACCCTACTCGATACACCCAAGCAACACCAAGATGTACCTGGATTTGAAGGAAAGTTACTGGTGGACAGGTATGAAGAAGGATATTGCCGAACATGTTGCGGTATGTGATGTTTGTCAGCGAGTAAAGGCGGAACATCAGAAACCAGCAGGGTTACTCCAACCTTTGCCGATACCCGAGTGGAAATGGGATAAGCTTGGTATGGACTTCATCACAGGATTACCTAGGACCCGTTCAGGTTATGATTCCATCTGGGTAGTGGTCGATCGCTTGACCAAGGTGGCTCATTTCATTCTAGTGAAGAACACCTATACCAGTGCTAAGTTAGCCAAGATATATATGATCAGGATCGTATGTCTGCATGGAGTTCCGAGGAGTATCGTGTCAGATAGAGGAACACAAATTACCTCAAAGTTTTGGCATCAGTTACACGAATCTTTGGGTACAAGGCTGGAATTCAGTACAGCTTTTCATCCGCAGACCGACGGACAGACTGAGAGAGTCAACCAGATTCTGGAAGACATGTTGAGAGCTTGTGCGCTAGACTATGGATCTAGTTGGGAGGACAACTTACCTTATGCAGAGTTCTCGTATAACAACAGTTATCAGATGAGTCTGAAGATGGTCCGTTTTGAAGCTTTATACGGAAGGAGGTGCAGAACACCATTGATGTGGGATGGTGTTGGAGACCGAAAACTTTTTGGTCCCGATCTTACCCGAGATTCTGAAGAAAAGGTCAAACTGATTCGAGACCGACTCAAGATAGCCCAATCCAGGCACAAAAGCCATGCTGATAGCAAACGCAAGGAGGTGACGTATGAAGTGGGAGACCGAGCATACCTTCGTGTGTCCCCACTTCGAGGAATCAAGAGGTTTGGTGTTAAAGGAAAGTTAGCACCCAGATTCATAGGCCCCTACAAAATTCTTGAACATAGAGACGAAGTTGCATACAAGCTGGAATTGCCGGAAGGATTGTCCGGAGTTCATGATGTTTTCCATGTTTCCCAGCTGAAGAAATGTCATGCTGAGATGGCTGATATTCCATTGAGAGACACAGTGCCCCTAGAGGCCATACAACTTGACAGTGACCTGACCCACGAGGAGAAGCCTGTCAAAATCCTCGAGACTACCAACAGAGTTACCCATAGCAAGACCATCAAGTTTTGTAAGGTTCTGTTGAGTCACCACACCGAGGAAGAAGCCACCTCGGAACGCGAAGAAGATCTTCGTAGAGACCACCCGCACCTATTTTCCAGCCAACCCGAATCTCGAGGGCGAGATTCATCTTAAGGTGGGTAGGTTTGTAACATCCCAAAATTTCATTTTGGAATGTTATGAAATATAGCTATGCATCATCATCACATTGTTTGAATGAAATGAATTGTTGAAGTTCTTCTTTTGGATTTCTAAAAGGCCACTTTCATTTTCTCCATATACTTGTTTCTACTATTTGAAAATCTCTAGAAAAATTATTCAAAAAAAAAAGGAGTAACATGACACTCCACACCAGGGGCATCTTGGTGAATTATTTGAATAATAAAACCAGGGGTTTATTTGAAAGTTTATCTCAAAAGAATTTAAAATCAATTAGGCATTTTCTGAAAAATAATTTTTTTAAAGTATTCATTTGATAGAGGAAAAATGTTCATTAAATAGAATTTATTCCCCTAGTTATTTTGATATATATATTCCCTATGTTTAGAAATGATTTGAATGCATTAAAGGGTTTTAAACGCTCTAGAAAATAGAAAAGGAAACGAATTAAAGCGTTTAATTAGAAAACCGGTCGGCCCACCAGCCTTTACTCCCGAGATCCTTTCGGATCGGTCACCGACGCGCAGATCCCGCTCCCACTCTCACTGACACGCGGGACCCACCGTCTGACAGCGCCATCAGCAAGCTCGTCTCCCTCCTCGCATCGTCGACGTCATCGGAGATCCCTTCTTCGTTGATCTCGCTTCTCTCTCCCTCTCCCGACCCCGCACCTGGCCAAAAAAAGCCCCTGCCTTCTCCGCTCTCTGTTCCACCCCGAGCGCCCATGCCCACGCCCACAAACGCCATTGAAACCATTGAAACCACCTCATCTCACGTGATGATATCATATAGTAGATATGATCAACATAGAGACATTCACCATTGAAACCATTGAAATCATATAGTAGATATGATCAACATAGAGACATTCACCATTGAAACCACCTCATCTCACGTGATGATCAGACTTGGGTTGGTGGATTTGGATCATGTCACACTTAGACAACCCGAGGGATGTTAATTTGAGTGGGAGTTCTTTAGTAATATGATTAATTGAACTCATTATCATGAACATAGTCTAAAGTTTTTGCAAAATTGTGTTGTAGATCAATAGCTCACGTTGTAGCTCCCCTGTGTTTTTGATACGTTCCTAGAGAAAATAGAGTTGAAAGATGATGGTAGCGATAATGCGGACTGGGTCCGTGATCTAAGGATTGTCCTCATTGTTGCACAGAAGGCTATGTCCTTAATGCACTGCTCGGTGCACCACCCCCTCAAGTGTTGTATGTGGTTGTTGAGAACATCAGACATACATGTTTTGGATGACTACTTGATAGTTCAGTGTGTCATGCTTTACGACTTAGAATTGAGGCTCCAAAGACGTTTTGAACATCACGGAGCATATGAGATGTTCCAAGGGCTGAAATTGGGATTTCACGCTCGCGCCCGTGTTGATAGGCATGAGACCTCCAACAAGATTCTTTGCTTGCAAGATGAAGGAGAATAGCTCAATCGGTGAGTATGTACTCATAATGTCTGGGTGCTACAATTGCTTCAATCAAGTAGGAGTTGATCTTCCACATAATATAGTGATTACCATAGTTCTCCAAGTCACTACCACCAAGCTACTAGAGCTTCGTGATGAACTAAGACATGCCAGGGATGGAGAAGATGATCGCTGAGCTATTCGCGATGTTTGACACCGCGAAGGTAGATATCAAGAAGGAGCATCAAATGTTGTGTAACATCCCAAAATTTCATTTTGGAATGTTATGAAATATAGCTATGCATCATCATCACATTGTTTGAATGAAATGAATTGTTGAGGTTCTTCTTTTGGATTTCTAAAAGGCCACTTTGATTTTCTCCATATACTTGTTTCTACTATTTGAAAATCTCTAGAATTATTCAAAAAAAAAAGAGGAGTAACATGACACTCCACACCAGGGGCATCTTGGTGAATTATTTGAACAATAAAACCAGGGGTTTATTTGAAAGTTTATCTCAAAAGAATTTAAAATCAATTAGGCATTTTCTGAAAAATATTTTTTTTAAAGTATTCATTTTTATAGAGGAAAAATGTTCATTAAATAGCATTTATTCACCTGATCATTTTGATATATATTCCCTATGTTTGGAAATAATTTGAATGCATTAAAGGGTTTTAAACACTTTGGAAAATAGACAAGGAAACGAATTAAAGTGTTTAATTAGAAAACCGGCCGGCCCACCAGCCTTTACTCCCGAGATCCTTTCGGATCGGTCACCAACGCCCAGATCCCGCTCCCACTCTAACTGACACGCGGGACCCACCGTCCGACAGCGCCATCAGCGTGCTCGTCTCCCTCCTCGCGTCGTCAACGTCGTCGGAGATCCCTCCTCCGCTGATCTCGCTTCTCTCTCCCTCTCCCGACCCCGCACCTGGCCTATAAAAGCCCCTGCCTTCTCCGCTCTCTGTTCCACCCCGAGCGCCCCTGCCCACGCCCACAAACGCCATCGCTCCACCTCGCCGGAGTTCAATCAACGACCGAAGCTCTCCGAGCACGAGGTCGTCGCCTCCGTCGTCCCTAGCCTCGTCCGACGCCACCAATCGACGCTGGAGCTTCGTCGTCGTCGCCTGAGCACTTCGGATGCTGCCCCTGACCACCACACCCTCGCCTCCGACCACCTCCGACTTTCGGCCGCCGTCGACATCACCGGAGCTCCGACCCCCTCCCTGTAAGCCGCCACCTCCACCCGCAACTGTCAAATCTAGGATCTACGCTCCAGATTAGAAATTTTATAAAACAAACCGGTACGCGTTAGTTTTCGGCCGTCCGCTCGTTAGCACTCACGCGCGCACACCCTAGGCCAATCACAGCATGCCACGTCACCCTGTCCGTTAGTTAGTTTTTTATTCTTTTTCTGTTTTGTTTTAGAAAATAGAATGCTTTCTATTTTTGTTTTAGTTGTAACTTTTAAACTAATTAGTGTTTTTAATTGATTCTTTTTGCAGCATGTCACAAATTTCATGTAGTTCCATCCTGTAGTCTTAGATTTCAAATTTGAACATTAAAATTTGAATCTAACCAAATTTTCTTAAATTACTAAAATCTGTATAACTAGAGTTTAAAAAATATATTTTTGTATGAATATTTTTGCCACTGATTTGTATTAGTTAGACCTATCATCCTACATAGTTTGAGAATTTTTAGGATGAATTTGATTAGGGTTTTTAACAAAAACAGAATCTGTTTAGTTCTTAATAGAGTTTAGTTAGTTTGATTTTAGTTTAGTTTGAATCTGAGATAGTTTAACTTTCGTTTTTAGTTTTCATTAGGTTCTATTGTTTCAACATTAGGTGAAATAACTTGCTATTAATAAAAATAATTGTTTAGTTTTATACCTTATTGTTATAGGAAATCCTTATTCCTTTTCATTAGGTATAGTTTTATAAAGCAAGTTAGTTTTACTTTTCACAAAACATTTTAGGAGATTTAATTCTGTTTTGTAATAAAGAATCTAAGTAATTCTTTTCTGTTAAGTAATGTTCTGTTTATAAAAAAAATCTTGTTTCATACTCTAATGTTATAGGAAACTCTAGTTATCTTCATTAAGTGGTGTTTTATAAAAATTATAATTTTAGTAGCATTTCTTTTCACAAAAGTTTTAGTGGATTTAATTCTGTTTACTAATATAAATTTTATTATTTCTTTTCTGTTAACTATTGTTTTGTTATTAAAAATAGTTGTTGGTCTTATTTTATATTAGTAGTAGCTTTAACACTAAAAATTTGTGAGTCAAATATTGGTTTTGAATTCTTTCTCTTGATTGTTACTATTGAATTGTTTTAGTTTAATCTTGCTGATTGTGTGAGTTGTATTATTAGTTGTATGCTTATTGTGTGCTTTGTTTGATTCGTTAGATCATCCGGAGTGCGAAGCTTGTTATCTAGAGTCACTTGAGTACGAGGATCGTCAGCAAGGCAAGTCACTTTGACCATGTATACCTATGTTTTTATTGCATTAGTTCTACCATCTCCCCAATTGCATGCAAATTAGGTAATTTGGAAACTTGGTTACTTGATGTAGTATCATGTGGTAGGATCCCCTCAACCCTTTGACACATTGGCCCCGGGAAAACGTTGATTTAATTTTGCTATGCTATTAGTAGACGGGGTTGGTTGTGTGATGCATGAGAGTTGTGAGATAATAATTTCAAGACCTACAAGATGATCAAGACTTCAAGACTCCAAGTTTTCAACATACCTCTCGGTGGATGATGGTTGAATGGCGCCCTGGAGAAACCAGTGGTTAGCCTAGGTGTTGCTGGAGAAGTGCCAGTATTCACGCGGAAAGGTCCACCCAGGCACAAAGAGATGGATGGATGCTTCAAGACCCAAGGCTTACCTGCACAGCCACAAGCCATCATTGGCTCTGGCTTGGTTGGATATCGTGGTGAGCCTGGACAGGCAGTGCTACGAGATGTAGAAGAACGATAGGAAAGGATGGGCATCAACAGAGTCTCAGGGAAACCCTTTAGAAGACCATGTTTTGGTCATCCGTTTCTCAAACACCCTGAAGTGCGAGAAATCCAACGGAGGCGATCAAATATTGTGGGGAACGTGTGCAAAACTCTGCAGAGTACCCAAACCTAATGGATTAGCTGTGTCCATGGTCATGGACAACTTGAACCAAAGGAACTGAAACTATCTGGAATTCTCAACACAAATAATTACATTGTTGTGGGTATTAATGACAACTTGGGTATGAGAATTGGTTGGTGGAACCATCTCATTAATCAACCAACATTTTAGTAATAATATTTTGCCCCCTCTTGTTGTAGGAAAAATTGGCTTTATGCAAAAACTTACTACCCCACCTGCCATATATGCATATAGAATAGATGATTGCTTTACACCCCCTCTTTTGTGACATTGCCGGCATATTCAATATGCTCACCTACATGGCTGTAACGTATCATGTTGCAGAGTACTTTTCTGACCAGGAGTGAGGATACGCACCTACGCTCGGTGAGATGCCCTTGGAGTCAGAATGACTCAACTACCTTTGAAGCTTCCGCAAGATTAGTTATTCTCATGAGTTGGCCTTTAACCACTTTATTGTAATAAAGAACTCGATATGAGATTTTCGATTAATAAAGTTGTGTGATTTCACTTTGATATATACATTGATGTACCGTGTGTGTACCAGCATGATCTTGGGATGGTACGGAAACACCGGAGATTCGACCTTTCAGGTCGGGTCGCTACATGTTGATTGTTAGTAAAACCACTAGTTTCGAGAAGGGCAAGGGCAAGAAGGGAAACTTCATGAATGGCAAGACAGTTGCTACTCCAGTGAACAAACCCAAGGTTGAACCCAAACCCGAGACTAAGTGCTTCTATTATGAGGAGAACGGCCATTGAAGTGGAACTACCCTAGATACTTGGTAGATAAGAAGGCTGGCAACATCAACAGAAGTATATTTGATATACATGTTATTGATGTGTACCTTACTAGTACTCCTAGAAGCACTTGGGTATTAGGTATCGGTTCAATTGCTAATGTTAGTAACTCGAAATAAAAGCTACAGAATAAACGAAGACTAGCTAGGGCGAGGTGACGATGTGTGTTGGAAGTGATTCCAAGGTTGATGTCATCACCATCGCATGTTTCCTCTATCTTCGGGGTTAGTGTTAAACCTGAATAAATGTTATTTGGTGTTTGCATAGAGCATGAACATGATTAGATCATGTTTATCGCAATACGATTATTCATTTAAGTCAAAGAATAATGGTTATTCTGTTTACATGAATAATACCTTCAATGGTCATGCACCCAATGTGAATGGTTAACTGAATCTCGATTGTAGTGATACACATGTTCATAATATTGATGCCAAAAAGATGCAAAGTTAATAATGATAGTACCACATACTTGTGGCACTGCCGCTAAGGTCATATTGGTGTAAAATACATGAAGAAACTCCATGCTAATGGATCTTTGGACTCACTTGATTTCGAATGATTGAGACATGCGTACCACGCCTCATGGGCAAGATGACTTAGACCCTGTTTTCGATATGATGGATCGGGCAAGTGGCTTATTGGAAATAATACATGTTGATGTATGCGGTCCAATGAGTGTTGAAGCGTGTGGTGGATATCGTTATTTTCTTACGTTCACTGAAGATTTGAGTAGATATGTGTATATTTACTTAATGAAACACAAGTCTGAAACGTTTGAAAAGTTCAATCAATTTCATAGTGAAGTTTAAGATCATCGTGACAGAAGATAAAATGTCTATGATATGATTGTGGAGGTTAATATCCGAGTTACGAGTTTGGTATGCAACTTAAGACAATGTGGAAATTGTTTCACAACTCAGGCCACCCGGAACACCATAGTGTGATGGTGTGTCTAAACGTCGTAGTCGTGCTCTATTGGATATGATGCGTACTATGATATTTCTTATTGTTTTGCCACTATCTTTTGGGGTTATGAATTAGAGACAACTACATTCACTTTAAATAGGGCACCATCTAAATTCGTTGAGATGACACCATATGAATTATGGTTTGGCAGAAACCTAAGTTGTCATTTCTTAGAGTTTGTGAATGAGACACTTATGTCTGATAAGCTCGAACCAAAGCGGAAAAGTGCATATTCATAGGAGTACTTTCTTAGAGTTTGTTACTAAAAACGGGTCCTTTCTCAAGAAAGAGTTTCTCTCGAAAGAATTGAGTGGGAGGAAAGTAGAACTTGATGAGGTTGTTGAACCATCACTTCAGTGGGAGAGTAGCATGACGCAGAAAGATGTTTCTGTGGTGCCTACACCAAGTGAAGAGGAAGCAAATGATGATGATGATGAAGCATCGGATCAAGTCACTACCGAACCTCATAGGTCAACAAGGAATCGTTCCGCCCTTGACTGGTATGGCAATCCTGTCTTACATGTCATGTTGTTGGACAACAGTGAATCTACGAGCTATGAATAAGAGATGGTGGGCCTGGATTCCAAAAAATGGCTAGGAGCCATGAAATCCAAGAAAGGATCCATGTATGAAAACCAAGTATGGACTTTGGTAGACTTGCTCGATGAATGGCAGGCCGTTGAGTACAAATGGACCTTTAAGAAGAAGACAAACGATGATGGTAAATGTCACCATTTACAAAGCTAGACTTGTCGCAAAGAAGTTTCCGACAAGTTCAAGGAGTTGACTACGATGTGACTTTCTCACCCATAGTGATGCTAGAGTCCGTTGGAATTATGTTAGTAGTTGTTGCATTTTTCGATTATAATATCTGGCAGATGGATGTCAAAACAGAGTTTCCTTAACAGTTTCCATGAGGAAAGGTTGTATGTGATATAACCGGAAGTTTTTTTCGATCCTAAGGATTCTAAAAAGGTATGCAAGCTCCAGCAATGCTTCTATGGACTGGAGCAAATATCTTGGAGTTGGAATATACGCTTTGATGAGGTGATCAAAGTTTTTGGGTTTATGCAAAGTTTATAAGAAACTTGTATTTACAAGAAAGTGAGTGGGAGCACTATAGAATGTCTGATAAGTATATGTGGTTGACATATTGTTGATCGAAAATAATGTAGAATTTCTGGAAAGCATAAAGGGTTGTTTGAAAGGATTTTTCATAGGAAGACCTGGTATGAAGCTACTTAAATATTGGGCATCATAATATATAGAGATAGATCAAGACGCTTGATAAAAGTTTCAATAAATACATACCTTGACAAGATTTCGAAGGAGTTCAAAATAGATCAGTCAAAGAAGGAGTCCTTGGTTGTGTTGTAAGGTATGAATTTGAGTAAGACTCAAAGCTCGACCACGACAGAAGAAAGAAAAAGGACAAGTCGTCCCCTATGCCTTAGCCGTAGGCTCTATATAGTATGCCATGTTGTGTACCACACCTGGTGTGTGCCTTGCCATGAGTCTATGAAGGGGTACAAGGGTGATCCAGGAGTGGATCACTGGACAGTGGTCAAAATTATCCTTATTAACTATAGGACTAAGGAAATGTTTCTCGATTATGGAAGTGATAAAGAGTTTGTCGTAAAGGGTTACGTCAATGCAAGCTTTGACACCTGTCATGCCCGAGATGCGGGCCTATCCATATTAAGGCACGGGGGGCCTCGCAAGGGATAGAGGCACATCTTGCCCTTCGCAAGTATAGCATCATTACATCATACATTACAGAAGAGATGAGTATATGAGTTGGTTTACACTCGCCACATACTAAATTACAATTCCACATAGAGTTCAAACATCAATATGAAGACAGGGTCCGCCTATGGACGAAATCAAACGATAAAAGCAGATGCAAATGATACTATCTCTCTATCCCAAAGATCATGACCATGGTCCTCTACTCATCTAGATAAGTCACGTACATCCCGCCACTTTCCTCGTCATACTCCCACTGGAGCTGCGTCAGATCATCCTGCATGAACTCATCTGTACCTGTACCTGGATTGTTGTAGTAATCTGTGAGCCACAAGGACTCAGCAATCATGCGCCCGGGTACCGAGACTATTCAAGCTTAAAGGTTGGGATGGGGTATGTGTTTAGTTTGCAGCAGAACTAAGCATGTATGGTAGCTAAACTTACGTATCATGAAGATAAATATGTGGCCTATGATGAATGATCGAATCTAGAGTGACATCTAAGAGATCCTGAACACTTACTTACGTCAATCATAACCCCACCGTGTTCTCTCTCGGATCATGTTCACGAGCAGAGACGATCACGGTTACTCACACAGTTGGTGCATTTTATTTAGAGTTTACTTCAAGTTAACTATAACCGGGTGTTAAACAAAAATCCAAGTTGCCACATAACCGCGGGCACGGCTTTCCGAAAGATTTAACCCTGTAGGGGTGCTCCAACTAGTCCATCACAAATTAGCCACACTCCGCGGGAATAGCCTCGACCACGGATCTCGTGATCATCATAGGTAACTCCAAAGGAATTCCAACACCTCGAGATAACCCGAATAAAGTCAGAGCCCTCACGCAAGACACTCGATAAAGGTAAAACAAGTCCAGCAAGACCTCCCGATGTGTCGACGAACCCAATAAGAGCCACGTATCTCGTTCTCAGGACACGACAGATTGTCCAAACTTCAGGTAGGACAAACACAAAGTTGCCCCTGGTGGCCACCGGCGGTTGACATTTTTGGACCAACACTCAAGAGGAGCACTGGCCCGGGGGTTGATTAATTATCCATGGGGTTGCAAAGCCCTATGCAAATTTTTATTAAGTTGTTAAGAAAATGTAGTACCAAAGTTGGGTCTTGCCAGACAAGTTTTAATCTTAACCGAATAAACAAGGGGGTCCCCATAACAACCCCGAGCATGTTAGGAGCGCAAAGTATGGAAACATAACACCGGTAACAAGAAACTATGGCGGTAACAGCGGAACAAAACACCTAGCAAAAGGCCAAGCCTTCCACCAATACCAAGATATATATGTGCATTAAATTAAATAACAGATAATATTGTGATATGCCAAATCCATGTTATCACATGGAACAACCTGTACCTGCAACTAAGAACGCTATAAGAGGGGCTGAGCAGCGGTAACTTAGCCAATCGAAGGTTTGCTAGGATGTGGAGGGTTAGAGGCTATCATGGCAATTTAGGAGGCTGACATTCAAGTGGTAGGTAACGCAATTGTAACGATAAGAGCGGGACAACTAGCAAGCGAAAAATAGTATCTAGATCCGGGTACGATCATCTTGCATGTTGGTTCTTCAGTGGAACAAGTAGCGGGATCCTCGTAGTTGTACTCGCTTGGATCTTCGTACTCAGGTTCAACATTTGCGTCTACCCAAAAGAAACAGCAAGAATAAACAAACAACCATGGTGCAATGCACAAGCAAGAATGATGCATGTTTATTTGAAGAGTTTTAGCATGGCAATCCTAACTAGTCATGTTTCACATGCAAAGGATTGGTTAATAATGAATCTGGACAGAACCTTAAGTTAAGTTATTTAGACATGCATGAATATGGCAAATATGGATGCATCATGCAAAAACTATAAAAATGCATATGAAGAACGTAAGAAACGGAGCTACGGTTCTCACGATACGCTCGCGACATGATACGAAGGCCAAACACAAGACAAGAAGGACCTGAGCTATTCCTTGGCATTCCAAGGTAGCCACTGGTTAGGCAATGAAAAAACAACCACAATAGATCCAAAGTTCAAGCAATTCCATGGAGTATAGCTCCCACAAGCCACAAAACACTAAAACAAACAATCTGCCACAAAACAGCAACATAGCGACTTTCACAGCCAAGAACTTGAGCTACAGGAACCCTACAACCACAAACAAAGCATTGACATAAACTACATAACATGCTTATCAACTTATCCAACTACACAATCTGGAAAAGAGGCACACATCAATAAGCATGAAACTCACAAGTTGGCATGATGAAACAGAAATCTGGGACTTGGTGAAAAGAACAGTTTTCTGGAATCTGAGTTAATCTGAAAGCAAGATGACAACAGAAACTAATGGTGTTAGAGACCACCTCTTGGCATGAAAATTAACAGGATGCTAGAAGACAACATATACTCCAAAACACTAGCACTGAGCTTGAGCTAATTCTCAACATATCACAAGATGGCAATCACTCTTCATGGCATAAAAATAATAGCAGATTCTCAGACTTGGAATTATTTAGCATGGTGAAAACAGCAACATCAAGTTAGCTACTTTGCAGCAAGTTTCCCACTTATATGGGTGATTCTCATGCCAAACAAAAATACCATGGCATAATAGGCATAAAATACTAACACCTTCATGTTGGCACATGTCCCAAAGCAAGCATGGATTAAATCATGCAAAAATGACAAAGTAGCATCACAGCAGAAAATGACAGTTTATAAACTTGCTCAAAAGTGAAATCTAATAGCACCAATGGATTCCTTGGATCTTTCTACCCCAAAATCATGTATCATACTCATATATTCATGTGAAGCAACATGACAAGAACTACATAGCAAAATCAACAACCTCTCTTATAAGTGAAAACTTACCCTAAAAGAACATGATCACAAATGGACCTATCCAAATTTGGCAACATAGTTATAACTGGAAAAGAGCTAGCATAACCGATCAAGCAACAAAACACCCAACACATATTGATAGGCTATGACAAGTGGGGCATGGCCCATTTGTCACACACACACACACAAGCACGTGTATGTAGCACCACATACACACACTACACACACACAAGCACGTGTATGTAGCACCACATACACACACTACACACACATATCTGAAGCAGAAAAGGAAAAGGAAAAGACAATCATGTATACATGTGTGTATACACATACACACACTAAAAAGAAAAAAGAAAACAAAGCAGGAAACAAAACACAAAAGGGGGGTCGGGCTCGAACCCACGACCTCTCGGTCGCTTCCCCGAGCGCACACCACTACGTTATGCTGCGGCTCTTGACAAAAAGGGGGGTGCTGCGCCTCTAGTACTAATCCATCGAAGCAAACCTGACAAGCTGAACACACCTGACAGCTGCGACAGAGAACGCGTCGGCGACGAAATTCTGGCGACTGTGGGGGTTTTCGGTGACACGAACTACCAGCGGGGAGCACGAAACCCACAGGGTTTCAAATCCCCTGCTCGTCTCACGACGAGGAGGACGGATGCGATGCCCCCAAGGCCGCGCCTTGCTGTCGGCGGCGACGAACACTATGGCGGCAAGCTCTACGGCGACTAGCACAGCTATGCGGGGAAGAAGGGGCTACGGCATCGGCCTGCTCACCGAGGGGATGGTCGAAGACGTAGGGATGCACGACAACGGCTTAGTGCAGCCTGAAGAAGCGCAGCGCCTCACACGCTTGCCGATGGGAGGCAACGACGAGGCGACGCCACAGAAGAGCTAGGACCTCCCTAGCACCAGGAACGGAGCGCCGGCGGTACCAGGAACCACCTCACCATCCTGGTGGAGGGCGAAGAGGCCACCGGAGACGACGACGTCAATGGCGACTGTAGCTGGCTCTGCCTTACCTTCTCTGAACTCTCCTCTCTCCTTGAATGGCACCGTGAAAGGAAGGGGAAGGAGGGGAGATGGAGATGGCGGCAGCGCGAGGAGAAGAGGGAACCCTAGAGGAGGGCACGCACGCCGAGGGGAGGCTAAATAGGGGCCGGCTGACGGCGAGGCGACGGCAAAAGCTCATGGCGGCGCGCTCTCCCTCTCTGAAACTCTGACGGAGAACGAAACGGAGCAGGTGGCCGCTTGGTCACCTAGGCTGGGCCGCACAGGGAGGAGCCGGCCCAGTTCTTTCTCAGACAAATAAAAACAGGGGTTTTCCTTTTTAATAAACCAGCAAGCTAAGAAAAACCCATGGAGGAAAATAAAAAGGATTTGGAATAAAGCAAAAATACATTTGACTACAGGAAAATGAGAACTAGTTAATAAAATTGACAAGGGGATTTTTGAAGCAAGTAAATTAAATAATTTTAAAATCAACAGCACCCTTGTTATTTAAACCTCAAATACATATTAAGCTCAAACACCAAAAGAACCACACACATAATTTTAAAACATTATAGGGTACCTCCTGAACATTTTAAACAATTATATTAGCAAGTTATTTCTGTTGATAAAATGACAAGAGAATAAAGGGTATTTGGTTGGGTTTTGTTGAAAAGAAAAAGAGAGGGGAAGGAGAAGGAATGTTGCACCACCCACACTCTAACCACATCACACAACACAAGAACACACTCAACCACAACAAGGTCACATCACAAACAAAGGCATGGCATGATGGATGATATGATGCATGATGCATGAACGCATGAACAAGACATGGCATAACAAGGTTCAACTCATATCATTAATCTCATGACAACAAGGTTCACATAAGATTACATGCCATAAAAGGTAGGGACAGCACTTGGGCTGTCACAACACCAATCAGGGTGACTTTGAGTAGAAATCCGGATACATATAGCGGAGCAGTCATTTGGAATAGCTCCAAGTGGAGCGTGGTAACAACATCACATTATGACATAGAGATTTGCAAAGTACACACGGATCTGAATGTCGCAGACCCGTTGACTAAACCTCTTCCAGGAGCAAAACATGATCAACACCAAAACTGTATGGGTGTTAGATTCATTGAAATGTAAATCACATAGTGATGTGAGCTAGATTATTGAATCCAGTGCAAGTGGGAGACTGTTGGAAATATGCCCTAGAGGCAATAATAAATTGGTTATTATCACATTTACTTGTTCATGATAATTGTTTATTATCCATGCTAGAATTGTATTGATTGGAAACTCAAATACATGTGTGGGTACATAGACAACACTGTGTCCCTAGTGAGCCTCTAATAGTCTAACTCGTTGATCAAAGATGGTCAAGGGTTTCCTGGCCATAGACATGAGTTGTCATTTGATAACAAGATCACAAAATTAGGAGAATGATGTGATGGACAAGACCCAAACTATGAACGTAGCATATGATCGTCTCAGTTTATTGCTATTATTTTCTACATGTCAAGTATATGTAGATCATGCAACTCACTTACACTGGACGAGTACCTTGTGTGTATCAAACGTCACAACGTAACTGGGTGACTGTGAAGGTGCTCTACTGGTATCTCCGAGGGTGTCTATTGGGTTGGCATGGATCGAGACTGGGATTTGTCACTCCGTATGACGGAGAGGTATCTCTGGACCCACTCGGTAACACATCATCACAAGAAGCTTCCAAGCAATATGACTAAGAAGTTAGTCATGGGATCTTGTGTTATAGAACGAGTAAAGAGATTTACCGGTAACGATATTGAACTAGGTATGGAGATACCGACGATCGAATCTCGGGCAAGTAACATACCGATGGACAAAGGGAACTGCATATGAGATTATCTGAATCCTTGACATCGTGGTTCGACTGATAAAGATCTTCATAGAATATGTAGGAACTAATATGGGTATCTAGGTCTCGCTATTGGTTATTGATCATGGAGTTGTCTCGGTCATGTCTACATAGTTCTCGAACCCGCAGGGTCTGCACACTTAAGGTTCGATGATGACTAGGTATTGTTGAGTTATGTATGTTGGTGACCAAAGGTTGTTCGGAGTACCGAATGAGATCCCGGATGTCACGAGGAGCTCCGGAATGGTCTGGAGGTAAAGATCTATATATGGGAAGTCATATTTTTGGCTACCAAAAAAGTTTTGGGTTTTTTCAGTATTGTACCGGGAAGGTTTCGGAAGGTTCCAGAAGGTTCCGGAGGAGTCCTTCGAAAGGGTCCCTCCAGCCCCTAGTACATGCATGGGCTGTAAGGGGGGCGTCCAAGCCTTGTTGGGCCAGCCCCCAAGGGACCATCCGGCTAGGGGGTAGGAAACCCTAAAGGGGAAGGCACCTAGGATGTGCCTTGGGGAGGGTGGACTCCTCCCTCCTGGCCACCGCCCACTTCCTTGGAGGAAGGGCTAGGGCTGTGCCCCATCTACCCCCTCCTCCTATATGTAGAGCGAGAGAGAGGGAGGGCAGCAACACCCTAAGGCATAGGTGCAGCCCTCCCTCTCTCCCTAGATCTATTTCTCCACCGAAAACGCATCTTCGGCAGTGCTTCGGCGAAGCCCTGTTGAGATTGCTCCACCACCACCGCCACCACGTCGTCATGCTGCCGGAGAACTCATATAACTCTCCGCCTTTGCTTGTTGGATCAAGAAGGCGGAGACGTCATCTAGCTATATGTGTGTTGAACGCGGAGGTGTCATCCGTCATTGCGGGACGGATTGAGATTTGGATCACGAAGACGTTCGACTACATCAATCGTGTTTCTTAATGCTTCCTGCTTAGCGATCTACAAGGGCATGTAGATCCACTCTCCCTCTCGTAGTTGTTGATCTCCATAGATAGATCTTGGGTGTTCATAGGAATTCTTTTGTTTCCCATGCAACGTTCCCCAACAACATATGTATCTTCGGACACAGTATCCGGATGACCTTTCGAACGAAGGCCTCGGGTCCCTTTCTTCTCTTCTTTCTTCTTCGGCACCTCATACGACTTTTTGACCAGCGTGACCGTTAATAGGGTCGTCCTGGGGCCTTCGGGCAGCGGCATCGGGTAGTTGATCCGCTAGGATTTCTCCGTCCAGATCTGCAAATATGGAAGAAAGAGGTATAAGAATCTTGTCAGGAAAAAAGTAGTCCAAACACAATTAATAAAATCTCACCGGTCCAGGAGGGTTTGAGGACGCTATGCCCAGGTATTCCTCCTTTGCCGGCCAAGACTTTTGCGGCTTGAACAACATCTTCCGCATCTTGTCGTGTTCGGTGCGGAAGAAGTACTACACAGTGATCGGGTTGTCTTGTTTTCCATAAATCTTTGCCCTCACAAAGTCTTTATAAAGTAGGAAAGCACTCCCTAACTACTGGCCGAGGAGGTTGAAGCTAATGGTCACTCAACAATGTTTGTACAATGCGGATCCGAGCATTCATGATGTAAAGTACTTAGATACATACAATCATTAAAGTACCCAACATTTCTACTGGGCTTCACGCTTCTCAATTAAAAGCCATTAAGGGGTACATCGATCCCCTGATCTGGTGTTCTCACCCGACCATTGGCTCGAGGGCTACTGCATTGATGATTCAATGCGGAAAATTTAAGTGCAAAATAGTTTCCGAGGAGATTACAATCCTCAGGTTGGTCGGTTGCACCCAACCGGAGTCTCGGAAGCTATTGTGCACCGCGTTTCCATTCCCAAAGTATGTTGTCGAGCAAGGACTCGATCCTCAGACCGATTTCATTAATCGACCAGAGTCTCCAGGGGCTACTAGTATCAGCAGTTTTATGTTATCCTTCAAGTGCATCCCGGATTTTAGGGCGACACACACCTTGAGGGCTACTGACTATACATCTCGATAGTAAATAAATTGCACCAATTGGGAATAAATTCCAAAAAACATAGCCCAAGGCCGAGGTGGTGCACCACCTCGGAAGCAGTTCGGCATAAAGCTCGGATGTGAGTGGTTGGTTCCATAGAGGATGTTTTCCGCATTAAGCTCGGCTTAACCCCTTCAAAATTTTCAATACCAAGGTAATCTATGACGCCCAAGATGCAGATCGGTGTTGAAGTTCGGTTGCAAAAAGACACCTCGGATATAGTCCGACGTTGCAGCTAGGCAACACGAGTACATGGTCGCACAGGAAAAACTTTGAACCCAAGGTGTGGCATAAGATAACAAGACATTGATAAAGGCCGAGAACTTAAAGACGCTCCTCGGACTCCCGACGTGTGAACTCTTCAGATACACCTCGATGATCCTCATGATCAGAGATGGGAAGAATTTGTTGAACCGGCTTTCAAGACCGACGTCTGAAGGCAAATAACAGTTTGAAAGAATCAAGGAGCATGCCCGACTTGAAGGCCAGTTCAGGGGGCTACTCGTGGTGTCTTGGACTAGGGAGGACTCACCATGTCATCTCACGACCAGAGGGTCGAGCCAAGAACCCCCATGGCAGTTCACTAATGGACCATTTCGGGCATCCCATGACATATACAAGGACAATTCCACAAGACTTGGTGATCAAGAGAAGGAATCCTCTCCACCGACTCAACCATATTGTGTTTCTTTGAGAAGTAGAAGTCATTCACGAAGACATTTATCCTTCATCTAGGAGGAATCCAATTGTGGAGGGCACAAGCAACACTGCGTATATGGAAAGGCTTCATATTCCAAATGATCCAACTAAAGCCCACCTTATTGGTGCATTCCATCATCCACAACCTAGTGTCACTCCTACCGAAGCCGCTTCTAACACCGTTCCCCAAAGGCATCAGCCTGGAAGGGTTCAAACGATGACTGATAGGGAGCTCCCTGTCTTTCTTCATCAGAAGCAAGATCGACATCATGAGTAGTCCAAGCGCCAGATGCAGAGTATTATCACGACATCAATCACATTCGCAACTTGGCTACCAAGAACACGTTTGTAAACCATGAAACTTACAAGTGCTCATGGAAGACACTGACAATGCTAGCTTCTGAAGATGAACTCAAAGTCGATGGCTTCAAGAGGAAGTTCAAGTTCTGCAACCCTCCACCCTCCACAGAGCTATGGCGTGAGGCGCCCTCTATCAAAGATAGTGATTGTTCTTCATCCACGCCTACACTGCATGCTACACTAACCGACGATGAAGATGTCACTTCTCTAGTTGCACCAACACATGACTTCATCAACCGAGCTGCTACAACTTCATCAATGCCACCTGGGAAGGTGTAGGACTTCAATGTCTTCATCATTTTTGGTCATTCAATGACAAAGGGAGAGAAGCATTGGAATGATAGTCTTCAAACGGGCACATTGGGGCAGGGTGTTTATATGTTTTTGTTAAGTTTGCAACTCCCGTTCTGATGATTTGATACTTTGGGTTGTAAAAATTAAGTCATGATGGACGTCTGCACATTTGCTACTTTTTGTACTTTGGCGTTTTTTCTTAAATCATATCTTATGCGCCCAAAGTCATTTGGCAGACGCCCATTTTTCATTGTGCATTTCATTATCTTCATAATATCTACTATATGCTCTATGACGGATTCGAAGATATAGGGAAGATCTCCATAAATAAAAAACCTGCCATGTGCCTTGCATCCACAGCAAAATCTTCAGATGCACATCTTCAAAGGGAGCTCTCTATATCTTCTATTCATCTATCCATGTCTTTACCTTTAAATTTTTATCCCCATTGAAAACTTCAACCAGTTTGTCATCAGTCACCAAAAGGGGGAGATTCTAAGTGCATCTAGTGCCACCCCTTGTTGGTTTAGGATTATTGAAGACAAGCTTGGTTGAGGGACTAATGTGTTTGCGAGAGTTCACAGGATAACACGGATAGAAGGCCCAGAAGTTTCGGTTTAACCATTGAAGAAGACCCCTAAAAATGTCCAAAGACATTGAAGATAATGGTGGTACGTGAAGTTAATCGCTTGAAGACAATGGAATGCGAAGACTTAGTCTTTTGGTAGTTTCATTTTCTGCTTTCTTGATTCATAGGAACCATCATACTGTTAAGTGGGGTCAAGGTGATCAAAGTCAGAAAATGACGTAATGCTCAACCCAAATACCTATGTCTTCCACTGAAGACAATGAGAGGAAACCTCTTCCATAGTTGGTTGAGTTAGCTTTGCTTGCAGTCCAAGTAAAGTGGTCGCGCGTGTTTGAAATCCGACCGTTGTCACACGTGTCGATTAACCATTGACCTAGGGTCAATTCGATCATCTCATGCCAGGTTGCTTGTTGCCTATAAATAGTCCACCCCCTCCACCATAAGTTGGTGGCTGCTCAGAGTTATTGCACGGTTTTTGTCATAGAGAGCAACCCACCTCAAAGACTTTGAAAGAGATAAATCCTACGAGGATAAACACCTAGTGATAGTGTGTTTGAGAATCACAAAGTCATTCTATTTCGAGAGAGTCAAAGACTTATCACACTTGAAGACTTTGATCTTCCAAACAGTTAGGCTTTATGGTCTAGAGCATCCAAGAGCCATTGTGGATTGCCGGGTGACCAAGTTTGTGAAGGTTTCAGAAGTCTACCTTAAAGACTTACCAGAGTGATTAGGTGAGGTCTAAGTGATCTTGGCTCAAGGGGAACAAGGTGAAGACGAGGTCTTCAGAGTTAAATCTCAGCCTTCCCAAGCAGACGTACAATTGTCACAACAACTGAAACTGATCCAACAAATCCTTTGTCTTTTTCGAGCAACCAGTTCTATCTTCTTCACTCCTTTACTTAATGTATTGAACTATGAAGTATTTGCTTGCACGTCTCTGTGTGAAGACATTCACCAAAAACATTCAATTGTTTGCCTTTTGTCTCTGTGTTGCCTGTGTTTATCTTTGATACATCTCTGTTTGCATGAAGACAATGCCTACCATATCTTTTTGTACTCATCATGTTGAATGACATGCATAGCTCCTTGATTGGTATCCCTAACTGATCCTGATTCGCTTTCGCATACTTTGAATACATTGCCTGTTTCGAAGGCATTCATAAAAATTGCATATTCAACATCCCTCTAGTCGATAACTAGCAATTTTAGAAGGTCTTGCGGAGTAGTTCTGACGTCAAAGGGGATAATAGGTGGTGGGCGGCAAAGGCAGTTGTTGTCTAGCGAAGTGCAACTATGTGGGCGCCGACTGCCGGCTCGACTTCGTCATGTGATGGAGTGGGGAGCGTTAGGAGGTGGCATGCGAGGGGCATCGGGTAGGGAGCAACGAGTGAGAGGCGATAGTTGGAGAGCAATGATCGTACTTGCATGTTAAATAAAAGGAAGGCGGACGTGAAATGTTGTTTGATTGAAGAATAGATGGACATGCATGCGCTAAACACGTGTTCAATTATGATTTTGGATTGTAGTTTTAGCAATGCAGGGGTCTCTTGATGATTATGGACCCGTACTTTGTACTCTTATAGGGTTATACTAGCGCCAAGGACGCACGGCGCACGCCGCGCCCCTGTATTTTGCGACATATGAGAAGATGTCTTCATATTTGCATTGGCGCATGACGGCGGGGGGAGGGCGGTCATATTTTGAAAGACACCAAAAATAAGAATAGTTAGAACTGGCTGCAATCCCTTTGATTGTCAATTTTTTATATGTATTTTTCTGATTCTTTTTGTACCTATGCCATTATTAGTCATTTAGTTTCTTAACGATGGGGCACAAGGGAAACCGAAATATTACTTTAAATTGGCACCGTTGGATGGTAGCAAAGCTGACTGCGTAGCATAAGGCTAATGTCCGTGTCTCAAAGAAAACAGTGGGCAGAACTAATTTATATAATTGGATTCCAAAATATGAGCACTGAAACATTGGCAAGAGGTGAAGGTGAATGGTAGGAAATACTCGGTGAACTGAAACTATTCTATAATTAACAGGACAGAACAAAGTACACGGATGTAAGCAGATACTGAGCAAAGAAACAACTAAGTTTCTATAGAACAAAATATACGAATGTAAATAGGTACACTGAACTGACAGAGCTAGCATGACTATCAAAAAAACCAGATCACAGGAATGAGAAGTAACAGCAATGACTTTCAAAACTACCAATTTTACCGCTACCAATTTCGCTAATGCTAACTGAGAGAGCTAGCATGACTATCTATTTGACTGTTACCAATGTTCACAGGGCTAAAGTAGAAGTGTCTTCTCCTCTGCATCCGAGTAGTTGAAGAAAAAAGAGTCATACACATAATCAGTAGTAGCAGGTATACTTTCTTTACAATTTCAGCTATTGTCAATCTACCAAATTGTCTGGAAATTCGTTTAATAGCAGATAAGTCGTAAATGGGCTGATCAAAATACTTTGGAGAAGGTCTCAGTTCAGTGCATGTTAGGCATATGTATATGCCTTGGCCCTTTTTAATTTCTTCCATCACTGATTACAGCCCATCTATCACCAATTATCATCTGTTGGCACTACTTCAGTTATTTTTATCTTCAGTTCATAGTACTGGTCCTGCAAGTTATATAGGACCAATGCATTTTACAAAAAAGCAAGTATTGTCAATTGAAACAAAGGACGGGTGTAATTTTGATAGTAACAACAAACTACCATGACTTCAGTAGGACCAAGAGCCAATAATGTTGTGATTGTTGTATCTGTTGCTTGCCGGCTCTGTGTACCACTGCTTATTTCAATTTGAGAACCTTGCGGTAGACCTGAGTTATTGTGACAGTTGTGAAAACTGATGATGGACTACTGGGAATTAGTTACACAGATGGCTCATTTTTGCTATTCATGCCTTTCCATAATGGCCGCTGTTTCAGGAATAGTAGGATTTATGTACCATCGAGTAGCCGGAGTTTGACTTAAAGGCCAAAGTTCCTGTACAAAAAGCATAAAATGATTTTGACTTTTCTTTAAATTGTACACGACAGACATGTACTAGTGCTAAGTACTTACCGTTAAATTCGTGTACTGACATGCCAATAAATAGGATTAGAATAGGCTCGTCGGTGAACCATCGCTGTGTCTGCATCAAGAGCATCTGCTAATTTTCCCCAGAGCGTCACAACAACAGGTGTCCTGAAAAGAAATGTGATTGTTTGGATCGGGATACAACAATGTGAAATGGAAAAACAGTAAAAGTTAGTACATATTGTCCATCTGTGATGTGAACTTGTCGTCTTTGCTCGGCTGATCCACCGCTTGGAAGGAATATTCCTCTGATGTTGTGTCTAATCTATTGGATGCAAGGCAGTGAAGTAGCTAAAGGCCATTGAAATATCTCGAGCTGTGCCAGCTACTCACCGCAATCTCTCATACCTTCTAAAGAAGAGCCCTCCTGGAGTCGTGGAAGCAAAATGACATCAAACTTCCAATGACATGGTGTCATTTGAAAACCTGAAGGAATCACATATTACTAACTATTTGAATATTCAACTGCAAATGATAGGTTAATTAGATGCTAGATTGTGAATTAAGGAAAAACTATTTTAACTGGTGTTTCCACTGATTTACAATCAGAGCTTTCATAAAGAAATTTGAAGCCTTTTCAGAAATTTCATCACAGAGTGAGTGCCAGTGTAACAAAAGTTAGGCTTCTAAGATGGGCTCCAAAGGCATCACAGGTTGCGAACAATAAATCAAACGGGTAAGAAACAATTTGATTATTCATGTTACGTTGGCTAGACAGAAACGTCCTAAAGTAAATATATATGTAATATAATGTGTGACCCTTTGAGTTTTCGTTATATTTTACATTCTTGGGAACACAAATTCAGTAGAAGTAATATCCAATCTCACTTTATTCTGATGGAATTAAAAAGTATATATTCAGTAGATCTTGGTTGTAAAATATAAATCTATCAACTATTGGTTCCAAAACGTACCGAAAACAGGAACTAAGAGCTGAAGATATGAACTGGGGGTACACTACACGTACATGACTGTAGAAAATATGAATGCAAAGAAAGATAGAGGCAACTGATGATTTATCAAAAAGGAGAAAAAGGAGGTGGATTGCTTCGACACGGATCATGGCGCAGTTACCTTCCGCCTCAGATTTTCTGGGCCTTGCGCCGCCGCCATGCCCCGCGGTCGACTCCTTTGCTTCATCTTGTATTTTGAGTAAGCAGAATAGTACAGAGTAATTGCAAGTTCCTGATATAGCGTCACCTGCTTGGTTGTCCTGTGTGGCTGTGTCTATTGCTTCCATTAGCAACTCTTGAGTACTTGAATGAAAATCAACAAAATCAAACTGAGAACTGAGACATGGAGAAAGATCAGGAGGAAGAAGTGTTGGGAAGAACCATACCTAGTCATCCATGGAGGGAGAAGAGTCTGTGCCGTGGGGGAGGTTCAACCCTCACCGCACGCCTTTGGCCTCGGCCAGTCACCGCCGTGCCGAAGCAGCCTAGGGTTTGTTTCCATGGGGCTCCTTTGATGGAGGGTAGATGGAATATGAAGGTGGGAGAGAAGGCTGAAGGGTGAAGGGAGAAGGGAACGCGGAGGCGAATGGCCGCATGCCTGGTGTCCTCCCGCCCGTGTCTGCGGTAGTCGAGGGAAGCCGGAGGACGCAAGAGGAGGAGGAACGACACCGTGCCTCGCGACCTGCAGCAGCAGCTCGACACAGCGGGGAGGTGTGTCGCGCCGGCGGAGGTCCATGGGAGGAGGTCAGCGATGGTAGGCCGGGGCGGATTGTGATGAGGAATAATCGGCGGCGTGGTCAGCGAAGGATGGATCGAAACTACTTCATATACGACACCGCTTGTTTGATTGTCTTACAACATGCAATCCAACGATGTGTTGCAATCTGATGTTACGTGTCGATGGTTCGATCTTTAACATCGTGCTAAAATCGGATGTTAATTGTCGTACGAATAGCAGGTCTCGGGATGGATTGTGGAGGCAGCGACGATTGCTCTCTCTTTCCTTTTCTCGTTGACTCTATAAGAACGAAGAAGAGAGCGACTGGTGATGCGCAATGGGCTCCAGCCCAACATATTTTGCTTGACATCAGCGGGAAATTCAGGAGGTAAAAAAAAGTTGAAAAAACCAGAAAAAGCAAATCCTTGCCGGTTTAGTATTGTTACTGATATATAGTAGATAGAAATATTCAGTAAAATTACAATAGATAAATTCAATAAAATAAGACAAACATGGATTCGCAAATGAGGATTTTCACCCTAAGTGGAATAAACAACCCCGACTCCCCGTGCCACCCTCCCCGGCGGCCCCGGGGAAACCCTAGGTTAGAGTCGCCGCCTTCCCCACTCCCCCCGTCTGACCCTCATCGGAAGAGTGAACGACGAAGCTTGCGCTGTCTCCTGCCTATTGGGAAGGTGGCAACGGTGCATCTCACTAGCTTGTGCCTCCCTTGGCGCTTCAACGCTCCCTCGTCCCCTGGAGCTACATGACAACATCCATGCGCGGGGTTTGGTGGTTGCCGTGAGGTGGCTGCCTCCTACAACGCGCTGGCCGGGAGCGTGAGAGGAGCGAGTCCCTTTCACCTCCCCCTACATGTGCGACACCGCCCCCAACGATCATGGACCTGCGCCCTCCTCCTCTATACATGGTTAGCCTACGCGGCTCCGGATTCGGCGCTCCCCGAGAGTAGCGTCTCCTTCCGGCTCCCCTGACTCGCCGACATCTCGGTAGCTCCGCACCTCCTTTGTCACATCCTTATCTTTAGCATGCATTAGGATCCATGTTGTGATTGCATCATGTTTAAATTCTTTTAAACCTGAAATGGGGATGTTCAAAACCCTATCACCATTTGAATTCAATAGGCTCAACCAAAACATTTTTTTTCAATGATCCAAAGTGACCTTGGAAAATGTTCATCTTCTCTGGAATAATATGGCAACATAAACTAGGGGTGGTGCATATTTTAAAAATATCATTTTGGGTATTGAATTAAAGCAATAACTATTCAGATTGGAGTTTTAAAATACTATAAATATTTTAAAAGCTCCAATAATTCTGGAAAATCCATGAGTGCCTTTGGTTATAATATAACAGGCCACATATTGATTTTTAGAATATTATAAAATGGTTTGGTTTTGAAATCAAATCAAAACAAAACTGGAAAAAATAGAAAACAAAGTAATAAAAAAAAGAGAAGAAGGAGGCCTAGGAGGGGCTGGCCCAACGGCCCAGCCGCCAGTCACCCCCAACCTCCCACCAGGAGGATTGGGGCATGTGGCAGTGGCGTGCCGGCACGCGCCATGGCCAGCTCCTGCCTAGCTGCCTGCCTGGAGGCCTCCGGGGCCGCCAGCGCGCCCCCCTCCCGCCGTGGCTCTCTTCTCCTCCCTCTCTCTCGCCCGTCGATCTCTCTCTCGCTCTCCCCCCCTCTCCTCTGCTCTCTCCCGCTCTGACTGAAGCCGTCGTCGTCGTCGATTCGCCGTCCCTGGTGCCTCCCCGAGCCCGTCAAGCCGTCGTCCGAGTGCGTCGTGAGCCTCTCCATGTTTTCCCCCTCTTTTCCCTGCTGATTAGCCGTCGTAGCCGCCGCCTTTCCGTCGTGCCCGAGCTCCCCGCCGCCGGCGTCATGGCCACCGCAGCCAGAGCACCTGTCGTGCTCAGCTGAGCACTCCGACGTGCTTGCGCGGGCCCGTAGGTGCCGCCTCGACCTCCGGCTTCCCCTCCCGCGGCCCGTATCGTCGCGGTCGTCCTCGGCCGAGCTTCGGCCGCCGACTCCGGTGTCGCAGCCGCGAGCTCCGGCGTCCCCCGCGACCCTAGGTAGCTTCCCTGGGTGCGAGCGAGCGAGGGCCTCGCCCCAGTGCCCCCGGTCGCCGCTCCCGTGGCCGGTAGCGCGGACACCGCCGCGACCAGAGGTCGTCGGCGACGAGTCATCGCCTGAGCCACCTATAGGTGGGACCCCCTCATCAGGTCATTAGCTTAAGGCTAATCGCTGGGTTAATTAACCCCTAGGTAGCTGACACGTGGGCCCAGCCCTGTTAGTTTAATTAAAAAATGGTTAGATGAATGAGTCAGTGACAGATGGGGCCCAGCCGCCAGGTTTGACCTGGGTTGGCGCTTTTGACCTGCTGACATCATCATGATGCCAGGCTGACATAATAAATACAATTATGTATATTTAAATAAATTCCAGAAATTAATAAAAACTTCTAAAATTCATATAAATTAATCTGTAAGTCAGATAAAAATAATTTATATATGAAAATTGATCAAAAAAATCCAATGAATCCATATGTACCATTTTCATACATGTTAGAGCAACCTAAATAGGTGAAGTTGGACATTTTAGTTCAAATGCATTATGGAATCCATATATGAAGTTGAATTTGAACCTTGAGTTCAAACCTACTTCATTTAAACTTGTTGCTAGATGCATTTGCTCAAACACATCATATTGCCATGTCATATTCATGCATCATATTGTTGCATTTGATGTGTATTGATTTGTTCCCCCTTCGATGGTTGTTCTTCGTGTTAGGCACTGTTCCGGAGGATACGGTCGAGTATCCATCTGAGGAGCAGTAACGTGTGATCGTCTTATCAGGCAAGCAAACCCCCTTGAACATATCCGATACAATCCCACTCTCTCGCTCTTGCTCTCACTTATTGCATTAGGACAAAACGTTTCAACTTTGCATGTTCCGGTAGTTGAACCCATTCATCTGCATGACCTGTCATTGTCACAGTAAATAACTGAACCATGCAACCTAGCATACCTGGTAGATGCTTGAGCTATGTTGTGCCCTTAACCTGCTATGCTTGCTATGCTTAGAGTTGTATTAGGTCTAATTCATCTGGGTGATGAACCGGAGTGAACTGAACTTGTTATGATGATGAGAGTTAAGTTGTGAACACGATTTGGTAAAGGTAGCGATGAGAGGCCGTGTAGGAGTACATGGCGGGTTGTCTCATTGGGACCGTCCTTAAGAACTAAGTCATGTGTATGTTGTCCAAGACTAGCTACTACCGCACATTGGGATCCTTAATTGACTCTCTCGACTTATTAACCGACTTGATCTCTGTCCAGGAGTTGCAACTAGTTTCTGGTGTTTGTAGGATATGCTAGTAGTCTACCGAGTGGCACCCCGTATAGGTGGGCTTGGGACAGACTAGGCATTGTGGCCTGGTGTACCAAGCGTAGTACCATCCGTCGAGGTGGGCTTGGGAACCCTGTACACATCGTTTGGGGCCGTTGAGGAAACTTCGGCCGGACTTCCTTGCGGGTTCAGTCCCGAATAGGCGATAAACCTGGACTAGAGTCTTGTGTGGTTAGTCGGGTCATGGCCGCCTCCCTCGTCGGGCTTCCGCTTGAAGGTTGCCGAGGTGCCTTTTTACGAGCACATGGCGGTAAGTGGCGAGAGCATGTGTGACGAAGTACATCCCTGTAGGGTAATCAATCTATTCGAATAGCGGCGTCCGTGGATATGGACTACTTGGATACTTATATGGTTCATAGACAATTGAAAAGGTTACTCATAAAAGCTTCAATACAAGTGTGAGTACCGTGGATGGCACTCTCGTAGGACGACGGGAGCGGATCCATGGTGTGGTGTATTATTGTGGTGTTAGTAGACTCGTGTACGCTTTACAAAACTTTATAAAGTTATGAAAGTCGTAGTACAGGATAGCCACCGAGTCAAAGTTGGCTTGGTGCATTGAACCCCACAACCTCCTTGTTGATACCGATGCATATGTAGTTAGTTCTGATGTAAGTCTTGCTGAGTACTCGGTACTCACTGTTGCTTAATTATGTTTTTGCAAAGGAGACTCCAGTCTCGTTAGTGGTTTCTATGATAAGATCGATGTTGTCCATTTAGCTTGGGAATCCTACCCAGAGGTCTGGTTCTTGTGGAGGGCCTTGTAGATAGACACGCTTCCTCAGCCTTCTTCTTTTCTAGATGTCTGTACCCAGATATGTTAAGCTTCCGTTTGTTGTTTGTATGATTCGTGTGTTGGGTCATGTGACCCCTGCTTGTAATATCACACTATGTTGGCTCCTATGAGCCTCACAAATAAATGTTGTGTTGTTGTATGGTTATGTTGTGATGCCATGATTGTATCTATGCATATCGGGCATGTCGTGCGTACGTGTGACGTGCAACGATATGTATGGGATTTGACACCTAGTTGTGTGCCTTTAGTAGTACTCTTTACAGGGAACTGCCTCTTTGTGCTTTCACCGAGCCTTGGTAGCTTGCTACTGCTCCGGACACATTGATTGACCGGCATGTATGCTTCCTTACTGCTGTGTCTGTCCCCTCGGGGAAATGTCTCGCAATGTAATGAAGTCCCTACAGCCTGCTATGACTCGTCTACGTGCGGTGATGTCATTTATGTCCCATGGCGTAATGGAGTCCTTGTAGCTTGCTATGACTCGTCTACACACGCTAGAGGCCGACACCTGCATTGTTGGGTTACGTATGTCTATTCCTGTACGAATGTGTCACTTGTGTTCTACGACTAGCTATGTCGACCCAGGTTCTCTGTCGTTTGATTGCCAGCGACATGTTCACATACGTGAGCCAAAAGACGCAAACAGTCCCAGCTAAGGTAAGGCTGCAGCCGTGGAGTTTACCGTGCGTGAGGCCGCAAAGTGATGTGATATGTTACAGTCTGGATTCATATGACTTCGGATCGGGATCCCGACATCCTTGCATGCTCCTTAGTTGGTTGACGTCCACCCCGACGTCGCTCCAGCTCTAGCGCGGTCCCAGAGTTGTGTCTCCTTCCACCTCCTTCACCTTGCCATCGTACATGCGGTGATGTCATTTATGTCCCATGGCGTAATGGAGTCCTTGTAGCTTGCTATGACTCGTCTACACACGCTAGAGGCCGACACCTGCATTGTTGGGTTACGTATGTCTATTCCTGTACGAATGTGTCACTTGTGTTCTACGACTAGCTATGTCGACCCAGGTTCTCTGTCGTTTGATTGCCAGCGACATGTTCACATACGTGAGCCAAAAGACGCAAACAGTCCCAGCTAAGGTAAGGCTGCAGCCGTGGAGTTTACCGTGCGTGAGGCCGCAAAGTGATGTGATATGTTACAGTCTGGATTCATATGACTTCGGATCGGGATCCCGACATCCTTGCATGCTCCTTAGTTGGTTGACGTCCACCCCGACGTCGCTCCAGCTCTAGCGCGGCCCCAGAGTTGTGTCTCCTTCCACCTCCTTCACCTTGCCATCGTACATGCGGCTCCGGTGCCGGCGGCCCAGATCTGCACTCTTCTCTATATCCTAACTCGTACATGTCTCCGCCCCCCTTCTTCATCTCTCTTTTCGCCCAATCCTGTCCACCTTTGTGCCCAGTCCACCCTCCACCCAATTTGTAGCTCGGACGTTCGACGGTGACCAGTGCATCCTTTGGCGAAGGGCGTAGCTCCCCTTCCCGCGGTGGTGGTTCCAGCCTAAGGCCCGACTTCATCTCCTTCATATTTTGATCAGGCGGCTTGGGATTGCTTAGACTCGACCAGGGCGAAATCCTTGGCCGACCTTCGATGCTAGGAATGAAGACACCCGCGAGTGTTGTCCTTTTCTTGGAGGCGATGTCATGGTTGTTATCCGTGCCCCTCTTCGAGCATCGGGGGGAACCCCATATCCGTTTATTCGGACCGGACGACGACGCCTCGATGTCGTTCTCCTTCGTGAAAGTAATGTCTTCGACAGTGGATTTGGAGATGTCGATCGTTATGTTGGTTTGGTTTGGGCTGCTTTCCAGGGCGACGAGTTTAGCCATGCGGTTTCATTGTTTGGACCGAACATCCATGTCTCTCTACTTAGAGCATCAGCTCCTGTACTCATTCTTGACAATTTCTGACAATGAAATACGGTAGTACGCAAGCTTTATGTATTCCAAAAAAAAAGACAAACATCAGTCGATTAACTAATAAAAAAGTTGTGTACAAAAAAACTAAAAAAAAGGACAAAAATAGTCCCGTTTACAAGAGGCCCGTTGCACTCAACGGAATCAACCTGCCCGTGCGCCGACCCCCCAACCGTCCTTCTCAATTCTCATCCCGCCCCGAGGGCAGTGTCGTCATTACGCGGGGGGCGTTTTCCTCCCTCCCTCCCTCCCTCACTCGCCACCTGTGGCCCGTCCGGCCAGGATTAATAAAAGCAACGGGGGAAGAAACGCAAACGCCAAAAGCCCCGGAAAGATTTTGCCTTTGCTTTCTTCCCCTTCCCAATAACCTCCGCCCTCCCTCCCTCGCCCCCGTGTGTTATCTATCCCCGTCCTGCACATCCACCCATCCCGCCGCCCTGCGTTCCCTCGTCTCCCCCCACCCCCCACCGCGTCTCTCTCTCTCTCTCTCTCTCTCTCCTCCGCGCCGCTTTCTAGGGTTTTTTCCCCGCCCCGCCCCCGCCCGCGCACGCACGCACGCAGAGGACCCAGGGTCTCCACCGCCCAGAGGGAGGATGGGATACGACGGCGCCCCCTCGCCCGCATCGGCCGCGGCGCGCGACGCCAAGAAGAAGAGGGTAAGTCGGGCTCTCTCTCTCTCTGTGTGTGGCGTGATCTGCGATTCGATTTGGGGCCCGGGGTGCCCCCGGGCTCGGCTGCGGATTGCGCGGCCTTCTGATCCGATCTGCCGGTTTTTCGTGTCCCGCAGGGTAACCGCTCTTCGGCCAAGCTGAAGCAGTGCAAGCTCGACGCGCGCCGCGAGCAGTGGCTCTCGCAAGGTCTGATCCCGCGCCTGCTCATGTATATTCCTTTTATGCGTTCTTGTTCTTCCCCCCTTGCTCTCCCGTCCCCAATCCCGGAAGCTGGGATCTCTGCACTGCGTGTCGTAGCTGCGCCTCTCGTGTCTTTGGGTACCTGTGGGGGACTTGGGATTGGTACTTGCGGGAATCTGATTATTTCGGCACAAGGGTGATCTAGGTGCTACGAATTGATAACTTTTATTCAAGATGATTTTTTTGGGTTCAAATTCTGATCTTTTTTGCGTTTTGGATTGGTCTAGTCAAGGATGGGAAGGAGGCCACGGCCAAGCCTTTGCCAGCAGGCGCGGGATCGGGCGCAGGGTCGAATACTGGGTCGCCAATCCTTGCTTCGCCACACCCTCCACTACCCCGACGGCGCGCCGACGCAAGGTCAAGGGGTGGGGCTCTGGAGGATGACAAGGAGGATGCTGGCGCTACTGGGCATGAAGTAGGCGGCAGCGACCTTGACTCCCCTATGCACAGCCCCTGTTCAGACAACTCTCGAGGCGGCGGCTGCGCTCAGAGTAAGCGCTGCTCCAGCAATGGTGGTGGCCCCAGCCTCAGCAGTGTGAGCAGTCTATGGTCAAGTTCCAGGAGTGTGAGTGATGCTGAGGATGATGACACAGGCAGCGGCCCTGAGGAGGAAAACGGTGTGCTGGATGATTGGGAAGCTGTTGCTGATGCACTTTCAGTCGATGAGAACAGTCATTGCCACCAGAGTCTCGGTACCACGATCCCCCCAGCAGCTACAAGTGACTCGGCACCTCCGGAAAATACATCAAAAAGAACAGAGCCGATTCGTAGCAATGCAAGAGCTTGGACACCAGATGATACATTCCGTCCACAGAGCTTGCCCAGTATCTCCAAGCAGGCGAGCTTCCCAGCGAGGATCGGCAACTGCTGGGGGATGGGTATGAGTGCAGCACATCAGAGTATCCTCTCTATGCCATTATCCTGCCCAATATGCTACGAGGATCTTGACCCAACAGACTCGAGCTTCCTCCCCTGCCCTTGCGGGTTTCATCTGTGCCTCTTCTGCCACAAGAGGATCCTTGAGGCAGATGCGCGTTGCCCAGGGTGCAGGAAGCTATACAATGCAGGGTCTGCAGGAGAAGGAGGAGCACCAGCACCAGTGCGTCTATCCCGTTCTTGTAGCATGGGTCCAAGACACTAGGCTGTGTGAAGGCTGTGATAGCTCTATGCCGTAGTTCTGCTTTGCATGTTACTGTCGGATATGCTGGTTTTGTTGCGTATTGTCTGCTTTTGGTATAAAGAAATGTGAATATTTGAATAGATGCTGTGCCCATATAGAGTCTCCAGGACCTTGGTATCCTTTTTGTACTGATGCATTGCGTGTGATGCATATGTTGCTGGAGATTGGAGAGGACCTTTTGTTGTTACAGTTCGTGAGATCATATATAATAGGTAAGGTGACTGTTATTTCCTTGCCACTAGTACACCTAGCAGTTGAGTCATGTTCACTTAAGTCTAGCTCTTGCTCTTTTCACTTATGTGATGGTCTTGGACTTTCTACTACCAAGGCTAGTGAACATTCTCCTGTATTAAACGCTCATATCTTTATAGTCTACTATTACATAAATGCTGATGTTTGGTCTGTCAACATACTTCACTTACAAAAGGCAATGTTACTCTTAAGTAGATTTTGACCCGCTTTCATTATCATTATTTGTTTTATATGGCTTTACCATATTATCATTTCAGGCTCTGGTCATCAATAGTCTGTGTGGGTGGGCTTTCCTATGGTTGTGATCTTGGCAAGGAAAATATTTTACTATTGTAGTACAACTGTGTGGTGTGTTGTCTTTCTCTCTAATTTTGTTATTTCGGTTTAGACTTCATAATGTGTTTTAACAAAGCCTGAGAACTCTTAACATGCAAATGTGAACTGTGATTTAGTAAAGAAACTCCTTGGACTGTGCACATGTTTTAACTTTCTACAAGCTAGCTTCTCTGGATATTATGCCTGTTTTGCATCTATATATATGTTAGCTTCTTGCATTGGATCTTATTATCTCCCTCCATTTCTGTTTTACTTCGCATATTAGTTTTGTTGTAAGTCAAACTTTCTTTAGTTTGATCGTCTATAGAAAGAAAAAAAAACTTTCACAATACCAGATAATATCAGTAGATTCATCATGGAATATATTTTCATATTGTATTTATTTGGCATTGTAGATGTTGATATTTTTTAATCTATTTTCTGTCAAACTTTATAATGTTTGACTTGAAGACAAAAATATAATATGAGAAGTAAAAAGAAAAGGAGGGGTTACAGTGCAAGCCATGCTGTGCTATTACTCACGTTTTGACCTATCTTGATTTTGTTAATGATGCGGTTATCGGCGCTTTTTCATGTTAATCAGAATGGCCTAATGAATAGAAATAATGACTAACCTATTGACATTTGATAACAGATAGCTTTAACATTTGACAGTCTCAAATCCTTGGATGTCAACAAATGCAACTTATTCCCATGAGGCATATAATGCGAGTGCTTTACTTTTAAGCATTTTGTTTAGAAGTGAATATTGTTAGCCTAAAAAGTTAGACCTTAAGCTATGGCTAAGCTCCATTTACCCGAGACCTAACGACAGCTTCATTATTGGGACAAAAATGCCTTAGAAAAGCTTGTTTTGTGCTCTTGTTATCCCGCATTGGTGCATTTAAAATTTGTAGCATTAGATCCATCATGAAATGTATTTTCATTTTTCTTTATTTTGATGTTTATATTTTATTCTAAAATCCTGATCAAACATATACCCCCTCCGTCCCAATTACGTGTCTTGTACTGTATTTGTCTAGATACATACTTGATGGAAAATTTATGAAAATACATATGAGACGAGTAATTCGGGACAGAGGTAATAGAAATTTATGCAACTTATTTTCTGGAAGGGAGGGGGGTATAGTACATGGGTTGCACTAACCCTGGGTTGTCTACCACAGGTGAAATTACATGCAGCCTGAGCTATCAATATCAGTATTGGAACTGTCAGGGTAGATGCAATCACCATTCACCTGTTAAATAGTTGAACTTAAATTAAAGCTGTGTACTGTTTTGCATCTTGTAATGGCTTGAGCACCATGGACTGGCTCAAGTTAAACCCAGATCTTGTCCACCAGTCTGCATTCCTGGTTATTAGAATGATAGAATGCTGTGCCCCCTGACATGATATCATACTGTTTATACCTGTAGCCCCCCTTTATGCAAAATGTTTGGTAGATTGTGTTGGATGTTCATGCAATGTGTGTGCCAATAGCAGCTAGCGGTTTTGGGCTGTGAAAAGAACGTGGGTGATGGAATGGCAAATATGGAATGCTGTTTGCAACATTTTTTCTGGTTACGCTTGTATGTGCACTGCTGAGCTCTACCATTGCACCGAAATACTGTTGCTTTCCAGCGTTGATATTTACACGGTTGCCCTGTTGTATGAGCATTTCGTAGCCGCCGCGTGCATTGTGTCCACGAATCATCCATTTGCTGTTGACGGGGTACCGCCCGCCGCCCTCTTAATATTGATGCAGCGTCCTAATTTATGCTGGGAACGATTTGGCGCATTGGTACCTGTTAAAATCAAAACAGAGTTAGATGAGCGTTACAACTGTGTGAGCGTTGCATCACTAGTTACTGAAGAACGAAATGGCTGGCCTCTGATTGTACTTGAATACATTGCAGTTTCGCACCACCTGGAGTGAAAAAATTGTCTCAAAAGAAGAAGAAAAAGGCAAAAATAACACTACTCCTTGCATCCTTTTGGGCCGCAAGTAATACGGATCGAATTTGATCTCCGCATCAAAAATCGACACTGAGGTGGGAAAGGCTACAACGGTAATGGAAGCATCATTTGCTAAATCAAAGATTTTCCGGTGGTGTTTTGGGCATTTTGGTAGAACGCAACTCCGAAACAACACTAGCTAATAGCCAAGCAAAAACAGATCAAACATCAAATGTGAACTACACACAGCTACTATTCAGGAACCAAGTTGCATGAAGCACGGATTGCACGAGTACACATGATGAGTCACCAAAGTACTTCTAGGCCCCGAAAGCATGCTACAGTACACATGGTGAGTCACCAAAGTACTTCTAGGCACCGAAAGAATGCTACAACCTACTCCGTACCAAGGACTCCAGGGTGTGGAAGTTCACATTTCACCCGAGACAAGACACCGCGATGCGATACAACGGCTGATCAACAGAGTAACCTGTTGACTTCCCTCTTCAGCCACAGAGCGCGAAGCCTGGGCTCGTACGAGAGAAAGATCTCCCGGTTCACCGCGTCCTTGAAAACATCAGCAGCCAGAACCCTGACCTGATCGGACACATCCGTCATAGATTGCAGAGCCTTGATGCACCTTGAAATCGAGAACTGCTCGCCGTCCTTCTTGGTTTGCTCCTTCGTGCGAGCCTGTCTCATTCTGAAGTCTAGATAAGCCTCCATGGTCTGCTGGATGTCGGACGCCTTGCGCTTCTTGCGCTTGTCCTTTTGCGGTTCAATGCAGGAGCTTGACTGCGCAGGTTCATCGGCTCTTTGTTGCGGCTTTGGGTCTGCCCCAGGCTGTGGTCTTTCCAATGCCTCTTCATCGTGATTTTGTAGAAGATCGACGTCTTCCAGACCTTGTGATCCTAGCTCCAGAGTTCTTTGCAGTGCGCTGATATTGTTCTCACCCTCGTCCATGCTTCCAGGAACCAGCACAGAAAGTCTTCTAGACATGCTTCGCAGCGTGCTGGTGGTGTTGTCTTCCTCATCAATATTCCCAACCCCTTCAGGAATATCCCCTATCATGGTAGCAAATTGGTTAAGTGGTGTTGCTCTTTCAGCAATGCTTCTGAACCAATTAGAAAGGGAAGAAAATTACTTTCAAGTAGCATCTCCAGCGACTGAAGCAATGGGAAACTCTTACTTTGGTACTTCCGCGCTTTTGGTGACTCCTGGTAAATTAAAATGAACGATTTAATATTAGTTGGTCATATAAATAATCATTAGAGGAGGAGTTAGAATCTCACGTCAATTATCTCATCCCAGATTTCATCTGTTGTTCTGATCATAGAAGCATTCTCGTCCCATGAAACACCGTCACGCTGAAGGATGGATTTTATCAATTTATAGTCTTTCTTCAGCTGAGTCTCATGTTCCTGAATTTGAACTTTAGTAAACCCTGCATCTGGGTGCCTATCATTAAAGTCCTTAACAATTTTCTTCCATCCCTCACTTCTCCAACCGTTTGGAGTCCTATAGTGTGAATTATTGTTCTCATGTAGTATATCAATAAGCCCCTTTTCAAACTTCATCACCCACCTTGCTCTGTTTGCCATTTAACCTTGGAACAAGCTACAAAGCACAAACGGTATTGCTCAGATAACGGCAGTCAAAGACAAATAACTCAATTAATCAAGTAGCCAGTAGTGCAGTTGATTTTAACAAAACAAAAAAACCCGAGTCGGCATTACTTAATCCATGTACTACTATACATCGGATAGTTGAGTCAGCCGGCACACCTATCTTTCTTGTGACGACTACAGGTAATTAAAGAAAAACACATTGTATTGGTAGCATTGATATTTCAATCCAACAATTTGAGCTCGTTATAAGATGATTCAAAGGTACTTGATACGAGAAAGGCTCTTCCTAAAAATGACATCACCCAACCAGTCAAAGAAACATGAGCTCTGAAAGCAAAACATTATCCTAAAGCACAGTTCAAAATGTCACAACAAACAAGAGCATTACCCTCTTCTTGCTTCTGGGGCAGGAATAACGGATTTCAACAACAAATAGAGCGGACTAGCATCGGCAACAATGCATGTCATAAATTAGCTCGTAGGCGAGCAATCGAAACAGGGGTGGAATACCGAACCCCGTACATTTTCTTCTTCTGAAAATAAATTGCCATTAGATAATTCAACTTGAGGGTAACAACACCAAAATAGATGCAGATGCACCCGCACCTTGGACAATCCTATCAATGGGATGGAGTTCACTAAGATCGATCTTGAGCCAGAAATATCTGGCTGCATTCGGTTGTTCACAGGGAACAAATTACCGGAGCAAAACGAACAGCGATCCAAGCAGGCTAGGGTTTCCTTACCAACCAACCAAAGGAGCCGCGTCGAGTGGACCTTCCTCTCCACACCGACCCAGTCGGAGGGAAGAGGACGCCTGCTCGCCTGGTAAGCGTGCTTCGGTCGAGATCTACGGCGGGTTCGGCCGGCGGCGCGGCCGGAGGGAGTCGGCGGCGTCGGAGCTAGGGAAGAGGAATATTTTCCTCTTTCTGGGTTAGGCTCGCTGAGTTTGGGTTTTTGCGGGGGTGGGAATGGAAAATGTTTGGTTGGATTATCTCTTTATTCATTGTTTGGATGGTGGTGGATTGGGAGACACCGAGAGGGTATTGGGTTGGGCTGGGTTGGGTTGAGATAAACGGCGTTGTACGTCCTGCCCCTTCTAAACCAGGGGGATTTGGGATTTGGGAGACGGGTAGATGGTTTCCTGTGAACAATGGTTTTTAATATTTGGAATTTCGAGACCATTTGAAATATTTTTAGTTGTTTTCCGAAATAGAAATGAGAGGATATAATATGATTTATCCATAATATTATTGGAAAATATTTATATGTTTCACATTTTTGGGAATTTATAAAACCCTACCAACATTTCTTTAAATCTAGTTACCGCCTCGGGTGTGGATCTGCCACCACCAGAAGAGCCATGGTCCCTCCCGTCCTTCCATGTGATGGCCTATGTCATCGGGGAGCCCACCCTTTGTCCAGGCGAGCAAAGTGGTGCGGTGATGCGGATAGTCCCTGTCCAGTTTGAGCCTTTACTGGGTAGGGCACGGTTTGAATCTTGATGGTTGTCGCTCTAGTTGGCGGTCGGTGGCTGACAGGGTGGGCTAGCCATTTGTCGGTAGGCGTGAGGCACGGAGTTGTCCAGGGATGTGAAGGAGTGGCCTTTTCCGCCCTCTACTGCGATGGTCAATGGTTGTAAGCATAGTATGGGCCGGTCTCGGGGCCAAGAATGTTGGGGGGGTGGTTACAGATGTCATGGCTACACGTATTGGCTCTTTAGCAAGTAGTGTGTGTCTGGTATTGGTGGTGTGCTTCGGTAATGCGGGTGGCAATGTGCGTTGTGGTCGGTTATCTTAGCGAAGTTATCGCCGCATGTGGCGGTCAAGCCTTGACCTGGGTCCGGTGCCCCTGGTTCCATCATGATGGGGTCCTCGTTGTGGGGGGGGGTTAGTGGCTTGCTCACATGGAGAGGTGGGGGTGGGGCCGAGCGAAAGCTTTGTGCCTTAGTGCCGACGGCGATAATGCAAGTGGGTGTTGTGATCGTCTTGGAGCACCGCCTTGGTCCCTACCTCTCAGGGTGAAAAACGGTGTCTGCCTCGGTTGATATGACGACGGTGGCGGTTGTCGGAATCGGGGCACCGCAAACCCAAGAAGGTTCGAACTTTGGGGCGTGTGCGAAGATCTCAAGCAACTCCGGTCTCAAGCTCGTTACCCCACGACCAAGCCTCGTCGAGTGCATGCGAGCGGACAAGAAGATGAACACAGAGATTTACCCAGGTTCGGGCCACCTTACGGTGTAAAACCCTACTCCTGTTTTTGGTGGATTGGCCTCACGAGGAGGATAGGGATGAACTAGTACGGTGGTTGAATGGCCTCGCGAAGGCTCAGGGGTGAGGATGAATCGGTCTCCCCCTCTACGATGGAGGCCACTCCCTATTTATAGTGGCCTTGGTCCTCTTCCCTTATCTCGTAGGCGGGAAGGGATTCCACAACAGCCAAATTTGAAAGGGGATAAGAGGTACATCTTATCCTGACTATAGGTGATCTTCGTCTGCAAAGTTTCGAGGCGTGACGCAGAGGTGGGCTCGGTGATGACATCCGTCCTGCTGAGCTCGTGGTCTTGGTCTCATTGCACCGGAATGGAAAGCTTTGGGGGCCTTCCTCGGGAACCTGCGTCTGCCCTTGCTCCCTTATCACGGAAGAGGAAATTGTCCACCTCTGCGTCCGCTGGCGCCCGCCTGACCTCGATCGTCATGGCTCACATCATAGAAAACTCCACTCCTCGGGAGGCAGCCCGGGGAGGCCGCTCCTCTGGGGGCCTTGGTGTTGTTCACCTCGTGAGGTCGGGGCTCTCGCGAGGGTCTTGTCTTGGGAGGACTTACTGCTAGGTTGTTCCGGACCATCGAGGTGGGCCACGCACTGGACCGCATGCAGCCAGTTTTGGGTATCCCGATCCCAAAACGCCGACAATGGCTTCACATTGTCACCATCTTGGGGAGCGTTGTTGATGAGCGAGGGTATTCCTCGAATGTGTTGATGTGTTGATGGGTCTCATAAATGATTAGCGTATTTTTCAAGCTTCGATGAGCACGAACAATCCAAGGAAAAACCGTCAATATGGTGATTTTCTTCAGTAGTGTTACTCATTGATTTTCTTCATAAATAGTATTAGATATAAAATGCCCTTTGGCCCATTTTTAAAAAGAAAATAATGATTTGGTACGAGTATAACCATACTGATGCGATGGAGACGTTCGATATTATTTATGACAAGTTCGAGAGATTACCCGCTAGCGAGTATTTTACTTAAGAAATCGATGCGCGGGAGGTGGAGATAATCCCCACATGTAGAAGATAATCCCCACATGTAGATCTGCGGTTTATAATTTGTTTTGAGACAGTCAGTAGCTCCGGCGATAATAGACACAGGTCGCACAATGCTGCATTTGGATCGTGTGCAGTCATCTCGTGGGCCAAAATTGAGCGTAAAAGCCACTCCCCTGTTCTTCCCCTTGTACGCCCGGACAGGCATTTCATTCACACATTAAGCCGGACGTCTCAAATGATCCTTCATACGTCCGCAAAACTGATCGATAGGAGAGAAAGAAAAAATGATCTAATTGGACATCTCATATCATTTTTATACGTTCAGACTGTCCGCGAACCCTCATATCCATCTCAAATATGAAAAGGATATGAGGGCTCGCTGACGCGCCTGGTCAGTCCGCCACGTAGGAAGCGACCCCACTCAGGACCACATTTTTCTTTTCTTTGTTCATTCTTTTCTTTCTCTCTCTTTCCCTTCATCAATCATGTGCAAGTGACCGGACATATGAGGAAGAAAATAAGAAGTGTGGCTGTGCGGACGGACAAATAAGGGACACGTCCGGTCACTAACGGGCGCGTCCGCGGGCGTTTAGAGCAACTCCAATGGAGCGACCCATTTCGTCCGCCGCTGTCCGTTTGGGTCGGCGTGGACAAAAGTGGCGGCCCAACGCGTTGATCCAAACCCAAATCACGTCCGCTTCGCGTCCGCTGACGCATTTGCGGCCCAAATTTGCGCCCGAAATGCGTCGACGCGGACGCGGAACGGACGCCACGCGTGCCTTCTTGGTGTCCGCCGCGTCCCCACCTAGCGGCCGTCCAACTACCCGCCGCCCACGCGGTCAGCTTAATTTATGACCACGGGTCCACACGTCAGCGATGGCAGTCGTCCTTTTTTAAGCCGACCGTGCGGCGGGGCCGTCCTCATCCAAACTCGCCGTCCATATCTAGCAAGCTCTGCTCCCCCATCGCCGACAAACCCTAGCCGCCACCACCACAGCGAGATGGGGCTCTTCTCCGGCGCCAGCAGCATCAAGGGCAAGGGCAAGGCCCTCGCCAACCCTTTCCCCTCGCAGTTCCTCTCGCCTCCGCCGGCGCCGGCGCCTCGCCGCCAGAGGCAGCGCGTGAATGTGCCAGTGCACCAGGCGGAGTGGCACTGGCAGCACCGCGTGCCTCTCCAGTACCCCGATGTTGGAAATATGCCATAGAGGCAATAATAAAATGGTTATTATTGTATTTCCTTGTTCATGATAATTGTCTATTGTTCATGCTATAATTGTGTTGGCCGGAAACCATAATACATGTGTGAATACATAGACCACAACATGTCCCTAGTGAGCCTCTAGTTGACTAGCTCGTTGATCAATAGATGGTCACGGTTTCATGGCCATGGACGTTAGATGTCGTTGATAACGGGATCACATCATTAGGAGAATGATGTGATGGACAAGACCCAATCCTAAGCATAGCACTAGATCGTGTAGTTCGTTTGCTAAAGCTTTTCAATGTCAAGTATCGTTTCCTTAGACCATGAGATTGTGCAACTCCCGGATACCGTAGGAATGCTTTGGATGTGCCAAACGTCACAACGTAACTGGGTGGCTATAAAGGTGCACTACGGGTATCTCCGAACGTGTCTGTTGGGTTGGCACGAATCGAGACTGGGATTTGTCACTCCGTGTGACGGAGAGGTATCTCTGGGCCCACTCGGTAAGACATCATCATAATGAGCTCAGTGTGACCAAGGAGTTAGTCACGGGATGATGTATTACGGAACGAGTAAAGAGACTTGCCGGTAACGAGATTGAACAAGGTATAGAGATACCGACGATCGAATCTCGGGCAAGTATCATACCGATGGACAAAGGGAATTGTATACGGGATTGATTGAATCCCCGACATCGTGGTTCATCCGATGAGATCATCGTGGAGCATGTGGGAGCCAACATGGGTATCCAGATCCCGCTGTTGGTTATTGGCCGGAGAAGTGTCTCGGTCATGTCCACGTGTCTCCCGAACCCGTAGGGTCTACACACTTAAGGTTCGATGACGCTAGGGTTATAGGGAAATGGTATACGTGATTACCGAAAGTTGTTCGGAGTCCCGGATGAGTCCCGGACCTCACGAGGAGCTCCGAAATGGTCCGGAGGTAAAGATTGATATATAGGAAGTCCAGTTTTGGTCACCGGAAAGTTTTCGGGCTCATAGGTATTGTACCGGGAGTGCCGGGAGGGTGTCGGAGGACCCCCGGGAGGGGTGTGACGACCATAGGACTTTGTGGGCCCTTAGAGGAGGTGTGCCAGCCCTTTTTGGTCTGGCCAAGACCTTCTAGAAAGGCCCATGCGGCTGGAGATCTGGAGATAAAGGGCAAAGGGTTTTAAAAGAGGAGATCCACCTCCCTTGTGGGAGGTGGACTCTATCCCCACTTCGGCCGAAGCCCTCCTCTTTGGAGGAGGGGCAAAGGCAGCCCTCCCTCTCCCTCCTCCTATATATACTTGAGGTTTTGGCCTTTGAGAACATTTCTGAACTCTCTCTCTCACGGCAAAGCCCTACCTCTCTTCTTCCTCGTCCACAGCGCTTAGGCGAAGCCCTGCCGGAATACCTTGCTACTCCACCACCACCACGCCGTCATGCTACTGTTGGAGACCTTCCCTAACCTCTCCTTCCTCCTTGATGGATCAAGTCGTAGGAGACGTCACCGGGCTGCACGTGTGTTGAACGCGGAGGCGCCGTTGTTTGGCGCTTAGATCGGAATCCACCGCGATCTGAATCGCTGCGAGTACGACTCCATTAACCGCGTTCTTGTAATGCTTCCGCTTAGCGATCTTCAAAGGTATGAAGATGCAATCTCTCCCCACTTGTTGCTGGTTTCTCCATAGATAGATCTTGGTGAAATGTAGGAAAATTTTGATTTACTACTACGTCTCCCAACAGTGGCATCATGAGCTAGGTATATGCGTAGAATCTATGCACGAGTAGAACACAAAGCAGTTGTGGGCGTCGATTTTGTTAATTTGCTTACCACTACTAGTCTTATCTTGATTCAGCGGTATTGTGGAATGAAGCGGCCCGGACCGACTTTACATGTACGCTTACGTGAGACTGGTTCCACCGCCTGACATGCACTTGTTGCATAAGGTGGCTAGCAGGTGTCTGTCTCTCCCACCTTAGTCGGATTGGATTCGATGAAAAGGGTCCTTATGAAGGGTAAATAGAAATTGGCATACCACGTTGTGGTTTTGACGTAGGTAAGAAACGTTCTTGCTAGTAACCTATAGCAGCCACGTAAAAACTTGCAACTACAAATTAGAGGACGTCTAACTTGTTTTTGCAGCATATGCCTTGTGATGTGATATGGCCAAAGGATGTGATGTGATGCATTGTGATGTATGAGATTGATCATGTTCTTGTAATAGGATTCACGACTTGCATGTCGATGAGTATGACAACCGGCAGGAGCCAGAGGAGTTGTCTTATTTTATTGTATGACCTGCGTGTCAATCATAAACGCCATATAATTACTTTACTTTATTGCTAAACGTTAGCCATAGTAGTAGAAGTAATAGTTGGCGAGACAACTTCATGAAGACACAGTGATGGAGATCATGATGATGGAGATCATGGTGTCGTGCCGGTGACAGTGATGATCATGGTGCCCCGAAGATGGAGATCAAAGGAGCAAGATGATAATGGCCATATCATGTCACTATATTGATTGCATGTGATGTTTATCATGTTTACATCTTATTTGCCTAGAACGACGGTAGTAAATAAGATGATATCTCACTAAAATTTCAAGAAAAGTGTTCACCCTAACTATGCACCATTGCTAAGGATCGTTGTTCCAAAGCACCACATGATGATCGGGTGTGATAGGTTCTAACATTCGCATACAACGGGTGTAAGCCAGATTTACACACGAAACACTTAGGTTGACTTGACAAGCCTAGCATGTACAGACATGGCCTCGGAACACGGAAGACCGAAAGGTCGAACATGAGTCGTATGGAAGATACGATCAACATGGAGATGTTCACCATGGATGACTAGTCCATCTCACGTGATGATCGGACACGGGCTAGTTGACATGGATCATGTGTCACTTGGATGACTAGAGAGATGTCTATCTAAGTGGGAGTTCATTAAATAATTTGATTATGTGAACTTAATTATCATGAACTTAGTCTAAAATTTTCTTTACAATCTATATTGTAGATCCAATGGCCAACGCGAATGTCACCCTCAATTTCAACGCGTTCCTAGAGAAAACCAAGTTGAAAGATGATGGAAGCAACTATGCGGACTGGGTCCGTGGCTTGAGGATCATCCTCATAGCTTCCAAGAAATTGTATGTCCTTGATGCACCACTAGGTGACCCACCCCTTCTCCCAGCAGAGCAAGACGTTACGAACACTTGGCATTCTCGCTGCGATGATTACTCCATTGTTCAGTGCGGCATGCTTTACAGTTTAGAACCGGGGCTCCAAAAGCGTTTTGAGCAACACGGAGCACATGAGATGTTCCAAGAGCTGAAACTGGTTTTCCAAGCTCATGCCCGGGTCAAGAGATATGACGTCTCCGACAAGTTCTTCAGCTGTAAGATGGAGGAGAATAGTTCTGTCAGTGAGCACATCCTCAAGATGTCTGGGCTACACAACCGCTTGACTCAGCTGGGAGTTAATCTCCCGGATGACTCGGTCATTGACAAAATCCTCCAGTCGCTTCCACCTAGCTACAAGAGCTTTGTGATGAACTACAACATGCAAGGGATGGAGAAGTCCATTCCTGAGTTGTACTCGATGCTGAAATCAGCAGAGGTCGAGATCAGAAAGGAGCATCAAGTGTTGATGGTAAATAAGACCACTAGTTTCAAGAAAGGCAAGGGTAAGAAGAACTTCAAGAAGGACGACAAAGCTGTTGCCGCGTCCAGTAAGCAAGTTGCCGGGAAGAAGAAGAACAAGCATGGACCCAAGCCTGAGACTGAGTGCTTTTACTGCAAGGGTACCGGTCACTGGAAGCGGAACTGCCCCAAGTACTTAGCGGATAAGAAGGACGGCAACATTAAAGGTATATGTGATATACTTGTTATTGATGTGTACCTAACCAGCACTCGTAGTAGCTCCTGGGTATTTGATACCGGTGCAGTTGCTCACATTTGTAACTCCAAGCAGGAGTTGCGGAATAAGCGGAGGCTGGCAAAGGACGAGGTGACGATGCGCGTCGGGAATGGTTCCAAGGTCGATGTGATCGCCGTCGGCACGCTACCTCTACATCTACCTTCGGGATTAGTGTTAAACCTTAATAATTGTTATTTAGTACCAGCTTTGAGCATAAACATTGTATCTGGATCTCGTTTGATGCGAGATGGCTACTCATTTAAATCTGAGAATAATGGTTATTCTATTTATATGAGAGAAATGTTTTATGGTCATGCCTCGCTGGTCAATGGTTTATTTTTGATGAATCTCGAACGTGATGTTACACATGTCCACAATGTGAGTACCAAAAAGTGTAAGGTTGATAACGATAGTCCCACTTACATGTGGCACTGCCACCTTGGTCATATTGGTGTCAAATGCATGAAGAAGCTCCATACTGATGGACTTTTGGAGTCTCTTGATTTCAAATCATTTTACACGTTCGAACCATGCCTCATGGGAAAGGTGACCAAGACTCCGTTCTCCGGAACAATGGAGCGAGCAACTGAATTGTTGGAAATAATACATACCGATGTATGCGGTCCAATGAGTGTCGAGGCTCGTGGTGGCTACCATTATGTTCTCACCCTCACTGATGACTTGAGTAGATATGGGTATGTCTACTTAATGAAACATAAGTCTGAAACTTTTGAAAGGTTCAAGCAATTTCAGAGTGAGGTAGAGAATCAACGTGACAGGAAAATAAAGTGCCTACGATCTGATCGTGGCGGAGAATATTTAAGTCACGAGTTTGGCACGCACCTAAGGAAATGTGGAATTGTTTCACAACTCACGCCGCCTGGCACACCTCAGCAAAATGGTGTGTCTGAACGTCGTAATAGCACTCTATTAGATATGGTACGATCTATGATGTCTCTTACCGACTTACCGCTATCATTTTGGGGATATGCATTAGAGATTGCCGCATTCACTTTAAATAGGGCACCATCAAAATCCGTTGAGACGACACCGTATGAATTATGGTTTGGAAAGAAACATAAGCTGTCGTTTCTAAAAGTTTGGGGATGCGATGCTTATGTGAAGAAACTTCAACCTGAGAAGCTCGAACCCAAAGCGAAAAAGTGCGTCTTCATAGGATATCCCAAAGAGACTATTGGGTATACCTTCTACCTACGATCCGAGGGCAAAGTCTTTGTTGCCAAAAATGGATCCTTTCTCGAGAAAGAGTTTCTCTCGAAAGAAGTAAGTGGAAGGAAAAAAGAACTTGATGAGGTAATTGTACCTCCACTCGAACCGGAGAGTAGCACAGCACAGGAAGTTGTTTCATGGAGCCTACACCGACTGGAGAGGAAGTTAATGATGATGATCATGAAACTTCAGATCAAGTTACTATTGAATGTCGAATGTCCACTAGGACACGTTCCGCACCAGAGTGGTATGGCAACCCTGTCCTAGAGATCATGTTGTTAGACAATGGTGAACCTTCGAACTATGAAGAAGCGATGGTGGTCCCAGATTCCAACAAATGGCCTGAAGCCATGAAATCCGAGATAGGATCCATGTATGAGAACAAAGTATGGACTTTGGTGGACTTGCCTGATGATAAGCGAGTCATTGAAAATAAATGGATCTTTAAGAAGAAGACTGACGTGGATGGTAATGTAGCCGTCTATAAGGCTCGGCTTGTCGCTAAGGGTTATCGACAAGTTCAAGGAGTTGACTACGATGAGACTTTCTCACCCGTAGCGATGCTGAAGTCTGTCCGAATCATGTTAGCAATTGCCGCATTTTATGATTATAAGATCTGGCAAATGGACGTCAAAACGACATTCCTTAATGGCTTCGTCAAGGAAGAACTGTATATGATGCAGCCGAAAGGTTTTGTCGATCCTAAAGATGCTAAAAAGGTATGCAAGCTCCAGCGCTCCATCTATGGGCTGGTGCAAGCATCTCGGAGTTGGAACATTCGCTTTAATGAAGTGATTAAAGCGTTTGGGTTTGTACAGGTTTATGGAGAACCCTGTATTTACAAGAAATTGAGTGACAGCTCTGTAGCATTTCTCATATTATATGTGGATGACATACTGATAATGGGAAATGATATAGAACTCTTGGAAAGTATAAAGGCCTACTTGAATAAGTGTTTTTCAATGAAGGACCTTGGAGAAGCTGCTTACATATTAGGTATTAAGATCTATAGAGATAGATCGAGACGCCTCATAGGTCTTTCACAAAGCACATACCTTGACAAGATATTGAAGAAGTTCAATATGGATCAGTCCAAGAAGGGATTCTTGCCTGTGTTACAAGGTGTGAGATTGAATACGACTCAATGCCCAACCACGGCAAAGGATAGAGAAGAGATGAGTGTCATCCCCTATGCTTCAGCCATAGGCTCTATTATGTATGCCATGCTGTGTACCAGACCTGATGTGAACCTTGCCATAAGTTTGGTCGGGAGGTACCAAAGTGATCCCGGAGCGGAACACTAGACGGCGGTCAAGAATATCCTGAAGTACCTGAAAAGGACAAAGGACATGTTTCTCGTATATGGAGGTGCCGAAGAGCTCGTCGTAAAGGGTTACGTCGATGCTAGCTTCGACACAGATCCGGACGACTCCAAGTCGCAAACCGGATACGTGTATATTTTGAATGGAGGGGCGGTCAGCTGGTGTAGCAGCAAGCAAAGCGTCGTGGCGACATCTACATGTGAAGCGGAGTACATAGCTGCTTCGGAAGCAGCAAAGGAAGGAGTCTAGATGAAGGAGTTCATCACCGACCTAGGAGTAATTCCAAGTGTGTCGGGCCCGATGACTCTATTCTGTGACAACACTGGAGCTATTGCCCTTGCGAAGGAGCCCAGGTTTCACAAGAAGACAAGACACATCAAGCGCCGCTTCAACTCCATCCGTGATTACATTCAGGAGGGAGATATAGATATTTGTAAAGTGCATACGGATCTGAATGTCGTAGATCTGTTGACTAAACCTCTCTCACGAGCAAAACATGATCAACACCAGAATGCTATGGGTGTACGATTCATCACAATGTAACTAGATTATTGACTCTAGTGCAAGTGGGAGACTGTTGGAAATATGCCCTAGAGGCAATAATAAAATGGTTATTATTGTATTTCCTTGTTCATGATAATTGTCTATTGTTCATGCTATAATTGTGTTGACCGGAAACCATAATACATGTGTGAATACATAGACCACAACATGTCCCTAGTGAGCCTCTAGTTGACTAGCTCGTTGATCAATAGATGGTCACGGTTTCATGGCCATGGACATTAGATGTCGTTGATAACGGGATCACATCATTAGGAGAATGATGTGATGGACAAGACCCAATCCTAAGCATAGCACTAGATCGTGTAGTTTGTTTGCTAAAGCTTTTCAATGTCAAGTATCGTTTCCTTAGACCATGAGATTGTGCAACTCCCGGATACCGTAGGAATGCTTTGGGTGTGCCAAACGTCACAACGTAACTGGGTGGCTATAAAGGTGCACTACGGGTATCTTCGAAAGTGTCTGTTGGGTTGGCACGAATCGAGACTGGGATTTGTCACTCCGTGTGACGGAGAGGTATCTCTGGGCCCACTCGGTAAGACATCATCATAATGAGCTCACTGTGACCAAGGAGTTAGTCACGGGATGATGTATTACGTAACGAGTAAAGAGACTTGTCGGTAACGAGATTGAACAAGGTATAGAGATACCGACGATCGAATCTCGGGCAAGTATCATACCGATGGACAAAGGGAATTGTATACGGGATTGATTGAATCTCCGACATCGTGGTTCATCCGATGAGATCATCGTGGAGCATGTGGGAGCCAACATGGGTATCCAGATCCCGCTGTTGGTTATTGGCCGGAGAAGTGTCTCGGTCATGTCCACGTGTCTCCCGAACCCGTAGGGTCTACACACTTAAGGTTCGATGACGCTAGGGTTATAGGGAAATGGTATACGTGATTACCGAAAGTTGTTCGGAGTCCCGGATGAGATCCCAAACGTCACGAGGAGCTCCGAAATGGTCCGGAGGTAAAGATTGATATATAGGAAGTCCAGTTTTGGTCACCGAAAAGTTTTCGGGCTCATCGGTATTGTACCGGGAGTGCCGGGAGGGTGTCGGAGGACCCCCGGGAGGGGTGTGACGACCATAGGACTTTGTGGGCCCTTAGAGGAGGTGTGCCAGCCCTTTTTGGGCTGTCCAAGACCTTCTAGAAAGGCCCATGCGGCTGGAGATCTGGAGATAAAGGGCAGAGGGTTTTAAAAGAGGAGATCCACCTCCCTTGTGGGAGGTGGACTCTATCCCCACTTCGGCCGAAGCCCTCCTCTTTGGAGGAGGGGCCAAGGCAGCCCTCCCTCTCCCTCCTCCTATATATACTTGAGGTTTTGGCCTTTTGAGAACAGTTCTGAACTCTCTCTCTCACGACAAAGCCCTACCTCTCTTCTTCCTCCTCCGCAGCGCTTAGGCGAAGCCCTGCCGGAATACCTTGCTACTCCACCACCACCACGCCGTCATGATGCTGTTGGAGCCCTTCCCTAACCTCTCCTTCCTCCTTGCTGGATCAAGGCGTAGGAGACGTCACCGGGCTGCACGTGTGTTGAATGCGGAGGCGCCATTGTTTGGCGCTTAGATCGGAATCCACCGCGATCTGAATCGCTGCGAGTACGACTCCATTAACCGCGTTCTTGTAACGCTTACGCTTAGCAATCTTCAAAGGTATGAAGATGCAATCTCTCCCCACTCGTTGCTGGTTTCTCCATAGATAGATCTTGGTGAAACGTAGGAAAATTTTGATTTACTACTACGTCTCCCAACACCCGACGCCACCCTACCGCACGACTGGCATCTGGATCCGGATAGGATCCCAATGCCGACGGCGCCGCGGTCGGCTCAGGTTCACGCGGAGGAGGTGCGGCGTTGGCGGGCGTTGTTGACGCCGGAGCAGCGCCACGACCCCGCCTACGCAACCGACTCGCCAAACTAGGCAAGATGGTTCGCCTTCGAGCACGAGGAGGCGAGGCGACGGGACGTGCGCGAGGTCTACCGCAGCGTGCCGCCGTCGCTCGTCGTCATCCGCGAGGAGGACCAGGCGGCGGAGGACGCCTACCAGGTGACCCTTGCGGCCGTCTACCGGGAGAGCGAGGAGGACGAGCGACGCAGGGGCGAGGTGGTGGAGGAAGAGGAGGCTCGGTACGAGGCGGCAATGGTGCAGGCCATTGCCCTCTCCGCGGCGGGCGACTGCGTGCTGCCGCCGGTGGCCTCGCCATCCCCTCCCCGACGCCGCGTCAAAGGCGAGCCGGAGCCGTAGCCGGAGTCCGAGCCGGAGCCGTCCCCCATCGAGCGCTACTCCTGGAAGGGAGTAGTGCGCGAGTGGGTCTCCGCACCACCGGTTTGGATGGGGGCGACGCCGGCGCAGGAGGCGGCGTACCTCGAGCATTGGCGTCAGATCCGGCTGGCTGAAGAGCGCCACGACGGCGAGTACCTCGAGATGCTCGAACGCGACGCCGAGGACGAGCAACGCGAGGCTCAGGCGGCGGCACAGCCCGTGGCAGCACTGCACGCGCACGACATGAACACGCTCTGGAACACGGCGTTCCCCTGGGCCGGTCCGGCGCCGACCCTCATCGACCCCACGGACCCCGAGGATGATGACGACGTCTAGGGCAACGCGCCCCCTCATAGTTTAGGTTGTTTATATTTTTCTTAAATGTAAATATGGACGCATGGACTCTCGCCGACCTTCGTGGCCGGCTTTAATGTTTAATTAATGTTTTTTAAAATATGCATGCGTTCTTTTTTTTCTAGCGCCGTCAAAATGGGTCGGGTCAGCGTTGGGCGCACGCGTCGACCCAAACGCGAAAGCGAACGTCCGTGTCCATCTGACCGATCCAAACGGATAAAAAATGGATAAAATCGTCGTCCGTTTGGATCAGTCCGTTGAAGTTGCTCTTAGTGAGTCATATTTGCAATGTCCGACGCGTACATGCTCTAACCATGCCTTCCGGTCATGCTTCCGTCTAGCATCTACAGTATGTTCTGTATTACAGTACATGTAACTGCAGCTAGAGATGGATTTTTTTTTCAAAAAGAAGACGCTTTATTACTTACAAAAGTGCTAGAGATGAATGAAAGGAACAACTGAGGCCAAGGTCTGACCGACCCGTTTCTGAAAATTCTGAATTCCACCATTGGACCACATCGCCAGCCCGAGCCGCCTCTCCACCTACCCACCCCCTTCGCCCTGGCGACGGAGCAGGACCGGCGTCCTCCACTCCGACTGAGACCCCTGGGATCGGCAGCGACGTTTCCTAGTGCGAGGCCATGCGCATGCGTTCATTGCTTTATTATACGGAGGAAACGGCAGAAGCAACGCCGGGCACGGGTGAGCCTCTGACCACGTCTCCGGTCGCCGCCGGCCGGCGGGCGCACGGCGTTAGTAGGCCCCGACCCCCGAGCAGTTAGTTTTACGTCCATAATCAGGCGCCGCTGGATTTCTTCCCATTTTTTTACCGCGCGCGCTCAAGAAAATAATGGACGCCGTCCTAATCCAACTCGGAATCCCGCCCTTCTATATATACAGTACACCGCAAGCGCGCAGCTCACTTCTCGCGTTCCGTTCCCGGCCCCTCCCCCCGCCAGAGACAAAAACCCAGCGAGCCGCGGGCCTCCCTCCGCACCATCCTTCCTCGCCGGCATGGCCTGCTCGCGCCTCGCCGCCGCCTCGTCGCCGGCGTCCACCCCCGCCGCGCTACGTGCTCGGGCGACCTCCCCCGCCGCCGGCTTCGCGCGCCTTCCGGCCGCCCTCCGTACGAACCGCTCCGCGTCCCTGGTTTCATTGCGGATCTGCCGAATCTTGGATTGACCGGGCCTTTTTCCCCTCGCAGATCCTGAGAGCGGCGGGTTGGCCCTCAGGGGCAGGAGGGCGGTCACGCCGGTGGTCACCGCCGCCGGGCCGGCCGCCGCGGCGCCCGTGGCCGACCGTGACGGAACCCCGGCCGCGGTGAAGCAGCCCATCATCGTCATCGACAACTATGATAGCTTTACCTACAACCTGTGCCAGGTATATGGGTACACTTGTTCGTGGTCTATTCGCATTCCGGCTGCTTCTGGTGTGTCTGTCCGTGTATGCCATATCTTTGCCGGCGTAGAGGAGTCATTTCGTGGGTTGATCCGAACGTTTGAAGGTTCATAGAGTTTCTCTTCCCATGTTTTTCTTTTTTGCCGTGCGAACTGGTTCTAGCGGAATTCGCATTCTCGGTTGAGTCAGGCCATATTTTCTAGTCAAAAGTAGTTTTTCCATTTTAAAAAGGAGAAAAAAGATCCCACTGCCCTTAAGTATACTGTTTGTAGCATGGAATGTTGTTTTAGGGATTCAGAATTATATATGGTATTTTCCCGAAAAAGAAAGAATTATATATGGTCTGGTACAAGAATTTATCTTGCTATTTTAACCTTATAAGATGTTTTTATCATAATGTTGTTTTACAAGTCTTACAGAAATGTATTTCTACATTTGAGAAGCAGCATGAATCTGCTAAACATTTTTCAGCATTTGAGAATTAACACGGATCTTCTAAACATGCTGTTAATGCCTAGTTGTCCTAAAAAATCTTAACAACAAAGGATAACTTTTGGCAACCAAAGTAGCAAGAATAGTTTTTAATTAGAAGTACAAAGTTGGATCCTCTAAAATCTATTAACAAAGACTTTCCATTTAAAAATATGACCTTCTAAGAAGCATTCCTTGTCTGGAAAATCCAAATTGGAATCGAGAATACATGGTTTGGTTAGGTTCTATGTCTGTTTCAGATGCACGTACTTATGAGATGGTTAGATCTATTTTTTGTGCCTTTATTTTAATATGACATGAACACATGCTATGCGAAACACACCTCTTGCTGAAATTGAATGTTGGATGCAGTATATGGGGGAGCTTGGATTAAATTTTGAGGTGTACCGTAATGATGAACTTACCATAGAGGAGGTAAAGAGGTATAGTTCTCTGAGCACCTCTTTAATTGTAATTTTGTTTCATTCTGATCCAACTAAAGGGGTTATACCATATTACAACTCTGGTGATGATGTTCCTTTCTTTAATCTCATGTAGGATGAACCCACGAGGAATACTTATTTCTCCAGGGCCTGGTTAGTTTCTCTTACCAAATCTCATATAACAGGTTAAAGTTTCTGAGCTTAACAATAAGATTCATATTTCTTCTTTAGGTGAACCGCAAGATTCAGGTATATCATTGCAGACTGTCCTGGAACTCGGGCCAACCATCCCAATATTTGGAGTTTGCATGGGTCTGCAGTGCATTGGAGAGGCTTTTGGAGGTTAGATTTATCTCTATGGACACATGGTTTTCCATGATCTGGTCTTCAGTCTTGCTGATGTTTTTCTTCTATATGAATATACAGGGAAGATTATCCGCGTTCCTTCTGGTGTGATGCATGGAAAAAGCTCTCCAGTTTTCTATGACGAAGTTCTAGGAAAATCCATATTCGAGGGCTTGTCAAAGTATGCTTTCTCAACCATTATTAAGTAAACATGGATTCTTCGGTTCTAGCTTATACATTACATAGCAGTCAACTGACACTGCTATTGTAAACATTGAACTGCACACATCTTGTGATTGCTTCTGTTTTCATGATAACCAGGAATGTTTTTACTCCTCTATTTTACCTGTTTAGACATGTGCATGCAATGGGGAGTTGAATTTTCAACATACTCAGTTAGTATTGATGTAGTATGCTAGTTTGGAGGTAGCTTTTTTTGTCAACCACGGAAAACGTTTCTGTTTGTTTCCTTGTTTAGTCTGGGACTTGTCCAAATTGAGCTTCTGATCTGACATGATCCTCATTTTGATGAACAGCCCTTTTACCGCCGCAAGATATCATAGCTTGGTCATTGAGGAGGAAAGCTTCCCACACGATGAACTGGAAGTCACGGCATGGACTGAAGATGGACTTGTCATGGCTGCTCGCCACAAGAAGTACACGCATATCCAGGTATTTCTCAACTCCACACTCAAGCCACACTATGTGTCGCGTAGGCACAATCTTGCTGTCTGTCTTGTGAGTGCTAAGTGGTATGCTGTAACTCTTCCAGGGCGTCCAGTTCCACCCAGAGAGCATCATCACCCCTGAAGGCAAGAGAATCATCCTCAACTTTGCGAGATACGTCGAGGAGTTCGAGAAGCAGACCTCCAAGGGGAACTAGACCTCCGAGGGGAACTAGATGATTCAGCAAGCAGAACAGTTGGAGGAAGTAGAGACTATTGTTGAGAGATCAGGCAGGCAGGAAGGGGCCTAAAAGTCAAGCAGATTTAGAGGAAGGGAATAAGGGAAAAAGAGCTTTTTGTTGCCGTTTGTTTGGTTCATTGTAATATATCATTGTGGCTCGACATCCCGTATGAACTTCGTTCGGTCAATTATGTGCGTCGTGGTGCTCTTTCTCAAATAATAAATTGGTGGAAACTGAAGATGTTAGCAATTTTTACTGGTTCCATGCCTTCTGGCACGGTGCTTCAGACTTCAGATTGTTAGCTATTTGTTCTCCGTTCCGGTTTATGCCTTTCCCAACTCCTATTTTTTTGATACATTTTTTAGGGGATTTTTTTTTAGGGAAGCCGAGACTTTATTTACTCAAAGATTTTTTTTTTGAGAAGAAGATTGTTTTTTGATTAATGAGAAAAGCCTTTCCCAACTCCTAGCTAACTATTCGGCCCATTAATAAGCCTATGGGCGAAGGCCCAGCACCATGTAGACACAAGAGCCCCCACCAACACGGGCACTGGGCCTTCGCAGCTGTGCCGACTAAAACCACCATCCTTTTTTTTCCGAGAAAAAGAGAAGAGTAAAACCACCGCCTGTATAAATAGCGATTCAGATAGGACGAGAAGGGAGTCCAACGCACCATACCTCCAACTCCAAGCCCCCCGTTCCCTTCCACCTGTCCGCCCCTCTCGCTTGTCGGCTCGATCCTGTCTGTTGTGTTGCCCTCGCGAGCGGGGGCGGAGGCGGCGATGGACGGCCACGGCGACGGCCGGCAGCCCATGCTGGGGAAGGGCCCGCCGAGTCACCGGGAGCGGCACTTCACGGCCGGGGAGGTGGTGCGCGACGTCATCATGGGCGTCTCCGACGGCCTCACCGTGCCCTTCGCCCTCGCCGCCGGCCTCTCCGGCGCCAGCGCGCCGTCGTCGCTCGTCCTCACCGCCGGCCTCGCCGAGGTCGCCGCCGGGGCGATCTCCATGGGCCTCGGAGGGTAACTTCCGATCCCTCCCTCTAGTCCTCTGCGCTGCTTCTCAATCACGCGCCGCCGCTCATCTAGTAGCGGAGTAACCGAGGTTATACAATACAGATACAGATCGTTTTGTCAACACGCGTGTCTGACTTCACGGGCAAGTGCGTGTGGTACACACGCGTCTCGGCATTTGCAGAGACACGTGGGCTCTTCCTCTTCGTTTATCTCGGTTCCTACCATGGCGCGAGAGGTTGGAGAGATGCATGTACCCTGCCTCTCTTCTGGATCTCCATGGGTAATTGGGTATATATGTTGATATCGACAGTAGATTAAGCTAGCGAGCGAGACTGGTTCTTGCTCCCGCTGTCAGAATTATGTCCAACTGTATGGAGCAGAATGCATATACTACTGCAGTACTGCTTATAGTTAATCTACGGTTGTAGTTCTGCATATCCAAGCTACTCTAGTATTTTTTGTTGTTGTGAAGCTAGATCAAGTTAGTCATGACTACATATATTCACCACGGTACATGTGTACATGCTGAATCTTGCGTTGTTGACTCATGAACGCCTCCTCATTGTTCCGACGATTGCATTGCACATAGGCGTCCCTGTCTAACCGTCTGTTCTTCACTTTTAGCCTCAACTGCAACTTGTAAATTACCCTCATGTCGACCCAAGAAATTATTGGCAAAAAGTTAGCCAGGGAGATAGACAAGTGCGCGGACATGTGGCCCTCTTCGACGTGCTATTTCAGCACGCTTTATGTTAACATCACGACTTTTTCAATTCAGAAAGTGCCCACAAATGGTAGTGGAGTGGAGAATAATACCTGTCCCTATATAAACTGTGGAAAAAAGACAAGATCACATTGTTTGCAATTCAAAAAGGCGCCCCACGAATGCATGATTGTTAATTTTCTGACCCGCCACTGTGCCATGTGCTAGGTACCTGGCTGCCCAAAGCGAGGCAGATCACTACAAGCGGGAGATGAAGAGGGAGCAGGAGGAGATCATTGCCGTCCCAGACACCGGTACATGGAGATAACTGGATAACTTGTTCCCAGATTCCCCCAGTGTGTATGTAACTTGCAGCCTAACCACCGTTGGTATTTTGACTTGTTTAATGATCATTCAGAGGCTGCTGAGATTGGGGATATCATGGCAGAGTATGGGCTCGAACCGCATGAGTATGGCCCCGTTGTGGAGGGCCTCCGGAGGAACCCGCAGGCTTGGCTCGAGTTCATGATGAGGTATGACACTGACAATGAAATTGTAGATAGACAGATAGTGTACTGGAATGTATTGTTCGCGAAAAAAAGGGTACTGGAATGTATTGCTCCAGTTTCTTGTTGTACCGGAATGAAAATGTAGATAGTGTCACAGATCTGTCAAGAAAACAAGCAACTGTAAAAGAAGCATACATGATAGGCATGCTTGTTTTACTAACCGGAGCAATGTGTTCAGGTTCGAGCTCGGATTGGAGAAGCCAGATCCTAGAAGAGCCTTGCAGAGTGCTTTAACAATAGCGCTATCTTATATCATCGGTGGATTGGTCCCTCTCCTGCCCTACATGTTCATCTCCATGGTCCAGGACGCCATGCTCACATCAGTTGGAGTCACGCTGCTCGCGCTCCTTTTCTTTGGCTACATCAAGGGTCGATTTACTGGGAACCGTCCGTTCCTTAGCGCTGTCCAGACTACCATTATCGGTGCTGTTGCTTCTGCTGCGGCATATGGGATGGCGAAGGCTGTGCAAGCTAGATAGTGTTATGTGGTGCAGTCGTATCCAAACTTTTTTACTAGCCTGTAACGAAGTCGGAACATACATGATTTTGCATCTTTGAACAATGCATTATATTATTACATTACAATCAGCTGCAGATGAAGCTAGTATCTAAAAAAGAACTCTCTTACCTTACATGTAGTCATGAATAACTGTTGGGAGGATAAAGTACTTGCATACTAGATCTATGTAAGCTGAACTGAGATGTCAAGTAAAGTGAAATCGGTGCACAAGTTTATCTTGGACTGAAACCAACATAATTGACCATATCAAGCACACGTTTTGCTGCAGACTGGGACTCTATGGGTAACCTTATGAATGTTGCTGTTCTACCACAACTATAGGTTTTGCTGCAGACTGGAACTCTACGGGTAAACTTATGAAAGTTACTGTTCTACCACAACTAGGTTTAAATAAAAGAAGCCATGAGCTAGAACAGATTCAGAGAATATGCCTTACGATGATTTCAGGTTTTTCAACTATCAGCCCAACCTGAAGCAGTATAGTTGCGTGAGCAAGGAGAATCATTTGAACCCTATAAGCAACCAATACTGCTAGTTTTTCTTTGCTCAAGGCGTTGCAGAATTCAATTTTCAAGTAAACATATGCCTCCATCTTATTTATTTGCCAATACTGCTAATTTTTCTTTGCTCAAGGCGTCTCAGAATTCAATTTTCAAGTAAATATCTGTCACCACCTTATTTATTTACTAATCAGAGAAGTAAAATTACAGAACCAAAAGAAACCATGTAGCAATACCATGTAGGCTTTCCCCATGCTACACTGTGAAGTACGTATCCCCCATCAAGGAGTGGAGCAGCAATATTCGTCTGCCTAAACTTGCAGAGCCTAATCATATTGCATTTTACCATCTCGGAGACCAATGGTTCTTCTCTGGTGAGGAAGTACTCAAAAGATGTCTTTACCCAGAAACCTTATCTGTCGTGGTAGCTCTTGGCTGGCTTCTTCTTGACAAGTTCGCTGATCAGCGAAGTATACACACCAAAATCTGGCACCATTCCTTTTGCGCTTTTCAGTTCTTCAGAATCAGTAACTTTGCCATGCTTGCACTGCCCATCCAAGAGAATGTTGTATGTGATATCATCTGGGGACACCCCTATATTGAGCATTGCATGCAGAAGCATGTCGGCGTTCTTCAGCTGCCCCAGCTTGCAGAGGCCGCTCATAATCACGTTATATGTCACAACTCCGGGTTTTCGACCCTTGTTCTGCATCTCCTTCAGTAGCTTAAAGCCTGTCTTCACGTCGCCTTTCCTACAGAAGGCGTCAATCACCATCGTGTAGGTCGTGCTGTCGGGCTCCAAACCGGTTTCCAGCATCTCAACAAGGACCCTCTCGGCGTCGAGTGGCCGTGCTGCCTTGCTCAACCCGGAGATGAGTGCTGTATATGTTACCTCATCCAACGCAACCTCTTCGTCCGCCATTTTCTGCTTGATATCCATCGCCGTGTCTAGCTTGCCGTCCTTGCAGCAACCATCAATGACTGTGGTGTAAGTCACCTTATCTGGTTTCAGACCTATGCTCCTCATCTCTTCCACGATGCATTCGGCAGCCTTAAAATTTCTGGCCCGACAAAGCCCATTCACCAGTGCATTGTAAGCCACCAAATCTGGCATTACACCCATTGCCCTCATGTCCTGGTACAGGTCCATTCCAGCCTTCACATCCCCATCCTTGCAATGTGCATCTATCAATGTTGTGAAGACGATGGCATTGGGTTTCATGCCTCTCTTGCGCATTTCATCAAACATCTTTGTTGCATCTTCCATCCTCCCTGAACTGGACAAACCCTTCATCAGAGCACTGTAAGTGTAGACATCAGGTGCGATGCCCATCTGCGACATTCCCTTGTACAGCCCGTCTACGCCGTCCAGATCGCGCGCTCTGCACATGCCTGAAATCAAGGTGTTGAAGCTGACCACAGTCGGCTGCACGCTCCTGGTTCGCATTTCGTCGAACATCTTGCGTGCACTTGCAAGGTCTCCAGATCTAACGAAATCTCGCATCAGCACGTTGAACTGCCTGACCTCCGGGGGCATGCCGGCGTCAAGCAGCTGCAGGTAGAAAGTGTATGCTTCGGGGGTAGTGGGGAGCCGGCTCATGAGGCCGAAACACACGGGCGCCGGTAGGCGGGTGCCGCCGCGGAGGGCGAGGAGGACGAGTGAGCAGGCGTCGGTGAGGAGGCCCTCGTCGGCGTACGCCGCAGTGAGTTCGGAGACGAGAGGGCCGGGGTCTCTGGGGGAGGCGGCGGGGACGAGGAGCGGGAGGAGGCGCGGCGGAGAGGAGCGGCCGAGTCGGGAGACCAGGAGGCGGAGAAGCGGGCGAGCGAGGTCCGGGAGGCGGTGGAGGAGGAGGTGGTGGGACATGGATAGGAAGGAGGAGGGCGTGTGGCGGAAGAGGCCGGGAGGGGAGGCGAGAAGAAGGAGGCGGAAGAGGGAGAGGAGTGGCAACGGCGGGAGGGAGAGGGGGTTGGAGCGGAGGAGCGAGAGGAAGTGGGCGGAGGTGAAGGCGGGAAGGAGGCGCAGGAGCGGCGCCGGCGCCGTGGCCGGGAGCGGGGCGGGGTGGACTGGCAGAGTGAGCGCGACTTCGGAGGCGGCAACGATCAGGGGGTCGGCCTCGGTGGTGGACGGCGAATGCGGTGGCGGCGCCCGCGGTGCGGCGTACCATGGGAGAGGGTAGGACTGCGCCGGCGGTGTTTGTGTCGGCGGCTGGAGGCGCAGGCGGTGGCGGAGGGCTCTCCGCATGTTTGCGAGCGGTGAGGTCAGAGAGAATGAGCCTCCGTCGCCGCTATAGTGAGGTCCGAGCCCGCCAAGTTTAAAGATGGGACGGCTCGGTCGATCAATCTTTTTCTCTCTTCTTTTTATTGAGAGGGTTTATAAACAGCAATGCTACATTCACAGACCTTCAGGTCCTCATTACGGGATGGATTTAAGGTGAAAAACTGTGATCGGATTAAGTGAAGAGTTGGCCCTCTAACAGACCACGTAAACCGGATCATCCGATAAAATAACCGCCAGTTTACTGGACAGGAATCCGTAAACCCGGCTATAATAGATCTTCAAGTTTGGTCGTCCCGGATTTTTATTTTGGATCCCGAATCTGTAAAGTCATTTCCTTCGTATCTATGGGAATGGGGCATTTTTTGCAGGACCTGAAAAGTAAATATCGATTGACTGAACTTTCAGCTTCTGTCACGGTCTTCTGCGATTACGACCTCGCCGAAACGTCTCGAGCTCTACCAGCCGATGCGGCATCTAGCCGCTGCTGCCTGCTTGTCGTGTCCGTCCCCGTGGTCCTCATGTTGCTTCACGACGGTGGCGTCACCGGCAAGACGTCCACTCCGTCGTCCCTAACGAGATTCTAGCGGTGGGAGCAGTTGAGACGGATCCAATTGTAATTTAGCGATGTTTTTAGTGAGATTTGTGCATTTTTATCAGGACAATGAAATATTTCACGAAAACTATTTTGTCCGAACAAAAGTTATACTGTAAAAGTACGAAAAACGTTTTGTGATATCTTTTAAACCAATTTTTACGGGACATGATATACGGGATCTGCTAAAGATGCTCTTACCGTGCATTTTTTCGATATTGTTTGCCTCCTTGACAGAGGTTGGTTATTTTTTACCGGGTTTTTATTTTCGAAGGGGATAGCAAGGCAAGGCCTCGCATCTAGCGATACACACAAAACAACTATATTATTAATGTAAAGCTCAAATGTACAAACTAAACATACCTCGCGACAACACCTCCCAAGACTACCGCTAACCTTACGGTAAAAGATAAAAAAGAGAAAAATACATAGTTTATGAGCAAATCTTTCAAGAAGGAATCGTCGCACATGCGCCAATAACGAGGTCGACCGGATGTTGAGCTCGGGATTCTCATCCCCAGACGAATTTCGAGCCATCACGTTCAACAAGGCCACGACGCTTCTACCATCATCACATGTCTGGCCTATAGATACGGTCTTTATTGTACATAAATAATACAATATACACATGTTTTTTTGGGAAATGGACACCGTCTTCCTCCCGCATACACCAGCGGGTACTATAACCGAAGCTTGACCCACTTCTGGACTTCTTGAACTCCATCAAAACCAGGTAAACGTTCTTGGCGCAACGATCAAGAAATCTCGAACTGGATAGAAGACAAGTCCCGACAATGATCTGAGAAGCATATCATTGTCCTAAAGAAGGCGGTGGTGAAGAGGAATGAATCACCACCTTAGATCCAGCCATCCAGATCCGGCAAGACCTAACATCACAAGCTCCTTGATGACACTGAAGCGGGCCAAACGTCGCCCATCTAGAAGGAGCTAAAGGAACAATATCGAAAATGTCGCCGTCTAGTATGTTGGAAGATGGTTTAAAAAATAACATGCATAACACGAAGACAGAATCAGATCCACCACTTCATAAGAGATGATCCCCGTACGCCTCCTTTACGCCGCCACCGGGGCGGACCACGAGTCAGGAAACTTATTCTTGACCCGCGTGATGTCATATTCGTTACCATAGCATAGACACCAAGGAAGGGACCTCTAAAAAAACCAAGAGACCTAACTACACAATCACAACATGAATTTGGGGGATCCACCCCTGCTAGAGTGGCAGGCGAAGGAGGTTGTTGTTTCCGTGTGAGTCAATACTACAATTGTTACTAGGGGGTTGTTTGGTTCCTAGTCACACTTTGCCACACTTTAGCTTAGGCAAGTTTGACCAAGTTAGATGGATGTTTGGGTCTAGCCAAACCTAAGGCAAGAAATTTTTAATGAGAATTAAACCCACATGTCATAGACACAAAAAGTGTGGCAAGATTCCCTTAGGCAAGTCAAAGTGTGGCTAATAATTTGAGCAACTCAAGTAAGTCAAGTGTGGCAAATGTGACAAAAATAATGTGGTAATATATGGCAAAGATAGTCACAAACCAAACAGCCCCTTAATATTTATGTTGGTCAAGCAATTTAAATCATTCACATAATAATAAATCTTGTTTAGGCAAAGAATATTGAAAATTTTCAAACGGGGCTTTTTTTTCTTCAAGTACATATACAACGGAATATATTTGAAAGGGTCGGGTCAAAACAATTTTTGAACGTTGTGTCAATTTGTTTACATGCATGAACATTTTCAGTTGTGAGAACAATATTTGGAAATTCCATGAACTTTTATTTGACATGCTCACATGCATGGATAGTTTGTTTGGCATAGATGAGCATTTCTGATGGTGAACATATTTTTGGATATTTTATAATTACTAAACACAATATTGTAAAAAGTATATCTTAGAAAACGAGATCACAAGAAAGCACAACGACCTAATGTTGCTGCTCTTGCTACAGGCGGCACGGGTGAGGGGGGGGGCATCAGTTAGTTCTATAATTTTTTTTCATAGAGTCAATCCTATAGTTAAAACTAGTTTGACGAACGATCACCTTCTTAGTAAACCATCGGTGCACTGTTGTCGTAGTTCATGGACATGTGAGGACCATGATGATCCTCAGTCGTAGAATACTCAGAATTGGTTTGGGTTGTGATTCGCCGCAACACATTTTCTGAACACTGAGGCTTTATAATGAAAAACCCTCTTTGTGAGTTTAGGTTGATGGATCAGATATGGCGGCGCATGTGCCATCCTTTCTTGAAGGTGTTCATTTTGAAGCAATGATGGCACATGTTTTCTGAAGTGATCAAAACCCTCAAAATGTGCTACTCCAATGAAGTGTTGCTAGACAATGGTTGCTAGGCGTGCCCTTTAGTTGAGAAAGAATGTATTAGTCCATAGATTTGACACAAGTCTTCTGCGGGCGTCACCTCACTATAATTAAAGGTCTACCCGTGTCCTCAACATTTCTAGAGAAATTGTCAATCTCACTAGCTTTGCCAGTTGTACCAAATGATTAGAAAATTATGTGGTTGGAATGGTTTTGCGTTGTCAGAATATAATAAAAGTACATGTAATTGATATTTTGGAGGTTTTCATATTGAGAAAATTGGACCGGGGTTCATAGCTTTAGTGGTAGCATCTTCCACGATAGAGATATTACATAAATGTAAGCATATGCATGTCTAGTTACCAATCAAACATTCAGTGACATAGGTTGAGATCATTTTATATAGTTAGTGCATCCATAAATCGAAAAGACTAACTACCATTGCATTACTTGATTAATAATCCACTCCAGGTGATCAAACCCTCGTATACCCTCGAGTGTTAAGTAATAAAAAAAGAGCATTGTATAGAGCATGACGACATACAATTGAAGCCAAGACGATTTTAGGGGCTATTGAATCTTTTATTCTTAATGATGCAAATCCATCTAAGATTTTCCTCTCTCCGTATCACTGAAAGTACTTCACAAGTTGTAGGATCGGAAGTATGTCTAGAGGGGGGGGGGTGATTAGACTACTTGACCAATTAAAAGTTTTGCCTATACCAAGTTTTAGGGTTGACAGTTTTTAACATTTCATGGCAAGTCAAGCACACCCTACACATGCAAGTCTAAGAGTATATAACAAACGAAAAGTAACAACAAGCATGTATAGAAGTAATAGGGTAGGAAGATCAAACACTATTGTAGACACGATGATTTTTCCCGTGGTTCCGATAGGTGGCGCTATCGTACATCCACGTTTATGGAGTCTTCAACCCACGGAGGGTAACGGTCGCGAGAGTCCACGGAGGGCTCCACCCAAAAGGGTCCACGAAGTAGCAACCTTGACTATTCCATAACGGCTTCCGTCCACGAAGGACTAGCCTCACTATGGGTAGATCTTCACGAAGTAGGCGATCTCCTTGCCCTTACAAACTTCTTGGTTCACTCCACAACACGAAGTAGGAGGCTCCCAAGCGACACCTAACCAATCTAGGAGGCACCACCCTCCAAAAGGTAGTAGGCTCGGTAATGACGATGAACTCCTTGCTCTTGTGCTTCAAGATGATAGACTCCTCAGCACCCAATCACTCTCTCACAGATTTGGCATGGTGGAAGAGATGGGATTGGTGGAAAGCTACTTGGGGAGGCTAGAAATCAAGATCCATATGATTGGAGTGGAAGATCTTGACCTCAACACAAGGGTAGGTGGTTCTCTCTCAGAAAATCTGATATGATAGGTATGGAATAATTCTGAGTGCTTCTCTCTCGAGTAGGTGGTGGTGAAGGGGTATATATAGGCATCCCCAAAAATCCAACCGTTACACACAAAATGACCAACTCGGTGACACCGATGTGTTAATATCGGTGGTACCGAAGTGACCAAAAGGTGGCAACTTTTGAATCTCGGTGAGACCGATATAGGAAACTCGGTTGCACCAATAAGGTGACCAACGGTCAGATTTCCAATCTCGGTGACGCCGATCCAACATTCTCGATGGGACCGAGAATGTGAATTTGCGTAACAGAAAGTTGGCAACCTAAACTCGGTGGCACCGGTATAGAATCGGTTGCACCGAAGTGGCTAGGGTTTGGCAGAGTCTGTCTAGGTTCTGGAAGTGGTGGCACCGGTATGGGAAAGTTGGTTGCACCGATTTTGAGTGTTAGGTAGAGAACAGACTTTGGTGGGAGAGTTTGTGGATGTTTTTGGCGACTATCACTTGTGCACGTTTGAGCATATTGTTCACCAACAAAACCTTACCCTCTTTTAATAGTATTGGCTTTCCTATGGACTCAAAGTGATTTCTCACAAATATAAAATGCAGAGTCCTCTTGCTTGAAGCTTGGCCAACCTATTTCCTTGCATCTTGGGGTATGTCCACAATCTCCTTTTGTCAATCCTATCATTGAACATTTCCTGAAATATACTTGGTGGAAACATTAGTTCAATGACTTATATGTTGTTATTAATTACCAAAACCACCAAGGGAGCAAATGTGCTTTCAATCTCCCTCTTTTTGGTAATTGATGACAACATATAGATCAAAGCTTCGACATATGATAAAATCAATGAATATAATCATCGCTTTGAGAGGTATGTGATAAGCAAGAGCTCCCCCTAAATTTGTGCATTATTTTGAATTTGCGTTTGAATGCAAATGCATAATCGATTAGGTATGTGGGGCACTTATTCCATGTTACATACAACTTGGTGGTGTGCGAGAATAATTAAAATGAATAACAACGCACAACACAATCAAGCAAAGGTGAACGATCATCACATGAGCATTAAGATGATAGGAAATAGTTGCATCACCCATAACAACGTATGATCACACATAAACACAAAAGTATCTCACGTCAAACCAAAAGAACCAAATGTTTTGAAAAGCAATAAACACCAAAATGCTCTCTCGCTCGAAGCCTAAAGATCTATATACACTTCTCCCCCTTTGGCAACAAGTTACCAAAAAGTTCAAAGGCATACATCTAAACGTTCTTGGGCTGATCTCCTCCGGTTGTTGATGAAGGAGTCGAGAGAACAGCATCGGCGAAGATCTCTACAGATGTCGTGGATGGAGTTGGAGTGACAGCTGGAGGAACTGGAGCAGATGGAGCAGGAGCTGTGCTGACAGTAGTAAGAGCTGATGAAGCGGGCCTCAAGTCTTCTGCAGGCACTGTAGCTGATCTATCCTGAGTGGTGAATTGAGTGCCCGACCTTAGAGGTGATTCATCCTCCTCATCATCGTCATCGTCATCTGAAGTAGAAGAGACCCGAGGGATGTGCACGGAGTCAACTTCATGCTGAAGCTCTATGACTGTCTTAGTCAGCCTGTCCACCTTATCATTAAGGGTCTTGATCCTAGTTTCAAAGATCCTGACAAGACTGTTCTGGTTGTCCAGAATCCCCTTAATGTCCTTCTGCATGCCCTGAACTGATGCTATCAACAGATCCATTTGCTCATTCCTGGATCGAGGGGCTTGAGCACTAGTGGCTCTAACTGCCTCTGCCTCTGCCTGAGCTGCAGCTGAAGTGGGATGATCAACATCCATCACCACAACATTGTCCTCGAGATCTGGCTGCAGGGGTAAATGAGGATGATCTAGAGAAAAGATGTGTCCAATTTTGAATTGATAAACATCTGGATGTAGGGTGCATAACAGCAGGAGCGCTTCTGGTCAGCAACAACCCTCTTGATTGTCTCAACAATCAAATCCATGACTCTGATCCTGGTATGTCTGTCAAGGTGGATCAACATATTGATGGAGTGGCCTCAGATCATCTTGTCATCTCCTGACTTGGGCATCAAAGTGTTGGGGAACGTCGCATGGGAAACAAAAATTTTCCTACGCACACGCAAACCTATCCATGGTGATGAGCATCTACGAGAGGGAGAGTGGATCTACGTACCCTTGTAGATCGCTAAGCGGGAAGCGTTAAGAAACGCGGTTGGTGTAGTCGAACTTCTTCGCGATCCAAATCGCCGAGCGTCCCGCGATCCAATCACGAACCGTCCCGCGAACACATCATGATCCGTCCCGTGAACTCATCACGATCCGTCTCACGATCTTGATCACGATCTGTCTCGCGAACTCATCACGATCCGTTCCGTGATCACATCACGAACCGTCTCGCGATCTCGATCACGGTCCTTCCGATCTAGCGCCGAACGGACGGCACCTCCGCGTTCAGCACACGTGCAGCTTGATGACGATCTCCACCATCTTGATCCAGCAAGAGGAGGTGGAGAGGAGAGAGAGTTCACCGGCAGCGTGACGGCGCTCCGGTGATGGTGGTGGTGGAGCAATTCCGGCAGGGCTTCGCCTAAGCGCTGCAGAAATCCGATCTAGAGGAGAAACTGTGCACCGGTGAAACGGGTAGCACGTGGCCGGAAATTCTGTCCAAAAACCACCCAATCCACTAGTATATATAGGAGGAGAGGAGAGGAGAGGCAGCCAAGGCCTTTGGGTCGGCCGAAATAGGAGGTGGGAAGAAATCCTACTTCACCTCCAATCCTAGTTGGAGTAGGATTGCCTCCTATTGGCTGATTTTCCACTTTTTGCTTTAGGACTTTCTCTCCTGCGCCATGGGCCTTTGTGGCTGTTTTCCCAGCCCACTAAGGGCTGGTTATTATTCTCCCACAGCCCATGGACCTCTTGGGGTCGAAATACCCCTCCCGGAGGTCCTCCGGTACACTACCGGCACTCCCGGTACAATACCGATACTCCCGGTACACTACCGATGAGCCCGAAACTTTTCCGGAAACCAAACTGGGACTTCCTATATATGAATCTTTACCTCCGGACCATTCCGGAGCTCCTCGTGACGTCCGGGATCTCATCCGGGACTCCGAACAACCTTCGGTCACCACCATACATAACTCTACACTACCGAAACGTCACCGAACCTTAAGTGTGCAGACCCTGCGGGTTCGAGAACTATGTAGACATGACCGAGACACCTCTACGGTCAATAACCAATGGCGGGACCTGGACGTCCACATTGGTTCCTACATATTCTACGAAGATCTTTATCGGTCGAACCTCTATGTCAAGGATTCAGTTAATCCCGTATATCGTTCCCTTTGTTCTTCGGTATGTTACTTGCCCGAGATTCGATCGTCGGTATCTCCATACCTAGTTCAACCTCGTTACCGGCAAGTCTCTTTACTCGTTCCGTAATACAAGATCCCGCAACTAACAATTAGTCACATTGCTTGCAAGTCTTATTGTGATGTTGCATTACCGAGTGGGCCCCGAGATACCTCTCCGTCACACGGAGTAACAAATCCCAGTCTCGATCCATGCCAACTCAACAAACACCATCGGAGATACCTGTAGAGCACCTTTATAGTCACCCAGTTACGTTGCAACGTTTGATACACACAAGGCACTCCTCCGATATCCGTGAGTTGCATGATCTCATGGTCATAGGAACATATACTTGACATGCAGAAAACAGTAGCAATAAACTGACACGATCATATGCTATGTTTGTAGTTTGGGTCTTATCCATCACATCATTCTCCTAATGATGTGATCCCGTTATCAAATGACATCTCATGTCCATGGCTAGGAAACCTTAACCATCCTTTGATCAACGAGCTAGTCCATTAGAGGCATACTAGGGACATGGTTTTGTCTATGTATCCACACATGCATTTAAGTCTCCGATCAATACAGTTATAGCATGGATAATAAACGATTATCATGAACAAGGAAATATGATAATAACTAATTTATTATTGCCTCTAGGGCATATTTCCAACAGTCTCCCACTTGCACTAGAGTCAATAATCTAGTTCACATCACCATGTGATTCGCATTGTTATGAATCTAACACCCAATGAGTTTTGGGGCTCGATCATGCTTTGCATGTGAGAGAGGTCTTATAGTCAACAGGTCTGCGATATTCAGATCCGTGTGTACTTTGCAAATCTCTATGTCAAACCGTAATCACTGCTACCACACTCCACTTGGTACTATTTCCAAATGGCTGCTCCACTATACGTATCCAGATTGCTACTACTAGTCATCCGGATAGGTGTTAAAGCTTGCATCGACGTAACTATTTACGACGAACTCTTTATCACCTCCATAATAAAGAAACATTTCCTTAGTCCTCTGGTTACTAAGGATAATTCCGACCGCTGTCCAGTGATCCACTCCTGGACCACTCTCGTACCCCTTGACAAACTCATGGCAAGGCACACATGGGTGCGGTACACAGCATGGCATAATATAGAGCCTATGGCTAAGGCATAGGGGACGACGTTCGTCCTTTCTCTTTCTTCTGCCGTTGTCGAGCTTTGAGTCTCACTCAACTTCACACCTTACAAATCAGACGAGAACTATTTCTCTGGCTGATCCATTTTGAACTCTTTCAAAATCTTGTGAAGGTATGCACTCATTGAAAGTCTCATCAAGCATCTTGATCTATCTCTATAGATTTTGATGCTCAACAATTAGGTAGCTTTATCCAGGTCTTCCTTAGAAAAACACTTTTCAAACAACCTTTTATGCCTCCCAGAAATTCTACATTATTTCCGATCAACAATATGTCAACCACATATACTTATCAGAAACTCTATAGTGCTCCCACTCACTTTATTGCAAATACAAGTTTCTCGTAAACTTTGTATAAACATCAAAAAACTTTGATCACCTCATCAAAGTGTATATTCCAACTCCGAGATGCTTGCTTCAGTCCATGGAAGGATCACCAAAGCTTGCACACCTTTTAGCATCCTTAGGACTGACAAAACCTTCTGGTTGTATCACATACAACCTTTCCTCAAGTAAACCGTTAAGGAAATGATGTTTTGACATCCATCTGTCAGATTTCATAATTGAAAACGCAGCAACTGCTAACATAATTCCAACAGACTTTAGCACCACTACGAGTGAGAAAATCTCATCGTAGTCAACTCCTTGAACTTGTCACAAACAACTTTGCAACAAGTCGAGCTTTACAAATGGTGATATTTACCATCAGCGTCTGTCTTCATTTTTAAAGATCCATTTGTACTCAATGACCTGCCGTCCAACGAGCAAGTCTACCAAAGTATATACTTGGTTTTCATACATGGATCCTATCTCGGATTTTATGGTCTCATCCATTTGTCGGAATCCGGGCCCATCATCGCTTCTCCATAGCTCGTAGGTTCATCGCTGTCCAACAACATGACCTTTAAGATAGGGTTGTTGTACCACTCAAGAGCAGTACACGTCCTTGTCGACCTACGAGGTTCGATAGTAACTTGATCCGAAGCTTCATGATCATCATCATTAACTTCTTTCTTCAACTAACATAGGCTTCACAGAAACAACTTTCTGCGCTGCGCTACTCTGATTGAAACAAGGTTCAATAACCTCATCAAGTTCTATCTTCCTCCCACTCAATTCTTTCGAGGGAAACCTTTTCACAGGAAAGGATCCATTCCAGCAACAAACACTTTGCACTCGGATCTGAGATAGAAGGTATACCCAACTGTTCTTGGCGTATTCTATGAAGATGCATTTGTCCGCTTTGGGTTTGAGCTCATTAGGTGAAAACATTTTCCACACAAGCTTCGCAGCCCCAAACATCAAGAAATGACAGCTTTAGGTTTCTATCAAACCATAATTCACACGGTGTCATCTCAACGGATTTAGATGGTGCCCTATTTTAAAGTGAATGCGGTTGTCTCTAATGCATAACCCTAAAACGATAGTATTAAAACGATAAGAGACATCATAGTATGTGCTATATCAAATAAGGCATGACTACGATGTTCGGACACACCATCACACTATGGTGTTCCAGGTGGCGTGAGTTGTGAAACAACTTTCACATTGTCTAAATTTGTATGCCAAACTCGTAACCCAGATATTCACCTCCACGATCATATCGTAGAAATTTTTATCTTCTTGTCACGATGATCTTTAAACTTCACTCTGAACTTCGCTTTGAACCTTTCAAACAATTCAGACTTGTGTTTCATTAAGTAAATATACACTATATCTACTCAAATCATCAGTGAAGGTAAGAAAACAATGATATTCACTGCAAGCTATAAACACTCATTGGATCGTATACATCAACATGCATTGTTTCCAATAAGTCACTTGCCCGTTTCATCAAGCCAGAAAACGGGGTTTAGTCATCTTACCAAAAGGCATGGTCCGCATGTCTCAACCGATTCAAAATCGAATGAGTCCAAAGATCCATCAACATGGAGTTTCTTCATGCGCTTTATACCAATATGACATTTAGCGGCAGTGCCACAAGTATGTGGTACTATCATTATTAACTTTGCATCTTTTGGCATCATTGTTATGAACATGTGTATTACTATGATCAAGATTCAATGAACCACACTTACTAGGTGCATGACCATTGAAGGTATTTATTCATGTAAGCAGAATAACCATTATTCTCTAACTTGAATGAATAACCGTGTTGCAATAAACATGATCTAATCACGTTCATGCTTCAATGCAAAACACCAAATAAAATTTAGGTTCGTCACTAATCCCGAAGGTAGAGAGAGCGTGCGATGTTTGATCATATCAACCTTGGAAACATTTCCAACACACATCGTCACCTCACACTTAGCTAGTTCTCCATTTATTCCGTAGCTTTTATTTCGAGCAACCGAACCGGTATCCAATACCCAGGTGCTACTAGGAGTACTAGCAAGGTACACATCAATAACGTGCATATCAAATATACTTCTGTCGACTTAGCCAGCCTTCTTATCTACCATGTATCCAGGGTTGTTCCGCTTCAGTGACCGTTCTCCTCATAATGGAAGCACTCAGTCTCGGGTTTAGGTTCAACTTTGGGCTGCTTCACTGGAGCAGCAACTGACTTGCCATCCACGAAGTTTCCCTACTTGCCCTTGCCCTTCTCGAAACTAGTGGTTTTTACTAACCATCAACACTTTGATGCTCCTTTTTGACTTCTACCTTCGCGGTGTCAAAACATCGCGAGAAGCTCAGGAATCATTTCTATCCCTGGCAATTTATAGTTCATCACCAAGTTCTAGTAGCTTAGTGATAGTGACTTGGAGAACTATATCAATCACTATCTTATCTGGAAGATCAACTCCCACTCGATTCAAGCGATTGTGGCACCTAGACAATCTAAGCACATGCTCAACTATTGAGCTATTCTCTTTCGTCTTGCAAGCAAAGAATCTTTGTTTGAGATCTCATATCTCATAACACGGGCACGAGCCTGAGATCACAATCTCAGCTCTTAGAACATCTCATATGTTCCGTGACGTTCAAAACGTCTTGGAGCCTCAATTCTAAGTCGTAATGCATGACGCACTAAACTATCAAGTAGTCATCAGAACGTGCCTGTCAGATGTTCACAACATCTACAGACGACGCTAGAGGGGGTGGCGTACCGAACGGTGCATTAAGGACATAAGCCTTCTGTGTAGCAATGAGGACAATCCTCATATCACGGACCCAGTCCGTAATATTGCTACCATCATCTTTCAACTCTATTTCTCTAGGAACATATAAAAACACACGGGAGCTACAGTGCGAGCTAGTAATCTACAACATAATTTGCAAAGACACTACTGACTATGTTCATGATAATGAGTTCAATTAATCATATTACTTAAGAACTCCCACTCAAATTGACATCCCTCAGGTCATCTGAGTGTCACATGATCCAAATTCACCAACTCGAGTCCGATCATCACGTGAGTTGAGGTGGCTTCAATGGTGAACATCATTATGTTGATCATATCTACTATATGACTCATGCTCGACCTTTCGGTCTCTTGTGTTCCGAGGCCATGTCTGTACATGCTAGGCTCGTCAAGTTTAACCCGAGTGTTCCGCATGTGCAAATCTGTCTTGCACCCGTTGTATGTGAACGTAGAGTCTATCACACCCGATCATCACGTGGTGTCTCAACACGACGAACTTTCGCAACGGTGCACACTTGGGGAGAACACAATTTATCTTGAAATTAAGTGAGGGATCACCTTATAATGCTACCGTCGTCCTAAGCAAAACAAGGTGCATAAAAGGATTAACATCTCATGCAATTCATAAGTGACATGATATGGCCATCAACTTGTGTTTAAGATCTCCATCTTCGAAACACCGGCATGATCTCCATCGTCACCGGCACGACACCATGATCTCCATCAACGTGTCGCCATCGGGGTTGTCACGCCCTGCATGCTTCTACTACTATTGCTACCGTAGCGATAAAGTAAAGCATTACATAGCGCTTTAATGATTGACACGCAGGTCATACAATAATTAAAGACAACCCTATGGCTCCTGCCGGTTGCCGTAATCACCGACATGCAAGTCGTGATAATCTATACATCACATGATCATCTCATACATCACATATATTTCATCATGTAATTGGCCATATCATATCACAACATACCCTGCAAAAACAAGTTAGACGTCCTCTAATTGTTGTTGCATGTTTTACGTGGCTGCTACGGGTATCTAGCAAGAACAATTCTCACCTACGCAAAACCACAACGGTGATACACTAGTTTGCTTTTCAACCTTCTCAAGGACCGCCTTTGTCGGATCCGATCCAACTAGAGTAAGAGAAACTGTCACCCGCAAGCCAGCTAAGCAACAAGTTGCATCGCGGGAACCGGTCTCTCGTAAGCGTACGAGTAATGTTGGTCCGGGCCGCTTCATCTCACAATACCGCTGAACCAAAATCCGACCAAGGGAGGAAGCAATCTAAGCATCAACGCCCACAAACCTTTTGTGTTCTACTCGAGATCTCATCGAACCATCAACCTAGCTCATGATGCCACTGTTGGGGAACGTCGCATGGGAAACAAAAATTTTCCTACGCACACGCAAACCTATCCATGGTGATGAGCATCTACGAGAGGGAGAGTGGATCTACGTACCCTTGTAGATCGCTAAGCGGGAAGCGTTAAGAAACGCGGTTGGTGTAGTCGAACTTCTTCGCGATCCAAATCGCCGAGCGTCCCGCGATCCAATCACGAACCGTCCCGCGAACACATCATGATCCGTCCCGTGAACTCATCACGATCCGTCTCACGATCTTGATCACGATCTGTCTCGCGAACTCATCACGATCCGTTCCGTGATCACATCACGAACCGTCTCGCGATCTCGATCACGGTCCTTCCGATCTAGCGCCGAACGGACGGCACCTCCGCGTTCAGCACACGTGCAGCTTGATGACGATCTCCACCATCTTGATCCAGCAAGAGGAGGTGGAGAGGAGAGAGAGTTCACCGGCAGCGTGACGGCGCTCCGGTGATGGTGGTGGTGGAGCAATTCCGGCAGGGCTTCGCCTAAGCGCTGCAGAAATCCGATCTAGAGGAGAAACTGTGCACCGGTGAAACGGGTAGCACGTGGCCGGAAATTCTGTCCAAAAACCACCCAATCCACTAGTATATATAGGAGGAGAGGAGAGGAGAGGCAGCCAAGGCCTTTGGGTCGGCCGAAATAGGAGGTGGGAAGAAATCCTACTTCACCTCCAATCCTAGTTGGAGTAGGATTGCCTCCTATTGGCTGATTTTCCACTTTTTGCTTTAGGACTTTCTCTCCTGCGCCATGAGCCTTTGTGGCTGTTTTCCCAGCCCACTAAGGGCTGGTTATTATTCTCCCACAGCCCATGGACCTCTTGGGGTCGAAATACCCCTCCCGGAGGTCCTCCGGTACACTACCGGCACTCCCGGTACAATACCGATACTCCCGGTACACTACCGATGAGCCCGAAACTTTTCCGGAAACCAAACTGGGACTTCCTATATATGAATCTTTACCTCCGGACCATTCCGGAGCTCCTCGTGACGTCCGGGATCTCATCCGGGACTCCGAACAACCTTCGGTCACCACCATACATAACTCTACACTACCGAAACGTCACCGAACCTTAAGTGTGCAGACCCTGCGGGTTCGAGAACTATGTAGACATGACCGAGACACCTCTACGGTCAATAACCAATGGCGGGACCTGGACGTCCACATTGGTTCCTACATATTCTACGAAGATCTTTATCGGTCGAACCTCTATGTCAAGGATTCAGTTAATCCCGTATATCGTTCCCTTTGTTCTTCGGTATGTTACTTGCCCGAGATTCGATCGTCGGTATCTCCATACCTAGTTCAACCTCGTTACCGGCAAGTCTCTTTACTCGTTCCGTAATACAAGATCCCGCAACTAACAATTAGTCACATTGCTTGCAAGTCTTATTGTGATGTTGCATTACCGAGTGGGCCCCGAGATACCTCTCCGTCACACGGAGTAACAAATCCCAGTCTCGATCCATGCCAACTCAACAAACACCATCGGAGATACCTGTAGAGCACCTTTATAGTCACCCAGTTACGTTGCAACGTTTGATACACACAAGGCACTCCTCCGATATCCGTGAGTTGCATGATCTCATGGTCATAGGAACATATACTTGACATGCAGAAAACAGTAGCAATAAACTGACACGATCATATGCTATGTTTGTAGTTTGGGTCTTATCCATCACATCATTCTCCTAATGATGTGATCCCGTTATCAAATGACATCTCATGTCCATGGCTAGGAAACCTTAACCATCCTTTGATCAACGAGCTAGTCCATTAGAGGCATACTAGGGACATGGTTTTGTCTATGTATCCACACATGCATTTAAGTCTCCGATCAATACAGTTATAGCATGGATAATAAACGATTATCATGAACAAGGAAATATGATAATAACTAATTTATTATTGCCTCTAGGGCATATTTCCAACACAAAGTATGCCTCATAATGATGTTCATCGTGTGGAGGCTAGCCTGAAGAAAGTTGATGGATCCTAGCCTGTGAGACTTCACATTGGCAGCAGGGATCTCCTTGTACATATTAGCCATAGCATTGTGGCTAGCCTTGGATTCTGAGTATTACATCCAAGTCACCATCATGTGCTTCAGGAACTCCTAAGATAGCAGCTCATTCTTCAACAGTTGATTCATACCTTGCACCTTCAGTCATCCATACAATTCTACCATCTTCGTAGAAGTGTGTAGTGGAGTAGAATTGCATGATCATCTCATCATTCCAAGCTGTGAATTCTTTGCCAACAAACTCATCCAATCCTATGCAATGGAAATTGTCTTGGACACTTGGAAAGTAGTCCTCATTCTCCTTGATGAATTTCCAATCAACATACTGCATATCACTCACAGTTAGACTCTTGTCAAAGAAAATAGTCTCATAGAAATTCTGTTGCTCCTTGTAATAAAATTTGTAGTCCACAACTGTCTTCTTCCTCTGAGCATAAGGATCTATAGCTTTCCAAACTCTCAATCTTGAATCCTTCCTCTTCTTCATATCCTCAGCTAGTGGGTAGCTGGCATTGTGTACTGAAAGGTGTGGTCTGAGCTTCATCAAAGTTGTCAAATCATCATCAACTTCAGCTCTGAAGGCAGTCCCTTTGTTCTTCTCAGAAGCTGGAATCTGCCTGGATGTCCTCTTAGGCTTCTCAGCAGCAACTTTCTTGGATGTGCCAGTCTTTGGCATAGCATCAGCCATGAGCTTCTTGGCCTTCTTCTTGGGAGGAGCCTTTGTAGCTGGCTCATCCTCCTCCTCTTCCTCAGCAGCAGCACCAGTTGCTTCCTCTGGATCTTCATACATGGAAGTAGGCCTGCCAGTCACGTGAATAATCCTCTTCCTGGACTTTTTCTCCCCTGCCTTATTAGGCATAGCTTTCTTGGGGACCTCAACTGAAATAGTTGCTCTGGCAGTCTCATGAGCCTTGAAGGTTGAGGTAGGTGCATAGATCTTGCCGACAACCCTCCTGGAAGAAGTGGATTCAGTAGCAGACTTCTTGGCAGCGTTCTCTTGCTTCTTAGCAAGAATCTCCTCAGGAATGAAATCTGAGTCTTCTTCATCTGAGTTCAGCTTCTTCCTGGTTCTGGTGGCAGCCTTGGGCAACCCATGAGAGCTGGGGGTGCCTGGATCTGAGAAAGAACTGGCTTCTAGGCTTGTTCCAGAACTCATATCAACTCCCTGCTCCGGCAAATTCTGACTGTCTTTTGAGCCTGACATATTGTCCCTGTGAATAGAGTATAGGAGAGTAGACGAAGATGAGTCATCACAAAATGAGACTGGTTTTTGAAATTTGAGGAATGAGTTTTCAAAAAGTTTTGCAATCTTTCAAATAGATATCGGTGCAGCCGAAAATAATTTTTTGGTGGGGCCAAGACGAAAAGAGCTACTCGGTTCCACCGAGTCAGTTCTCAACCTCACTGAAAAGCATATCGGTGAGACCGATATTTTTTTTTTCGGTTTCACCGGATTTATCGGGCGGACGGCAAAACCCTAGAAAATCCATCTAACTCGAGATTTTGGATTTTTAAGTGGATGAATATATGAGCAAGGGGTGCATAGATGATTAACAAGTATCTAATGCGAAAGAATCGGATGGGGAGCGCACTAGAGATCGAATCCGTACCCTAGCTTGGCGCGGATCCTCTACGGCAACGACGACGGAGCAGATTTCGTCGACGGCGGCAATTCCCAGTGGCGGAGGAGCGTAGGAAGACAAGGGCCATGACCAGGGGTCTCGAGGCGACAACTTAGGGTTCTGAGGCGCGACGTTTGAAGATAGAAATTTCAAAGCGTCGGGGTCCACAACATATATACCCTCCACTGTCAGTGATACCGATTTTATGTTTTCGGTGTCATCGAGTTCCACAACTGTCAGCTGACAGGGAAACTCGGTGTAATCGAGAATATTAAATCAGTGTTACCGAGATTGAAAACCAGATCAACCCTAGGCATTCGGTGAGACCGAGATTGTTGGGTTGGTTCCACCGAGATACACTTGGGAGGTTTTAATGTTCAGTCCTTATCGATACGGAACTCCGAGTGCTTCACACACAGAGGGATCGAAAAGCACTTGTTCAAATTTTGTGATGCAACATGAATGGAATATGAGGTGAGAAAGCATAGATAGCTAGAGAGTGGTCCTAGGCATTCTTGTCCATCCAATTGGAAAAAGAGAAAATCAATAACCAAATAGCAACAATTGGATGTCCTCAAATGAGAAAATAAATGCAGACCAACATGCTCACACAACAAGATGTCAAAAGAAATCATGACAAACATGCACAAACACACTAGCGTCTAACAAGCACTTGGGCGATAACGAAGTCATCTATATATGAGTATTTGACTTAGGAGCCAAGTAAGAGTACTTGATCATAGGTCATACTCATCGTTTAAGCACAAGTGGGGTTACCACTTTTACATAAAGCATTTAATGTTGTCACATACTAAGAGATGCTTTGACTCAAGTCTTAGAGTAAAGCTCCCCCTTAATGTGACATCCCCCCATAAGAGGGATAAACTAACCTTGGGTTTTGTCGATGAAGACTTCATGTTGGTGAGGTAGTTGTGGATGCTCAATGTTGATGAAGATCACCAAGAGTTGGGAGCATCATTGTTGTTTCCTTACTCCTCTCACCTAGATGGGTTAGTCCCAACACACAAGAGACAAATACAAGGATATCTATGGACATGGAGTGCAAAGCATATGTTATGATGTCCATTGATTAGTTGATTACCTTGTCCCTTGCTTACCTTTGAGGGAATGTGTGACTCCTTGAACTATTGCATTGAGTTGGTGTTGAGTGCAAAAAGTCCTTGCCAATAATGAATGTGAGTGAATTTCATTGGCGGAGTCACCCCTCAAGAACTTACTAGTTCTTCTTCTTGGGAACCCACATCAAGTTGATGGGGATCCTTGGTGTTGAAGTAGCCTTTGTAGTAGTTGAGCTTGAAGTAGCCTTGGGAACCCACTCCACCAAAGCTAGGGGTTCATCTTCATATGAGTCAATGTCCTCTTGAAGCTTGTTCTTGCCCTTGAGCTTGTGGTCTTGTGGTGGAAGGTCATCTTGAGTGTTTGTCCCCTTGGGAAGAGTATTTTCATACTTCTCCTTTTGAGGAACAAACTTGGGCTTGGGATATTGATCTTCTTCCCACTCAACTCCATTAGCGCTGAAGTAGCCAACACCACGATTCTTCCGGTATCCTCCGTGCTTGCGTACAATTTCCTCAAATTGCTTACATCCGGCAAGACTCTTGTAGATACCTTTTTCTATAATTCCTTTCAATAAAGCATTTTCTTGCTCAAGTGTAACTTGGCTAAGAGACTTATCATTAGTGGAATCAATAGAACTACTAGAAGCAACATCATTGGGTTTAGCATTTTTATTGTTGCTACTAGATGAAGAGCCTTTCTTGCCTTTGTTACTAGATTGCTTAGTTTTAACTTGAGGCATGAAAGTAGACAAAAGTAGTCGTTTGGCTAGATAAGATGAAGTCTTCTTTCAGAGATCGTCATTGATAGCTTTGAGAAACTCATGCTCTTGCTCCAAGTGGAGCTTCTCGAAGCGTAGCTTCTCATGAGTTCTCACAAGCTCTCTATGATCTTCGAGAGTAGATTCATGAGCTAACTTAAGAGTGTTTAGTACTTTATTTAGTTGTTCTATTTTCATCTTATCATCATCAAATGACTCATCTTGACTAGCATGAGAATTATCAAGTTCATTTTGATCAATACTACTAGTTTTATCACAAAGCAAGTCATCATCACAAAGTAAATCATCTTCATCACTATCAAAATCAAGATACTCGGGGTGTGATACCTTGGGGCCTTTAGCCATGAAGCAACTTTCACTCCCTTCGTTTGGTGAATCAAATAGATCGTAGGAGTTGGTAGTCACTAGAGCAATTCCGGTAACACCATCATCTTGACTATGGTCGGAGTCGGAGTGATAGCTTCTCTCAGAGTTGTTGTCGGAGTCGGAGCCAGAAACCCATTCACCAACATGAGCTTGATGTTTTCTTCTTGTGTAGCCCTTGGTGTACTTGTCCTTCTTCTCCGAATCTCTACTTCTCCTTGAGTGTCTTCGTTCATAACGATCATCTCTACTCCTTCTCTCTCTTTGTGGTGATTCATTCCTTGAGCTTCGTCCTCGAGGTGACTCTTCTCTTCTTTTGTAGGGAGCCGTGCACTCATTTGAGTAGTGTCCGGGCTTCCCACAATTGTAGCAATTGTGGTCACGAGACACTTTTCTTCATATCTTGAGTTGGAGTTTCTTTCTTTGCCTCTATTCTTGTAGAACTTGTTGAATTTCTTGACCATGAGGCTTATCTCTTTATTGGTGACAAGGTTGTTGCTTGAAGTTGCAGGAGCATCACTTGTGGCTTTGTAAGCACCGCTAGACTTGTGATGAAGTTCTTTCTTATCTTTGAGTGTCATCTCATGAGCAACAATCCTTCCAATGACTTCCGTAGGCTTGAGATCTTTGTAGTTTAGCATCATTTGGATGAATGTGCACATGGTGTCGTATCTCTCATCCAAAGCTCAAAGTATCTTCTTGATGATGAATTTGTCGGTCATTTCTTCGCTTCCTAAGCTGACAATCTCATTTGTGATGAGAGCTAGCCTAGAGTACATCTCTGCGACTCCTTCACCATCCTTCATCTTGAACTTGTCAAGCTGACCTTGAAGAACATCTTACTTGGATTCTCTCACGGACTCGGTTCCTTCGTGCATATCAACCAAAGTATCCCAAATCTCTTTTGCATTCTCAAGACGACTGATTTTGTTGAATTCTTCGGGGCATAAGCAGTTGAAGAGAATGTCGCATGCTTGAGCATTGAGTTACAACATCTTCAACTCATCCGCAGTCGCTTCACGACCCGGTTCCTGTCCATCCGCAAAGAACTCACCTTGCAAGCCAACACGAACAACAGCCCAAATGGCAGGGTTATGACCAAGAATATGCATTTTCATTTTGTGCTTCCAACTAGCAAAATTAGTGCTATCACAGTACGGACCTCTACGGTGATAACTTCCCTCACTAGACACCATACTCTCCTAGGTTGTGGGACCTAAGCAATGAAGACCAAATCTTTGATACCACTTGCAGGATCGGAAGTATGTCTAGAGGGGGGGGGGGTGATTAGACTACTTGACCAATTAAAAGTTTTGCCTATACCAAGTTTTAGGGTTGACAGTTTTTAGCATTTTATGGCAAGTCAAGTACACCCTACACATGCAAGTCCAAGAGTATATAACAGCGGAAAGTAACAACAAGCATGTATAGAAGTAATAGGGTAGGAAGATCAAACGCTATTGTAGACACGATGATTTTTCCCGTGGTTACGATAGGTGGCGCTATCGTACATCCACATTTATGGAGTCTTCAACCCACGGAGGGTAACGATCGCGAGAGTCCACGGAGGGCTCCACCCAAAAGGGTCCACGAAGTAGCAAACTTCACTATTCCATAATGGCTTCCGTCCACGAAGGACTAGCCTCACTATGGGTAGATCTTCACGAAGTAGGCGATCTCCTTGCCCTTACAAACTTCTTGGTTCACTCCACAACACGAAGTAGGAGGCTCCTAAGCGACACCTAACCAATCTAGGAGGCACCACCCTCCAAAAGGTAATAGGCTCGGTAATGACGATGAACTCCTTGCTCTTGTGCTTCAAGATGATAGACTCCTCAGCACCCAATCACTCTCTCATAGATTTGGCATGGTGGAAGAGATGGGATTGGTGGAAAGCTACTTGGGAGGCTAGAAATCAAGATCCATATGATTGGAGTGGAAGATCTTGACCTCAACACAAGGATAGGTGGTTCTCTCTCAAAAAATCTGATAGGATAGGTATGGAATAGTTCTGAGTGCTTCTCTCTTGAGTAGGTGGTGGTGAAGGGGTATATATAGGCATCCCCAAAAATCCAACCGTTACAGACAAAATGAACAACTCGGTGACACCGATGTGTTAATCTCGGTGGTACCAAAGTGACCAAAAGGTGGTAACTTTTGAATCTCGGTGAGACCAATATATGAAACTCGGTTGCACCGATAAGTTGACCAACGATCAGATTCCAATCTTGGTGACGCCGATCCAACACTCTCGGTGGGACCGAAAATGTTAATTTGCGTAACAGAAAGTTGGCAACCTAAACTCGGTGGCACCGGTATGGAATCAGTTGCACCGAAGTGGCTAGGGTTTGGCAGAGTCTGTCTAGGTTCTGAAATCGGTGGCACCGGTATGGGAAAGTTGGTTGCACCGATTTTGAGTGTTAGGTAGAGAACAGACTTTGGTGGGAGGTTTTGTGGATGTTTTTGGCGACTATCACTTGTGCACGTTTGAGTATATTGTTCACCAACAAAATCTTACCCCCTTTTAATAGTATTGGCTTCCTATGGACTCAAAGTGATTTGTCACAAATATAAAATATAGAGTCCTCTTGCTTGAAGCTTGGCCAACCTATTTCCTTGCATCTTGGGGTATGTCCACAATCTCCTTTTGCCAATCCTATCATTGAACATTTCCTGAAATATACTTGGTGGAAACATTAGTTCAATGACTTATATGTTGTTATTCATTACCAAAATCACCAAGGGAGCAAATGTGCTTTCACAAGTAGGGGTTTACTCCATTTAGTGCAAACCAGTTCCCCTATTATTCTTTCATCTAAATTGGTCAATCATTAGACTAAAAAGTAATTATTCATCATGTAAAAAAAGTTTCATCACATTGAATGACATAGAGATGGTCAAAATCATACTCCCTCCGTTCCATAATGTAGTGCGTATAGACTTTTTGAAAACTCGGACTTTACAAAGTTTGATCAAGTTTATATAGAGATAGGACTGTTTATATCTACAATACCAAATATATAAAATATGGAACTATGTCTTATAATGAATCTAGTGTTATATGTTTGACATTCTAGATATAAATGTTATTCCACAAACTTGGTCAAAGTATGGTGAAGCGTATGTGGTTCACCAGGGGACTATGGATTTGTAGAAGTGACTATATGAGCTACCTAGTAGGACTATAAACAATCAATGATCATCTTGTATGTAAGTTGAATGCTTTATCTATCTGTGTTATCTTGATTGATAGTTTGGTTTGTCTATAGTTATATAGGGTCCTTATTTCACAACAATATGTCAACTAACTTAATGTAATACTACAATTTACTAGTTGTATATAGGTGTAGCAATTAGCTAAATAATTGTATGGATATTGGATGATAGGGTCTATAGGCACACTTTTACATATAAATTGTCAACCGTTTATTGACGATAAGCTAGAGATATAACTAGATGAACTTTATTTCATATATGTATGCTTATTCTTAGGTGTTATCATGCATTCAAGATATGCTAATGATGAACTTATGAACCCGACCATATTTAACATAAGCAACCACTTGCATTTTACTTCGAATGATTTTACATTTTCTAAAATTAATTAATCCAAAAACACAAAACATTTACAATCATTATCTCTTAATATCTTGTGAAACCAAGCAACTAATTCAACAGGCAATTGCATTGTGTGTAGACGGGTATGAATAGCTCTCATTTGGCTCCCATGAACTGGGCCTAGAATTCAAATATTGAAATTAGATTCTAGAAATATAAGTGTTACCACAAGAATTTGAATCATAATTTCCAAATCCAGTGATATGGAATATGACCAAACCAATTCTTTATTATCAAAGAATCAAATGGAATTCTTGAGATCTACACGCATAGATGCCCCTAGAAGTTTCGGATAATTTCATAAAAATATTATAGTGTGAGCGCGAGATTGAATTTAAAATATCAATTTTTTATAAAAGGGCATATGTGGGACTATACCCGGGCATATTCCGGGCTTTGGGCCGGGCCAAAAAAAGCTCAGTGCTGAAAACCCATGCCCGAGCCCGGCCCGGCCCGACCCGACCGTTGGGCCTAATGTATCGGCCCAAGCCCGAAAAAACCCGACACGGCCTGGCCCGGCTATGGCTAAAATCTGACTTTTCACAGGCCCGAGCTCCGCCTGGCCCAACTGTCGGGCTCAATTTTCAGGCCCAAGCCTGACCCCGATGGCATGATCAGGCCCGACCCAGTCTGGGATTTTCGGGTCGGGCCGTCTTGATCGGGCTGCCCATGCCCAGGTATACATGGGACCCACTTGCATGAATTGATCTGCCGATAAGCTCATAGTTTCTCCTCTACATGAGGACAATGCTAATAAATTCTGAACAATTTTGTGAAGATTTATAATGTGAACAAAGGTTGAATATCTTAATGTCGATGTTTTCAGAAGCCTCCACTGGATATACTTGTATAGATTGGTTTGCCGATAGCAGCTAAGTAACTAGCCTGTACGTTGATAATGTCGGTCAAATTTCAGTTGATTCCGAGTATTTTTTTTTTATCCCTGAACACAAGGTTCAAATTCTAAACACTGAAATTTCATAGAATGAATAACTTTCATTTCCATATGACATCCAAACATAAATGTTGGAATTGGAATCTTTTAGAATCAAAATTATATCAGAATTAGATTTAAAGTTCAATTGGATGGTCAAATTCAGTTCTTAGGAACCAAACGAGGTGTTACCATATTTTTTTTTTTTTGCAGGATTGCCTGAGAAAGGAAGACCATTCCACCTACTATTGTCTCCCGTGAATTGACAATCTTAGATTTCTTAGTTCAGCAAAGATTGTTGCTATATGCAAACAACTGCGATTGGGGCACAGCAGCCTAGGAGAGGAAAGTACATTAGCAGGTATCTCCATCAAATTCTAAAAATAAATAAATATATGTATGCGCATCCCCTTGGGGAGTAGAAAGCAAGATTGATTTTAGCAAAACTTCACTGCTGGAAGCTTAAAAATTACATTGAATGCTGACTTTGCCGATGAATGATATTTTTCTTTTACGACAGACTGCTCGATGAACAAAGTGTATTTGTGCCGGCAACAGGGGCTTTAGCATTATACGCACATCTGGAATTGATTAAGAAAACTGGACAGTCCAGCCAGAGGGCATCTCAGCTATCTAATAAGGAAGGAAATTCTTGAATCTAAACTCACCAGTCTATTCACCATTGTCTACCACAATGCAAAGCACGTCACTTGCACGGTAAATATGTACACTGTCTATGGGATTTGCTTAATTTGAGGACCTGTAAATTCGCTTCAAATTAGCATATGCCATTATAATGCTTTTTTAGAAGAAATACTGCTAAATACAATATAGGATACTGGGTAATGACTATGTATGGCATGTGCAAAGCCAGGCCAACCATATCTTTCAACTAAAAAGCACGGATACAGCGACACGGGATACAGCTTTTTCTAAAAACAGCCCATCGGGGACACGGCAAGTATATATAAAAATAAATATAAATATCCATGTAATATAGAGTTAAAGACAGAAAAATGAGAAAGAAATACTGCCCCATTTGTTGTCTGTTGCCTCCTACTTCAGTTCAAGTGCTTGATTGACCATCCAGATCAAATACATGCCATTGCAACTTGCAAAACACATCAAACAGCAGTCTAGTGTTAGAATCAGTCTATTTGAGACATAAATCATAATAATCTGAAGTGGTACTTGACAAACAGCAAAGAAGTTTGCTTACCCAATCTGCAATGCTAGCTCCCAATAGCTCCCAATAATCTGAAGCAATATTACAATTTACAAATACAAACCAAAGAACCAGACCATGACAAACTGACTACATCAAATGATCAAATAGTCCACTAAAAGCATAACAGATAGGAGCTTACAAGGCTCAGGTGGCCACATAGCAAACAGTTCAAATGGCCTTAGTCTAACAATTCAAGAGTGCATACATAAATGGTAGGAACGTAAATTAAATAAGCTCCTAGGCTGATGGCTGAAGCTTGATGGATAAAGAGACTCAAGGGAGAGAATCTATTATCTCCTCCTCCAAAGCTGGTTCATCAAGTGAAAGATCTGTACCTTCAAGCATGCCCACACCACCAAAACTCTCAACTCCATCTCCCCCAATGTCCCACATTTTGCTCGGCCCAGTTTGATATGTTTGAGAATTCCTTGAAAGCAAGCGATGGTTGTTGTGTGTGAACACCAAATCAGAAGCTCGAGCAGGAGTAAGCTTGTTTCTTGCAGCACTATGGATGAAGCCATAGGTAATCCAGTTCCTCTTGCAACAAGATGAAGAAGCCAGCTGCCCAAGTAACTTCAAGGCAAAAAAAATTAACAGCCATGTGCTTACTCCATGAGTGCCCCACCATTGCTTAGGTTCAAAGTCAGCTCTATCTTCAATAGAATCAGGATTTTCAAAGGAATTCATGAAAAGAGCAAAATCAGCAAATTCTTTCTTGATAGTTTTGAAATCTTCTTGATCTGGATAGAACTTTCGAAAGCATTTGTTCCTCATTTCAGTAACTTCACTATCATCATTGGGGCTGATACGGCCAGGGACTTCATTAATCCAACTAGGACTATAGTACCTAACTTTCAATGTAAATGATCTTCGTATGGTAAAAAAATAGCGATGTGAATGATCTAACTCAAAATTGATAGCTGTCTTTATAGCATCTCAATTATTACTGTACTTTTTAGTGAATAGCATATCAACCAGTAAAGTAATACAGTGCCCTAGTGTGCAAGACTGCCAATGGAAGCACGAACCAGACACAAACAAGTTCTGATCCCCAAGGAATCCGGTGACCCGCAGTGCACACTTATAGCCTCACAAACTCACCTGCCTCTTGCAGTGTGTGCAATAGCAGGCTCCGCATTCCCCAGCAACATATTTATCATCATCATCATCATCATCATGCATATGGCGTTGCCGGACAGATGCATGGAAAGGCAAACCAGTGGTCTATGATTCCGCCATCAATCTTCAGTCACAACCCAAGTGAACTTGACCAAAATGCTGCTCCATTCATGCCACCTTGCATAAAAATAGCAGATTTTGGTTACCTTGACATTTCTTTGACAGCGTTTTGGACATTACATGGTACTTCCTACGGACGCTTTCATACACCTCTTTCATATACCTCTTCCAATTTGTTATGCAATTTTTCTCTATGCGCAAAAATCTACAAATTCCAATGATGGACAGGTTTGTGCAACAGTTTGCCAACTCATACATGCATATACCGTGACCCTGAATGCTTCCCTTGTTTCCAAGAAAGAAAAACACCCTAAATAGATGGTGGAAAAGACCCTGGATGAACGGCCTGCCTGAAAGGATAATGTTATGCGGAACCTAGGCTAGTGATCTATACACTGTATAACTCGTACCTGAAATGTGCATAGCTCCTGATGGTGTTGCCACAATGGAAGCAGAGTGAGAGTGACTCACCAGTGGCCACACACCATTTCGTTGCACCCTTCAGATTTGCTGAAGTTGGCGCTGTGGACATAATCTAGCAACGTTGTAAACCATCTTTATGCTCAGCACTTTCCTCCACCATCTCCCTCCAGCACTACCAACATCTACGAACAGTAATTTGGAGAGAACAGATGTATATAACTGAGCATTGAAGATATTATAGACTCCAAAGATGGAGTTAACTTGCATAGTTATCTCCATTCTGCGTTGGAATATCTGAAACTAATCTTATAATCATCACCAAAGCAGAGGTAGAAGAAGTGAAGAACCCTTATATGTATAGAATAAAAGGAGGAAGGGCAGAAGGGAGAGAAAGTAAAGTCTAAGTGACATGTGGCACAAAAGAAAAACTAGCAACCAAGATTTCATCGTCGAAGAACAATTAAACAGCAGTGCTAGCCAGCACAAGAAAGCTGGAAATAGGTGAGCCCTCCCTGTTTTCAAGTTCAGCCTGGTCATGAAGAAATCAAGTGAGAAAGCAAATGACATTTGTATGAAGCAACGTGGCTTGTAAATCAACACGGTCCCAACACGTGAATGCCTTCTAAGGCATTCACGGCTGGGACTTAGTTGAAACTGGAAGATTTTTGCATTTGCAAATCCAGTATCATGTACCAAAAGACCATCTATTGAGTTCACAATAATAGACTTAAAGATCCTGCAGATAACATTGAGATTTTGCGCAGTTGAAATCATCTAGTACGATTGTTAATCACATCTTAGGAGCATGCAAAGGATGGTATATTTACAGGTGGATATTACATATATCTCTGCAGAGTTTTGACTGCTTGAGTAGTCTCAGAGCAGGACCAGCTATCAAAATTTGGGCATTGGGAGGCCCTATATGGCAGCTGAATGCCATACAAAATGAAGAACCTGAACTGTCAAGAGCTTCCCCAGCTTCAGGCCGACGTTTCTGCTCCATTGAGCTACCAGGAAGCAGGATCTACAACCGCTTGTCTCGGTCATCCTCACTTGTCTCTGACACGGCACGCTCGGATGAGAACTCTGGCTCCCCGGATTGCATGCCAAACTTGTTGATCATCCACTGAAGCGACTCGATCACCTGCCGGTCGTACATCTGCTTCTGCTGGGCCATCTCCCGGAACTGCTTCGCCTCGCGCTCTACCAGCGCTTTCTCGTTCCGCAGGCACGCGATCTTGGCCATGGCCTCGTCAGCGGCGGAGGCCGCCGCGCGCCTCTCCTTCTCCAGCTCCTCCAGCGCGGCCTCCTTCAGCCTCCTCTCCCGCACGAGCCGCCGCCTGAGCCGCTCCACGATGCCCTCCTCCGCGCCGGTCACCTCGCTCGCGACGTCCTCGTCCTCCGTGTCGGCCTCCTGCTCCAGCTCAGAAGCCAGCGACCTCGAAACCGGCTTGTCCGAGCAGCTGCCAGAGCGGGAGCGCTCCACGGTGTGGGCCGGGCTGCCTTTCTTCAGAGCCCGCGCCTTCGTCCCATTCCCACAGACGGTGCAGACGACGCCTCTGACGCGCACCGCCTGCAGAGTGGCGCCGGCGCTCCCCACGAGCCCCTCCACCGCGTCACAGCGCTTGCCGAGGCGCCAGACCATGGCGCCAAGGTAGAGCAGGGACATTACGACGAGCAGGTGGTGCGCGCCCGCGGAGCGGGACAGGGCGGCCCATTGCGCGGCGGAGGCCCACTCGTGGCCGACCTCGTACTCGGAGGCGTGCAGCATCACGAAGACCCCGAGCGCGGAGCCGACGAGGAAGTAGGCGGCGCCGGCGCCGGGCATGGATGCGAAAGGGACGCCGGCGAGCGGCTTCAGCAGACCACCGGAACTGGAGATGCGGTCCCAGCCGCCCATGACGACGGGGCCAGTCCTGCTCCGGTTCGGGCGAATGGAAATCTGATTGTGAAGATGGGATCGCTCGGGGGCAAGGGCAAATCTTGGAGATCGATCTCGTGGTTTTAGGGAGGGCGTGGGGATTTGGGGGAGATGATGATGATGAAGAGTCGGGGAGCTGGGCAGCCGGCGCCGCGGCAGTAGGGGTTCTGGTTCAGTCGAGGAAGCGAGATTTCTTCGGATAACTCGTGGGCGGTATCGCTGCCCTGTGGGTCTCATGATTTGCGTGGGTCCACGTTGTCGGTTCGTAGGTTGCGGAACGCGTGGGGGCCGCCGAAAATGAAGGGACATGGGTAGTCGGTACCATTTTCAGAGTTCTTTGCTTGACGGACTGACCATTCCATGACAGGTGGGTTATCAAATGCACGGGCCCCACGCGTCTGTGACGTGGGTTTGGTGCACTAGTTCCGGGGTGTTTTAGACGAGTTCGAGTTCAGAGAATGTGTTTTGGACGAGCGGATCTACGGGTGTTAGTACGTGGTTAATGGACGATAATTTTAGTTTTGTATTCTTTAAAAAATATAAAACGTGCGCGCTCTCATTGTCCTTCCCAAGTGGCCGACGCGGGCCACTCGATCGGGTCGCATCCGACGGCTAGGGCGCGTCAGGTGCCATCTAGCCAGGCAGCGCCGAAGCACTCACCTGGTTTGGCTGTGCCCCGTGTGGCGACACGATCGCCTTGTCCGGGCCCATCTATCATAAGCACACCGCAATTGCGGTAGTGGGCGTAGCGGGGGTAGCGGATCAAAAATTCGAGCCTCAGTTCCTCCCCATTGTCTCCTGTTTCTTCCCCTCCTCATCTCCTCCTCAGTCTGTCTAGTCGTCGTTGCCGCTGTGCTTGGGCGAGGGAGAGCCACAGGGACAACGCGGTCGAAGGCGGGGGCGGTGCGAAGGTTTCCGACAGCGCAGGCAAGGATATCTCGCTTTTCTCCCATGTCCTTTCGTCGGCGAGGTTGAGGTCGAGGACGCGCGAAGAGGGGCCACACGGAGGCGTCATTTTCGGGCGCCGAGGTGATGAGGAAGGCGGCGATGGCGAGGCACGCATCGTCCACGCTACCGCACGAAGATGGGCAATGCGACAACGAGTAGGTCAAGGCCGCGCGAAGAGGGGCCGCGCGATGGTTGCGTTTCCAGGCACCGAGGTGGTGAGAAAAGGGACGACGGCGAGGCGCGCGACATCCATGCTGCCACGCGAAGAGGGGCCGCGTGGCGGCGCCATGTGTGGGCCGATTGGAGGCGAGTAGGTCACGACGTCGGAGACAGGGTCAGGCTTGTGAGCGTCTCGTTCATGGGGATGGGGGTGGGTGATTTGACGTTCGACGTGGTCGTTATGTGAAGTAGTTTTCTGGATGAGGTTTTTGTGCAACTGGGATGTGTGTGGTGTGCAATTTATCTTTATTCATGCCCAATTTTGTGTACATACTAGCCAAAATAGATTGTTTGTTGTATTCAATTGCTAGTGTGCGTTTTTATGTGCAACTAGGATGTTCTGGGTGTGCAACTAGTTTGTCCTAGATGTGTAATTTGTCAGCATCAGTAGCCAATTTGGTATGTAAACCAGGCAAGTAGTCTTGTTTTTCGGCATGTAAGTTTTGTGCAACTAGGGTGGCTTAGTTTGCAACTAGTGTGCTGCAAGTACGGTGCAGTACTGTGCAATTTTAGGGGACGGTGTACATTTGTCCAATACGTTTTACTGTATAACTAGAGTGTAGTATTTGTGCAATTATAGTTTGCAGGACGTGCTTTGCTTACCTTTGTCAGATTTGTGTCCTCAATTTTGCATTTGTTCAACATTTCGAAGTTGTCCTTACAACGTTGTTCTTTTTTTTCATCTGTCCATTTATGTGTGTTGCACATTTGTAGCTAAAATATAAATCCAGATTAGAACTAATAAAGATATGGATATCATGTGAAACTAGGGTACACATATTGCCGTTGTACAACTAGTTTACTTTTGATATGCAATTTTCCAGTATGAGTAGCCAATTTGGTATGCATACTAGCCAGGGAATATTTTTTTGTTTTTCTTCTTGTAAGTTCCGGGCAACTAGGGGATGGCTTAGTGTGCAACTGGGCTGCTATAATGTGCAACTGGGCTGCAGTAGTGTTCAATTAGAGGGAGTGGTGTACAATTATTCGATATGCTTTGCTTACTTATATACTAGGGGATGGGGAATACATTAATGTGCAACTAGAGTGCAGTTTTTTTTGCAATTATAGTTTGTAGGATCTGGTTTGCTTATTGTTGTCAAATTGCCTCTGCTAATGCATTTCTCAAACACGACGAAGTTGTCCCGCGAGCGTTGTTCTCTCTTTTTCCATCCTTCCATTTAATTTGTGTTAAACATATGTACAGAACAGAGCCGTTGTTAATTAGGTTGGATATCATGTGCAACTAGGGTACCCATCTTGTGCAACCTGTATATGTCCTATGTGTAATCTATTATGTTAAATATTGCTACTTGTAAACTGCGTTGGGATTTTCCCTGAAGAGGAGAGGAGGTGCAACACAATAGAGATAAGTATTTTTCTCGGTGTGAACCGATGTTATCGAACCAATAGGAGAACCACGCAAACCTTCTTTAGTAGCACCTACACACATAAAATAAAACATTTGCACCCAACGCGGGCAACCAGGTTGTTAACCCCTTGAACTAGTTACTTGCAAGTGTCAGGGAACTTTGCATGAGAAACAAAAAAAATTCTACGCACACGCAAGATCTATCTATGGAGATCAACATCTACGAGAAGGAGAGTGGATCCACATACCCTTGTAGATCGCTAAGAGGGAAGCGTTAAGAAACGCAGTTGATGTAGTCAGACGTCTTCGCGATCCAATCACTACCCGTCCTGCGATCCAATCACGAACCGTCTCGATTTAGCGCCGAACGGACGACACCTCCGCGTTCAGCACAAGTACAACTTGATGACGTCTCTGCCTCCTGGATCCAGCGAGCATGGGCGGAGTAGTAGATGAGTTCTCCGGCAGCACGATGGCATGGTGGCGGTAGTGGTGGAGCTGTCTCGGCAGGGCTTCGCCAAGCACTACCGCAACGGGGAAGAAGAACTGCGAGAGAGAGGGAGGGGTTGCGCCGTGGCTCGGGTGCTGCTACCCTTCCTCTCCTCTCATATATATAGGGGGGAGAGGAGGGGGTCGGTCGCCCTAGGGTTCCCCCTAGGGTTAGGGGTGGCGGCCAAGGGAGCTGTTTGGACCCTAAGGAAGGGGGGTGGTGGCCACCCTTGGGCCAGCCCAGCCCTTGGCCGCATGGGCCTCAAGTGGGAGGGGCGGCCAGCCCACCAGGGGCTGGTGCGCCGCCTCTCACAGTCCATGGGGCCTTCCGGGGCAGGTGGACCCACCCGGTGGACCCCCACAACACTTCCGGCATCCCCGTCACAAAACCGGTAAAACGTGAAACTTTTCCGAAACTCGAATATCAACTTCCCATATATGAATCTTTACCTCCGGACCATTCCAGAACTCCTCTTGACATCCGGGATCTCATCCGGGACTTCGAACAACCTTCGGTCACCAACATACATAACTCAACTATACTAGATCGTCACTGAACATTAAGTGTGCAGACCGTGCGGGGTCGAGAACTATGCAAACATGACCGAGATACCTCTACACCCAATAACTAATAGCGGGACCTAGATGCCCATATTGATTCCTACATATTCTATGAAGATCTTTATCGGCCAAACCACGATGTCAAGGATTCAGACAACCCTGTCTACAGTTCCCTTTGTCCATCGGTATGTTACTTGCCCGAGATTCGATCGTTGGTATCTCCATACCTAGTTCCATCTCGTTACCGACTAGTCCATTTACTTGTTCCATAGTACAAGATCCCGTGACTAACTCCTTAGTCACATTGCTTGCAAGCTTCTTGTGATGTTGTATTACCGAGTGGGCCCAGCGATACCTCTCCGTCATACAGAGTGACAAATCCCAGTCTTGATCCATGTCAACCCAACAGACACCCTCGGAGATACCTATAGAGCACCTTTATAGTCACCCGGTTCCGTTGTGACGTTTGATACACACAAGGCATTCCTACGGTGTCAGGGAGTTACGTGATCTCATGGTCGTAGGAACAAATACTTGACATGGATAAAGCAGTAGCAATAAACTAACACGGTCAAATGCTATGCTTACAGTTGGGTATTGTCCATCACATCATTCGACTAATGATGTGATCCCGTTATCAAATGACAACTCATGTCTATGGTCAGGAAATCTTGACCATCTTTGATCAACGAGCTAGTCTACTAGAGGCTCACTAGGGACATAGTGTTTGTCTATATATCCACACATGTATTTGAGTTTCCGATCAATACAATTCTAGCATGGATAATAAATGATTATCATGAACAAGGAAATATAATAATAACCACTTTATTATTCCTTCTAGGGCATATTTACAACAGTCTCCCACTTGCACTAGAGTCAACAATCTAGTTCACATCACCATGTGATTTACATTGTAATGAATCTAACACCCATAGAGTTTTGGCGCTGATCATGTTTTGCCCTTGGATGAGGTTTAGTTAGCGGGTCTGCAACATTCAAATCCATATGTACTTTGCAAATATTTATGTCCTCCTCCTTGATGTAATCACGGATGGAATTGAAGCGGTGCTTTATGTGTCTGGTCCTCTTGTGAAACCTGGGCTCTTTGGCTAGAGCAATGGCACCAGTGTTGTCACAAAAGAGAGTCATCGGATCCAGTGCACTAGGCATAACTTCGAAATCTATCATGAATTGCTTCATCGAGACTCCTTCCTTTGCCGCTTCCGAAGCAGCGATGTGCTCCGCTTCACATGTAGCATTAGCTACCATGCTTTGCTTGGAACTGCACCAGCTAACAGCTCCACCATTCAAAATATATACGTATCTGGTTTGAGACTTAGAGTGATCCAGATCTGTGTCAAAGCTATAATTGATGTAACCCTTTATGATGAGCTCTTGATCACCTCCATAAACGAGAAACATTTCCTTTGTCCTTTCTAGGTACTTCAGGATATTCTTGACCGCTGTCCAGTGTTCCATTCCTGGATCACTTTGAAACCTCCCTGCCATACTTATGGCGAGGCTGACATCTGGTCTTGTGCACATCATCACATACATGATAGAGCCTATGGCTGAAGCATAGGGGATGACACTCATCTTTTCTCTATCCTCTGTAGTCATCGGGCATTGAGGCTTACTCAACTTCACCCCTTGTAAGACAGGCGAGAACCCTTCTTGGACTGGTCCATTCTGAACTTCTTCAAAACCTTATCAAGATATGTGCTTTGTGAAAGTCCTATTAAGCGTCTCGATCTATATCTATAGATCTTGATGCCTAATATGTAAGCAGCTTCTCCGAGGTGTTTCATTGAAAAACTCTTGTTCAAATATATATTCACGCTTTCTAATAGTTCTATATTGTTTCCAATCAACAATATGTTATCCACATATAATATTAGAAACACTATAGAGCTCCCACTCACTTTCTTGTAAATACAAGCTTCTCCATAAACTTGTATAAACCCAAACGCTTTGATTACCTCATCAAAACAAAGATTCCAACTCCGAGATGCTTGCAATAGTCCATAAATGGATCGTTGGAGCTTGCACACTTTGTTAGCATTTTCAGGATCGACAAAACCTTCTGGTTGCATCATATACAACTCTTCCTTAAGAAAACCATTAAGGAACGTTATTTTTACATTCATCTGCCAGATCTCGTAATCGAAAAATGCAGCTATTGCCAACATGATTCTAACAGACTTAAGCATCGCTACGAGAGAGAAAGTCTCATCGTAGTCAACTCCTTGAACTTGTGAAAACCCTTTTGCAACAAGTTGAGCTTTATAGACGGTGATGAAAGCATAATATGCTCCCTTGGTGGTTTTGATAATTCATGACAACATACATTGTCTCTTTGACTAATACTTTTACCAAGTGTATTTTAGGTGAAAGTCCATAGAGAGAAATGGGTTGGCAAAAAGGAGTGTGGAGAGTATCCCCAAGAAGAAGAAGGAGAAGGATTAGCATTGGCAAAGCTTCAAGTAAGAGGACTCTACATTTTACTTTCTGAGAAATCACTTTGAGTCCATAGGAAAAGCCAATACTATCAAAAGGGGGTAAGGTACTATTGGTGAACAAGATGCTTAAACGTGCACACGTGATAGTCACCAAAAACACCCACAACTCTTCCACAAAAGTCTGTCCAATGCCAAATATCCAAAATCGGTGAAACCAACATTCACACTCGGTCCCACCGATTCATATGCTCAGACAGACCCATGCCAAACCCATGCCAAACCCTAGCCATTCGGTGCAACCGATTCTGCATCGGTGCCACCGAGTTCAGGCTGCCAACTTTTGGTTGCCTCAATTCATAAAATCGGAAATTCCGAGTTTTTGGATCGGTGTCACCGAGATGCAGTTTCTGCCCGTTGGACACCTAATCGGTACCACCGAGAATTATATACCGGTCTCACCGAGATTCGAAAATTGCTACCTTTGGAGCAACTCAGTACCACCGAGATTCACACATCGGTGTCACCGAGTTGGTCACTTAAGGTGTAATGGTTGGATTTTTGGAGATGCATATATATACCCCTCCACCACCACTCACTCGAAAGAGAAGCACTCAGAACAAATCCCCCTATCCTATCAGATTTTCTGAGAGAGAGCCACCTACTCATGTGTTGAGATCATGCTATTCCATTCAAACCATATGAATCTTGATCTCTAGCCTCCCCCAGTTGCTTTCCACCCAATCAATCTCTTTACCCAAATCCAAATATGTGTGAGAGTGATTGAGTGTTGAGGAGTCTATGATCTTGAAGCACAAGAGCAAGGAGTTCATCGACATTATCGAGCCTATTACCTTTTGGAGGGTGGTGCCTCCTAGATTGGTTAGGTGTCGCTTGGGAGCCTCCTACTTTGTGTTGTGGAGTGAACCAAGAAGTTTGTAAGGGAAAGGAGATCGCCTACTTCGTGAAGATCTACCTCGAGTTAGGCTAGTCCTCCGTGGACATAGGCCATCATGGTATAGTCAAGGTTGCTTCTTCGTGGAATCCTCCGTGGGTAGAGCCCTCCATGGACTCTCGTGACCGTTACCCTCCGTGGGTTGAAGACTCCATAAACGTGGACGTATGATAGCACCACCTATCAGAACCATGGGAAAAATCTTCGTGTCCTTCATGCGTTTGATCTTCCTATCTCAACTCCTTACTTCCATATGTAATGTCTTTACTTTCCGTTGCTATATTTGATGACTTGCATGTGTAGGGTGTGCTAGACTTGCTATAATTGTTAAAATCTGCCAACACTTAACTTTGGATATTGTGTAGATTTTAATTTGTGCTAGTAGTCTATTCACCCCCTCTAGACCTAGTCTTCTAGTGATCCCACATGTGACATTACCGTCTGCGCCCGTCTTCTTCTTAAAGATCCATTTATTATGTATGGCCTTACGATCATATGGTAAGTCCTCCAAAGTCCACGCTTTGTGTTGGGGAACATTACATGAGAAACAAAAAATTTCCTACGCACACGCAAGATCTATCCATGGAGATGAGCATCTACGAGAGGGAGAGTAGATCTACATACCCTTGTAGATCGCTAAGCGGGAAGCATTAAGAAACGCGATTGGTGTAGTCGAACGTCTTCGCGATCCTAATCGCCGAGAGTCCCACGATCTCATCACGATTCGTCCCGCGATCCAATCACGATCCGTCCCGCGAACTCATCATGATCCGTCCCACGATCTCATCACGATCCGTCCCGTGAACTTGACCACAGTCCTTCCGATCTAGCGCCGAACGGACGGCACCTCCGCGTTCAGCACACGTACAACTTGATGATGATCTCTGCCTTCTTGATCCAGCAAGAGGGAGCGGAGAGGTAGACGAGTTCTCTGGCAGCGTGACGGTGCTGCGGTGATGGTGGTGGAGCAATTGCAGTAGGGCTTCGCCTAAGCACTGCAGAAAACCGATCTAGAGGAGAAACTATGCACTAGAGGAACGGGTAGCACGTGGCTGAAAATCTTGTGACAAAACCCTAAAACCCTCTAGTATATATAGGAGGAGAGGAGGAGGAGGCTTGTCTCCCAAGGAGCCAGCCCTTGGGTTGGCCGAACCAGGAGGGAGGAGTCCTCCTCCTCCATTCCTAGTAGGATTAGGACTCCTTCCTAATTTAGCCCTTTTGCCTTTTTCCACCTTTTTCCTTTTGGGCTTTTTCTTCCCAGTCGCATGGACCCTTTGTGGGAATTCCTCTAGCCCACTAAGGGTTGGTATTCATCCTCCCACAGCCCATGTAGACTCTTGGGTAGAAATACCCCTCCCGGTGGTCTCCCGGCACACTACGGCACTCCCGGTACACTAACAATGAGCCCGAAACTTTTCCGGTGACCAAAATAGGACTTCCTATATATCAATCTTTACCTCCGGACCATTCCGGAGCTCCTCGTGACGTCTGGGATCTCATCTGGGACTACGAACAACCTTTGGTAACCACCATACATAACTCTATACTACCAAAACGTCACCGAACCTTAAGTGTGCAGACCCTGCGGGTTTGAGAACTATGTAGACATGACCGAGACACCTCTACAGTTAATAACCAATAGCAGGACTTGGATGCCCATATTGGTTCCTACGTATTCTACAAAACTTTATCGGTCGAACCTCTATGTCAAGGATTCAGTTAATCACGTATGATGTTCCCTTTGTTCTTCGGTATGTTACTTGCCCGAGATTCGATCGTCGGTATCTCCATACCTAGTTCAACCTCGTTACCGGCAAGTCTCTTTACTCGTTCCATAATACAAGATCCCGTGACTAAAACTTAGTCACATTGCTTGCAAGGCTTTTTGTGATGTTGTATTACCGAGTGGGCCCTGAGATACCTCTCCGCCACACGGAGTAACAAATCCCAGTCTTGATCCATGCCAACCCAACAGACACCCTCGGAGATACCTGTAGAGCACCTTTATAGTCACCCAGTTACGTTGCGACGTTTGATACACACAAGGTACTTCTCCGGTGTCAGTGAGTTGCATGATCTCATGGTCATAGGAACATATACTTGACATGCAGAAAACAGTAGCAATAAACTGACATGATCGTATGCTACGTTTGTAGTTTGGGTCTTGTCCATCACATCATTCTCCTAATGATGTGATCTTGTTACCAAATGACATCTCATGTCCATGACTAGGAAACCATAGCCATCTTTGATCAACGAGCTAGTCTATTAGAGGTATACTAGGGACATGCTGTTGTCTATGTATCCACACATGTATCTGAGTTTCCGATCAACACAATTATAGCATGGATAATAAACGATTATCATGAACAAGGAAATATGATAATAACTAATTTATTATTGCCTCTAGGGCATATTTCCAACAGTCTCCCACTTGCACTAGAGTCAATAATCTAGTTCACATCACCATGTGATTCGCATTGTTATGAATCTAACACCCAATGAGTTATGGGGCTCGATCATGCTTTGCATGTGAGAGAGGTCTTATAGTCAACGGGTCTGTGACATTCAAATCCGTGTGTACTTTGCAAATCTCTATGTCAAACTGTAAACACTGCTACCACACTCCACTTGGTAATATTCCAAATGGATGCTCCACTATACGTATCCAGATTGCTACTACGAGTCACCTGGATTGGTGTTAAAGCTTGCATCGACGTAACTCTTTACGACTAAATCTTTATCACCTCCATAATCAAGAAACATCCCCTTAGTCTTTTAGTTACTAAGGATAATCTTGACCGCTGTCTAGTGATCCACTCCTGGATCACTCTTGTACCCCTTGATGGACTCATGGCAAGGCACACACAGGTGTGGTACACAACATGGCATACTATACAGAGCCTATGGCTAAGGCATAGGGGACGACGTTCGTCCTTTCTCTTTCTTCTGCCGTGGTCGAGCTTTGAGTCTCACTCAACTTCACACCTTACAAATCAGGCGATAACTCTTTCTCTGACTGATCCATTTTGAACTCTTTCAAAATCATGTCAAGGTATGTACTCATTGAAAGTCTCATCAAACATCTTGATCTATCTCTATAGATCTTGATGCTCAACAATCAAGTAGCTTTATCCAGGTCTTCCTTTGAAAATCACTTTTCAAACAACCGTTTATGCTTTCTAGAAATTCTACATTATTTCCGATCAACAATATGTCATCCACATATACTTATCAGAAATTCTATAGTGCTCCCACTCACTTTATTGTAAATACAAGTTTCTCCTAAACTTTATATAAACTACAAAACTTTGACCACCTCATCAAAGTGTATATTCCAACTTCGAGATGCTTGCTTCAGTCCATAGAAGGATCACTGAAGCTCGCTCAACTTTTAGCATCCTTAGGACCGACAAAACCTTCTGGTTGTATCACATACAACCTTTCCTCAAGTAAACCGTTAAGGAAACGATATTTTGACATCCATCTGCCAGATTTCATAATTGAAAAATGCAGCAACTGCTAACATAATTCCAACAAACTTTAGCATCGCTACGAGTGAGAAAATCTCATCGCAGTCAACTCATTGAACTTGTCGTAAACTTATTTGCAACAAGTCGAGCTTTATAAATGGTGACATTTACCATCAGCGTCTGTCTTCATCTTAAAGGTCCATTTGTACTCGACGACCCGCCGTCCAACGAGAAAATCCACCAAAGTCTATACTTGGTTTTCATACATGGATCCTTTCTCGGATTTCATGGCCTCTAACCATTTGTCAGAATTCGGGCCCATCATTGCTTCTCCATAGCTCGTAGGTTCATCGTTGTCCAATAACATGACCTCTAAGACAGGGTTGTCATACCAGTCAGGAGCAGTACACGTCCTTGTCGACCCATGAGGTTTGATAGTAACTTGATCCGAAGCTTCATGATCATCATCATTTACTTCCTCTTCAACTGACATAGGTTCCACAGAAACATCTTTCTGCGCTGCGCTACTCTCTGGTTGAAACAAAGGTTCAACAACCTCAGCAAGTTCTATCTTCCTCCCACTCAATTCTTTCGAGAGAAACTCTTTCTCAAGAAAGGACCCAGTTTTAGCAACAAACACTTTATGCTTGGATCTGAGATAGAATGTTTACCCAACTGTTCTTAGGGTATTCTATGAAGATGCATTTGTCCGCTTTGGGTTCGAGCTCATTAGGTGAAAACCTTTTTCACATAAGTGTTGCAGCCCCAAACATTAAGAAATGACAGCTTAGGTTTCTATCAAACCATATGGTGTCATCTCAACGGATTTAGATGGTGCCTTATTTAAAGTGAATGTAGTTGTCTCTAATGCATAACCCCAAAATTATAGTAGCAAAACGAGAAGAGACATCATAGCACGCACCATATACAATAGAGCACGACTATGACGTTCAGACACACCATCACACTATGGTGTTCTAGGTGGCGTGTGTTGTGAAACAACTTTCACATTGTCTAAAGTTGTATGCCAAACTCGTAACTCAGACATTCACCTCCACGATCATCTCGTAGACATTTTTATCTTCTTGTCACGATGATCTTAAACTTCACTCTGAATTTTCTTGAACCTTTCAAACGATTTAGACTTGTGTTTCATTAAGTAAATATACACTATATCTACTCAAATCATCAGTGAAGCTAAGAAAATAACGATATCCACCGCACGCTACAAGACTCATTGGATTGCATACATCAACATGTATCATTTCCAATAAATCACTTGCCCGCTCCATCAATCCGGAAAACGAGGTCCTTTAGTCATCTTGCCCAAGAGGCACGGTTCGCATGTCTCAACCGATTCGAAATCGAATGAGTCCAAAGATCCATCAGCATGGAGTTTCTTCATGCGCTTTATACCAATATGACATTTAGCGGCAGTGCCACAAGTATGTGGTACTATCATTATTAACTTTCTATCTTTTGGCATCAATGTTATGAACATGTGTATTACTACGATCAAGATTCAACAAAGCATTCTCACTGGGTGCATGACCATTGAAGGTATTATTCATGTAAACAGAATAACCCTAACTTAAATGAATAACCGTGTTGCAATAAAAACGATGTAATCACGTTCATGCTCAATGCAAAACACCAAATAACATTTATTTAGGTTCGTCACTAATCCCGAAGGTAGAAAGAGCGTGCGATGTTGATCACATCAACCTTGGAAACATTTCCAACACACATCGTCACCTCATCCTTAGCTAGTTCTTCGTTTATCCCGTAGATTTTATTTTGAGTTACTAACATTTAGCAACCGAACCGGTGTCCAATACCCAGGTGCTACTAGGAGTACTCGCAAGGTACACATCATTAATACGTATATCAAATATACTTATGTCGTCGTTGCCAGCCTTCTTATCTACCAAGTATCTAGGATTGTTCCGCTTCAGCGACCGCTCTCCTCATAACCGAAGCACTTAGTCTCGGGTTTGGGTTCAACTTTGGGTTGCTTCACTGGAGCAACAACTGACTTGCCATCCATGAAGTTTCCCTCCTTGCCCTTGCCCTTCTCGAAACTAGTGGTTTTACTAACCATCAACACTTGACGCTCCTTCTTCATTTCTACCTTCGCGGTGTCAAACATCGCGAACAGCTCAGGGATCATTATTTCTATCCCTGGCATTTTATAGTTCATTACCAAGTTCTAGTAGCTTAGTGACAGTGACTTGAAGAACTATATAAATCACTATCTTATCTGGAAGATCAACTCCCACTCGATTCAAGCGATTGTAGCACCCAGACAATCTGAGCACATGCTCAACGATTGAGCTATTCTCTTTTATCTTGCAGGCAAAGAATCTTGTTGGAGATCTCATATCTCACAACACGGGCACGAGCCCGAGATCCTAATTTCAGCTCTTAGAACATCTCATATGTTCCGTGACGTTCAAAACATTTCAGAGCCTCAATTCTAAGCCGTAATGCATGACGCACTAAACTATCAAGTAGTCATCGAAATGCGCCTGTCAGATGTTCACAACATCGACAGACGACGCTAGAGGGGGTAGCGCACCGAGCGGTGCATTAAGGACATAAGCCTTCTGTGCAGTAATGAGGACAATCCTCAGATCACGGACCCAGTCTGCAATATTGCTACCATCATCTTTCAACTCTATTTCTCTAGTAACATATAAAAATTCAAGGGAGCTACAGTGCGAGCAAGTAATCTACAACATAATTTTCAAAGACACTACTGACTATGTTCATGATAATGAGTTCAATTAATCACATTACTGAAGAACTCCCACTCAAATTGACATCCCTCCGGTCATTCGAGTGATACATGATCCAAATTCACCAACTCAAGTCCGATCATCACGTGAGTTGAGGTGGTTTCAATGGTGAAGATCATCATGTTGATCATATCTACTATATGACTCATGTTTGACCTTTCGATCTCATGTGTTCCGAGGCCATATCTGTACATGCTAGGCTCGTCAAGTTTAACCCGAGTGTTCTGCATGTGCAACACTGGCTTGCACCCGTTGTATGTGAACGTAGAGTCTATCGCACCCGATCATCACGTGGTGTCTCGACACGACAAACTTTCACAACGGTGCATACTCGGGGAGAACACAATTTATCTTGAAATTAAGTGAGGGATCACCTTATAGTGCTACCGTCGTCCTAAGAAAAACAAGGTGCATAAAAGGATTAACAACACATGCAAATCATAAGTGACATGATATGGCCATGAACTTGTGCTTTTGATCTCCATCTTGAAAGCATCGGCATGATCTCCATCGTCACCGGCATGACACCATATCTCCATCATCTTGATCTTCATCAACGTGTCGCCATCGGGGTTGTCGCGCCCACCATGCTTCTACTACTATTGCTACCGTTTAGCAATAAAGTAAAGCATTACATAGCGCTTAATGATTGACATGCAGGTCATACAATAATTAAAGACAACCCTATGGCTCCTGCCGGTTGTCGTACTCATCGACATGAAAGTCGTGATATTCTATAAAAAAAATGACCATCTCATACATCACATATATCTCATCATGTAATTGGCCATATCACATCACAACATACCTTGCAAAAACAAGTTAGACGTCCTCTAATTGTTGTTGCATGTTTTACGTGGCTGCTACGGGTATCTAGCAAGAACAATTCTCACCTACGCATAAACCACAACGGTGATACATTAGTTGCTTTTCAACCTTCTCAAGGACTTCCTTTGTCGAATCCGATCCAACTAAAGTAGGAGAAACAGACACCCATCAGCCATCTTTGTGCAACGAGGTTACACCTCAGTCGATGGAACCGGTCTCTCATAAGCGTACGAGTAAGGTTGGTCCGGGCCGCTTCATCCCACAATACCACTGAACCAAAACACGACCAAGGGAGGAAGCAATCTAAGCATCAATGCCCACAAACTCTTTGTGTTCTACTCGAGATCTCATCTACACATAGACCTAGCTCGTGATGCCACTGTTGGGGAACGTTACATGGGAAACAAAAATTTTCCTACGCACACGCAAGATCTATCCATGGTGATGAGCATCTACGAGAGGGAGAGTGGATATACATACCCTTGTAGATCGCTAAGCAGGAAGCGCTAAGAAACGCGGTTGGTGTAGTCGAACGTCTTCGCGATCCAAATCGCCTAGCGTCCCGTGATCTCATCACGATTCGTCCCGCGATCCAATCACGATCCGTCCCGCGAACTCATCACGATCCGTCCCGCGAACTCATCACGATCCGTCCCGCGAACTCATCATGATCCGTCCCGCGAACTCATCACAATCCGTCCCGTGATCTCATCATGATCCGTCCCGCGAACTTGATCATGGTCCTTCCGATCTAGCGCCGAACGGACGACACCTCCGCGTTCAGCACACATACTGCTTGATCAAGATCTCCGTCTTCTTGATCCAGTAAGAGGGAGCAGAGAGGTAGAGGAGTTCTCCGGCAACGTGACGGCGCTGTGGCGATGGTGGTGGAGCAATTCCGGTAGGGCTTCGCCTAAGCACTGTAGAAAACCGATCTAGAGGAGAAACTATGCACTAGAGGAACGAGTTGTACGTGGCTGAAAATCTTGTGCCAAAACCCTAAAACCCTCTAGTATATATAGGAGGAGGGGAGGAGGAGGCTTGTCTCCCAAGGAGCCAGCCCTTGGGTCGGCCGAACCAGGAGGGAGGAGTCCTCCTCCTCCACTGCTAGTAGGATTAGGACTCCTTCCTAATTTAGCCCTTTTGCCTTTTTCCACCTTTTTCCTTTTGGGCTTTTTCTTCCCAGCTGCATGGGCCCTTTGTGGGACTTCCTCCAGCCCACTAAGGTCTGGTATTCATCCTCCCACAGCCCATGTAGCCTTTTGGGTCGAAATACCCCTCCGATGGTCTCCCGATACACTACCGGCACTCCCGGTACACTACCGATGAGCCCAAAACTTTTCCGACGACCAAAATAGGACGTCCTATATATAAATCTTTACCTCCGGACCATTCCGGAGCTCCTCTTGATGTCCAAGATCTCATACGGTACTCCGAACAACCTTAGGTAACCACCATACATAACTCTATACTACCGAAACGTCACCGAACCTTAAGTGTGCAGACCCTGCGGGTTCGAGAACTATGTAGACATGACCGAGACACCTCTACGGTCAATAACCAATAGCGGGACCTGGATGGCCATATTGGTTCCTACATATTCTACGAAGATCTTTATCGTTCGAACCTCTATGTCAAGGATTCAGTTAATCCCGTATGATGTTCCCTTTGTTCTCCGGTATGTTACTTGCCCGAGATTCGATCGTCGGTATCTTCATACCTAGTTCAACCTCGTTACCGGCAAGTCTCTTTACTCCTTCCGTAATACAAGATCCCGTGACTAACACTTAGTCACATTGCTTGCAAGGCTTATTGTGATGTTGTATTACCGAGTGGGCCCTTAGATACCTCTCCGTCACACGGAGTAACAAATCCCAGTCTTGATCCATGCGAACCCAACAGACACCCTCGGAGATACCTGTAGAGCACCTTTATAGTCACCCAGTTACATTGCGACATTTGATACACACAAGGTACTCCTCCGGTGTTAGTGATTTGCACGATCTCATGGTCATAGGAACATATACTTGACATGCAGAAAACAGTAGCAATAAACTGACATGATCATATGCTACGTTTGTAGTTTGGGTCTTGTCCATCACATCATTCTCCTAATGATGTTATCCCATTACCAAATGACATCTCATGTCCATGACTAGGAAACCATAGCCATCTTTGATCAACGAGCTAGTCTATTAGAGGCATACTAGGGACATGGTGTTGTCTATGTATCCACACATGTATTTGAGTTTCCGATCAACACAATTATAGCATGGATAATAAACGATTATCATGAACAAGGAAATATGACAATAACTAATTTATTATTGCCTCTAGGGCATATTTACAACACTTTGTTCACATACATTGATCCTATCTCAGATTTCATGGCCTCAAGCCATTTGTTGGAATCCGGGCCTACCATCACTTCTTCATAGTTCCTAGGTTCACCGTTATCTAACAACATGACCTCCAAGACAGGATTGTCGTACCACTCAGGGGCGGTACTATTCCTTGTTGACCTACGAGGCTCAGTAGTAACTTGATACGAAGTTTCATGATCATCATCATTTGCTTCCTCTTCATTTGGCATAGGTGCCATAGAAACATCTTTTTGTGTCGTGCTACTATCCAACTAAAGTGACGATTCAATAACCTCATCAAGTTATACCTCCCCCCACTCAATTCTTTCGATAGAAACTCTTTCTCAAAAATGACCCATTTTTAGCAACAAACACTTTGCGCTTGGATCTGAGATAGAAGGTATAGCCAACTATTTCCTTAGGATATCCTATGAAGGTGCATCTATGTGATAACCCACAAGCATAGGGGATCACAATAGTTTTCGAGGGTAGAGTATTCAACCCAAATTTATTGATTCTACACAAGGGGAGCCAAACAATATTCTCGAGTATTAGCAGCTGAGTTGTCAATTCAACCACACCTGAAAGACTTAATATCTGCAGCAAAGTAATATGGAAGTAACGGTAACGATGGCAACGTGATAGTAGCAGTTTTGTAGTGATTGTAACAGTAGCAACGGAAAAGTAACTTAGAAAAGATTAATATGTGAAAAGATCGTAGGCAATGGATCAGTGATGGATAATTATGTCAGATGGCATTCATCATGCAACGGTTATAAAATAGGGTGATACAGAACTAGGTCCAATTCATCAATGTAATGTAGGCATGTATTCCATATATAGTCATACGTGCTTATGGAAAAGAACTTGCATGACATCTTTTGTCCTACCCTCCCGTGGCAGCGGGGTCCTAATGGAAACTAAGGGATATTAAGGCCTCCTTTTAATAGAGAACCGAACCAAAGCATTAGCACTTAGTGAACACATGAACTCTGTGAGAGCCTGGCTTAATAGGAATGATAGACTACTCATATCAACAAGGAATTCCTTCTTTTCCGAGAGCCCACTCGAAAAGAACTCCAAAGTTAAGCGTGCTTGGCTTGGAGCAATTCTAGGATGGGTGACCGACTGGGAAGTTGGTCCCGGGTGTGCATGCGTGAGGACAAAGTGTGCAGGAAAGACTAGTGTTGGTCTGTGGGGCTAGTCTAGATCCCGCCAGGCGTAAAGGGGTGTTACAATTGGTATCAGAGCCGACCCTTGCAGTTATATCGGCATGCATGGCTCAGGTGCACGGGCATGTGGCGCATGGCATGTGTGGCCTGTCGTGGCACACAACATGGCACATGTGCTGGACTGGACACGCATACGTGTGCCAAAAGGGAACGTTCCTGATGGGCCGACGAGGACATCGGTTCCTTTGAGTGGGGGTGTATGTGAGAGCCTGGCTTAATAGGAATTGTAGACTACTCATATCAACAAGGAATTCCTTCTTTTTCCGGGAGCCCACTCGAAAAGAACTCCAAAGTTAAGTGTGCTTGGCTTGGAGCGATTCTAGGATGGGTGATCCACCGGCAAGTCGGTCCCGAGTGCGCACGAGTGAGGTCAAAGTGCACAGGAAAGACTAGTGTTGGTCTATGGGGCCAGTCTAGATCCTGCCAGGCGTAACGGGGTGTTACAAACTCCTCAAACTACGGTAATCACCGGAAAGAATCCCAGTTATTGTCACCCTAGGGGATGCGGATCATAACTCGTAATAGGTGTCTACAACTTGCAAGATAGGATCAAGAACACATATATATTCATGAAAACATAATAGGTTCAGATCTGAAATCATGGCACTCAGGCCCTAGTGACAAGCATTAAGCATAGCAAAGTCATAGCAACATCAATCTCAGAACATAGTCGATACTAGGGATCAAACCCTAACAAAACTAAATCGGTTACATGGTAAATCTCATCCAACCCATCACTGTCCAGCAAGCCTACGATGGAATTACTCACAAACGGCGGAGAGCATCATGAAATTGGTGATGAAGAATGACTGGTGATGACGATGGCGTTGATTCCCCTCTCCGGAGCCCAAAACGGACTCCAGATCTTGTCTCCCGAGGAAGAACAGGAGGTGGCGGCGGCTCCGTATCGTGAAACGCGATGGACTCTTCTCCTTGATTTTTTCTCCCCGAATAGGAATATATATAGAAGTGGAAGCAAGGTCAGAGGAGCGACTAGGGGCCCACAAGCCATAGGGGAGTGCCCTAGGGGGTGGGCGCGCCCCTGGCTTGTGGCCAGGTGGTGGCCCCCCTGTAGTTGATTCTTTCGCTAATATTTTTTATGAATTCCAAAAATATTCTCTGTAAATTTTCAGGTCAATCCGAGAACTTTTATTTCTACACAAAATAACACCAAGGCAATTCTACTGAAAACAGCATCAGTCCGGGTTAGTTCCATTCAAATCATGGAAATTAGAGTCCAAAACAAGGGCAAAAGAGTTTGGAAAAGTAGATACGTTGGAGACGTATCAACTCCCCCAAGCTTAAACCTTTGCTTGTCCTCAAGCAATTCAGTTGATAAACTAAAAGTGATAAAGAAAAACTTTTACAAACTCTGTTTGATCTTGCTGTTGTAAATATGTCTAACTTATGTTCAGATTTTCAGCAAAGATTATGAACTAACCACATTCATAATAACATTTAGGTTTCACATTTACTCATATCAATGGCATAATCAACTAGCGAGCAATAATAATAAGTCTTGGATGACAATTTTTTTACCAAAACAATCATGATACAATATGACATAATGGTATCTTGCTATCCCTTTCTGAGACCGCAAAACATAAATGCAGAGCTCCTCTGGAGAACAAGGACTAACTAGACATTGTAATTCATGGTAAAGGAGATCCAGTCACACTTATACTCAACATCAATTAATATCAAATCATACAAATGATGGTGGTGCTCTCTAACTGGTGTCTTTTAAAAGAGGATGATGACTCGATAGTAAAGTAAAATAGATAGGCCCTTCACAGAGGGAAGCATTGATTTGCAGAGGTGCTAGAGCTCGAATTTTTAAGACAGGGATGAATAATAATTTTGAGCGGTATGCTTTCATTGCCAACATAACAACTAAGAAATCTCGATATCTTCCATGCTACATACATTATAGGTGGTTCCCAAACAGAATAGTAAAGTTTTTACTCCCTCTCCACCAAATCAGTCACACTCCACGGTGGGCCGAATCCACGGGTACCGTCCATACAAACACAATCCTGGGGGAGTTTTGTTTATTATACTTTTGATTTGATTTTTGAGCATGGGACTGGGCATTCTAAATACTAGCCACTTCCTCGTGAATGATAGTGAATCAACACATATCGTGAGAATAACCCACCTAGCATGGAAGATACTGATAGCCCCCAGTCACTACATGAGCGATTTGGGCATGCAAAACAGAATATTTATTTGAAGGTTTGGAGAGTGGCACATGCAAATTTACTTGGGACGAAACGTAAATACCGCATATAGGTATGTGTGGTGGAATCATATGGAACAACTTTGGGTTTATGGAGATGGATGCACAAGCAGTATTCCCGCTTAGTACAAGTGAAGGCTAGCGAAAGACTGGGAAGCGACCAACTAGAGAGCGACAACAGTCATAAGCATGCTTTGAGATTAACCAACATTGAATACAAGCATGAGTAGGATATAAATCACCATGAACATAAACATCATGGAGGCTATGTTGGTTTTGTTTCAACTACATGCGTGAACATGTGCCAAGTCAAGCCACTCGAACCATTCAGAGGAGGATACCATTCTATAATACTACATCATAACCATTTTAGTATGCATGTTGGCACTCAAAACAAACCATTATTAACTCTTAGCTAATTAAGCATGGCGTGAATAACTATAATCTCTAATTGTCATTGCAAACATGTTCAACCCATAATGAGCTGAATCCCGAATGATGAGCTAATTATATTTACAAAAACAAGATAGTCAGAGTTCGCACCAGCTTTTCTCCATCTCGGTCATTTCATCATATATCGTCATTATTGCCTTTCACTTGCACGACCGAACGATGTGAATAATAAGAGTGCACGTGCATTGGACTAAGCTAGAATCTACAAGCAGTAACTCAAAGGAGAAGACAAGGCAATATGGGCTCTATGTAAGATAAACAATAATGCATATGAGAGCCACTCAACATTTCATCGTGGTCTTCTCCTTACGACCCAAAGAAGAGAAGTTTCAAAGCAAGAACGAGAGAAACTATTTACACGGGAAAACTCCCAACAAGCAAAAGAATAACGAGAAATCTTTTTGGGTTTTCTTTTCATGCTTCAACTAAACAAACTAGAAGGTAAAGCTAGAACTATTTTTTTTGGATTTTCTTAAAGATTAATCAAACACACAAGAAGAAGGCATAAAGAAGAAATAAACTACCATGGATAGTACAATGAAAAAGTATGAACACCGACAACTGAAATGAGTATGTGAACATGAATGTAATGTCGGTGAGAAATACGTACTCCCGTAAGCTTAGGATTTTGGCCTAAGTTGGTCTAGGGCCACAACTGGCCTGGATAATACCCAAAATCATAGTTTGGGTTGTACTAGGCTACGGCGGCTACTGCCTGAACAGCTGTAGCATGGAGGCGAGCGGCTTCCGACTCTCTCTCATACTCATTTGACTCCTCTCTTGTTATAAAGCATCTTCATTTTTCTTGAAAGTTAAAGAAGGTAGGAGCCAAAAGGGTAATATGGACAGCACGCTGTCTGTCAAAAATTAGTCGGTACAGGATGGACTGTTCGTCTCTCTCAAGGAACTGGTAGCGCACCAAAGTCTCATAATCAAGAAAAGCAAGGGGTAACTCAATATCATTCTCTCTTATGGGTACCCCAAGATACTTAGCTACATGGGTGGCATAAATGCCACCAAAGAAATCTCCATCCTTAGCATTAAGATGTAACCTCTTGGCAATAATAGCCCCCAAGTTATATCGTCTATCTACCATTGCTGCATTCTTAAGAATACTCAGATCAGGCACGCAAAGGTGGCTATGATCATGTTTACCGTTAATACATCTACCTATGAAGAGAGCAAAATAATGTATAGCCGGAAAGTGAATGCTCCCCGAAGTAGCTTAATGGTTCTAGTTTCTTCTACCATGATGCTAGCAAGGAAATCATTATATTCATTTTTATGAGGATCGCTACGGCTACCCCACTGTGGAATTTTGCATGCATCATTGAAATCCTCTAGGTCCATGGTATAGGACTTATCATAAAGATTAAATCAAATAGAATGAGAATTACGCCTGTATGAAAATTCAAACCTCCGCACGAAAGAATCAGTGAGTTGATAATATTGCTTGCATCAGTCTGAAATAAAATCCTCAAGGCCAACATTCGTTATGTACGCATAAAACTCTTCCTTGAACCCGGCGTTGTCCATGAATTGATCCGACGACCATTCACATGGCCGTACTCGAGCTTCCCTCGGTGGTTCAAAATCGGATCACGTAACGCGAGTCTCGGAGTTTTCTTGCTCGAGGAACCACCTTGGTACATTCTCCTCAACATATTTTCTTTCTCTGAAAAATTTCTGAAATTTATAGTGAATCAAAATAAAAGTGAACAAAGCTCAACAAAACTCATAGCAACTACTTCCACAAGTGCCTAAAAGCTATATCAAGCACAAAACTACTTGGGACCATACAAATTTCACATGCAAGCTCAAGAACAAGGTCACCACAACAACAAAAATTTGCAATATATAAGGCACTAGAACAAAAACTAATTGGACCATTGGAGGAGTCACATACCAATGAGCAATCCCCGAAAATAGTTTTGCAAATGCAGCTTTGAGCAAGGAGATCGAAAATGGCAGCAAGATGAGCTAAAACATGAGTTTGAGCAATGGTGGGATTTTTTCTGGAGGAAGACGAAGTGGATGGGTGCTGGAATAAGTGAGGGGGCCCCACGTGGGACCCACAAGCCACCAGGGCACGCCTTGCAGGCTTGTGGCCCACTGGTGCAACCCCCTGATGCATACTCATTGCCAAAAATTCTTAAATATTCCCAATAAAATCATACTAAATTTTTAGGGCATTCTGGGGACTCCAATTTTCAGGTCATTTTTATAATGCACGGATAAAACAGAAAACAGGAAAATATTAGCATTTTACTAGAATGAAACTAAGGAATAGAGAATAAAAGTTGGGTACAAAAGGTAGTGCTTTCTAAATCCATCCATCTCATGTTCATCAAAAACAATCCATCAATAAGGTTGACCAAGTCTTATTGACAAACTTTTTTCGAATGACACGGAACCGAAGAATTTTTGAATAACACTAGGTTACCTCAATGGGGATATGCATGTCCCCAACAGTAAGTATATCATATTTATTCTTGATAGTAGGAAGAGGGAATTCAAAGCCTTCGGTATTCCACCCTTAAAAGTATAATTAGCAAGCATGATGGAAATCTCAGCTTCCGGTATTTTTCTTTTATTTGTCACAATATCTTTCATATACTTAGCATAAGGAGTCATTTTCAGAATATCAGTCAAACACATACGTAAAAAGACAGGCCTAAGCATTTCAACAAAGCGCTCAAAATCTTCATCATCCTTTTTCTTGGATGGCTTAGGGGGAAAGGGCCTGGGTTTCTGAACCCATGGTTCTCTTTCTCTATCATGTTTCCTAGCAACAAAGTCTCTTTTATCATATCTCTTATTCTTAGGTTGTCAAGATCAATAGCAGGTTCAATATCCACATCATTATCATTACTAGGTTAAGCATCAACATGAACTTCATCATTAATATTATCACTAGGCTCATGTTCATCACCAGATTGTGTCTCAACATCAGAAATAGAAAGTTCATTTGGGTTCTCAGGTGTATCTATAATAGGTTCACTAGTAGCATGCAAAGTACTATCGTCATTCCTTTTCCTACTCTTACTGGAACGAATAGGTGCATCAGTATTAACTCTCTAAGAATCTTGCTCAATTCTCTTAGGGTGGCCCTCGGGATACAAAGGTTCCTGAGTCATTCTACCCCCTCTAATCACAACTTTAATAGAATGATCATTGTTCTTACTATTCATCTCATTAAGTAAATCATTCTGTGCCTTTAGTACTTGTTCTACTTGAGTAGTTAACATGGAAGCATGTTTACTAATAAGCTTAAGATCATTGACAGTTCTACTCAAATAATCACCCAAGCGATCAAGCATATAAGCATTATATTTCAATTGTCTACTAACATAAGCATTAAAATTTTCTTTCTTGACTACAAAGTTATCAAATTCATCCAAGCATTGGCTAGCAAGCTTATTATAAGGAATATCTCCTTCATCAAATCTACAAAGAGAATTTACCTCTACTACCCGTGTCGGGTTATCAAGACCATGTATTTCTTCAATAGGTGGTAGATTCTTAACATCTTCAGCTTTAATACCTTTTTCTTTTGTAGATTTCTTTACCTCTTGCATATCTTCAGGACTGAGAAATAGAATACCTCTTTTCTTTGGAGTTGGCTTTGGAGGTGGATCGGGAATAGTCCAATCATTATCATTGCTCAATATATTGTTTAATAGCAGCTCAACTTGTTCAACAGTTCTTTCCCTAAAAACACAACCAGCACAACTATCTAGGTGGTCCCTAGAAGCACATATTAGTCCATTATAAAAGATATCAAGTATTTCGTTTTTCTTGAGAGGATGATCAGGCAATGCATTAAGTAACTGGAGAAGCCTCCCCCAAGCTTGTGGGAGACATTGCACAAAGTTAAATATTTCCTCCAAGGCAACTTGTTACTTATGGGCAGGAATATTTTTTTTCAAAGAAGTAATATATCATATCCTGTGGACTACACACGCAACCAAGAGCAAGATAATTAAACCATATCTTAGCATCACCCTTTAATGAGAAGGGAAACAACTTAAGAATATAGTAATAGCGAATTTTTTCCTCATGAGTAAATAGGGTGGCTATATCATTCAATTTAGTAAGATGTGCCACAAGAGTTTCAGATTCATAACCGTGGAAAGGATCAGATTCAACCAAAGTAATTAACTCAGGATTGATAGAGAATTCATAATCCTTATCAGTAACAAAGATAGGTGAAGTAGCAAACTTAGGATCATATTGCATTCTAGCATTCAAAGATTTTTCCTTCCACTTGTGAATCAATTTCTTAAGATCATCTCTATCCTTCCAAGCAAGAAAGTCCCTAGCTACCTCTCCTTCCATGACATAACCCTCAAGTATATTGGGCAATTCATATCTAGGAGAGCTAGACCTAGCAAGTGTCTCATAGTGTTCTGTTTCAATAATTTCATCAGATTCAGAAATATCATCAGTTTCAGTATTGACTCTAGCAATTTGTTCGTCAAGAAATTCACCCAGTGGCATAGTGGTATCAAGCAAAGTATCATCATAAGCATCATGCATAGCAGAAGTAGCATCATCAATTACTTGCGACATATTAGGATTACTAGCATGTGGTGGTGTCGCAAATTTACTCATAACAGAAGGTGAATCAAGTGCAGATCTAGATGGCAGTTCCTTACCTGTTCTCGTAGTTGAGCGGTATATCTTAGTCTTAACATCTTTCAGATTCTTCATAGTGATCAACAAATATATATCCCAAGTAACTCAGAGAATAGAGTTATGCTCCCCGGCAACGGCGCGAGAAAAAGGTCTTGATAACCCACAAGTATAGGGGATCGCAACACTTTTCAAGGGTGGAGTATTCGATCCAAATTTATTGATTCAACACAAGGGGATCCAAAGAATATTCTCGAGTATTAGCAGCTGAGTTGTCAATTCAACCACACCTGAAAGACTTAATATCTGCAGCAAAGTATTCACTAGCAAAGTAATATGGAAGTAATGGTAACGGTGGCAAAGTGATAGTAGCAGTTTTGTAGTGATTGTAATAGTAGCAATGGAAAAGTAACTTAACAAAGATCAATATGTGAAAAGCTCGTAGGCAATGGATCAGTGATGGATAATTATGTCGGATGTCATTCATCATGCAACGGTTATAAAATAGGGTGACACAAAACTAGCTCCAATTCATCAATGTAATGTAGGCATGTATTCCATATATAGTCATACGTGCTTAAGGAAAACAACTTGCATGACATATTTTGTCCTACCCTCCCGTGGCAACAGGGTGCTAATGGAAACTAAGGGATATTAAGGCCTCCTTTTAATAGAGAACCGGACCAAAGCATTAGCACTTAGTGAATACATGAACTCCTCAAACTACAGTAATCACCGGAAAGAATCCCAATTATTGTCACCCTGGAGGATGCGGATCATAACTCGTAATAGGTGTCTACAACTTGCAAGATAGGATCAAGAACACACACACACACACACACACACACATATATATATATATATATTCATGAAAACATAATAGGTTCAGAACTAAAATCATGGCACTCGGGCCCTAGTGACAAGCATTAAGAATAGCAAAGTCATAGCAACATCAATCTCAGAACATAGTACTAAATCGATTACATGGTAAATCTCATCCAACCCATCACTGTCCAGGAAGCCTATGATGGAATTACTCACGAACGGCGGAGAGCATCATGAAATTGGTGATAAGGATGGTTGGTGATGATGATGGCATCGATTTCCCCTCTCCGGAGCCCAAAGCGGACCCCAGATCTGGTCTCCCGAGGAAGAACAGGAGGTGGCGGCGGCTCCGTATCGTGAAACGTGATGAAATCTTCTCCTTGATTTTTCTCTCCCCGAATAGGAATATATAGAAGTGGAAACGAGGTCGGAGGAGCGACAGGGGCCCCACAAGCCACGGGGGCGCACCCTAGGGGGGTGGTCACGCCCCTGGCTTGTGGCCAGGTGATGGGCCCCTGTAGTTGATTCTTTCGCCAATATTTTTTATTAATTCCAAAAATATTCTCCATAAATTTTCAGGTCAATCCGAGAACTTTTATTTTTGCACAAAAATAACACCAAGGCAATTCTGCCGAAAATAGCGTCAGTCCGGGTTAGTTCTATTCAAATAATGAAAATTAGAGTCCAAAGCAAGGGCAAAAGAGTTTGGAAAAGTAGATACGTTGGAGATGTATCACTATCTGCTTTGGGTTCGAGCTTATCAGGTTGAAGCCTTTTTTGAACGTAAGGCTGAAGCCTTTTTACGTAAGCATCGCAACCCCAAACTTTAAGAAATATCTGCTTAGATTTCTTGCCAAACCGTAATTCATACGGTGTCATCTCAACAAACTTTGATGGTGCCCTATTTAAAGTGAATGCGACTATCTCTAATGCATAACCCCAAAACAATAGTGTTAGATCGGTGAGAGACATCATAGATTGCACCATATCCAATAGAGTACGGTTATGATGCTCGGACATACCATTACGCCGTGGTGTTCCTGGTGGCATAAGCTGTGAAACAATTCCACACTGTATCAAATGCATGCCAAACTCATAACTTAGATATTCACCACCACGATCAGATCGCAGAAACTTTATCTTCTTGTTATGATGATTCTCTACTTCACTCTGAAATTGCTTGAACTTTTCAAACGTTTCAGACTTGTGATTCATCAAGTAAATATACCCATATATACTCAAATCATCTGTGATGGTAAGAAACTAACAATATCCACCACACGCCTCAACACTTATTGGACCGCACACATTAGTATGTGTGATCTCCAACAAGTCACTTGCCCTCTCCATTGTACCGGAGAATGGAGTTTTAGTCATCTTGACCATGAGGCATGGTTCACATGTATCAAGCGATTCAAATCGAGTGATCCCAAAAATCCATCAGCATGTAGCTTCCTCATGCATTTTACACCAATATGACCTAAGTGGCAATGCCACAAGAAAGTGGTACTATCATTATTAACTTTGCATCTTTTGGCATCAATGTTATAAACGTGTGTATCACTAATGTCGAGATTCAACAAGAATAAACCATCACATTGGGTGCATGACCATAAAGGATATTACTGATATAAATAGAACAACCATTATTCTTTGATTTAAATGAGTAACTGTCTCACAATAAACAAGATCCAGATATAATGTTCATGCTCAACGCAGGCACCAATAACAATTATTTAGGTTTAAAACTAATCCCGATGGTAACTGAAGAGCGAGCGTGCCTACGGTGATCACATCAACCTTGGATCCATTTTTGACGCGCATCGTCACTTCGTCCTTCGCCAGCCTCCGTTTATTCCGTAGTTCCTGTTTTGAGTTACAAATATGTGGAATCAAACCAGTATCAAATACCCAGGCACTACTACGAGAGTTAGTTAGGTACACATCAATAACGTGTATATCAAATATACCTTTGTTGATGTTGCCATCCTTGTTATCGGCCAGGTACCTGGGGCAGTTCCGCTTTGAGTGGCTAGTCCCCTTGCAGTAGAAGCACCCAATCTCAAGCTTGGGTTCAGCCTTGGACTTCTTCATGGGAGCGACAACTTGCTTGCCGTTCTTCTTGAAGTTTCCCTTCTTGCCCTTGCCTTTCTTGACACTAGTGGTCTTGTTCACCATCAACACTTGATGCTCTTTTTTGATTTCTACCTCCGTAGACTTAGCATCATGAACAATTCAGGGATCGCCTTCTCCATCCCTTGCATGTTATAGTTCATCACGAAGCTCTTGTAGCTAGGTGGCAACGACTGGAGGATTCTGTCAACAACCGTCTCATGAGGAAGCTCAAGTCCCAAAAGACTTAGGGAATTGTAGTAGCCAGAAATTCTGAGAAAATGTTCACCGACAAAGCTATTCTCCTCCGTCTTGCAGGCAAAGAACTTGTGGAAGGTCTCATACCTCGCAATTCGGGCGTGAGCTTGGAAAACTAGTTTCAGCTCTTGGAATGGCTCATATGCCCCCATGGTGCTCAAAACGTTTTTGGAGCCCCAATTCTAGGTCATACAACATGCCGCATTGAACTATGGAGTAGTCATCAACATGTGTCTACCAGACGTTCACAACGTCCATATACGATGCTGGAGGGGTGGCGCACCAAGCGGCGCATCAAGGACATAAGCCTTTTCTGCTGCCGTGAGGATAATCCTCAAATTGTGTACCCAGTCCGCATAGTTACTTCCATCATCTTTGAACTTAGCTTTCTCTAGGAACGCATTAAAATTCAAGGGAGATATTGCACGAACCATTGATACTCATGATCTGCGTTGGGTTTTCCGTGAAGAGGAATGGGTTATCACAACACAATGTGGGTAAGTATTTCCCTTAGTTATGAAACCAAGGTTTATCGAACCAATAGGAATACCAATCCTCAACTATCTTCCGGGGCTGCACACAAAAGACCAAACAACTTGCACCCAACGCGGGCAAGAGGGTTATCAATCCCCTTGATCTCGTTATTTGCAAGCAAGTGAGGTGTGTAGATAATTGTAAATTCCAAAATAAATTAAAAGCAAATAATGGAAGCAAGGTAATGATAGCATTTGTAAATATATAAGTGAATAGACTAGGGGGGCATAGAGTTCTCTAGTGGCATCTCACATAGAAATAGCATATGGTGGGTACACAAATTACTATTGGGAAATTGATAGAAAAGCGAATAGTTATGCGACTTTCAAGGAAAGGATCATGTGTATATAGGCATCAAGTCCATAAGAAAATAGGTCGACTCTTGCCTACAACTATTAGTATTACTCCATCCATCAAACGCTATCCAACATGCATCTAGAGTATTAAGTAAAACACAGTAATGCTTGAAGAACGATGACATGATGTAGACAAAGTAAACTCAATCAATATGAATGAACCCCATCGTTTTATCCTTAGTAGTAGCAACACAAAGATGTATCTTGTCCCCTTCTATCACTGGGATATAGAAATTCATCAGGTTGAACCTACTACAATGCACTACTCCCACCGAAGAAATATCGATGTAGTTGGCCAAACTACATCAATATATCAGAGAGCATTATGAAGATATGATGATCATGCACATAAGAATCATATTAGAATTAAGAGAAGACTCAAATATTTATCATGAATAATTTGAAAATAAACCCACAATTCATTGGATCCCAACAAACGCACTATACAAAGGGATTACATTGGATAGATCAAGGCAAAGATGCGAGGAATATTGTATTGAAGATCACAAGAGAGAGAGAGATTTCCATCTAGGTACTACCTACGGACCCATAGGTGTGTGGTGAACTGTTCACACATCAGGTGAGGGCACTAAGGTTGATGAAGAGGCCCTCCGTGATCGATCCCCCTCCGACAGGGTGCCGGAACGGAGATCTAGATGGGTTCCCATCGTAACAGAGACTTGTGGAGGCCGAAAAAGTGTCTTGGGAGCACTTCTAGGGTTTTTGGAACATATGAGAATTTATAGGCCATAGAGGGGCGTCATGAGATTCCCGAGGGGGCACAAGCCATCAGGGCGCTCCCTGTTGTCTTGTGGGGCCCTCGTGCTTCTCCCGGCCTCCTCCCGAAGCTTCCAGATCTTCTTTTGGTCCAGAAAAAATCATCAATAAGTTTCGTGGCAATTGGATTTCGTTTGGTACTATAGACCTGAAAAGTCACAAACACGCAGAAAACAACAACCGTCACTGGTCACTAGGTCAATAGGTTAGTGCTCAAAAATATTATAAATTGGTATACAAATGCCCAAAAAGCATCCTAGAATGATAATATATCAGCATGGAACAATAAAAAATTATAGATACATTGGAGACGTATCACCATACCCAAGCTTAATTCCTGCTCGTCCTCGAGTAGGTAAATGATCAAAACAATTTTTTTGATTTGACATGCTACCCATTATGTAATATTTTGTATGTATGCTCATTGATAAACGATGAATTAATGAACAACAACATAGCAATATTTATAAGTATAAGAAACAAAATCATTGATTTTCAAAGTATACGATCCTAAAAGAATGTTTACCCCCATTCATCTTATTATATTAGCAAGGGATGACTTCGTCTTAACCACATCAATACAATTGTTAAGCACCATGGTGTCCAAGTCAGGAAATTGGATTGTACCTTTTTAGTATGCATCAACTTTTTATTCTTCACGCAAACATGAGCATGAACCATTGGACATAGCATATAGGTGGAATAGAGTATGGTTATAGATATCAAAGGGGTAAAAAGTGGAGAAGATAATCTCACATCAACTGTGTGTACCAACGAGCTATGGAAATGCTCATCGATAAATGTCAATGCAAGGATTAGGGATTGCCATGCAAATGATGCACTAGAGCTATAAGTGTGAAAGATCGACTAAAGCAAAGTGGGTGTGCATCCAGCTTGCTTGCTCATGAAGACCTTAGGAATTTGAGGAAGCCCGCTATACAAGCCAAGTTTATTATGAAAAGGTAATTCCCACTAGCATATGTAAGTAACTACATAGGAGACTCTCTATATGCAGAGCATGGTGCCACTTTGAGGCACAAGTGTGGTAAAGGATAGTAGCAAAGTCCATTCTCTCTTTCCTCTCTTTTTTATTTTTTTATTTTTTTCATGTTGAGCTTTTTTTGTTGCCTCCCCCATTCATAGTTTTTAATATGGTGGGCTCATTTGGCCTCCCCCATTTTTATTTATTGTTCATCCGGAGTCTCATCCCGATTTCTGGGGGAATCATAGTCTCCATCATCCTTTCCTCACCGGACAATGCTCTAATAATGATGATCGTCACACTTCTATTTACTTACAACTCAATATGAAGAACTGATGTCTACCACGCAACTTTATTCTTGTAGACTCATGTTGGGCCTCCAAGCGCAGAGTTTTGTAGGACAGTAGCAATTTTCCCTCAAGTGGATGAACTAAGGTTTATCAATCCGTGGGATGTGTAGGATGAAGATGGTATCTCTCAAACAACCCTACAATCAAATACAAGAAATCACTTGCGTCCCCAACACACCCAATACAATGGTAAATTGTATAGGTGCACTAGTTCGGCGAAGAGATGGTGATAGAAGTGCAAAATGGATGGTAGATATAGATTTTTGTATTCTAAAAAATATAAAAACGACAAGGTAACAAATAGTAAACAACAAGCAAAATGGTATATTAATGCTTGGAAACAAGGCTTAGGATTCATACGTTCACTAGTGCAATCTCCCAACGATGCTAACGGAGTTAAATCATATGATCATCCCTCAACATGCAACAAAGAGTCACTCCAAAGTTCCTATCTAGCGGAGAACAACAAGATGAAATTGGTGTAGATAGTAGAACCACCTCAAAGTTATTATTTCTAATCAATCTTTTGGGATATTCCTATAAGTGTCACAAACAGCCCTAGAGTTTGTACTAGAATAACACCCATGATACATATCAATCAACCCTAATGTCACCTAGATACTCCAATGTCACCTCAAGTATCTGTGGGTAAAATATACGACATGCATCAAACAACTTCAGATCTATCATATTCAATCCAACACAAAGAACTTCAAGGAGCAGCCCAAGATTCCTATAGGAGAACATGGTATAAAAATGTGCAATCAACCCCTATGCATAGATATCCAAGATCACCGGAATCCGCAAGTTTATGCCTCAACATATATCAAGTGAATCAATAGAATACCCCAATGTCACTACAGGTATCCCACGCAAGACGTACATCAAGTGTTCTCAAACCAAAATATTCAATTGAACATAACGAGATCTCAAAGGGAAAGATTCAATTCATCACAACAAGATAGAGAGGGAAGAACACCATATGATCTAACTATATTAACAAAGTACGTGATACATCAAGATCGTGTCATCTCAAGAACACAAGAGAGAGAGATTGAACACATAGCTACTGGCACATACCGTCATCCCCGATGGTGAACTACTCCCTCCTCGTCATGGCCTTCACCGAGATGATGAATATGGCCATCGGAGATGATTTTCCCTCTCCAGAAGGGTACTGGAACATATCCAGATTGGTTTTCCGTTGATACAAAGAGTTGTGGTAGCAGAGCGAAATGTCTCTCTTTATTTCTGGGGTTTCTAGTATATATAGGATTTTTCAGCGTTGGATCACGCCAAACGGAGCCACGTGGGCCCCACAAGCCATCAGGGCGCTCCCCTAGGGGGCGCCCTGTTGGCTTGTGGCACACAGGTCTCTCCCCTCCGGTGGTTCTTTGCTCCAATGTTACTTATTTCCTCCAAAACAAATCACAATTTTTTTGGGTGATTTGGAGAACTTCCATTTTCAGCACAAAAACAATACCATGGTAATTCTGCTGAAAATATCGTCAGTCCGGTTTACTTCTAAATAAATCATATAAAGTGCATCAAAACCTTATAAAAGTATTGTAAACATAGGTGAATATGGCACAAATACGTCATTAATTATCAATACCTTGGAGACGTATTAGCATCCCCAAGCTTAATTCGTGCTCGTCCTTGAGTAGGTAAATGATAAAAGAAATAATTTATGAAGTGTGAATGCTAGCATAGTATATAAGTTTGATCAATGATAATTCCAATCAATTTTTCTAGCATCATAACCAGCAACCTTTTCATAAAAATCATCATGGTTCAGTAGCAATCAATCCACATGTCATGGTTTAAACAATGCATTCTCTTGAAATTTAACAACATATGTTCTTAGCCATCAAACAATTTCAAAATATCATCAAGTCTAAGTAAGAGCTCCACATACTCAATTATTATATAGTCTTCTATGATTGCTGATATTCAAATCATATTTTTAGAACAAACAACATCCATCGAACACAGACAAAGATAGCGGCTTAATGTTTCGCCTCACAACATACTTATCATGAAGATAATTGTCAACAATAATGATTCATGATCAAATATATTTGATTAGATATATGTGTTTGGATCTTTCCCCACCACATGATGCTTGCCAACTTATATATCGAGGTTGGAATAAGAAGTTGACTCAACATGAAAGTAAATAGATTGTCCTTCGCAGAGGGAGCCACGGATTCACATAGGTGCCAGAGCTTATTGTTTTAAAACATAGATGAATATGTAATTTTGGGATGTGTACCTTTACTGTCAAGGTTATGACAAGAGTTTACAATATCTTCCATGCTAATCACATTATTGGCGGTTCCCAAACAGAATTGAAATTTTACCCCCCTCCACCATTCAAACACATTCCATGGCTAACTGCTACCTCTGGAGCTTGCATTGGTTTTCCCTTGAAGACGAAAGGGTGATGCAGATAAGTAGATAAGTATTTCCCTCAGTTGATGAGAACCAAGATATCAATCCAGTAGGAGGAACAAGCAAGTTACCAATGGATGCACCTACACAAACAATCAAACTCTTGCACCCAATGCTATAAAGGGGTTGTCAATCGCTTCACGGTTATTTGCAAGGATTAGATCTGATAGAGATAGATGTAAAATATTGTGGAAAGTAAAAAGTAAATAAATTGCAACAAGATATTTTTGGTATTTTTGGTTTATAGATCTGAAAATATATTATGGAAAGTAGACCCGGGGGCCATAGGTTTCATTAGAGGCTTCTCTCTTGAAGGAAAGTATCACGCTGGGTGAACGAATTACTGTCGAGCAATTGATAGAAAAGCGAATAATTATGAAGATATCCAAGGCAATGATTATGCATATAGGAATCACGTCCGTGTCAAGTATACCGAATCGATTCTACATCTACTACTATTACTCCACACATCGACCGACTACTGCCTGCATCTAGAGTATTAAGTTCATGAAGAACAGAGTAACGCATTAGGTAAGATGACATGATGTAGAGGGATAAACTCAAGCAATATGATGAAAACCCCATCTTGTTACCCTTGATGTCAACAATACAATACGTGCCTCGCTACCCCTACTTTGTCACTGGGTGAGGACACCGCAAGGTTGAACCCAAAACTAAGCACTTCTCCCATTGCAAGAATTACCAATCTAGTTGGCCAAACCAAACCAATAACTCGAAGAGACTTGCAAAGATATGAAATCATGCATATAAGAATTCAGAAAAGACTCAAATGATATTCATAGATAATCTGAACATAAATCCACAATTCATCGGATCTCGACAAACACACCGCAAAAGAGTATTACATCAGATAGATCTCCATGAAGATCATGGTATTGAAGCACAAAGAGAGAGAAGAAGCCATATAGCTACTAGCTTTGGACCCATAGGTCTATGGTGGACTACTCACGTATCATCAGAGGGGCAATGGAGTTGATGTAGATGCCCTCTGTGATCGAACCCCCCTGTGACAGATTATCGGAAAAGGCTCCAAGATTGGATCTCTTGGGAACGGAGGCTTCTGGCGGCGGAAAAGCATTTGCGTGGATCTCTTTGGTATTGGGGGAATATTTGGGTATTTATAGGATGAAGATTAGGGCTAGGACTCCTGCCAGGGAGTCACAAGCCTGCCAGGCACGACTAGGGGGGTGGCCGCACCCCCTGGCTTGTGACTTCCTGGCAACTTCCTTGCCTTGCACTCCAAGCCTGGTAGATCTCTTTTGTTCGAGAAAAATCATCGCGAAGATTTTATTCCGTTTGGACTTTGTTTAATATTCCATATCTGCATTACTCAAAAACAAGAAAAAACAGAAACTGACATTAGGCTCTAGATTAATAGGTTAGTCGCAAAAGTAATATAAAATAGCATATTAATGCATATAAAACATCCAAAACAGATAATACAATAGCATAACACAATCAAAAATTGTAGATACGTTGGAGACGTATCAGCATCCCCAAGCTTAATTCCTGCTCGTCCTCGAGTAGGTAAATGATAAAAACAGAATTTTTGATGTGGAATGCTACCTAACATATTTATCCATGTAATATTCTTTATTGTGGCATGAATATTTAGATCCATAAGACTCAAAACCAAAGCTTAATGTTGACATAAAAAACAATAATATTTCAAGCATACTAGCAAAGAAATTGTATCTCTTCAAAATATAATGGCAAAAGAAAGTTATCCCTACAATATCATATGGTCTGGCTATGCTCCATCTTCCCCACACAAGTATTTATATCATGCACAACCCCGATGACAAGTCAAGCAATTGTTTCACACTTCTATTTTCTCAAAAAATTTGAACTCCCACGCAATACATGAGAGTGAGCCATGGATATAGCACTATAGGTGGAATATAATATGGTGGAGGTTGTGAAGGAAAAAATAGAAGATAGTCTCACATCAACTAGGCGTATCAACGGGCTATGGATATGACCATTAATAGATTTCAATGTGAGTGAGTAGGGATTGCCATGCAACGGATGCACTAGAGCTAGAAGTGTGTGAAATCTCAAAAGGAAACTAAGTGGGTGCGCATCCAACTTGCTTTCTCATGAAGACCTAGGGCAATTTGAGGAAGCCCATCATTGGAATATATGAGCCAAGTTATATAATGAAAAATTCCCACTAGTATATGAAAGTGACAAGATAGGAGACTCTCTATCATGAAGATCATGGTGCTACTTTGGAACACAAGTGTGGGAAAAAGATAGTAGCATTGTCCCTTCTTTCTTTTCTCTCATTTTTTTTATTTTGGTGGGCATCTAAGGCCTCTTTTTTTATTTGGGCTTCAATAGCCTCTTTTATTTTTCATAAAGTCCAGAGTTTCATCCCCACTTGTGAGGGAATCATAGCTTCCATCACCCTTTCCTCACATGTGACAATGCTCTAATAATGATGGTCATCACACTTTTATTTACTTACAACTCAAGAATTACAACTCGATAACTAGAACAAATTATGACTCTATACAAGTGCCTCTAGCGTTGTACCAGGGTGTGCAATGATCTAGCATAGAAAATGACATCAAAAAATGGACAAGCCATGAAAACATCATGCTAGCTATCTTACGATCATGCAAAGCAATATGGAAATGATGGTGTGTGTCATAATAAAAGGAACGGTGGCAATATATCTCAGAATGGCTATGGAAATGCCATAATAGGTAGGTACGATGGCTGTTTTGAGGAAATATATATGGTGGCTGTTTCGGGGAAGGTGGGTTTATCGCACCGGCGAAAGTTGCGAGGTACTAGAGAGGCTAGCAAAGGTGGAAGGGTGAGAGTGCGTATAATCCATGGACTCACATTAGTCATAAAGAACTCACATACTTATTGCAAAGTCATCGAAGCAAAGCATTAGACGCATGCCCCTAGGGGAGAGGTTGGTAGGAGTAAACCATCGTGCGCTCCTGACCCCCACACAAAGGTCGACAATCAATAAACAAATCATGCTCTGACTTCCTTACATAATGGTTCACCATACGTGCATGCTAAGGGAATCATAAACCTTTACACAAGTATTTTTTACCAATTCATAATTACTTCCTCACATGACACTTAACATTACCATCTTTATATCTCAAAACTTTATGCAACGAAGCAAACTTCTGATAATACTCAATGCACTTAATATGGAAGTTTTGATTATATCCCTCTTGGATGCCTATTATATTAGGACTAAATTCATAACCTAAACCAATTACCATGCTGTGTAAAGACTCTCAAAATAATATAAGTGAGGTACGAGAGTTCAATTATTTCTATAAAACCAAACACCACCGTGCTCTAAAAAGGTATAAGTGAAGCACTAGAGCAAAATTGCCTATCTCAAGAGATATAAGTGAAGCACATAGAGTATTTTAATAAACTCATGATTCATGCATATCTCTCTCAAAAGATGTGTGCAGAAATGATGATTGTGGCAAACTAAAAAGCAAAGACTCATATCATACAATACGCTCCAAGCAAAACACACATAATGTGGTGAATAAAAATATAGCCTCAAGTAAATTTACCGATGGATTGAAGACGAAAGAGGGGATGCCTTCCAGGGAATCCCCAAGCTTAGGCTCTTTGGAGTAATTGAATATCACTTGGGGTGCCTTGGGCATCCTCAAGCTTAGGCTCTTGCCACTCCTTATTCCATAGTCCGTCAAAATCTTTACGCAAAACTTGAAAACTTCACAACACAAAACTTAACAAAAAACTCATGAGATCCGTTAGTATGAGAAAATAAATCACCACTTTAGGTACTATTGTGAACTCATTCTTTATTTATATTGGTGTAATACCTACTGTATTCTAACTAATCCATGGTTCATACCCGCCGATACAACCCATAGATACATCAAAACAGGTAAACAACACAAAGAAAACAGAATCTGTCAAAAACAGAACAATCTGTAGCAATCTAAAAACTTCGTATACTTGTCTAACTACAAAATCCTAAAAAATTAGGAAAACCTGGGCAATTTTTATATCAATCTCGTGTAAAAATTTCAGACTCATTCGACGCTCTGAAAAATTTATAAAATTCCTGGACTGGGCGTAGAAGTTTCTGTTTTTCAACAAGATCAAATCAACAATCATCATAGACCATCCCAAAGGTCTTACTTGGCTCAAACACTAATTAAAACACCAAAACATAATTACTACAGAAGTAATAATGTGGTAAACACTAAAAAATAGAAGCAAAAATAGAACATAAAAATAAAATTGGGTTGCCTCCCAACAAGCGCTATTATTTAACGCCCCTAGCTAGGAAAAACGCAATAGATCTAGGTGTTGTCATAATAGTAAGGGAGATCATCCATGCTCATCTCATAGTCCCTTCTTTTATAGGCTAGTTTCCTTTGTATCAAGCAAAAATAATCAAAAGGGCTGAATTTAATAGGATAAGGATCCTTAAGATCAAGTGCATGAGGGATAGGTTCCTCCTTCGCCCCCCTATAGTGTACAATCAATTCATCATTATAAGATTTACTTTGGGTGAAAGTCATAAGCCTTTTTCATAGTATGAACTCCGATCCTTTTTTTATAGCAAAATTATCATTGAGTTCAGAAATCTTATCAACCAAAACCTAGGTAGGGACCTTTTTTCTCATTAGAAGCAACATAATCCAGAGATTGCAATCTCATTATCTCTTCTTGATTAAAAAGGATCTCCTCTATGGGGGGACATCTACCATTAATTTTATAATGAGAATTTTTTTTGCTAGCCTCTTTCATGATAAATCTAAACTCGTGGGCTAGAAATATAGTGGTGGCATGCTTAACAGAAGAATGCCGAATATTAGAGAACTATAGAAAAATCCTTTATATGCAAGGGTTGATATGAACGAATTGCCTCTCAAGTTCAATTATTAACAGAGTTATAGAATCCACAAGACTATTAGTTTTATTGAGAATGGACCCTCCTAAGGTAGGAAGTATTCCCGCACAAGTAAGGAAATCTTGAATAACACCTTTTCCAATGATATTACCACTACCTATGTGGAATTTTTTTATATGTGTGATAGTAGGTTCTTCATGAGGGCTGTTATTAGCGAAGTCATCAAAATTCCCCTCAAGATTATTACTATCCGTTTCAATGAAAGTCTCCTTAGATTCCTACACTGTGGCAAGGAATCGATCTAGCATGCAAGCAAAAAAAGGAAAACAGAAGAAGGGCGAATAAAAAGGCAAATATTTTTGGTATTTTATAAAAATCGTTTTAGAAGTGGGGGAGAGAAAAATGAGAGGCAAATGGCAAATAACGTAAATGCAACAGATGATTTTGTGATGGGTACTTGGTAGGCTTGATGTGTATCCTCCCCGACAACGGTGCCAAAAATTGGCAAGTTGACGGGAGAGTTCTTGTCTTGACTTGCTATGTATCCTCCCCGGCAACGACGCCAGAAATCCTTCGTGCTACCTCTTGAGCTTGCGTTAGTTTTCCCTTGAAGAGGAAAGGGTGATGCAACGAAGTAGATAAATATTTCCCTCAATTGATGAGAACCAATGTATCAATCAAGTAGGAGGAACAAGCAAGTCACAAATGGATGCACCTACACAAACAATCAAACTCTTGCACCCGACGCTATAAAGGAGTTTTCAATCCCTTCACGGTTATTTGCAAGGATTATATCTGATAGAGATAGATGTAAAAGATTGCGGAAAGTAAAAAGTAAATAAATTTCAGCAAGATATTTTTGGTATTTTTGGTTTATAGATCTGAAAATATATTATGGAAAGTAGACCCGCGGGCCATAGTTTTACTAGAGGCTTCTCTCTTGAAGGAAAGTATCATGATGGGTGAACGAATTACTGTCGAGCAATTGATAGAAAAGAGAATAATTATGAAGATATCCAAGGCAATGATTATGCCTATAGGCATCACGTCCGTGTCAAGTAGACCGAAACAATTCTATATCTACTACTATTACTCCACACATCGACCGGCTCTTGCTAGCATCTAGAGTATTAAGTTCATGAAGAACAGAGTAACACATTAGGTAAGATGACATGATGTAGAGGGATAAACTCAAGCAATATGATGAAAAACCCATCTTGTTACCCTTGATGGCAATAATACAATACGTGCCTCACTACCCCTACATTGTCACTGGGTGAGGACACCGCAAGATTGAACCCAAAACTAAGCACTTCTCCCATTGCAAGAATTACCAATCTAGTTGGCCAAACCAAACCAATAAATCTAAGAGACTTGAAAATATATGAAACCATGCATATAAGAATTCAGAAAAGACTCAAATAATATTCATAGATAATCTAAACATAGACCCACAATTCATCGGATCTCGACAAACACACCGCAAAAGAGTATTACATCGGATAAATCTCCATGAAGATCATGAAGAACATGGTATTGAAGCACAAAGAGAGAGAAGAAGCCATCTAGATACTAGCTATGGACCCGTAGGTCTATGCTGGACTACTCACGCATCATCGGAGGGGAAATGGATTTGATGTAGATGCCCTTCGTGATCGAATCCCCTACGACAGATTACCGGAAAAGGCTCCAATATTGGATCTCTAAGGAACGGAGGCTTCTAGCGGGGGAAAAGTATTTGGGTATCTTTGGTATTAGGGGAACATTTGGGTATTTATAGGATGAAGATTTGGGCTAGGACTCCTACCAGGGAGTCACAAGCCTGCCAGGCGCGGCCGGGGGGGGGGGGTGGCAACGCCCCCTGGCTTGTGACTTCGTGGCAGCTTCCTTGCCTTGCACTCCAAGCCTGGTAGATCTCTTTTGTTCCAAAAAATCATCGCAAAGATTTTATTCTGTTTGGACTCCGTTTAATATTCTATATCTGCAATACTCAAAACAAGGAAAAAATAAAAACTGGCAGTAGGCTCTAGATTAATTGGTTAGTCCCAAAAATAATATAAAATAACATATTAATGCATATAAAACATCCAAAACTGATAATATAATAGCATGACACAATAAAAAATTATAGATACGTTGGAGACGTATCACTAACCGTATCCATGGGTGCCCTCCAAACAATCAACTTTCTAGGGGGGGTTATTTTTTATTTGTGATATGCAGGATCGGGAATCCTTTTTACCAGCCTCTCTCGTGCAATGACAAGTGAATAAACACTCATCTCGAGAATAACTCACTTAGCATGGAAGATAATGACCGCCCCGTCGCTCGATCAGTGGTACAAGCACACAAAAGGGATCTTTATTTGAAGGTTTTAGAGGTGGCATATGCAAATTTACTTAGAATGATAGCGACATACCATATATAGGTAGGTATGGTCGACTCTCATAGGAGAAACTTGGCTCAAGGGTTTGGATGCACAAGTAGTATTTCAACTTAGTGCGGAGTTTTGGCTAGCAAAAGGTTCTAAACAAGCACCAAATGTTGAGGGCTGGTCTTGAGATTTTGGGGGCCCAGGGCGAAGCTAGATACTGGGGCCTCTTTTTTGCAATATAAATGTCAAAATAATAATCGATGTGTTAGCGTCATCTTCTCACAAGAAATAAAAAAACCTACAATCTAGCCTGGTCATTTTGTGGGGTAAATATATGTATAGCTAAAGCCCACAACAAGAAGCTAAAAATATATCTTCCTCCCTTTGATTTGAACTCTAAGTTTTTTCAAGTTTATCAAATCAAGCAAATAAGCACACTTTAGTGATCAGCAGGAAATTATGTACAACTTTCATATTGTGTCATGAAATGGGTTCTTTATGGAAATAGACTAGTTCTTGCAAAACATAAATTTACTAGAATCTAATACTCTGGTATAGCAACACTGTTTGGTAATATCTGAACAAACAATAATCCAAATTGACAAAATTCAGTTCTACTTGAAAGCTAACAAAAATTATTATAGCTTTAATGTTGGTCTCATCTCGAGAATTATATATGAATTAGTGACAGTTTTTAAAACACCAATCTTGATTGATGATTCATATATCGAACACAATTCTTGGTATCAACTTCAATTGAGAAACTACGTATTTTTTAGGTATCCAAACTAAGTATTTATGAACTAGAGAATAATTTCGAAAAAAGAACTAAATAATAGAAAAGAGGTTAACCTTGATCCGTAGAGCATCTAGCCAAAACTAATTGACCAATTCCGATCCAATCTAGCCAGCTCCTTGTTTGCTATTGTTAGTCTATTCGTGGCAATTGCTTGTGTGTGGCTCTGGCGGGAGGGCCCGATGATACCCATGTTTGTGAGTGCATCTAGGGCTTGGAGACAAGAGAGAAGAGGTGTCGCGTCTCTGACTCACAATCAGCGTCCGAGAATTATGATTGGCAAATTTGCCATCAGAAATTAGGAAGAAGAAAAGGAGTACATGGAAGCGGGATACTTCGCTCTAGTTAGGGATCAGCCAAGGGATCAGAGAACTCGCAAGATCGGGATCTTTAGAGGGTTGCGTCTGCATGTTCTACCTACGTCCATGATTAGCTGCCTTCCCCATGGGACAATCCCTATGTGATTAAGTTTTTTATTGAGAAATCCCCTAAATGTTTAGATCCATCTGCATGGCCCATAGGCTGCCGCAAACCTCCTACGCCCCCCTAGATTGTTGGGGGGCTGGTGCGGCCGCCCCTGCTGCCCCCTCAGTGCCGGCCCTAGACATGTTGGAGGATCCATAACAATATAACTTTATGCAAGTAACCCAAACATAATAATTGCATTGTATTCCTTGTCCAACTTCAAGTATTTGATCAAGTTTGAAAATAATTAATGGATATTTACAATCATAAAAGATGTCCAGATAATATATTTGTATGTGAAAGTTCTCTTTCTTATACTATTCATTCATGAATTGCTTGTATGACCAATACTATGATTGTCAAATTTCAATAGATTTTACTTTTTAAACCAGATGTGAAACTACTACTAAGCATAAAGCACATTGATAATTTCATATTTATGATATTTCATTCATTCAAAATTTACTCCTAGGATATAAGTGAAGCACAAGGGCAAACATCAAACTACTTTGAAAAGATATAAGTGAAGATCAATGAGTAGTTAAAAAATCAAGTAGCTATGCGAGGACTCTTTCTCAATAAACATTTTCATATCTGAGAATTTTATTCAAACAGCAAACTAAGCAAAAATACACTCTAAGAATAGCACATATTATGTGGACAAATGAAAATTTAGGCTCAACATAGGCTAACCGATATTTGTTTGATGAAGAGAGGTGGGATGCGTAGTATCCCCAACCTTAGATACTTGAGATTTATTGTAATATTTACTTGGGGTGCTTTGGGAACACCCAAGATTTAACTTTTGTACCTCATTCAATCCTCTCATATCCCGGTTTCACCTAAGTCTTAGAAACTTCATCCACAAAAACTTAAAAAGAACTCATGAGATAGGTTAGTGCACATAAGAATAAATCAACTCGTTAGGTACTTACAATACAAGTTGCATAATGATCTTCAAACATTAGGTATTATATAGTATCATTTACACAATTTATATATACCAATATAAGCCATGAAAACTCTAGGATAAGTAGATAACAAAACTATGGCAGCAATCTGTCCAAACAGAATAGTTTGTAGAAATTCATTAAAAAGTGTACTTCTGTATCTCCAAAAATTCTGGAAATTTAGGACATGATAAATAATTTATATTAACATATTGTGTAAAAATTTCAGAAACTTTCAACGTTCCAGTAAAATATGAAAATTCGAACACTGGAGAAAAAGTTTCTAATTTTACACAGCACACATCAAACATGTAATTCTAGCATCCTAAAAGGCAATTCTTGGAACCTTGTAGCGTCCTGACTCAAAATGAGTCAACACTCTGTGTGTTCTATGCCATCCCTAGATCAGTATGCCGACACACACAATACATCAATGTATATATTAAAGTGCAATCACATGTAATTAGTGTAAAACGGATATATACCTCAAAATCTTAGCGGAAACAGTCAACAGGAGTGGAGTCCCAATGAACACCAATGGCTGGTTGAGTGCAGACGGTAACCCTGAATCGTATTCTTACTCATCGTAGAAAAATATCTGCAACATAAGACGTCGCAGCCGTGTAGTTCGGCATATTGAATATGCCGGCAAGTCACAGAAGAGAGGGGTGATGATATCATCTATACTATATGCATATATGACAGGTGGGGCTGTAAGTTTAAGTTTTGCGTAAAGAATTTTTCCTGCAACAAGAGACGGGGCAAAGAAAAAACTATTACTACAATGTTGGTTGTGTAATGAAAAGGTTCCACCAACCATTTCTCATACCCAACTTATCAATAATACCCACATCATTAAATTATTTATGTTGAGAGTTCCTGATAGTTTCGGTTGCTTTGGCTCAAGTTGTCCATGACTGTGGACACGACTAATCGATTAGGTTTGGTACTTTGCAGAGATTTGCACATGTTCCCCACATGATATGATGCCTCCATTAAAGTCATCGCACTACAGGGTGTTTGAGAACCGGATGATCAAAACATGGTCTTCCAAAGGTTCGTTTGAGCCACTGTCGATGCCCATCCAATCCTACCATTCTTCTACATCTTGTAGCACCGCCCGCCTAGAGTCACCATGATGTCCAACCAAGCCAGAGCCCATAATGGCTTGTGGCTGTGCAGGTAAGCCTCGGGTCTTGAAGTATCCACCTGTCTCTTTGTGCTTGGGTGGACCTTTCTGCATGAATACTAGCGCTTCTCCAGCATCACCTAGGCTACCACTGGTTCCTCCAGGGAGCCGTTCTACCATCATCCACCCAGAGATATATTGCATCATGAGGTCTTGAAAATAATTCTTGAAGTCTTAAGGTCTTGATCATTAATTAATTCTCACAACTCTCATGGTAAACACTCAACAAAACCCCCTCCACTAAAAGCATAGCAAAATAATAATAAAATGTTCTAGGTGCCAAAGTAACAGGGGTTATCTGTACCTACCACATGATACTACTCAAGAATCAAATTTCCAAGTACCTACTTTGCATGCAATGGTGGAGAAGGTTGAACTAATGCAAATAAAACCATAGGTAAAAACATGATCAATGTTAACTTGCCTGGTGAGGTTGATGAAGATAAATATCGCTCTCAGAAATAACTTGATAGAACTATTCATCATTCTCGAATGAAATATATATAATGAAACATTGCATTTATATAAGCAACCAATTCTAGCAATCAATAATGTAGATCAAAAAGCAACACAAAAACCAAACACAAAAGTGTTGTGATGAAGGAAATACTTAAGACAAAAAATAACAAAACTTCATCAAAGCATATAAGAATAGTTTTTCCTACAAATAACCCATTTTCAATAGCAACAAAAAACAACAAAAATAAAAAAAGTATTTTAGTAAATATTTTACTAGCAAAAAGAATTACTTCTGAAGAACAACTAAAACTAATAGATAAGCTTTTTTTATCAAACTCAACTTATGACCTAAACAATGTTAACCTAGAGTTAACCACAAACAATTTCAAATTTAAAACAAATGTTTCTGGTCTAAACTAAAGTTAGCAGAAAATAAAACTTATAAATACAATGTATAGAAAGTATTTTCAAATAGGGAAGCAAACTAGCAATGGAATGAATTTGCAAGTTATTATAGAACTAGAATTAATTTCATACTATCCAATAACAATAAAAAAAAGTAAAAATAAAAATAATCTTTGTTGAACTACTACTGCTAACTAACAGAAAACAAAGTAAAAATTGTCAATTAATATAAAAGAAAACAAATTAAAAACAATTAAAAGAAAAGAAATAGAAATGAACCTAAAATAACTAAAACATATTACGTTTTGCTTGAAACCCTAATTTAAGTTATTCTGAAAATTCTCAAATTGAATAGGGTGTTAAAACTAACTAATATTAACCAGCAGCAAAAAGTTTCATTCAAAATATATATTATTAAACTCAAGTTATTCAGAGTTTAGTGATTTGAGAAAATTCGAATGAATTCAAATTTAAACAGATCAAATTTGAAAACTAAAGCTACAGGCAGAAACTACATAATTTTTGTGAGCTAGTGCAAAAAGAATTAACTAAAACTCAAAGTATTCTAGGAGATATCCTCAAAACAAAATTGGTTTCTATTCTGTTTTAGAAACTGAAAACATAAATAAAAGAAAAACTTAAACTACAAACATGCCACGTGGCGAGCTGTGAATGGATGTTAGCGTGCGCGAGTTAGCTAATCGGGTGAACACTCACTAACTAAAAACATGTTTCAGTCTTTAAACCGATCTAATATAGGCCGTTGGTGGAAGATCCAAGGGCAGGGGGGTTTGCGCTCACAGTGGTGGTCGGGGTGAACTCCGGCGATGTCGACGACGAGGCAGAGGTGCGTTGGTCCTTGGGGATGGCGCTCCGGTGGTCACCGGCGGTAGCGGAGAGCTCCAGGCGACTTTAGCGGCCCTCCCGCCTCGAGTAGTGGCATCAGCCGCGCTCGGGGTCGACGGATGCGAGCGCCTCAAGCTCGTGGAGGATCGTTGAAAGAGGAGAGCTCCGACGATGGTGTGGGGCGGCGTTCTGGTGAGGGGAGAGTGGCGTGTTGGGCAAAAATCGAACGAGGGGGAGCTCCTTAATTTATAGGTTGGGTTGCGACACGGATTTGGGAAGATTAGATCGGATCCAAGGCGAGATTCGAATCGGAGGCGAGCTGTGGTGAAGTTAGGAACGAGAAGGGGGGAAGGAAAGTGACGACTGACGGGAAGGTGCAGGCTGGCGTGGGGCCATGGTGTGAGCGCGTGGGAGAGGGATCGGGTGGCCGATTGAAGATCATTCGGATCTGGCACGGTGGAGATACGGGCCGGTACTATTGCAACTCGGCCTCACAGTTTTCCTATTAAAACAAAAAATCCTCTTAATGAAAATAGACAAGGAAAAGGTCATTTGGAAAATCAAATCAAGCTCAAACATGGAAGTTTTCTATACCAAAATGATCAGAAAAATAATTGCAATAAGATGAACACTTTTCCACAGCCAAAATAAATACTTTTAAAATATATTTTTCAAAAAGCCTAAATTGGTTTTTTTTTGCAACTAATTTTCAAATAACCCCTTGGGTTGTATGGTTCAAATATTTCACCAAAAATCCCTAACATGGAGGGTCATGTTCCTCCTCTCAAAGTTTTAAATTTAGGCAGGAGAGTTTGAATTCATTCAAACTTTAAAATAGAACCAAAATGAAATGGATTCCAAAAAGAGAAGTTTTAGTAGTTTTCAAATCCAAAACTTCAATTCCTTTGTTTTGAAGAAGTCATGTCATCTTCTCTCACTGATTTGAATTGGATGTATTTGAATTCAAAAACAAGGGGGAAAGTCATTTTATTCCCTCTCATTCAAAAGTTTCAAAAGAGTTTTCAAATTTCACTCGGTTTCAAACAATCATTCAAACAATCAATCATTCAATTTATTAATATAACATTCCAAAATTTGGGATGTTACAAACTTTTATTGGAAAACAAGATTATAAATAACATATAACAGATAATCAACAAAATAAAATGATGCTCCAAGCAAAACACATATCATGTGATTAAATAAAATAGAGCTCCAAGTAAGATATATCAATAGTGCACGTGGAAGATGAAAGAGGGGATGCCTTCTGAGGCATCCCCAAGCTTAGATGCTTGATTATTTCTTGGATATTACCTTTGGAGTGACTTGAGAATCCTCAAGCTTAGTTGATTGCTGCTCCTTATTGTCCTCATATCGGTATCTCACCCAAAACTTGAAAACTTTAATCACACAAAACTTGACGGAACATCGTGAGATGGTTTAGTGTAATAAAGATAGATCATTCATATTGGTACTATCAAGGAAAGATTTATAATTGTTCTCACATGATACATATTTTATTCTATCATTTCCATAGTTTATATCACTCAATATAAGCTACAGAAACACTAAAACAAGAAAACTATGCATGCAAAATAGAATCTGTCAACAACAGAACAGTATATGAAGATCTGAATGAAATCCGTATTTCCCAACCTCTAAAAATTCTAAAAATTAGGAAAACACAGATAATGTGCATATCAAAGCTGTGTAAAAATTTCAGAAATTTTTGACGCTCGAATAAAATCACATAATTTATATACCGGACGCAAAAGTTTTTGTTTTTGCACAGAATCAAACAAACAAGTATCCTCACCATCCCAAAGGTTTTACTTGGAACTTTATTGAAATAAAAGACACAAAACATGATTACTACAGTATATTAATCATGTAACCACACAAAACAGAAAGCAAAAGTGTTGGGTTGTCTCCCAACAAGCGCTTTTCTTTAATGCCTTTTAGCTAGGCATGATGATTTCAATTATGCTCGTATAAGAATAATAAAGAATTGAAACACGATGGTAGCATCATGAAGCATATGACAAGCATATTTAAGTCTAACCCTCTTCCTATGCATAGGGATTTTTGAGCAAACAATTTGTGGGAGCAAGAATTAACTAGCATAGGAAGGCAAAACAAGCATAACTACAAGATTTTCAACACATAGGGAGAAAACTTGATATTTTTGCAATTCCAACATGCATAGGTTCCTCCCTCACAATAATTTTTAGTAGGATCATGAAAGAATTCAACAATATAACTATCACATAAAGCATTCTTTTCATGACCTACAAGCAAATAATTTTTATTACTCACCACACAAGCAATTTTCTTTGCATTCGTAATAGTGGGAGCAAACTCAACAAAATAACTATCATGAGACACTTGATTGACATAACCACTTTGAATATTAAAATCATGATGACAAGTTTCATGGTTACTATCACTCTTTGTATGATACATGTCATCACAATAATCATCATAGATAGGAGGCATGCCATCATCATAGTAAATTTGCTCATCAAAACTTGGGGGACTAAAAATATCATTTTCATCAACATAGCAACCCCAATCTTATGGCTTTGCATATTATTAACATCATGGATATTCAGCGAATTCAGTCTAGCAACATTACAATCTTGCTCATCATTCCAGGAATTATTATTAATTATTTTCATAAATTCTTCCTCTACCAATTGAGCACAATTTTCCAAATCCTTATTTTCACGAAAGACATTATAAAGACGAAGCAAATGAGGCAACCTAAACTACATTTTTTGTAGTTTTCTTTTACAAAACCAAACTAGTGAAAAACAAGAAACTAAAAGATTTAATTGCAAGATCTAACGGTGTACCTTCAAGCACCCACCCTCCCCGGCAACGGCCACAAAAGAGCTTGGTGTTTACTACACAACTTTATTCTTGTAGAATCATGTTGGGCCTCCAAGCGTAGAGTTTTGTAGGACAGTAGCAATTTGACCGCAAGTGGATGACCTAAGGTTTATCAATCCGTGGGAGGTGTAGGATGTAGATGGTCTCTCTCAAACAACTGTGCAATCAAATACAAGAAATCTCTTGTGTCCCCAACACACCCAATACAATGGTAAATTGTATAGGTGCACTAGTTTGGCGAAGAGATGGTGATACAAGTGCAATAAGGATGGTAGATATAGATTTTTGGAATCTGAAAATATAAAAACAGCAAGGTAACAAATCGTAAGTAGCTAGAAAAACAGTATATTGATACTTGGAAACAAGGCCTAGGGTTCATACGTTCACTAGTGCAATCTCCCAACAATGCTAACATAGTTGAACCATATGATCATCCCTCAACGTGTAACCAAGAATCACCCCAAAGTTCCTATCAAGCGGAGAACAATAAAATGAAATTTGTGTAGGTAGTAGAACCACCTCAAAGTTATTATTTCCCATTAATCTTTTGGGATATTCCTATAAGTGTAACAAACATCCCTAGAGTTCGTACTGCAATAACACCCATGATACATATCAATCAACCCTAATGTCACCTAGATACTCCAATGTCTCCTCAAGTATCCGTGGGAAAATTATACGACATGCATCAAACAAATTCAGATCTATCATATTCAATCCAACACAAAGAACTTCAAGGATCACCCCAATATTTCTACTGGAGAACATGGTACGAAAACATGCAATCAACCCCTACGCATAGATCCCCAAGGTCACCGAAATCCGCAAGTTGATGCCTCAATATATATCAAGTGAATCAATAGAATACCCCAATGTCACTACGGGTATCCCACGCAAGACGTACATCAAGTGTTCTCAAACGAAAATATTCAATCCAACATAAGGAGATCTCAAAGGGAAAGATTCAATTCATCACAACAAGATAGAGACGTAAGAACACCATAAGATCCAACTATATTAACAAAGCCCATGATAGATCAAGATCGTGTCATCTCAAGAAAACAAGAGGTAGAGATTGAACACATATCTCCCGGTACATACCCTTAGCCCCGAGGGTGAACTACTCCCTCTTCATCATGGCCTCTGCCGGGGTGATGAAGATGGCCACCAGAGATGATTTTTCCCTCTCCAAAAGGGTATTGGAACGTCTACAGGTTGGTTTTTCATTGATACAGAGTGTTGCGGCGGCAGAGCGTAAGGTATCTCTTTATTTCTGGGGTTTCTAGTATATACATGGAATCAAGCCAAACGGAGCCACCTGGGCCCGACCAGCCATCAGCACGCGCCATAGGAGGGGTGCCCTATTGGCTTGTGGCCCATAGGTGGCTCACCTTCGGTGGCTCTTCTCTCCAATGTTACTTATTTCCTCTAGAAAAAATCACAAAAAAGTTTCGGGCGATTCTGAGAACTTTCATTTTCTGCACAAAAACAACACCATGGTAATTCTTCTGAAAACTGCGTCAGTACGGGTTAGTTCTAAAAAATATAAAGTGCATCAAAAACATGTAAAATTATTGTAAATATAGGTGAATATGCCATGAATACTTCATAAATTATTGATATGTTGGAGATGTAATAAGAACTGATAGGAACATATGACTCTATATGAATGCCTCTAGCAGTTTTCCAAGATGTGGAATGATCTAGCATGACATGTATCAAAAACATGATGAATGGTGGCCTTGCCACAAATACTATGTGAGACCTATATGATCATGCAAAGCAATGTGATGATGAACTAACTAGTCATGTGAAGTGATGATGGAATTTGCATGGCAAAATATCTGGGAATGGCTATGGAAATGCCATAATAGGTAGTATGGTGGTTGTTTTGAGGAAGATATAATGAGTCTTATTTTCAACATAGTGTATCATGTCATGGGGTTTGGATGCACCGATGAAAGTTGCACCGATCCTCGAGGTGAGAATGGGCTATGCACGGTACCAAAGAGGCTAGCAAATATGAAGAGGTGAAGATGCGTATGTCCATGGTGTCACATTAGTCATAAAGAACTCATGTACTTATTGCAAAGTTTTATTAGTTTTATCACAAATCAAAGTACTCCTCGCATGCCCTGAATGAGGAGGTTGGTTGGAGTTAACCATTGCGCGCCCCTGACTCGAAACAACACTAGGATTTCAACGAGGAATAGAAATGCTTACACATCATCACCGACCTCTTTATTTTTAGATGAATAACAAGTTAACACCTCTTAATATTGATACTTCTACGAATCAATAATTTTGGACTCACAACTTTTTCATATCACTAGATTAATGTCATTAACACACATTTTCTCTATGTGCGCTACATGATGGTTTTGATTATCACTCGCTGAATACCTATTATTTTTGTACTAGTCGACCCATGAAAATTACCGTCACTATTTATTAACTCTCGAAAAAATATAAGTCAATAACAAGAGCATATTATTTCCATAAAATATACACTCCATCGTGCTCAAAAAGATATAAGTGAAGTACTAGAGCAACTGCCAAGCTCAAAAAATATAAGTGAAGCACATAGAGTATTCTAACAAATTGTGATGAAGGTGTGTCTCTCTCAAATAGGTGTGTCCAGAAAACGATGATTGTGGCAAACTAAAAGTAAAAGCATACAAAAGCAAACAATGCTCCAAGCAAAACACATATCATGTGATGAATAAAAATGTAGCTCCAAGTGACATACCGATGGATTGAGACAAAAGAGGGGATGCGTTCTGGGGCAACCCCAAGCTTAGACGCTTGAGTATTCCTTAGAATATTACTTGGGGTGCATTGGGCATCCTAAATCTTAGCCTCTTGCCACTCCTTATCCCGTGGTCCATCATGATAACATGCAAAACTTGAAAATTTCAATCACACAAAACTCAACAAAACTTCATGAGATCTGTTAGTATAAGCAACATATCAAATACTTTAGGTACTGTTATAAAATTGATTCTTATTTTAGAATAATATGTATTATATTATAACTTCTCGATGTCTTATACCCCTGATACAATCCATAGCATAATCAAAACAAGCAAACTATGCATGCAAAAACAGAATCTGCCTAAACCAGAACAGTCTATAAAGATACATTTGGTGGCCATACTTGTGTAACTCATTTTTTTGAACAATTAGGAAAACCTAAAAAAATTGTATATCAGTACCGTGTAAAAAAATTCAGATCATTAGCATGCTCCTATAAAAAAATGAAAATTCCTGTACGGGACTCAAAAGTTTCTGTTTTTGCACCGTATCAATTCTACTCATCATACAAATCATTCTAAAGTCTTTACTTGGCACAAACACTAACTAAAACATAAAAACATAATCATTACAGAGGCAAAAATTATTTTATTACAAAATAAAAGAAAGTAAAAAATCAAAAATAAATATAACTATTGGGTTGCCTCCCAACAAGCGCTATTTTTTATGCCCCTAGCTAGGCATAATGCATAGTATCAAGTGTTGTCTTCCTTGAAACTCAACCCATAAGTGGCTCTCATTATTGATTCATAAGGTGGTTTAATCCTCTTCCTAGGGAAGTGTTCCATCCCTTTCTTCAATGGGAATTGGAACCTTATGCTTCCCTATTTCATGTCAATAATTGCACCTATAATTCGTAAGAAGGTGTCGTCGCACTAGAGTTTTTGGCCTTCTAGTGCCCCTCTACTCGTGCACCGGCAGTGGTAGTCACCTTGGCGATGAGGCCCAGCAGGGACATACAAAGTACCAGCGCAAAAGAATTGAGACTCCCGACAAGACCTTGCCGGGATGACCATCAGAGCCCCGGGAAGGCGAAGCCCCGGCAAGGCCTCGCCAGCGCACAGGCCAGGTGTCGATCCGCCTGGACGCATGTCGTGGCGTCGGTGTTGGAGGGAGCTAAGCAGTGTCGATGGGACGGGCTCCTATCCCATCCCATAGGCGAACAAAGATGCCCGACGATGCATTAAATGCGCCTGTCCGACTCCGTCAGTGTTAGGTATGATAGCACTGTAGCTCTGTACACCCCGTGTACACACTGTAGGCCACTGTTGGGATCCCCTTCAGTATAAAGTAGGCCCAGGGAGATACGCTACGGGGCTTTTCGACCTTTGAATCTTGATACTTTCTAGCTCACATGCATGGCAGCTGCTCCTAGCGCCCCTGTAGCAAGAACCCTAAGAACACTCCCAATACAATCAAGCAGGAGTAGGGTTTTATGCATCCTTGCGGCCCGAACCTAGGTAAGATCCCTTATTGCTCATCAGACTGGCTCTCTGCTTGAGCCTTCTCCCATAGGTGCTCATTCCGCTCGACATCTTTGGCGTGCCATGTAGGGGAGATAGGTCCCGCAGACTCGTTCTGGTGATCAGCGCGCCAATTTCTTCATACTCATCATTGACATGGCCCCCAAGAAGAAGGGCCTGATGGCGGTTGGCCCATCCACGTCTGCCGTCCCTATATCTGTGCAGATAGGAGATGGCGTAGACGCGGGTGGAGGAGGAGGAGGAGGAGGTTCAGAACTTCCGTGATGCTCCGGTGAACAAGGCCAAGCAAGCGGCGATGCTCGCCACGGAGACGCCCATGGCGGCTGCGAGAACCCCCACGCCACTGGGTCTCAGGACGGAGCGGTACCACATGCAGGTGGTACGGAAAACTTTGTGGGGGGGGGGGAAGGATATCTTCCAGGGCACCCACACCAGTGCATACACCGCGACCTTCCCAAGACGCGTGCAGAGAGCTGCGCCACGGTGCCCACAGTTCTGAACGTCCCCACGGAAAAGCTCCTGCGCATCATTCCCAGGGTGCGGGGGACCAGTATGTTCGCCAGCATGCTAGTGGGAATGGCGTGCCGTCACGGGACCACAGCGGTGCTCCTTCTAACATAGTTAGAAGTCAAAGCACCTCGCGTTCCTCGTGCCGTTCACTACCGACCACGTCGAAGGAAGCGATGGCGTGGGTGCAACTACTCCTAAACTTCCCTCCTGCCGTGGAGAAGCTCGACAAATGGAGAGCCACCATTCAGAGCCTCCTCAGCCTCGCAAATAAGTTTCGGTTGATCGAGTCGGCTCATGCCAGTGGTGAGAGGGCCGGAAGCGGCGCAACTTCGGCGCACTCTACGACAACAACGCTGGTCACTGACTCGACAGACCGACGCCTACAACGGTTACTCAACAGCGTCGTCTGACCCATGGATGCGCCGCGACTAGTGTCAAGTTCTTCAAGAATGGGGCAAGGAAGACGCTTGAACTGCGATCGATCGATGGCGGGAAGCGCGCCTCCATTCTGATAGGCACGCGGGGCCCGCAGTCAACAAGTCTGCGCTAGGGTATCCTATTAGCCTACCTTACGAGGTGGGTTGTCAAGCATTTACTCATGAGCTGCAGCAAGTCTAGTGGCCCAACTCCTGCACGTTCAAACCAGAAGTCCCGGAGAAGTATGACGGCAAGACTCATCCGTCGGAGTTCTTGAGCATCTACACCATTGCGATGCACGCTGCCGGAGGTCGCAACGATAAGATACTCGCCAAATACTCCCCGTTGGTTCTTAAGCCCAACATCAGGTTGTGGTTGATGCACCTGCCAGAGGGATCCATCGCCTCCTAGGCAGACCTGTGCCACGAGTTTGTTGGTGCCTTCATAGCATGTCATCAAGCTCCTGGCCAGGAAAGTGATCTGCACATCATCCCTCAGAAGGAGGGCAAAACTCTGCACAAGTACATACAAAGGTTCAGCCGCGTGCACCACAACATACCGAACGTTCACCCTGCCGCTGTTATCAGCGCGTTCCATCAGAACATGCGCAACCGCAAGATGCGGGAAGAGCTAGCAATGAACAAGGCCAGGGATGTTGCAGAGCTTTATGCTTTGGAAGACAAATGTGCTCGAGCTGAAGAGGGGAGGAGACTCCCCAGCAAAGACGTTGGCACATGGGTCGACTCTCAAGATGAAGACACCGCCACCATGATAAAGAAGGGCCAGCGGCGGAAAAAGAAATGCAAGGGCAAGGCTGTACTTGCCATCGAGGGATCCAACAACCCCGGTGCCACCAAGAAGGGCAAGGTTGATGACCCCGACAACGATGTTGCCGGGTGCTCCTCTTGCCACGCCATGGCAGCTGCTGACAAGCTAGAAGGTTCCGGCAATCAGTGTTGGAAGATCCATCACACCAAAGGCCATGATCTCCAAGATTGCCGACAGGTTGAACGGCTTTGCCGAGAAGCAAAAAGCCGAGTATGAGAGGCGAGATAAGGAGAAAGGCCAGGATGGTGCTGAGGGGTCCAGCAAGAAGCGTGTTGGCCGAGGAGGTCGCCATGGCAAGCCTAAGCAACAAAAAGACCGGACCACCTATGGCCGCGACAAGCAAGAAGGAGATGATGATGATGTCGAAGAAGACAACGAATCCAGCAAACATGAGTTCTAGAAGGCTACAGAAATGATGTGTATAGAGGGAGGTGCCTCATCGCATTCCTCTCACCGCCAACTCAAACAGTGGGCACGAGAGGTTAATGCGACAGAGCCCTCTATCGGTGCACAGAGACCTCTGAAGTGGTCCAACACTCCTATCAACTTCGACGTTGAGGATCACCCTGATCGCATAACTACGGTCGGGTGCCTGCCATTGTTGGTTTCACCAACAATCCGCAACCTCAAGGTGACGAAGATGCTAGTCGACAGTGGGGCCAGCCTGAACTTGATCTCGCCTGATGTCATCCAGAGGCTGTAGATTCCTGATGAGGATCTCGAGCCGACATGCACCTTCCAAGGGGTCAATTTGGGAAGAACTCAACCGAAGGGCAAAGTCACGTTGCCAGTGACGTTTGGTAGTGATATCAATTTCAGAACAGAGAAGATCGTTTTTGACGTTGCCAAGATATCATTGCGGTACAACGGCATCCTTGGTCGCCCAGCACTGGCCAAGTTCATGGCTACCACCCACTTCACTTACAACATGCTGAAGATGCCCGGGCCAATGAGCGTCATCCCTATCAACTCCGACAAGAAAAGCACAGTTCTCTACGCCGCCCAGCTCTATCAGAGTGCAGTCGCAGCACCTACCGCGAAGGCACTTGCTCCTGCCGTTGAAGCTCCCAGGGGGAGAAGAGCGGCAAGGCCTCTGATGCACATTCCGGCAAGCGCGCCTGCTCGGAGTGCCGCACTCCCATTGACGATGTGCCGGAGAGCTCCACCGGCAAGAGCAAAAATTCCAAGGCTGCTCCTCTAGAGACCAAGAAGGTGCCCGCCAAGGAGGATGGCATAGGGGGAACTTTCACCATATGTTCCACCCTTGACGACAAATAGGAAAGCGCGCTCGTCGCCTTCCCGCGTGCGAATGTCGATGTGTTTGCATGGCAACCATCTGATATCCCCAGTGTTCCCAGGGAGGTGATTGAGCACCACCTTGCCGTCTGCCCACACGCGCGTCCCGTTAGCAAAAGGTCCGGAAGCAAGCTTTAGAGCAGCAACAATTTATTGCCAAAGAGATCAAGAAACTAGAAGCGTCTGGTTTGATCAGAGGAGTACTCCATCCGACATGGTTGGCCAATCTAGTCGTAGTGCGCAAGGCGAATGGAAAATGGAGGCTGTCCATTGACTTCACAGACATCAACAAAGCCTGCCCCAAAGATCCTTTTCCCTTGCCACGGATCGACCAGATTATGGACTCCACCGCCAGTTGTGACTTGCTGTCTTTCCTTGACGCCTATTTCGGTTACCATCAGATTTTCATGGCCAAGGAAGACGAGGAGAAGACCACATTTATCACCCCATGTGATTCGTATTGCTTTTTGCGTATGCCTTTCGGGTTGAAAAGTGCTGGTTACATTTGCAAGAGTGGTCCAGATTGGTTTTGAGCCCCAGCTACATAGAAATATGGAGGCTTATATGGATGACATAGTGGTCAAAACCAAAGACAAAGCTACACTCATATTAGACCTAGAAGAAACATTTGCAAACCTGTGCAAGATCAACAGGAAGCTCAACCCTGAGAAGTGTGTGTTCGGCATCCCATCCGGCAAGCTTCTCGGGTTCTTTGTATCTCAATGAGGAATTGAAGCAAATCCCGACAAGAGCAAAGTGATTGAGCAAATTGAAGCACCAAGACAAGTCAAATATGTTTGCCGTCTTGCTGGCTGTGTTGCTGCTCTAAGCAGGTTCATCTCAAAATCTGCTGAGCGCACCCCGCTCTTTTTCAAAATCTTGAAGAAGGCAGGTCCAATGAAATGGACACCGAAAGCGGAGGTAATGCTGTAGGATTTGAAGAAATACCTCTCCTCTTCGCAGTCCTAGTCATGCCCAAACCACAAGAGTCGCTGCTGCTATATCTGGCGGCAACGAATCAAGTGGTGAGTGCTTCACTAGTGGCTGAAAGAGAAGTTGATGAAGAAGCAGCGCCAATGGCAGGGCCGCCAAGCGATGAGCCAGGGCATTCCCTAATAGGGTCTGGTGCCAGCAAGGAAAGATCTGTGCAGTTAAATGGGACAATCCAGAAGAAGAAGGTGGTGTAGCGCCCAGTCTATTTTGTCAGCTCCTTGTTGTAGGGGGCTAGGTTGAGATATTCTGGTGTGCAAAAGTTGCTCTTCGGCCTTCTTATGGCCTCGAGGAAGCTGCGCCACTACTTCCAAGCACATGAGATCACCGTTGTCACTCGCTTCCCGCTACAATGAATCTTGCAAAACCCAGAAGCTACTGGCAGAATTGTCGAGTGGGCTTTGGAACTGTCAAGCTTTGGTAACAAATTTGAAAGCACTTCGACCATTCAGAGCAGGGCCTTGGTGGAGTTTATCATAGAGTGGACCCCAACGTCCGACGAAGAAATTTCAGAGTCAACTCTCCCCGGTAAGGAAACCGATCAAGAATGGTTCATGTATTTTGATGGAGCTTTCTCGTTGCAAGGCACCGGTGCTGGAGTGCTACTTGTTGCACCCACCGGAGAGCACCTCAAATATGTGATACATATGCACTTTCCCCGGGAGAGATCAACAGACAACACTGCCGAGTACGAAGGGCTGCTTTCCGGTCTTGGGATTGCGGTAGACCTTGAGATCAAGAAACTTAGTGTCAGGGGTGATTCTCAGCTTGTCATCAGGCAAGTGAACAAAGATTACCAGTCTGTTGATAGAAGCTTATGTAGATGAAGTGAGGAAGTTGGAAGAACGTTTTGACGACCTGCAAATGGAGCATGTTCCATGTGCAGAGAATGGCGTTGCCGACGGCCTGTCAAAATGTGTTGCCCTTAAGTTGCCTGTGGAACTAGGAACTTTCGTGCTCCGGCTGACTCAACCCTCCGTGACGCCATCAACTGGACAAGAGAAATGAAGGAACTTGATTTTCGGCAAGTATTTCCTGGTAGAGCTCCTAAAAGCCGCCGGCCTGGAGGTTGTCGGGGACAACGTCAGGCTTGTTGGTGAGCGCCGTGCTCCAGCGGAGTCTCCGGCTCTTGCCATGGAAGCACACGCTCCCGCCAGGCTTGTCGGGATGCAGCAGGCTCCGGCGGCCCCCAGGCCTTTGCCATTGAGACAAATGTTTCCCCGGTAGAGTATATGCCTTTAGTCCTTGTTGTCGAGCCCCAGGCTCTAGCATGGGCACAACACATCGTTCGTTTCCTTCAAACAGGAGAACTCCCTGAGGAACAAGAGGAAGCAGAGAAAGTAGCCCGCCGGTCTCATATGTACCACTTCGTAGACAACGTCCTATACAGAAAGAGACCGAATGGTGTGAAGCTCAAGTGCATTTCTCGGGAGGATGGACTGGGACTATTGGCAGAGATACATGGAGGCATATGTGGCTCTCACATAGGATCAAGAGCACTTGCCGGAAAGGCATTCCGGCAAGGTTTCTTTTGGCCCACTGCCATCCAGGATGCAACTGCGTTAGTAACCAAGTGTGAAGCATGCTAGTTTCATTCAAGTAAATTACATTAGCCAGCTCAAGCCCTTCAAACAATCCTTCTGTCCTGGCCATTTTCGGTCTGGGGGCTCGACATCTTGGGACCCTTCCCCCGCGCTGTCAGGGGCTTTGAGTACTTGTATGTGGCAATCGACAAGTTCACAAAGTGGCTGGAGGTGGAAGAAATGAGAAAGGTGACAACAGAGTCAGCCGCCAAGTTCTTCATAGGACTAGTCTTCCGCTTTGGTGTTCCCAACAGAATCATCACTAACAATGGCACATAGTTAGCGAGCCGCACCTTCATGCAATATATCCAAGACCTTGGCAGCAGAATTTGTTTTGCTTCTGTTGCTCACCCAAGGAGTAATGACCAAGCGGAAAGAGATAATGTTGAAGTGCTGCAAGGCCTCAAGACAAGAACTTTTGACAAGTTGCGCAAGTGCGGAAGGCACTGGATTGATGAGTTGCCGGTGATTCTTTGGTCAATAAGAACGACACCAAATCGAGCTACTGGCCAGACACCCTTTTCCCTCGTATATTGGGTGGAGGTAGTTCTCCCCACAGAACTCGTATACGGGTCACCTTGAGTGCCCACTTATGATGAGCTCGATCAAGAGCAGTTGCGGCAAGATGAGCGACGCTCCTTGAGGAAGACCGTCTTCAGGCTACTGTGAGAGCTGCACGCTACCAGCAAGCTTTGTGCCGCTACCATAGCCGCAAAGTTAATGTGTAGGTGCATCTAGTGCCCCTTAGTGATTTTGGTGTATTGAAGACTTATAGGTTAAGGAACTAATGTGTTTGTGAGTCTATATAGGCGCTATAAGTCGATAGGAGTTTGATATATTCGGATATTACCAACCCTTAAAAATGTATGTCCTCAACTGAAGACTTTGGTGAAGACTTTGCTGAAGACTTTGGTATTCCCCGAACACTTTGAAAATGAAGAAGTTGGTGTGACCTTGAAGATATGGACGAGGACTATGAAGCATGAAGACTTTTTTTTCCGTAGTTTCATTTCCTTTCTTTGAGTCATAGGAAACACCGTACTGTTAAAGGGTGGTGAGGTAATACTAAGGAAAATGTCCAACTGATGCTCAACTCAAAATCCTCAACCTATACAATCCTTCGAGTGAAGCCTTTGGAAATCTCTTGCAGTTTAGTCAAGTTCTGAAGTGACACAGACGAAGTTCTTCTGGTCTCTGATGAAATTGATCTGACTGAGGAGTTAGGATTTCGCTAGTGCGAATTGCCTACAAGTGAGGAACATGATAAGCCTGAGGACTTTCATAGTTCGAAATTCCGACCGTTGTTGTGCTTAGCACCAGCTGTCCCCAATCATAATATCCACATAATGGTCATATCATTGGGGGCATTTATGTCTTATCATGTCAGGTTGCACCCTGGCTATAAATAGCCACCCCCACAACCACTAGTTGGTTGGCTGCTTCGAGAGAGAACTGACACTTGTCATTTGAGAGCAACCCGTCCTCCGAGGACTTTGAGAGAAAATCATCAGTGAGGAAAAACCCAAATCCAAACCAACAAACCCAAAGTGATTGAGCATCACTAAAGAGGTTGTTCCTGTGTGGAACCGATGCTTGTTACCTTTGAGGACTGTGTATCGTCCAGACGGTTAGGCGTCATGGTCTAGTGCGGATCACGGAGTGACCTTGGTCTAGAGAATCCAACAGTCAATTGTGGAGCACCGGGTGACCAGTTTGTGAGGGTTTAGGAAGTCTACCCTAAAGACTTACCACGAGTGTTGGGCGAGGACTTTATGACCTTAGCTCAGGGAGAATACAGTAAGGACTGTGTGTCCTGGGACTGTGTGTCCTATGGTTTAAATACCAAGCTGCTCCAAACCAGACATACAACTATCACAACAGTTGGAATTGGATCATCGAACCATTGTCTTCATCGAGCTACCTGGTTCTATTTCCTCGTATACTTGTTGATGAAATTGATCGCTACAATTTGAAGAATTTGACTAAAGACTTTCACAATTTCCTCAGCTCAAATTCTTCAAGTTACCTTATTCCTCACCTGCTTATCCTGTATCACGCTACCTGTAATCTGTGCATGTTCATTTCATCATCATGACTATGCTATTGCTATGTTTCTCATGCACTCAAGTACTTATTCCGCTGCTAGTTATTCATCACATTTCAAATTCCTCAAGTTGAAATTCCTCAAGTTATGAATTTGTAAAAATCACCTATTCACCCCCTCTAGTCGATTTAACGCACTTTCAATTGGTATCAGAGCAAGGTACTCCCTTGTTCTGTGTGATTTTGGTTTAACCACCTAGAGTTCTAGTTATGTCGACTGCATGTATGATCAAGGTTTCCGAAGGATGTCCTACCTTCGATGGGACGGATTATCCCTACTGGAAGAACAAGATGCGCATGCATCTTGAGGCAATTGACAACGATCTCTGGTACATTGTGGAAAATGGTGTTCCCTCTGTTACTCCCACAATCAACGCTGCTGATTTGAAGAGATTCAAGCCACTCGATTCTCAAGCGAAGAATATCATCTGTGGCCATCTGAGCAAAGGTCAGTATGGTAGAGTGAGTGCTTTGGAGTCTGCTAAGCTTATCTAGGATAGGCTGTCCAAAGTCAACGAAGGTGTTTCCACTCAATGTGACTCTCATGTTGATGTTCTTCACAATCTCTTCAACCGCTTCAAAAGACTCAACAATTAGAATGTTTAGCAAACTTTTGATCGCCTCACTTATATCTCCAACGAGATTCAAGCACTTGGTGCCACTGATGTCATCGATCACGAAGTGGTGAAGAAACTGCTGAGATCTCTTGATTCCTCTTTCGATACTCTGGCTTTGATGATTCAAGAGCATGGAGACTACAAGTCACTTGATCTTGCTGATATTCTTGAGAGACTCAATACTCATGAATTCCAACAAGCTGAGAAGAGAGACCTCTACGGGCCAAGCTATGGAAGATCTCGTGCTCTGAAGGCAAATCAATTTCCTCATCCGAAGGCGAAGCTTCTGATAGTAGCCTTGGTGATCCTAAAGAACTTAGTCAGGAGCTAGCAAAGCTCGTGAGGAAATTCTAGAAGTTTTCAAGGAGAGGCAAGTTTGGAAAGTCATCAAAAGGTGGTATGAGGAAATTAGATTCCTCAGATGACTACAAGAAAAGAACTTGTCACCGATGCAAGAAACCTGGTCACTTCATCTCTGACTATCCTCTCTGGGAAAAAGAATCAAAGAAGAAGAAGAAATACAAGGATGACAGTTCTGATGACTCGAAGAAAAAGAAGAAATCTTTAAAGTCCTCATCTGCAAATTCCTCAACGCAGAAGAAGAATGGTTCCAGAAAGGCTTGAGCTTTCATTGGAAAGGAAATGGATTATGAAGAAGAATCTGAAGAATATGATGAAGAAGAAGAATTTGAGGTGGAGTCTGAATCTGGTGTTGCTAGTCTTGCTCTCGCCACTGCTTCCGTCAGCAAGTCCATCTTCAATGATGAAGAAAATGACTACTCCAACGACTCTGACGTCAGCAATGATGATTATGCTCCCACCTATTGCTTCATGACTAAAGGTTCAAAGGTACACAAACATCATTCCTCATCTGAATCAAATGAAGGTGAATATGATGAATATGTGAAACCTAGCTATGCAAAACTAGTTAACATTGCAACTAAGCAAAAAAGTGCACTTGAAAAGCTTAAGAAAATGCTAGACAAAAGCGATGGATTGTTGAATAAAGAAGTGGATCGGACTCATACTCTGGCTGATGATCTCAAAAGTCTTCAGTCAAAGTATGATAACCTTCAAAGACATCATAATGCACTCTTATCCAATCAGGAGAAGCTTTCCTATGAATTTCTTCAAATAAAGAAAGATCTTGAGAAACTAAGAGTGTCTCATGAAGATCTTCAAATGGAAAATGATTCCTTACTTGCTCAACATGTCAATACTACTCAGGAAGAATTTGTTCCACCTTGTTTGAAATGCATCGAACGTGAAACTGCTAATTCTTCACCTGAATGTTCAAATGCTTCTATTGCTGCAAATTCTTCAACTATTCCAGTGGTCACAAATTCCTCATCTGAGGATACCACTAGTATCACTGACGGAAATGCAGGGTTGAAGGAATTGTATGTGACAGGCATGTACAAAAGTCTCAAAGGGCATCAAAGCCTTTGCGATGTCCTCAAAAAGCAGATTCTGAACATGAACCCTAGGAAAGAGGGTATTGCCTTTGAGAGGAAACTCAATGCTGATGGATCCTACTGGACACCTGAGCAGTACCCCAAAACCTCATGGGTTGCTGCAAAAGGACCTCCTGAAGATCCATCCACTTTATCTGGCTTTACTTGTGAAACTTCATATTCATCTGATGAGTCACTTGACTCCAACTACAAATTCTTCAAAAATAAAAAAGGTGAAATATTTGCCAGATTTGTTGGAACTAACCGCAGAAATAGTTCTCCTATTAAGAAAATCTGGGTTCCCAAAAGCTACCTACAAAATCTTCACAGGAATGTCCTCACGACACCACTTATGAAGAACAGGAACCCCAGATCAAATTCCTCATATGGACCAAAGTCTTCACTTGGACCAAATTCCTCAAATGGTCAAAAATATCATTCTCATGCTAATGCATCTGTTTCACAGGGAAAATCTAAGAGTTCTGAATATGTGCATTATTCTTCAAATCATTATGTTCATAAGTCCTCGAAGAATTTCTCTGCTTATTCATATGAGTACTCTAACCCACGTCCTGTGAAACGAAGCGCACTTGCTTCAATGCCTCCCTTCTCATATGGTGCTCGCAGAATGATGAACTCTTTGCCACCCCTCCAGATGTGGGTGGTGAAGAAATTGAACTAATTTCTTATGCAGGGTCAGGTCTCCAGATGAACTTGAACGTCTGATGAATTTTTTGGACACCTGAGGAAATGCTTGAAAGGACGTAAGCTAACCATGTAGAAATGAATTCTTCATTTCTCATGTCCTCACACTAATTGCTTACTATCTCATGTGATGAAATTCTTTCTGATGAAATTGATGTCATAATCTTCGCTCCGAAGCATATGAGTTCGTAAGTTGTACTAATTCATCTGCAGGATGAACCTCCAAAAGCTACTGAGTGGGTCTCGATAGTGGATGCACAAACCACATGACTGGTGACAAGAATCTACTGATGAATTTGCCACTTGCTCCATCTCATCTGAAGCATATCACCTACGTCGACAAAGGAAAAAAGCAAGGTATTGGGTCTAGGTAAGGTTGCCATCTCAAAGGACCGAACCATGGATAATTTGATGTTAGTCGAATCCCTTGGGTTCAACCTTATGTCTGTCTCAATGCTTTGTGATCTTGATATGGTTGTCGTATTTGGAAAATATCGTTGTGTTGTCATCATGGAATCTGACAATTCCAAAGTCTTCGAAGGCTTTAGGAGAGGAGACTTGTATATTGTTGATTTCTCTACAAGTCCTCGGCTTGCCACATGCCTACTTGCAAAGTCCTTAGAAGGCTGGCTATGGCATCGACAACTTGGACATGTTGGTATGAGGAACTTGCACACACTCGTGAAGAAAAAGCATGTCATTGGCATTGAAGGTGTCAAATTCCTCAAGTACCACCTTTGTGGTGCATGTGAGTCTAGGAAGATGACCAGATCCAAGCATCCCTCAAAGACAATCATGACCACAACTCGACCCGTTGAATTGTTTCACATGGATCTCTTTGGCCCCACTCATTACTGCACACTAACAAATTCTTCAAGTTTGTACGACATTGTCATTATTGATGATTACTCTCCTTACACTTGGGTGCATATTATTCTGTACATGTCTGAAGTGCAGGATGTCTTCAGACGGTTTGCTTCAAGGGCCTCCACTAACTTAGGTGTCAAGATCAAGCATATCAGGAGTGATAATGGGAATGAGTTCAAGAACACCAATCTTGATGAATAACTTGATGAACTTGGTATTATTCATGAGTTATCTGCCCCATATACTCCTTAGCAGAACGACATCATGGAGCGCAAGAACATGACTCTTGTTGAGATGGCTTGCACCATGCTTGATGAATACAAGACTCCTCGTCGCTTCTGGCATGAGGCAATTGATACTGCATGCCACATCATCAACATGGTATATCTTCACAAATTCTTCAAGAATACTTCGTGTGAACTTATGACTGGCAAGAAACCTAATGTAAGTTATCTCAAAGTCTTCGGTGCAAAATGCTGGATTAGAGATCCTCATCATAGTTCTAAATTTGCACCAAAAGCACATGAATGTTTAATGCTTGGTTATGAAAAGGACTCGCACACCTACAAAGTCTTCAACACCTACCATCACAAGGTTGTTGAAACTGTAGATGCGCGGTTCAATGAAACTGACGGCTCGCAAAGAGAGCACCTACCTTCTGTGCTAGATGAACAATCTCCTGAGGAATCCATTAAGCTGAAGGCTACTGAAGATGTCATACCCACCAAGGAAGTCATTCCAATGAATGAAGACATTCATGCTGATACACCTGAAGAAAATGGTGCTGAAGAAAATCCTCAACCACGTCAACCTGCTCACCCAAGATTTGCAAATGAAGTGCAGATTGACAAAATCATCGATGACATCAATGCACCAGGTCCCCTCACTCGCTCAAGAGCTTCAAATTTTACTAACTTTTGTGGGCACTTTGGTTTTGTCTCGATCATAAAGCCTACCAAAGTTGATGAGGCATTCAAGGAGCCTGACTGGATTCAAGCTATGCAACACGAATTGCATCAATTCAAGCTCAACAATGTGTGGGAACTTGTCAAGCGGCCAGATCCTCGCAAGCATAACATCATAGGTACCAAGTGGATCTACCGCAACAAGCAAGATGAAAATGGCCTCGTGGTGAGAAATAAGGCTCGTCTTGTAGCTCAAGGCTACACACGGGTTGAAGGAATTGACTTCGATGAAACTTTTGCACCTGTTGCTAGACTTGAAGCTATTCGCATATTGCTTGCGTATGCTAACCATCATGATATCATCTTATATCAAATGGATGTGAAAAGTGCATTCCTCAATGGTAAGCTGGAGGAAGAAGTATATGTTGCTCAACCCCTAGGTTTTGAAGACCCTAAGCATCCTGACAAAGTCTTCAGACTCAACAAGGCACTCTATGGCCTCAAGCAGGCCCCTCGGGCGTGGTATGACACTCTACAGGAATTCCTCATGAAGAAAGGCTTCAAACCCGGTTCACTCGATCCAACTCTTTTCACAAAATCCTATGACAATGAATTGTTCATATGCCAAATATACGTAGACGCTATTATTTTTGGCTGTACTGACAAACGTTAGAGTGATGAATTTACCTATATGATGAGTGAAGAATATCAAATGTCTATGATGGGAGAGTTGAAATTCTTCTTAGGTCTTCAAATTCGTCAGCAAGACAATGGCATCTTCATATCTCAAGAGAAATACCTCAAGGATGTTCTAAGGAAATTCGACATGCAAGATTGCAAAGGCGTCAAAACTCCAATGCCTTCAAAAGGCCACCTCTGCACTGACGAAAATAGTAAAGATTTCTATCAGATGGTATATCGCTCCATGATTGGCTCATTATTGTATCTATGTGCATCTAGGCCTGATATTATGCTGAGTGTTTGCATGTGTGCCCGATTCCAAGAAACACCGAAGGAATCACACCATAAGGCTGTGAAACATATTCTTTGATACTTAGCTCACAGACCAATGCTTGGATTATGGTATCCCAAGGGCTCAAATCTTCACCTCGTCGGATACTCTGATGCTGACTATGCTGGAGATCGTGTGGATTGCAAGTCAACCTCAGGCACATGTCATTTCCTCGGACGATCCTTAGTCTGTTGGTCCTCAAAGAAGCAGAACTGTGTGTCACTATCTACTGCTAAAGCTGAGTACATTGCTGCTGGTTAATGTTGCCCTCAGTTGCTGTGGATGAAGCAAACCCTCAAGGACTATGGCATCAAGTTGAAGAATGTGCCTCTCTACCGCGACAACGAGAGTTCCATGAAGATTGCTTACAACCCAGTTCAGCATTCCAAGACCAAGCACATCTAGATTCGTCATCACTTTCTTCGAGATCATGTACTCAAGGGAGACATCTCCATCAACCACATCTCCACTGAAGAACAACTGGCCGATATCTTCACAAAGCCCTTGGATGAAAAGAGATTTTGCAAGTTGTGGTGTGAGCTAAATATCTTAGAATCTTCCAATGTTCTTTGAAAAAGGACACACATCCTAACACTTATGCAAAATTGATGACTTAGATGTGCAACACACGAAGTAAAGTTTTTCTTCAATCAATGAAGAATAACCCTCTAAGTGTGAAGAAATTAATGAAGAATTTGATTCTCAGAACCCTACGACAACTGTACGTGGTGTCTGAAGTCATCATTCTTATATAGTGGGTCACGACACCAACCACAGTTGAAATTCTTCAAAGTTGAGCTTTTCATCATTTTGCAAATTCTTCAAATTTTCAAATTCCTCAAGTTTGCCAATTCCTGAACTTTTCAAATTCATCAACTTTTCAAATTCTTCAAACTATGAAACTTATGTTCTTCATTGACGAAGTATATATATATTTGAGTTTTCAATGTCCTCAACAGCATTCACTTATTGCTAATTCTTCAAGTTGATTTTCATCTAAGTGAATGTGATCAGACCCTTTCCCCCTCTATGCTAAACTCAACCCAGTCTATTCACAAATTCTTCATATGCGTTCTACTTTGAAACTCGTTCAAAGTCTTCACTATGTCCTACAACTGAAGAATTTGCGAACGGAAACTTTAAAATTTTCACTATCAAAAGTTTTGGCGTTTCCCGCTCAAACTGTTCCGATTCTCACGACTGGATAACCCATGATCCCCCACTATCGCCACTTCTTAGTACGTGGGTGACACATGTCGCGTGGAGAGCAAGGGTCAGGGGCAATCTTGTCCAAAATCGTCGGACAGATTGGTTTTCACCTCGACTATAAATACGTCTTCCCTTTCACCGTGCTCGGTTAGTCCTCACTCCTACTCTCTCCCGAGCTCAAACCTAGCACCGCCGCTAAAATCGTCACCGCTGGTGTGGAAGAGCTTCACTGCCTCAACCTCGCCGTCGTCGTACTCGCATTGGTCGCGGAAGTCTTCACCCTACCGCCGTTGTAGCTGTCTCCCTCTGCCAAGCTAGGGCGTGGGAGATCTGGACGGATGAACTTCCTCAATTTCTTTTCATAGTTCGTCGTGTTCTTCATCAGGGTAAATAAAATCTATTTTTACTTCCCTTGTTTGATCTTCAAGTTTTTCCTCATCTTTCCCAAAGGTGTTTATTCTTCAAGAATCTCATTCTAAAGCACCTTACATGTTCATACTCTTGATGTTTTTCCCTAAGTTATGATTTTCTTCAAGATTCCTCAATTGTGTGAATCCTCAAAATTTGCACAACTCTGGAACCTAATACAAAGAACACTTGGTGAAACTCCTCAAGACATCCATGGTCAAGTTCCTCACACTTGATGTTATTGAAAAACTTCTGAGAATGCATACGACCTCTTCAAATTCCTCGCACCTATACTCTGTTCACAGGTACAAACGTGTCCGCTGATGAATCACTAGGTTCTCATCAACTTAACTCATTTGTAGCGTTTCTTGAAGAAAAATTGTGCACTCCTTCAGAATCTTCAAGAGTTCAGAATCCTCAGCCGAAGAAAATGGCTGATGGGAAGAAGCCACAGAAAGGTGGAAAGAAACCTGATGTGCAGACTGCTTTTGAGGTACCGGATGATTTGTATGACGAATATTGCACGCCTGATGAAGAAATTCATGGCAAAGAAACGACAAAGAAAAGAAAGATCCACAAATAGGGAATTAAGAGGAGATGGGCACGGGAGTGGAAAGAGTATCGCTATGTCACTCCCAAGTACATGAAGAAGTTCGCTGTCAAACCCCCGTGCACCAGACCACCCTTGCCTCCCAATCAAATTGCTGATCCCACTACCTCAAAACTGGCAATGACTTTCCTCATGAATGGGAAAAACAACAAGCCAAGCTAGCCAAGAAAGCAAAGGAAGGTGTGAGGAAATTCAATGAATACTCTGCTGCTGCTGTCTCTGTTGGAGCCTCTGCCATTGCTCCGAAGAAAATCATTATGAAGAAGTCTATTGAGAAGTCAAAATCCTCAACTTCCAAATCTTCACAACAGATTCCTCAAGAAAAGTCTTCAAAGGCCTTAGCTATGGGCTCTGTTGCCGCACAATCATTAGCTGCTGCCTAAAAATCCTCAACGCCAGTGCACCTTGCAACATGTCAAAGGACAAAGGGCTTGTCAATTGCTTCAGGGGTTTCTGCAAGTTCCTCTGCCCAAGCACAGTCCTCAACCAGTCCTTCACTGATGAAAATGAAAGCAACAACTGGACGAGGCATTCGACCAAGTCCTCAACCCAAGAAGGTGGCGTTCACAATACCATCAGATTCCTTAGATGAAGCTGATGATGAGGAACATGCTACAATCATCAGAAACTGTTGGAAATATTACCTAGAGGCAATAATAAATTAGTTATTATCATATTTCCTTGTTCATGAAAATCGTTTATTATCCATGCTAGAATTGTATTGATCGAAAACTCAGATACATGTGTGGATACATAGACAACACCATGTCCCTAGTATGCCTGTGATGGACTAGCTCGTTGATAAAAGATGGTTAAGGTTTCGTAGCCATGGACATGAGATGTCATTTGATAACAGGGTCACATCATTAGGATAATGATGTGATGGACAAGACCCAAACTATAAACATAGCATATGATCGTGTCAGTTTATTGCTACAGTTTTGTGCATGTCAAGTATCCGTTCCTATGACCATGAGATCATGCAACTCACTGAAACCGGAGGAGTACCTTGTGTGTATCAAACGTCGCAATGTAAACGGGTGACTATAAAGGTGCTCTAGAGGTATCTCCTAGGGTGTCTGTTGGGTTGGCATGGATCAAGACTGGGATTTGTTACTCCGTGTGACGGAGAGGTATCTTAGGGCCCACTCGGTAATACAACATCACAATAAGTCTTGCAAGCAATGTGACTAAGTGTTAGTCACGGGATCATGTATTACGGAATGAGTAAAGGGACTTGCCGGTAACGAGGTTGAAGTAGGTATGGAGATACCTACGATCGAATCTCGGGCAAGTAACATACCGAAGAACAAAGGGAACATCATATGGGATTAACTGAATCCTTGACATAGAGGTTCGACTGATAAATATCTTCGTAGAATATGTAGGAATCAATATGGGCATCTAGGTCCTGCTATTGGTTATTGACCGTAGAGGTGTCACGGTCATGTCTACATAGTTCTCGAAGGTTCTGCACACTTAAGGTTCAGTGACGTTTTGGTAGTATAGAGTTATGTATGGTGGTAACCGAAGGTTGTTTGGAGTCCCGGATGAGATCTTGGACATCACGAGGAGCTCCGGAATGGTGCGGAGGTAAAGATTGATATATATGGGATAATAGTGTTTGGTCTCCGAAAGGGTTCCGAAATTCACCGGAAATAGTTTTGCATCTTTCTCGAAATGTTCGGGGTACAAGGACACTTTATTTGGGCCAAGGGGTAAAGCCCATGAGGCTTTAGGAAGGTGCAAAAGGCGTTTTGCGGAGGCCAGGGGCTAGACGCCAGGGACCCTGGCGTCTGGTCCTGGAGTCCGAGGCGGACTCTTGCCTTGCGAGTAAACCGACCTGGAGGAGGATTTTTTCTCCAAGTTTTGACCCCAAGGCTCAGCATATAAATAAAGGGGCGGGGCTAGCACTTGGGACACATCAAGAAACCCTAAGCCACATGCTGCCTCTCTCTACTTCATAGTTTCTCCTCCAGATCGGTTTCAGCAGTGCTGAGGCGAAGCTTTGTTGAAATAGTTCCACCACCATATCCGCAACGCCGTCGTGCTGCCGGAGAACTCGTCTACCTCTCCTCTTCCTCTTGCTAGATCAAGAAGGCGGAGATCGTCATCAAGCTGTACGTGTGCTGAACATGGAGGTGTCGTCCATTCGGCACTAGATCGAAAGGACCGTTATCAAGATCGCGAGACGATTCGTGATTGGATCGCGGGACGGATCGTGATGAGATCGCGGGACGGATCGTGATGAGATCGCGGGACGGATCGTGATTGGATTGCGGGATGGATCATGATGGGATCGCGGGACGCTCGGCGATTTGGATCGCGAAGACGTTCGACTACATCAACCGCGTTTCTTAACGCTTCACGCTTAGCGATCTACAAGGGTACGTGGATCCACTCTCCCCCTCGTAGATGCTCATCACCATGGATAGATCTTGCGTGTGCATAGGAAATTTTTAGTTTCCCATGCAACGTTCCCCAACAAAAACAAGCAAGAACGAGTGGCTCAAGCGAAGGGCACTCAAATTCCTCTTTGGCTTGATCCAAAAATGGTGCTGAACTTCATTGATATCTGGCACAAGGATCCCAAAACACCAATTCATGACTTCAAGCAGCCTCCTGGTCCTGATCATGTCCTCACTGCTTTCATAGCTGAAGAAAAATGGAAGTAAGAGAAGGCCAGACAAACTAAGAAGGCTCAGTACAAGAAAGAGCATTTCTTGAAGAACAATGTTCTGAAGTTTTCTCCTGAGGAACTTGTGAAGATGCAGTCTGAGATCAAAAACCTCATTGAGGAATTCAATAGATACTATGCTAATTGGCAAGGCACCAAGGTTCGCTTCGTCAATGTAGCTGATAAAGTCATCAATGATCACAACTCAAGGGTTGCAGCTCCATTGCAACCACAAATTCCTCAGGATGGAGAATCTGCTCAGCCTGTTGAAGAAATCCAGACTACTGAAGAACCTGCCAGGGAAACCTCCACTATTGCGCCTGAAGAAAATGCCAGGGCAGCCAAACTCACTTCTGATGTTCATGCTAAAGAAATAGCTGCGCCTGATGAAATTGAACCGACAAGGATGACTGAATCAGTCGTGCGTGAAGAAAATGAACCTCCTTCACCCTTTGCTGAAACAACAAAATCATCAAGGGTGAAGACAATCAACATTCCTTCTGCATCAGAAGTTAAGAAAACTAAGGCTGCTGAGAAGAAGGCACTAAAGAGAAAGCATCAACTTCAGAATCCTCAGCCATGAAGAAGTTGAAGACTTTGCCAAGATCTTCAACTGAACCCATAGATGATGCCCTAATCTCCTCAGCACGAGCCTATGAGATAGTTCCATTTGGTGTTGACTATGTCGTCCCAAATAAGATGAAGAAGATCATTCTGCTGCTTCGACAGAGCAGATTAGTGAAGAAATTGAAGTGGAAGCAAATGCTTTAACTCCACAGGTATCATCGCCCTAGCATCTGTTAACTGCTGAAGAGGATGGCGTTGAAGAAATTGATGAGGACGTGGACATTGGCAATACAACCCCAGTCATCAATGATGAATATTGGGAAGCTGCTCACCCAAATTCCCCAATGACCATTCCTTTGTCACAGATTCCTCAGTCCCCAGCCCAGACTGAAGAAATTCATGAAGGATCTGATGACTTGGCCACTATAGCCACTGAAGAAATTGTAACATCCCAAATTTTCAATTTGGAATGTTTTACAATTATAGTTAAGCATCTATGCATTATGATTGAAATGAATGTGGCAATTATATTTTCATTTTCTTTATCTGACTTCTTTTCAATTGGCATTTGAGTTTATTCAATTCCCTGACAAAATACTTTGATAAAAAAATATGAGAGGAGGTAACATGACACCCCAAAAGTCAGAAGAAAATAGTGCCAATTTATTTGAAAGACAAATTTGGTTTTATTTGGATTTTTTAAACATAATGTTTTATAAAGTTTAATTCTACCTCTAAAATAATGTGCACGCTTTAGGATTTATTTTTCTGATTGTTTTGGTATATAATACCTTATATTTTGTTTTTCCGTTTTATTCTCACAAAATAGAAAAACGTATTTTTCAAAAAAAAGGAAAAAGGCCAGCGTTGGGCCAGCCAGCAGGCCACGCCTGAGCCATCCAGGAGCTATGAGGGGAGGGCCAGCCCTAGCGCTCGTGGCTAGGAGAGCGCCTACCGAGCCCCCGCCACCCACGTGCACTCGTTTCTCTCGATCTCCCTCTATTTTTTTTCTGACAAAGGGACCCACCAATCTTTTTCTTCCCCAGGAACGAACAAGGAATTCTACACGTACACGTACAGGAACCGACTTCGATTCAAACTCTCACAAAAATCCTATCTCTAGTCAACCCCTGCCCCAAGCAAGATGTCCTATAAATAGCCACGACTCTCCTCGACCGATTCCTCCAAATCACAACATCCGAAACCCCCTGTACATGGAGGTCTCGTCGTTTGGATATCGCCACAAAAGCCGCGGTTCATCGTTGGATTCTGACACCGGTGAGCCATCCCGAGCCTTTCTTTTCTACAATTCGACTTTTCTTGATCCGTAGATTGATTTTGACAAGGTCTTGTCCCCCCTCTTAATCTACTGCGACCACCTCGAGCTCGCAACGCCGCCGGAGTTCACGGAGTTCACCTCGACGCCCCTCTCGCTTCGGTCATCATCAACCTTCACATTCAACAAAAATCGATCGCCCTTGATATCCCTCGATCTCCCTCACCCAACGGACATCACCGCCGACGCCGTTGATCGCCGGAGCCACCACCCCACCTCCATCTTCTTCCATGCTTCTTCTCTGTAGGTAACGAGCATCTCCTGTTCTGCTATTTTTTTAAGCTATAAGCGTTAAGTAGAGGTCATCCACCTTTTAGCCCCCGTAGCGAACGCTTTCAGCCACCCAAATACCACCACGTGTCGGGTGCTCACGATTTAGCATTTTCAGTAAAAATCCCGTATTTAGATTAGATCCTGATTTTTTTTATATCTATAATTATACAACTCGGATTTTGACGATTCTTTTAGCTACAGTTTCTTAAAAATCCCATCTATCTAGAGAACCAAACGAAAATTATTTTTGAAATACTTAAAATATGAATTTGGACATATTTGTATAAAACACTAATTTAGGTCTAACTTTTATTCAAAAATAGTTTTTTGAGAAATTCTTTTTTGCTACGGTTTTATGCATGTTACATGTATCTAGAGAACTAATAAAAATATTTTTTGTTTTCATAAAAACTTAATCTGGACAGATTTAAGTTTTTTCTTAAATAGGCCATAACTTTTTTTTATAAAACCTTTTGAATTGATTCTTTTTGCTAACAAAAAACTAATAGCAAATACTTTCTGTTAAACCAAAGTTTTACAATAATCTCTCATATTAAGATTTGTTTCTGTCCAGAAACTTGTTTGCCAATTTCTTTGATTTTTTGATTTTTTTTCTTTTGATGCTGTTTTGCATATGATCTTGTTTGCTCGATTGTGATCGTGATTGCTTATTGTATGCTTATTGTTTGTCACGTTATATTGTCCGGAGTGCGAGGCGGAGTACTACCAATCTCTAGAATTTAATGAACATCAGCAAGGCAAGTTCACACTTTGATCATACTTTCCTATACCCAGTTTTACTATGCATTAGATTCACTCTTAAAAATTGCATGAGTAGGATTGGGAAATTTTTGTGTTGCTATGTAGTTCATGAGGTAGGAACCTATGACCCTTGATCACTCCGGGAATGTTCGTTAAGTTTATATATTGCTTAGCCATGCTCGTAGACAAAGATTGGTATGTGTGATTCATGCAAGTTGTGAGAGAAATAGTAATTTTGGGATAACCTTAAGGTGACAACATTAACACAACTTTGGGTGGAATGGTTGGGGCACCTGGAGTATCCAGTGCTTGCCCTAGGGGATCCTGGAGGACTTGTGTGATCACCCTACGGAATGCCACCCAGGCTCAAAGGGATCATATGATATTTCATGCCTAGAAACTTTCGTGTGCAGCCACAAGCCATTATGGGCTCTGACATAGTTGAGTAAGTTTGTGTGAGCCTTTCTGGGTAGGCTAGCAGATGTAGGGGAAAGTAGGTGTACCGGCCTATCAAGGGTTAAGGGGAACACATTCAGAAAGACTATGTCTCAATCTTCCGATCATGGAGGTGGTCGAGTCTTGTGGGGAAAAGTGTGCAACCTCTACAGAGTGTATAAACTAATCATGATTAGCCGTGTCCCCGGTTATGGACAACTTTGAGTATCTAGTAGTGAATTATTGGTTGATCTCATCACTCTATTTTAATTAATGAACTGGGTTACTAATGACTTGGTAATTTCGGGAATTGAGTCGTAGGAACCTTCTCAATAATGGCATAAACTTGGTAGTAAATAAAAATTTATTCCTTTGTTGTAGGGAAAAATTAGCATTATGCCAAAATTAAAATTAGAGCCACCACCAGCCAAAATTGCATATAGAGATAGTTATTTTCATCATTACTCTATGGTGTGACAATGCCGGCATATTCCATGTGCTGACCTACACGGCTGCAACATCTCATGTTGCAGAGTTTTCCGACGAGGATTAAGGTGCGATAGGTCGTTGTTCTGCACTCAGTTTTGCCAGTGGAGTTGATGGACTCATTTACCTTCGAAGCTTCCGCAATTATTTTATTTAGATGGCCTTCAACCATATTTATGTAATAAATACTCTTTTGAGGACCTCGATGTAATAATGTGTGTGATTGAACTCTGCATTATTTCATCGAGTACCGTGTTTCCTAGCAAGTTCGATTCAGGGACTAGCATGGTATACACAGAGACTCCGATTTTCGGATCGGGTTACTACAAGATGGTATTCAGAGCACACGCTGATTCTAGGACGCGACCACTAGGAATGGAAAAGCCATAGGATGGAAAAACTTATTTTACAAATTCCCTATATATCCCTTGGTCTTATACTCTTCTCTATACATTTCTAAGTCTTCTATATTTTCAACAATATAGATGTCAACCCTCAAGACCAAGTTTGCTCAGCCTGATGAGACCATGCTCTTCGGACGACACGTGAAGGAGATCGTCAAGTACCTGAACATTCCCCTGCCAAATTTTACCGAAACCTTCAGCGCCACACTACCGGAGGAGAAGCGCTGGAAAATCGAAGTACAAATCCCAAGAAGAACCTTTGAGACGATCACCGAGCCCATCAATTTCTTCTTCGAGGCTCCAACCTGGAGCTTAGGAAAGAATATTGCCACAAATGTCACCCTTGGACGCAAGGTTGTGAGAATCGTGATTTTGAATCGGATCGAAACTCTGATGGTAGGATCGCAAAACGTAGAATCTTCACCATCAAAATCTTAGAAATGTAGATTCCATGAACTAAAATAATAGAATCAGAGGGGTTAGTTTGGATCGTAAAGTCATAGAATCGTATAACAGAATCACGATTCTGACAACCTTCAAGGAACCACCTTCAGGATGTGCGGACAACGGGATCAACAAGGAGATATGATACGCACCAGGGATGATGACACAATCGCATCACACATACAAGAGCAGGATGAGTAGATTCGCATATTGGAGAACCAGATGCATCGTGACTTGAGGAACACCAGGAAGCTGATGACCCGCATACTTGAGCTGGAGGAAGAACTTAAGGCAGCACACAATAGTCATGAGGAGGAAATGAGAGTGCAGCTGGAAAAGTATGAGGACTTGAAGATAAAGCTGGAAGAAGCCGAAGAGAAGCTAAACCAAGGAGAAAATCTTCAGAATGACGATTCCTACGGATGGTTCACCAGCCAGGACGAAGATTATGAAGATGATGAATATGATGACTCTGAAGACGATATTATCATGATAGAGTCCTCCTCCGATGAGAATTTTTAGCAGACCACCATTTTAGATATTAGTATTTCGACCCTTCGAGTAATTTTTTTTCCGATTAGTTCGTTGTCATTCGCGAGACTCTGTGTAATAGTTATCTTAGCCTCGATTTGTGTGAAACTTGTTTGAGGTTGAATGGTGTGATTTGGAATTTATTTGCCTCATTTGCATATGGGTAGTGTGATTTTCTCATTAGGCCCCTGTTCTATTCTAAATTTCTCACCCACTCTAAACCCATCAGATGCCTCCGAGACGTGACTCCAGATCCAACTTCCAACCGGAGCTTACACGGTTGATCCAAAACTAGACTGCCCTCATGCACATGGTCCTTCAGAACCAGAACAACAACAACCTGCCACCACCACCCCCAGTTGACAACCTTACCCGTTTCTTGAGGTTGAACCCACCAGTATTCTCCAGCAGCACTGAGCCGATTGTCGCAGATGACTCGTTCCGCAAGATCGGAAGGGAGCTGACCACCGCAGGATGCACTGATGCTGAGAAGGTGCGCTTTGCCACACGTCAACTGGATGGACCTGCAGCTTCGTGGTGGGAAAACTACACCACCACTTTCCCTGTGGCCAATGTGACATGGGATCAGTTCCAGTAGGCTTTCCGCATCGCACATGTTTCACCTGGAGCCATAAGTCTGAAGAAGAAGGAATTCCACAACCTACACCAAGGAAGCCGTTCAGTGGCTCAATATGTGGATGAGTTCAGCCAGTTAGCCTGATATGCCCCAGAAGATGTCCACACAGAAGCCGCTAAACAGGAGAAATTTCTTGAGGGACTGAATGATGATCTGGGACTTCAGTTAACCATGGACACCTTCAATAACATTCAAGAGTTGGTTGACAAGGCCCTCATTCTGGAAGGCAAGAAGCAACAGATAGAGAACCGCAAGAGGAAGTACGGACACGGAAAGTATAACTCTAGAGCTCAGCAGAAGCCTCGCTATACCCCATACTCAGGAAATAATGGATCAGGATCCAACAAGTATGGTGGACACAATCACCATAACCATGGAGGCCATTCTCACCATGAAGGAAATGGACATAAACATAATGGCCATAAGAATGGCAATGGTAATGGAGGCAACGGAAACCATCAGTGTTCCAATCCCGCTACACCGGCACAGAAGGATCTGAGCCACATCACCTGTTTCAAGTGCGGGAAGACCGGACACGATGCCACCGAATGTCCCGAGGCAAAGAATGGGAATGGCAATGGAAGCTCTGGAAAGAAGCCCAACCCTTTCACCAGAGGGCAGGTGAATCATGTCAATGTGGAGGAAATTGACGAGCAGCCTGATGCAGTTGTTGGTAAGTTTTTGATTAATACATTTAAAACTCTGGTTCTTTTTGAAACTGGTGCATGACATTCATTTATATCGAGGGGATTTGTGGAGAAGTTTAAGTTGTCAACCGTAGCCCTTAAGTCACCTATGTTAGTAAGTTCCCCAGGAGCAGAGACTATGTCCAGTCGGGGATGTTTTCAGTTGCCATTGACCATAGGGAGGCATGTTTTTCCCATAGACCTCATCATCCTAGAATCACAAGGATTGGACGTGATCCTAGGCATGGATTGGTTATCCAAGTACGAGGGAAACATCGATTTTGCTAGTAAGTCGATTCTTCTCACCACCCAGAGGGAAAACAGATCAAGTATGTGTCGAGGCATACGCCGAGGAGGACACAGATGAATTCTCTTTCAGGAGTTGTTCAGGAGGAAGTACCAGTGGTAAAGGATTATCCCGATGTATTCCCAAAGGAATTACCAGGCATGCCACCGGACCGAGACATAGAGTTTTTAATCGAGTTGTTGCCAGGCACAGGACCAATATCCAAGAGACCATACCAGATGCCCGCAAATGATCTGGAAGAAATTAAGAAGCAGATTAAGGAATTATTGGAGAAAGGTTATATTCGACCGATTTCATCACCTTGGGGAGCCCAAGTGCTTCTAGTTGAGAAGAAGGATGGAACCCTGAGAATGCTTGTAGATTATCGTACGTTGAATGAGGTGACGATCAAGAACAAATACGCGTTGCTCATGATCAATGATTTGTTTGACCAGCTAGTCGGAGCTAGTGTATTCTCCAAGATCGATCTTCGATCAGGATATCACTAGCTGAAGATCCAAGAGCAGGATATACCTAAGACATGTTTTACCACAAGGTATGGGCTTTATGAGTATACAATCATGTCTTTTGGTTTGACTAATGCACCTGCCTATTTTATGAGCATGATGAACAAGGTATTCATGGAGTTCTTGGATAAGTTTGTCGTGGTATTCATCAATGACATGTTGATTTACTCAAAGAATGAAGAAGAACACAAGGAACATTTGCGCTTGGTTCTCGAGAAGCTCAGGGAACATCAACTATATGCCAAGTTCAGCAAATGCGAGTTTTGGTTGAAGGAAGTTAGATTTCTCGGACATGTTGTATCAGGAGAAGGAATAGCAATAGACCGTTCCAAGGTCAAAGCTATCACAGAATGGAAGGCACCCACCTTAGTCGGAGAGATACGCAATTTCCTTGGACTCCCAGGATATTACCGGAGGTTTATTGAGAATTTGTCCAAGATCAAGAATCTCGTGATGGAGTTATTGAAGAAAGACACCAAGTTTAATTGGACCGAGGATTGTGAGGCTAGTTTTCAGGAGTTGAAGAAACATTTGGTTACAGCCCCAGTGCTAGTTCTGCCGAATATACGCAAGGATTTTCAAGTATATTGCGATGCTTCACGTCAGGGACTTGGAGGTGTCCTCATGCAAGAAGGAATAGTTGTATTCTATACCTCACGTCAAATTCGACCTCATGAGTTGAATTATGCCACACATGATTTGGAATTAGCAGCCGTAGTGCATGCACTCAAGACCTGGAGACACTTCCTTATCGGAAATAGTTGTGACGTCTACATGGATCACAAGAGTTTGAAATACATCTTCACACAGAAGGAGTTGAACCTCTGGCAAAGGAGATGGTTGGAACTCATAAAGAATTATGACATGAGATTGCATTATCACTCAGGGAAGGCCAATGTCGTGGCAGGTGCTTTGAGACGTAAGAGTTATGTCAATACTCTCACAGCAAGAGGATTACCTCAGAAGTTAGCCGATGATCTCAGAGATCTCCGTTTAGAGATAGTTCCGAGAGATTTTGGTGCTACAATGGAAATTCAGTCCACAGTGTTGGGAAGAATTCGAGAAGCCCAAAAGACGGACAAAGGAATTCCAGAGATAAAGGAAAGAATGAGCCAAGGAAAGGCAAAAGGATTTCGTGAGGATGAACATGGAACCGTATGGTTTGAGCAGCGTATATATGTGCACAATGACCCAGAGATTAGGAAGTTAATTTTTTAGGAGGCTCATGATTCGCCTTACTTGATACACCCAGGCAACACCAAGATGTATTTGGACTTTAAGGAAATTTTTTGGTGGACCGGTATGAAGAAGGATATTGCAGAATATGTAGCAGTATGCGATGTTTGTCAGAGAGTTAAGGCTGAGCATCAGAAACCAGCTGGATTACTTCAGCCATTTTTTATACCTGATTGGAAATGGGATAAACTTGGCATGGACTTCATTACAGGTTTACCCAGGATGCGTTTAGGTTATGATTCCATATGGGTAGTAGTTGATCGCTTGACCAAGGTAGCTCACTTCATCCCCGTGAAAACCACCTATACAAGTGCTAAGCTAGCAAAGATATATATGACCAGGATCGTATGTCTGCATGGAGTTCCAAGGAGCATCGTATCGGATAGAGGAACACAATTTACCTTGAAGTTTTGGAAGCAGTCACACGAAACTTTGGGTACCAGGATAGAATTCAGCACAACCTTCCATCCGCACACACATGGGCAGATCGTGAGAGTCAACCAGATTTTGGAGGACATGTTGAGAGCTTGTGCGCTAGACTATGGGTCTAGTTGGGATGATAATTTTCCATACGCAGAGTTCTCACACAACAATAGCTATCAAACCAGTTTGAAGATGGCCCCTTTCGAAGCATAATACGGAAGGAGGTGTAGAACACCATTGATGTGGGATGGAGTTGGAGACCGTAAACTATTCGGACCAGATTTAATCAGAGATTTAGAGGAGACGGTCAAGTTGATTCGTGACAGGCTCAAGATAGCCCAGTCCAGGCAGAAGAGTTATGCCGATACTAAACGCAAGGAGGTAACCAATGAAGTCGGAGATAGCATATCTTCGTGTGTTGCTGCTTCGAGGAGTTAAGAGGTTTGGAGTCAAAGGAAAGTTAGCACCACGATTTGTGGGTCCGTACAGAGTTTTGGAACGTATCGGTGAAGTTGCATACAAGTTGGAATTACCCAACGCTCTGTCAGGAGTTCATGATGTGTTTCACGTTTCCCAGTTGAAGAAGTACCATGCAGAGATGGTCGATATCCCCCTCAGAGACACAGTGCCCCTAGAGGCGATACAATTGGATAGTGATCTAACTTACAAGGAGAAACTCGTCAAGATTCTGGAGACTACAAACCGAGTTACCCATAGCAAGATCATCAAGTTTTGCATGGTTCAGTGGAGCCACCATACCGAAGAGGAGGCCACTAGGGAGCGCGAAGAAGATCTTCGTCGAGACCACCCGCACCTTTTTGCTAGCCAACCCGAATCTCGAGGGCGAGATTCATCTTAAGGGGGTAGGTTTGTAACATCCCAAATTTTCAATTTGGAATGTTTTACAATTATAGTTAAGCATCTATGCATTATGATTGAAATGAATGTGGCAATTATATTTTCATCTTCTTTATCTGACTTCTTTTCAATTGGCATTTGAGTTTATTTAATTCCCTGACAAAATACTTTGATAAAAATGGTATGAGAGGAGGTAACATGACACCCCAAAAGTCAGAAGAAATTTATTTGAAAGACAAATTTGGTTTTATTTGGGAAAAAAATTAAACATAATGTTTTATAAAGATTTTATTCTACCTCTAAAATAATGTTCACGCTTTAGGATTTATTTTTCTGATCGTTTTGGTATATAATACCTTATATTTTGTTTTTCCGTTTTATTCTCACAAAATAGAAAAACGTATTTTCAAGAAAAAAAGAAAAATGCCAGCGTTGGGCCAGCCACCAGGCCAGGCCCGAGCCATCCAGGAGCTAGCGAGGGGAGGGCCAGCCCTAGCGCTCGTTGACAGGAGAGCGCCTACCGAGCCGCCGCCACCCACGTGCGCTCGTTTCTCTCGATCTCCCTCTCAAATTTTTTTCTGACAAAGGGACCCACCAATCTTCTTCTTCCCCAGGAACGAACAAGGAATTCTACAGAGGTAATATCACTAGTGAAGCCTAAAGTTGTCACCGATGTTCACTTTAGTGTCTAAACTTGAAAACTACGCCAAACTGGTACTAGAACTTGACACGACCGTTCAAATACGGTGATAATCTTATCCATAGACGTATAATGCGCTGACATGGCATTGTATTTTGATTAGCATGGACGTGCTTTATATATATATGTGTGTGTGTGTGTGAATGGGCCCCATGTGTCAGCTACAAGGGAAAATCAACAAAAAATGGTACTGCTAGTACTCGAACTAGCAACGTCGTGTGGAGAACCGGCTGCGCTATATACCAAACTATTATGTCCAAATGTTTAAAAACGGTAATTAAACTTAATGGTTTGCGTACAGAGACGTTTGTGGGTTTTAACTTTTAAATAGGCTGACTTTACGTCCCATTTTGTACATGTTAGTTTTTCTTCTTCATTTTTTGATGTAAAAAGATCGTAAAATTTAATCAAAGTAATGAAATAATTTTCAAACATTTGTGTGGAATAAACATTAACAAATAAAATAACATATTCCGAATTGTTCACGTAATTTTTATAAATATTGACTTATTTAAATGTGGATTATATTTAAAATATTTAGTAAATACAAAATTATTAATTGTTTAGTAAATTAAAATATTATACCTCATGGCTTATATTAAATTATAAATTATGCATACAATTTTTTACTAATATTCAATTATGATAACTTTAACTCGTGGCATATATTCTTAATTTCTTTGTAATTGAAATATAGTGAGATGTGAACATTTATGAAAAGATTTTAAATTTTGCATCATTGTGAATACTTTTAAATTATATGAAAATTCTGAAACAACAAACTTATAAAGTATAAATTTGCATATAATGATTCAAATAGTTTTATAACTAAATAATATATTTTCATTTTAATTTGCAAAAATATGTTAACTGTACAAATATTGTGCTAATCAGAAATACTATTTTATTTGTATAAATTGCTTAAAACATAATACGACAATATTTTTTCGAATTACTTGAAAATTTTGTATGTATAATATTTTATAACTCACGAAAGTTTGAACTTTATTTTTATTAAGATCATTCGAATTTACGTACATTTACCAATTCTAAAATAATGGAAAAAGCTATTAGTGGTGTGGTGGCAACGTAGTTTGTTTGCTACTACGACTGGCAAGGCGGATTAGGCAATTATTATCCCCTTCACTTGCAAGTATTAGTGGTGTGGTGGCAACACAATTTATTTCCTACTGCGACTTACCAAGTTTGAGACCAAGTGGTGACAATTTTTATTCTTGATTTTCTTTTTGTGCCGATATGTGAGGCCCAATGGTTATAGAAACATATATAAATCAACCCATCTGTTGGAAGTGGGTTCCATGCCACGTGTGTATGCTAATTAAAATATAGTGTCATGTCAGCGCATTATACGTCTACGAGTGGGATTAACACCGTACTTGCACGCTCATACCAAGTTTTAGAACCACTTCGGGGTATTTTTCAAGTTTAGGCACTAAACTGAATATCAATGGCAAGTTTGAACACCACTGGTGATATTACCTCAATTCTACACGTACACGTACATGAACCGACTTTGATTCAAACTCTCACAAAAATCCTATCTCTAGTCAACCCCTGCCCCAAGCAAGATGTACTATAAATAGCCACGACTCTCCTCGACTGATTCCTCCAAACCACAACACCCGAAACCCCCTGTACACGGAGCTCTAGTTGTTTGGATCTCGCCACAAAAGCTGCGGTTCATCGTCGGATTCCGACGCCGGTGAGCCATCTTGAGCCTTTCTTTTCTACAATTCGACTTATCTCGATTCGTAGATTGATTTTGACAAGGTCTTGCCCCCCTCTTAATCTACAACGACCACCTCGAGCTCGCAACGCCGCCGTAGTTCACGGAGTTCACCTTGACGCGCCGCTCGCTTCGGTCATCATCAACCTTCACATTCAACAAAAATCGATCGCCCTTGATCTCCCTCAATCTCCCCTCACCCAACAGACATCACCGCCGACGCCGTTGATCGCCGGAGCCACCACCCACCTCCATCTTCTTCCATGCTTCTTCTCTATAGGTAACGAGCATGTCCTGTTCTGTTAATTTTTTTAAGCTACAAGTGTTATGTAGAGGTCATACACCTTTTAGCCCCCGTAGTGAATGCTTTCAGCCACCCAAATACGTCCACATGTCGGGTGCTAACAATTTAGCGTTTTCAGTATAAATCCCGTATTTAGATTAGATCCCGATTTTTTTGTATCTTTAATTATACAACTTGGATTTCGACGTTTCTTTTTGCTATGGTTTCTTAAAAATCCCATCTATCTAGAGAACCAAACTAAAATTATTTTTGAAAGTTTTAAAATATGAATTTGGACAGATTTGTATAAAACACTAATTTAGGTCTAACTTTTATTCAAAAATAGGGTTTTGAGAAATTATTTTTGCTACGTTTTTTTGCATGTTACCTGTATCCAGAGAACTAATAAAAATATTTTTTGTTTTCATAAAAACTTAATCTGGACAGATTTAAGTTTTTCTTAAATAGGCCATAACTTTTGTTATATAAAACCTTTTTAATCGATTCTTTTTAATAAATAAACTAATAGCAAATACTTTCTGTCAAACCAAAGTTTTACAATAATCACTCATATTAAGATTTGTTTCTGTCCAGAAACTTGTTTGCCAATTTCTTTGAGTTTTTGATTTTTTTCTTTTGATGTTGTTTTGCATATGATCTTGTTTGCTCGATTGTGATCATGATTTCTTATTGTATTCTTATTGTTTGTCACGTTAGATTGTGTGGAGTGCGAGGCGGAGTACTACTAATCTCTAGAATTTAACAAACATCAGCAAGGCAAGTTCACACTTTGATCATACTTTCCTATACCCAGTTTTACTATGCATTAGTTTCACTCTTACAAATTGCATGAGTAGGATTGGGATATTTTGGTATTGCTATGTAGTTCATGAGGTAGGAACCTATGACCTTTGATCACCCTAGGAATATTCGTTAAGTTTATATATTTCTTAGCCATGCTCGTAGACGAAGATTGGTATGTGTGATTCATGCAAGTTGTGAGAGAAATAGTAATTTTGGGATAACCTTAAGGTGGAAACATTAACACAACTTTCAGTGGAATGTTTGGGGCACATGGAGTATCCAGTGCTTTCCCTAGGGGATCCCGGAGGACTCGTGTGATCACCCTATGGAATGCTGAAAGCACATTTTCTCCCTTGGTGGTTTTGGTAATTAATAACAACATATAAGTCATTAAACTAATGTTTTCCACTAAGTATATTTCAGGAAATGTTCAATGAGAGGATTGGCAAAAGGAGATTGTGGAGAAACCCCAAGATTCAAGGAAATAGGTTGGCCAAGCTTCAAGCAAGAGGACTCTATATTTTATATTTGTGAGAATTCACTTTGAGTCCATAGGAAAGCCAATAGTACTAAAAGGGGGTAAGGTGTTGTTGGTAAACAATATGCCAAACGTGCAGAAGTGATAGTCGCCTAAATCATCCACAAAACTCTCCCACCCAAGTCTGTTCTATACCCAACACTCAAAATCGGCGCAACAAACTATCCCACTTTAGTGCCACCAATTCTAGAACCTAGACAGACTCAAGCCAAACCCTAGCCACTTCGGTGCAACCGATTCCATACCGGTGCCACCGAGTTTAGGTTGCCAACTTTCTGTTATGCAAATTCACATTTTCGGTCCCACCGAGAATGTTGGATCGGCGTCACCGAGATTGGAAATCTGACCGTTGGTCACCTTATCGATGCAACCGAGTTTCCTATATCGGCTTTACCGAGATTCAAAAGTTGCCACCTTTTGGTCACTTCGGTACCACCGAGATTCACACATCGGTGTCACCGAGCTGGTCATTTTGTGTGTAACGGCTAGATTTTTGGGGATGCCTATATATACCCCTTCACCACCACTCACTCGACAGAGAAGCACTCAGAACTATTCCATACCTATCCTATCAGATTTTCTGAGAGAGAACCCTACCCTTGTGTTGAGGTCAAGATCTTCTACTCCAATCATATGGATCTTGATTTCTAGCCTCCCCAAGTTGCTTTCCACCAATCCTATCTCTTCTACCAAGCCAAACCTGTGAGAGAGATTGCGTGTTGAGGAGTCTATCATCTTGAAGCACAAGAGCAAGGAGTTCATCATCATTACCGAGCCTATTACCTTTTGGAGGGTGGTGCCTCCTAGATTGGTTAGGTGTCGCTTGGGAGCCTCCTCCTTTGTGTTGTGGAGTGAACCAAGAAGTTTGTAAGGGCAAGGAGATCGCCTATTTCATGAAGATCTACCCCATAGTGAGGCTAGTCCTTCGTGGATGGAAGCCGCATGGAATAGTCAAGGTTGCTACTTCGTGGACCCTTTTGGGTGGAGCCCTCCGTGGACTCTCGCGACCGTTACCCTCCCTGGGTTGAAGACTCCATAAACGTGGATGTACGATAGCGCCACCTATCGGAACCACGGGAAAAATCGTCGTGTCTACAACTGCATTTTATATTCCTACCCTATTCCTTCTATACATGCTTGTTGTTACTTTCCGCTGCTATATACTCTTAGACTTGCATGTGTACACTGTACTTGACTTGCCATGAAATGCTAAAAACTGTCAACCCTAAAATTTGGTATAGGCAAAACCTTTAATCGGTCAAGTAGTCTAATCACCCCCCTCTAGACCTACTTTCGATCCTACAAGTAGTAGACCTACTTTCGATCCTGCAAGGTGAGTTCTTTGCGAATGGACGAGAACCGGATCGTGAAGTGACCATGGATGAATTGAAGATGTTGCAATACAATGCTCAAGTATGTGACATTCTCTTCAACTGCTTATGCCCCAAAGAATTCAACAAAATCATCCGTCTTGAGAATGCAAAAGAGATTTGGGATACTTTGGTTGATATGCACGAAGGAACCGAGTCCGTGAGAGAATCCAAGTCAGATGTTCTTCAAGGTCAGCTTGACAAGTTGAAGATGAAGGATGGTGAAGGAGTTGCAGAGATGTACTCTAGGCTAGCTCTCATCACCAATGAGATTGCCGGCTTAGGAAGCGAAGAAATGACCGACAAATTCATCATCAAGAAGATACTTAGAGCTTTGGATGAGAGATATGACACCATGTGCACACTGATCCAAATGATGCCAAACTACAAAGATCTCAAGTCTATGGAAGTCATTGGAAGGATTGTTGCTCATGAGATGACACTCAAAGATAAAGAAGAGCTTCATCACAAGCCTAGCGGTGCTTACAAAGCCACAAGTGATGCTCCCACAACTTCAAGCAACAACCTTGTCACCAATGAAGAAATAAGCATCATGGTCAAGAAATTCAACAAGTTCTACAAGAATAGAAGAAAAGAAAGAAACTCCAACTCAAGATATGAAGAGAAGCATTCATCAAGTTGTGACCGCAATTGCTACAATTATGGAAGCCCGGACACTACTCAAATGAGTGCACAGCTCCCTACAAAGGTAGAGAAGAGTCAACTCAAAGACGAAGCTCAAGGAATGAATCACCACAAAGAGATACAAGGAGTAGAGATGATCATTATGAACGAAGACATTCAAGGAGAAGTAGAGATTTGGAGAAGAAGGACAAGTACACCAAGAGCTACACAAGAAGAAAACATCAAGCTCATGTTGGTGAATGGGTTTCTGGCTCCGACTCCGACAACAACTCTGAGAGAAGCTATCACTCCGACTCCGACTATAGTCAAGATGATGGTGTTGGAAATATGCCCTAGAGGCAATAATAAATTAGTTATTATCATATTTCCTTGTTCATTATAATCGTTTATTATCCATGCTATAATTGTATTGAATGGAAACACATTACATGTGTGGGTAAATAGACAACACTCTGTCCCTAGTATGCCTCTAGTGAACTAGCTCGTTGATTAAAGATGGTCAAGGTTTCCTAGCCATTGACATGTGATGTCATTTGATAATGGGATCACATAATTAGGAGAATGATGTGATGGACAAGACCCAAACTACGAACGTAGCATATGATCGTGTCAGTTTATTGCCACTGTTTTTTGCATGTCAAGTATATGTTCCTATGACCATGAGATCATGCAGCTCACGAAAATCGGAGGAGTGCCTTGTGTGTATCAAACATCGCAACGTAACTGGGTGACTATAAAGGTGCTCTATAGTTATGTCCGAGGGTGTTTGTTGAGTTGGAATGGATCAAGACTGGGATTTGTTACTCCGTGTGACGGAAAGGTATCTCAGGGCCCACTCGGTAATACAACATCACAATAGGCCTTGCAAGCAATGTGACTAAGTGCTAGTTGAGGGATCTTGTATTACAAAACGAGTAAAGAGACTTGCCGGTAATGAGGTTGAACTAGGTATGGAGGTACCGACGATCGAATCTCGGGCAAGTAACATACGGAAGAACAAAGGGAACATCGTACGGGATTAACTGAATGCTTGACATAAAGGTTCGACCGATAAAGATCTTCGTAGAATATGTAGGAGCCAATATGGGCATCTAGGTCCCGCTATTGGTTATTGACCGTAGAGGTGTCTCGGTCATGTCTACATAGTTCTCGAACCCACAGGGTCTGCACACTTAAGGTTTGGTGACGTTTCGGTAGTATAGAGTTATGCATGGTGGTGACCGAAGGTTGTTCGGAGTCCCGGATGAAATCCCGGACGTCACGAGGAGCTCCGGAATGGTCCGGAGGTAAATATTCATATATAGGAAGTCCTATTTTGGTCGCCGAAAAAGTTTCGGGCTCATCGGTAGTGTACCGGGAGTGCCGGTAGTGTACCAGGGGACCATCGGGAGAGGAATTTCGACCCAAGAGGCGACATGGGCTGTGGGAGGGTGGAAACCAGGCCTTAGTGGGCTGGTGCAAGTCCTCTAATAGGCCCATGCGGCTGGACTTGAGAAAGAGAGAAAAAAAGCCAAGGTGGAAATAAATTCCAAGTAGGAAAGGAGGAATCCTAATCCTACTAGGATTGGAGGAGGATTCCTCCAATCCTCCTTGCGCAAGGGCAGTCTTGGTGCCAGCCCTCCTCCTCCCTCCCTCTTATATATACTGATGGTATTGGGTGTTTTGCACTTGATTTTACGGCCACGTGCTACCCGTTCCACCGGTGCTCCTCTAGATCGGATTTCCGCAGTGCTTAGGCGAAGCCCTACCGGAATTGCTCCACCACCATCGCCGGAGCACCGTCACGCTGCCGGTGAACTATTGTTCCTCTCCACTTCCTATTGCTGGATCAAGACGGTGGAGATCGTCATCAAGCTGCATGTGTGCTGAACGCGGAGGTGTCGTCCGTTCGGCGCTAGATCGGAAGGACCGTGATCAAGATCGCGAGACGGTTCATGAAGAGTTCGCAGGACGGATTGTGATGAGTTCACGGGACGGATCGTGATGAGATCGTGGGACGGATCATGATGAGATCACGGGACGGATCGTGATAAGTTCACGGGACGGACCATGATTGGATCGCGGGACGGATCGTGATGTGATCGCGGGACGCTCGGCGATTTGGATCGCGAAGATGTTCGACTACCCCAACCGCGTTTCTTAACGCTTCCCGCTTAGTGATCTACAAGGGTAGGTAGATCCACTCTCCCTCTCGTAGATACTCATCACCATGGATAGATCTGCGTGTGCGTAGGAATTTTTTTGTTTCCCATGCGACGTTCCCCAACAGTGGCATCATGAGCTAGGTCTATGTGTAGATGAGATCTCGAGTACAACACAAAGAGTTTGTGGGCGTTGATGCTTAGATTGCTTCCTTCCTTGGTCAGATTTTGGTTCAGTGGTATTGTGAGATGAAGCGGCCCGGACCAACATTACTCGTACGCTTACGAGAGACCGGTTCCCTCGACCGCAACTTGTTGCATAGATGGCTTGCGAGTGCCAGTTAATCTCACTTTAGTTGGATCGGATTCGGCAAAGGCGGTCCTTAAGAAGGTTGAAAAGCAACTATTGTATCGCCATTGTGGTCTTTGCGTAGATGTGAATTGTTCTTGCTAGATACCCATAGCAGCCACGTAAAACATGCAACAACAATTAGAGGACGTCTAACTTGTTTTTGCAGAGTATGTTGTGATATGATCTGGCCAATTACATGATGTGATATATGTGATGTATGAGATGATCATGTGATGTATAGATTATCACGACTTGCATGTCGATGAGTACGGCAACCGGCAGGAGCCATAGGGTTGTCTTTAATTATTGTATGACCTGCGTGTCAATCATTAAGCGCTATGTAATGCTTTACTTTATCGCTAAACGGTAGCAATAGTAGTAGAAGCATGGTGGGCACGACAACCCGAATGGCGACACGTTGATGGATATCAAGATGATGGAGATCATGGTGTCATGCCGGTGACGATGGAGATCATGTCGGTGCTTTCATGATGGAGGTCAAAAGCACAAGTTCATGGCCATATCATGTCACTTATGATTTTCATGTGATGTTAATCCTTTTTATGCACCTTGTTTTGCTTAGGACGACGGTAGCATTATAAGGTGATCCCTCACTTAATTTCAAGATAAATTGTGTTCTCCCCGAGTGTGCACCATTGCAAAAGTTCTTCGTGTCGAGACACCACGTGATGATCGGGTGTGATAGACTCTACGTTCACATACAATGGGTGCAAGCCAGTGTTGCACATGCAGAACACTCAGGTTAAACTTGACGAGCCTAGCATGTACAGACATGGCCTCGGAACACAAGAGACTGAAAGGGCGAACATGAGTCATATAGTAGATATGATCAACATAATGATGTTCACCATTGAAGCCACCTCAACTCACGTGATGATCGGACTTGAGTTGGTGAATTTGGATCATGTGTCACTCAGATGACCTGAGGGATGTCAATTTGAGTGGGAGTTCTTAGGTAATATGATTAATTGAACTCATTATCATGAACATAGTCAAAGTGTCTTTGCAAATTATGTTGTAGATTACTAGCTCAGGTTATAGCTCCCTTGTATTTTTATATGTTCCTAGAGAAATAGAATTGAAAGACGATGGTAGCAATATTGCGGACAGGGTCCGTGATCTGAGGATTGTCCTTGTTGCTGCACAGAAGGCTTATGTCCTTAATGCACCGCTCGGTGCGCCACCCCCTCTAGCATCGTCTGTAGATGTTGTGAACATCTGACATGCACGTTCCGATGACTACTTGATAGTTTAGTGCGTCATGCATTACGGCTTAGAATTGAGGCTTCGAAACATTTTGAATGTCACAGAACATATGCGATGTTCTAAGAGCTGAGATTGTGATCTCAGGCTCGTCCCCCGTGTTGCGAGATATGAGATCTCCAACAAGATTCTTTTCCTGTAAGATGTAGGAGAATAGCTCAATCATTGAGCATGTACTCAGATTGTCTGGGTACTACAATCGCTTGAATCGAGTGGGAGTTGATCTTCCAGATAAGATAGTGATTGCAATAGTTCTCCAAGTCAGTGTCACTAAGCTACTAGACCTTGGTGATGAACTATAAATTGCCGGGGATAGAAATAATGTTTCCTGAGCTGTTCGTGATGTTTAACACCGCGAAGGTAGAAATCAAGAAGGAGCATGAAGTGTTGATGGTTAGTAAAACCACTAGTTTCGAGAAGGGAAAGGGCAAGGAGGAAAACTTCATGGATGGCAAGTCAGTTGCTGCTCCAGTGAAGCAACTCAGAGTTGAACCCAAACCCGAGACTAAGTGTTTCGCTTATGAGGAGAGCGGTCGCTGAAGCGGAACAACCCTAGATACTTGGTAGATAAGAAGGCTGGCAACGTCGACAGAAGTATATTTGATATACGTGTTATTGATGTGTACCTTGCTAGTACTCCTAGTAGCACCTGGGTATTGGATACCGGTTCGGTTGCTAAATGTTAGTAACTCGAAATAAAAGCTATGGAATAAACGGAGAACTAGCTAAGGGTGAGGTGACGATGTGTTGGAAATGTTTCCAAGGTTGATGTGATCAACATCGCACACTCTCTCTACCTCCGGGATTAGTGACAAACCTAAATAAATGTTATTTGGTGTTTTGCGTTGAGCATGAACATGATTAGATCGTGTTTATTGCAACACGGTTATTCATTTAAGTTAGAGAATAATGGTTATTCTGTTTACATGAATGATACCTTCAATGGTCATGCACCCAGTAAGAATGGTTTGTTGAATTTTGATCGTAGTAATACACATGTTCATAACATTGATGCCAAAGGATACAAAGTTAGTAATGATAGTACCACATACTTGTGGCACTGCCGCTAAATGTCATATTGGTACAAAGCGCATGAAGAAACTCCATGCTGATGGATCTTTTGACTCATTCGATTTCGAATCAGTTGAGACACGCGGACCATGCTTCTTGGGCAAGATGACTAAAGACCCCGTTTTCTGGATTGATGGAGCGGGGAAGTGATTTATTGGGAATGATACATGTTGATGTATGGAATCCAATGAGTCTTATAGCGTGCGGTGGATATCATTATTTTCTTACCTTCATTGAAGATTTGAGTTGATATAGTGTATATTTACTTTATGAAACACAAGTCTGAATCGTTTGAAAGGTTCAAGCAAATTCAGAGTGAAGTTTAAGATCATCGTGACAAGAAGATAAAAATGTCTACGATATGATCGTGGAAGTGAATATCTGAGTTACGAGTTTGGCATACAACTTAAGACAATGTGAAAGTTGTTTCACAACTCACGCCACCTGGAACACCATAGTGTGATGGTGTGTCCGAACGTCATAGTCGTGCTCTATTGGATATGGTGCGTGCTATGATGTCTCTTCTCGTTTTCCTACTATAATTTTGGGGTTATGCATTAGAGACAACTACATTCACTTTAAATAGGGCACCATCTTAATCCGTTGAGATGACACCATGTGAATTATGGTTTGATAGAAACCTAAGCTGTCATTTCTTAATGTTTGGGGCTGCGACGTTTGTGTGGAAAATGTTTTCACCTAATGAGGTCGAACCCAAAGTGGACAAATGCATCTTCATAGAATACCAGAAGAACAGTTGGGTGAACCTTCTATCTCAGATCCAAAGTATGAAAATGTTTGTTGCTAAAACCGGGTCCTTTCTCGAGAAAAAGTTTCTCTCGAAAGAATTGAGTGGGAGGAAGATAGAACTTGATGAGGTTATTGAACATTTGTTTCAACCAGAGAGTAGCGCAGCACAGAAAGATGTTTCTGTAAAGCCTACATTAGTTGAAGAGGAAGTTAATGATGATGATCATGAAGCTTCGGATCAAGTTACTATCAAACATCGTAGGTCGACAAGGATGCGTACTGCTCTTGAGTGGTATGACAATCTTGTCTTCAAGGTCATGTTGTTGGACAACGATGAACCTACGAGCTATGGAGAAGCGATGATGGGCCCAGATTCCGACAAATGGTTAGAGGCCATGAAATCCGAGAAAGTATCCATGTATGAAAACCAAGTGTAGACCTTGGTAGACTTGCTTGTTGGATGGCAGGTCGTCGAGTACAAATGGATCTTTAAAATGAAGACAGACGCTGATGGTATATGTCACCATTTGTAAAGCTCGACTTGTTGCAAAGATGTTTGTGATAAGTTCAAGGAGTTGACTGTGATGAGACTTCTCACTCGTAGCGATGCTAAAGTCTGTTGGAATTATGTTAGCAGTTGCTGCATTTTTCAATTATGAAATCTGGCAGATGGATGTCAAAACATCGTTTCCTTAACGGTTTACTTGAGGAAAGGTTGTATGTGATACAACAAGAAGGTTTTGTCAGTCCTAAGGATGCTAAAAGGTGTGCAAGCTTCAGTGATCCTTCTATAGACTGAAGCAAGCATCTCGGAGTTGGAATATACACTTTGATGAGGTGATCAAAGTTTGTAGTTTATACAAAGTTTACGAGAAACTTGTATTTACAATAAAATGAGTGGGAGCACTATAGAATTTGTGATAAGTATATGTGGTTGACATATATTTGATCGGAAATAATATAGAATTTTTGGAAAGCTTAAATGGTTGTTTGAAAAGTGATTTTCAAAGGAAGACCTGGAGAAAGCTACCTAATTGTTGAGCATCAAGATCTATAGAGATAGATCAAAATGCTTGATGAGACTTTCAATGAGTACATACCTTGACAAGATTTTGAAAGAGTTCAAAATGGATCAGTCAGAGAGAAGTGTTCTCGCCTGCTTTGTAATGTATGAAGTTGAGTGAGACTCAAAGCTCGACCACGGCAGAAGAAAGAGAAAGGACGAACGTCGTCCCCCATGCCTTAGCCATAGGCTCCGTATAGTATTACATGCTGTGTATCGCACCTGTGTGTGCCTTGCCATGAGTCCGTCAAGGGGTACAAGAGTGATCCAGAAGTGAATCACTGGACAGCGGTCAAGAATATCCTTAGTAACTAAAGGACTAAGGAGATGTCTCTCGATTATGGAGGTGATAAAGAGTTTGTCATAAAGAGTTACGTCGATGCAAAGCTTTAACAACAATCCGAATAACTTATAGTAGCAATCTAGATATGTATAGTGGAGCAGCCATTTGAAATAGTACCAAGTGGAGTGTGGTAGCAGTGTTTACAATTTGACATAGAGATTTGTAAAGTACACACGAATCTGAATGTCGCAGACCCGTTGACTATAAGACCTCTCTCACATGCAAACCATGATCGAGCCCCAGAACTCTTTGGGAGTTAGATTCATAACAATGCGAATCACATGGTGATGTGAACTAGATTATTAACTCTAGTGCAAGTGGGAGACTGTTGGAAATATACCCTAGAGGCAATAATAAATTACTTATTATCATATTTCCTTATTCATGATAATCGTTTATTATCCATGCTATAATTGTATTGAATGGAAACACATTACATATGTGGGTAAATAGACAACACTCTGTCCCTAGTATGCCTCTAGTGAACTAGCTCGTTGATCAAAGATGGTCAAGGTTTCCTAGCCATTGACATGTGATGCCATTTGATAACGGGATCACATCATTAGGAGAATGATGTGATGGACAAGACCCAAACTACGAACGTAGCATATGATCGTGTCAGTTTATTGCTACTGTTTTCTGCATGTCAAGTATATGTTCCTATGACCATGAGATCATGCAACTCACGGACATCGGAGGAGTGCCTTGTGTGTATCAAATGTCGCAACGTAACTGGGTGACTATAAAGGTGCTCTACAGTTATCTTCGAGGGTGTTTGTTGAGTTGGCATGGATCAAGACTGGGATTTGTTACTCCGTGTGACGGAGAGGTATCTCAGGGCCCACTCGGTAATACAACATCACAATAAGCCTTGCAAGCAATGTGACTAAGTGTTAGTTGAGGGAGCTTGTATTACGGAACGAGTAAATAGACTTGCCGGTAACGAGGTTGAACTAGGTATGGAGATACCGACGATCGAATCTCGGGCAAGTAACATACCGAAGAACAAAGGGAACATCGTACGGGATTAACTGAATCCTTGACATAGAGGTTCGACCGATAAAGATCTTCGTAGAATATGTAGTAACCAATATGGGCATCCAGGTCCTGCTATTGGTTATTGACCATAGAGGTGTCTCGGTCATGTCTACATAGTTCTCGAACCCGTAGGGTCTGCACACTTAAGGTTTGGTGACGTTTCGGTAGTATAGAGTTATGCATGGTTGTGACCGTAGGTTGTTAGGAGTCCCGGATGAGATCCCGGACGTCACGAGGATCTCCAGAATGGTCCGGAGGTAAAGATTCATATATGGTAAGTCCTATTTTGTGTTGGGGAACGTCGCATGGGAAACAAAAATTTTCCTACGCACACGCAAACCTATCCATGGTGATGAGCATCTACGAGAGGGAGAGTGGATCTACGTACCCTTGTAGATCGCTAAGCGGGAAGCGTTAAGAAACGCGGTTGGTGTAGTCGAACTTCTTCGCGATCCAAATCGCCGAGCGTCCCGCGATCCAATCACGAACCGTCCCGCGAACACATCATGATCCGTCCCGTGAACTCATCACGATCCGTCTCACGATCTTGATCACGATCTGTCCCGCGAACTCATCACGATCCGTTCCGTGATCACATCACGAACCGTCTCGCGATCTCGATCACGGTCCTTCCGATCTAGCGCCGAACGGACGGCACCTCCGCGTTCAGCACACGTGCAGCTTGATGACGATCTCCACCATCTTGATCCAGCAAGAGGAGGTGGAGATGAGAGAGAGTTCACCGGTAGCATGACGGCGCTCCGGTGATGGTGGTGGTGGAGCAATTCCGGCAGGGCTTCGCCTAAGCGCTGCAGAAATCCGATCTAGAGGAGAAACTGTGCACCGGTGAAACGGGTAGCACGTGGCCGGAAATTCTGTCCAAAAACCACCCAATCCACTAGTATATATAGGAGGAGAGGAGAGGAGAGGCAGCCAAGGCCTTTGGGTCGGCCGAAATAGGAGGTGGGAGCAATCCTACTTCACCTCCAATCCTAGTTGGAGTAGGATTGCCTCCTATTGGCTGATTTTCCACTTTTTGCTTTAGGACTTTCTCTCCTACGCCATGGGCCTTTGTGGCTGTTTTCCCAGCCCACTAAGGGCTGGTTATTATTCTCCCACAGCCCATGGACCTCTTGGGGTCGAAATACCCCTCCCGGAGGTCCTCCGGTACACTACCGGTACTCCCGGTACAATACCGATACTCCCGGTACACTACCGATGAGCCCGAAACTTTTCCGGAAACCAAACTGGGACTTCCTATATATGAATCTTTACCTCCGGACCATTCCGGAGCTCCTCGTGACGTCCGGGATCTCATCCGGGACTCCGAACAACCTTCGGTCACCACCATACGTAACTCTACACTACCGAAACGTCACCGAACCTTAAGTGTGCAGACCCTGCGGGTTCGAGAACTATGTAGACATGACCGAGACACCTCTACGGTCAATAACCAATGGCGGGACCTGGACGTCCACATTGGTTCCTACATATTCTACGAAGATCTTTATCGGTCGAACCTCTATGTCAAGGATTCAGTTAATCCCGTATAACGTCCCCTTTGTTCTTCGGTATGTTACTTGCCCGAGATTCGATCGTCGGTATCTCCATACCTAGTTCAACCTCGTTACTGGCAAGTCTCTTTACTCGTTCCGTAATACAAGATCCCGTGACTAACAATTAGCCACATTGCTTGCAAGGCTTGTTGTGATGTTGTATTACCGAGTGGGCCCTGAGATACCTCTCCGTCACACGGAGTAACAAATCCCAGTCTCGATCCATGCCAACTCAACAAACACCATCGGAGATACCTGTAGAGCACCTTTATAGTCACCCAGTTACGTTGCGACGTTTGATACACACAAGGCACTCCTCCGATATCCGTGAGTTGCATGATCTCATGGTCATAGGAACATATACTTGACATGCAGAAAACAGTAGCAATAAACTGACACGATCATATGCTATGTTTGTAGTTTGGGTCTTATCCATCACATCATTCTCCTAATGATGTGATCCCGTTATCAAATGACATCTCATGTCCATGGCTAGGAAACCTTAACCATCCTTTGATCAACGAGCTAGTCCATTAGAGGCATACTAGGGACATGGTTTTGTCTATGTATCCACACATGCATTTAAGTCTCCGATCAATACAGTTATAGCATGGATAATAAACGATTATCATGAACAAGGAAATATGATAATAACTAATTTATTATTGCCTCTAGGGCATATTTCCAACAGTCTCCCACTTGCACTAGAGTCAATAATCTAGTTCACATCACCATGTGATTCGCATTGTTATGAATCTAACACCCAATGAGTTTTGGGGCTCGATCATGCTTTGCATGTGAGAGAGGTCTTATAGTCAACGGGTCTGCGATATTAAGATCCGTGTGTACTTTGCAAATCTCTATGTCAAACCGTAATCACTGCTACCACACTCCACTTGGTACTATTTCCAAATGGCTGCTCCACTATACGTATCCAGATTGCTACTACTAGTCATCCGGATAGGTGTTAAAGCTTGCATCGACGTAACTCTTTACGACGAACTCTTTATCACCTCCATAATCAAGAAACATTTCCTTAGTCCTCTGGTTACTAAGGATAATTCCGACCGCTGTCCAGTGATCCACTCCTGGACCACTCTTGTACCCCTTGACAGACTCGTGGCAAGGCACACATAGGTGCGGTACACAGCATGGCATAATATAGAGCCTATGGCTAAGGCATAGGGGACGACATTCATCCTTTCTCTTTCTTCTGCCGTTGTCGAGCTTTGAGTCTCACTCAACTTCACACCTTACAAATCAGACGAGAACTATTTCTCTGGCTGATCCATTTTGAACTCTTTCAAAATCTTGTCAAGGTATGCACTCATTGAAAATCTCATCAAGCATCTTGATCTATCTCTATAGATTTTGATGCTCAACAATTAGGTAGCTTTATCCAGGTCTTCCTTAGAAAAACACTTTTCAAACAACCTTTTATGCCTTCCAGAAATTCTACATTATTTCCGATCAACAATATGTCAACCACATATACTTATCAGAAACTCTATAGTGCTCCCACTCACTTTATTGCAAATACAAGTTTCTCGTAAACTTTGTATAAACATCAAAAACTTTGATCACCTCATCAAAGTGTATATTCCAACTCCGAGATGCTTGCTTCAGTCCATGGAAGGATCACCAAAGCTTGCACACCTTTTAGCATCCTTAGGACTGACAAAACCTTCTGGTTGTATCACATACAACCTTTCCTCAAGTAAACCGTTAAGGAAATGATGTTTTGACATCCATCTGTCAGATTTCATAATTGAAAACGCAGCAACTGCTAACATAATTCCAACAGACTTTAGCACCACTACGAGTGAGAAAATCTCATCGTAGTCAACTCCTTGAACTTGTCACAAACAACTTTGCAACAAGTCGAGCTTTACAAATGGTGATATTTACCATCAGCGTCTGTCTTCATTTTTAAAGATCCATTTGTACTCAACGACCTGCCGTCCAACGAGCAAGTCTACCAAAGTCTATACTTGGTTTTCATACATGGATCCTATCTCGGATTTCATGGTCTCATCCATTTGTCGGAATCCGGGCCCATCATCGCTTCTCCATAGCTCGTAGGTTCATCGCTGTCCAACAACATGACCTTTAAGACAGGGTTGTTGTACCACTCAAGAGCAGTACACGTCCTTGTCGACCTACGAGGTTCGATAGTAACTTGATCCGAAGCTTCATGATCATCATCATTAACTTCTTTCTTCAACTAACATAGGCTTCACAGAAACAACTTTCTGCGCTGCGCTACTCTGATTGAAACAAGGTTCAATAACCTCATCAAGTTCTATCTTCCTCCCACTCAATTCTTTCGAGGGAAACCTTTTCTCAGGAAAGGATCCATTCCAGCAACAAACACTTTGCACTCGGATCTGAGATAGAAGGTATACCCAACTGTTCTTGGCGTATTCTATGAAGATGCATTTGTCCGCTTTGGGTTTGAGCTCATTAGGTGAAAACATTTTCCACACAAGCTTCGCAGCCCCAAACATCAAGAAATGACAGCTTTAGGTTTCTATCAAACCATAATTCACACGGTGTCATCTCAACGGATTTAGATGGTGCCCTATTTTAAAGTGAATGCGGTTGTCTCTAATGCATAACCCTAAAACGATAGTATTAAAACGATAAGAGACATCATAGTATGTGCTATATCAAATAAGGCATGACTACGACGTTCGGACACACCATCACACTATGGTGTTCCAGGTGGCGTGAGTTGTGAAACAACTTTCACATTGTCTAAATTTGTATGCCAAACTCGTAACCCAGATATTCACCTCCACGATCATATCGCAGAAATTTTTATCTTCTTGTCACGATGATCTTTAAACTTCACTCTGAACTTTGCTTTGAACCTTTCAAACAATTCAGACTTGTGTTTCATTAAGTAAATATACACTATATCTACTCAAATCATCAGTGAAGGTAAGAAAACAATGATATTCACTGCAAGCTATAAACACTCATTGGATCGTATACATCAACATGCATTGTTTCCAATAAGTCACTTGCCCGTTTCATCAAGCCAGAAAACGGGGTTTAGTCATCTTACCAAAAGGCATGGTCCGCATGTCTCAACCGATTCAAAATCGAATGAGTCCAAAGATCCATCAACATGGAGTTTCTTCATGCGCTTTATACCAATATGACATTTAGCGGCAGTGCCACAAGTATGTGGTACTATCATTATTAACTTTGCATCCTTTGGCATCATTGTTATGAACATGTGTATTACTATGATCAAGATTCAATGAACCACACTTACTAGGTGCATGACCATTGAAGGTATTTATTCATGTAAGCAGAATAACCATTATTCTCTAACTTGAATGAATAACCGTGTTGCAATAAACATGATCTAATCACGTTCATGCTTCAATGCAAAACACCAAATAAAATTTAGGTTCGTCACTAATCCCGAAGGTAGAGAGAGCGTGCGATGTTTGATCATATCAACCTTGGAAACATTTCCAACACACATCGTCACCTCACACTTAGCTAGTTCTCCATTTATTCCGTAGCTTTTATTTCGAGCAACCGAACCGGTATCCAATACCCAGGTGCTACTAGGAGTACTAGCAAGGTACACATCAATAACATGCATATCAAATATACTTCTGTCGACTTAGCCAGCCTTCTTATCTACCATGTATCCAGGGTTGTTCCGCTTCAGTGACCGTTCTCCTCATAATGGAAGCACTCAGTCTCGGGTTTAGGTTCAACTTTGGGCTGCTTCACTGGAGCAGCAACTGACTTGCCATCCATGAAGTTTCCCTACTTGCCCTTGCCCTTCTCGAAACTAGTGGTTTTTACTAACCATCAACACTTTGATGCTCCTTTTTGACTTCTACCTTCGCGGTGTCAAAACATCGCGAGAAGCTCAGGAATCATTTCTATCCCTGGCAATTTATAGTTTATCACCAAGTTCTAGTAGCTTAGTGATAGTGACTTGGAGAACTATATCAATCACTATCTTATCTGGAAGATCAACTCCCACTCGATTCAAGCGATTGTGGCACCTAGACAATCTAAGCACATGCTCAACTATTGAGCTATTCTCTTTCGTCTTGCAAGCAAAGAATCTTTGTTTGAGATCTCATATCTCATAACACGGGCACGAGCCTGAGATCACAATCTCAGCTCTTAGAACATCTCGTATGTTCCGTGACGTTCAAAACGTCTTGGAGCCTCAATTCTAAGTCGTAATGCATGACGCACTAAACTATCAAGTAGTCATCAGAACGTGCCTGTCAGATGTTCACAACATCTACAGACGACGCTAGAGGGGGTGGCGTACCGAACGGTGCATTAAGGACATAAGCCTTCTGTGCAGCAATGAGGACAATCCTCATATCACGGACCCAGTCCGCAATATTGCTACCATCATCTTTCAACTCTATTTCTCTAGGAACATATAAAAACACACGGGAGCTACAGTGCGAGCTAGTAATCTACAACATAATTTGCAAAGACACTACTGACTATGTTCATGATAATGAGTTCAATTAATCATATTACTTAAGAACTCCCACTCAAATTGACATCCCTCAGGTCATCTGAGTGTCACATGATCCAAATTCACCAACTCGAGTCCGATCATCACGTGAGTTGAGGTGGCTTCAATGGTGAACATCATTATGTTGATCATATCTACTATATGACTCATGCTCGACCTTTCGGTCTCTTGTGTTCCGAGGCCATGTCTGTACATGCTAGGCTCGTCAAGTTTAACCCGAGTGTTCCGCATGTGCAAATCTGTCTTGCACCCGTTGTATGTGAACGTAGAGTCTATCACACCCGATCATCACGTGGTGTCTCAACACGACGAACTTTCGCAACGGTGCACACTTGGGGAGAACACAATTTATCTTGAAATTAAGTGAGGGATCACCTTATAATGCTACCGTCGTCCTAAGCAAAACAAGGTGCATAAAAGGATTAACATCTCATGCAATTCATAAGTGACATGATATGGCCATCAACTTGTGTTTAAGATCTCCATCTTCGAAACACCGGCATGATCTCCATCGTCACCGGCACGACACCATGATCTCCATCAACGTGTCGCCATCGGGGTTGTCACGCCCTGCATGCTTCTACTACTATTGCTACCGTAGCGATAAAGTAAAGCATTACATAGCGCTTTAATGATTGACACGCAGGTCATACAATAATTAAAGACAACCCTATGGCTCCTGCCGGTTGCCGTAATCACCGACATGCAAGTCGTGATAATCTATACATCACATGATCATCTCATACATCACATATATCTCATCATGTAATTGGCCATATCATATCACAACATACCCTGCAAAAACAAGTTAGACGTCCTCTAATTGTTGTTGCATGTTTTACGTGGCTGCTACGGGTATCTAGCAAGAACAATTCTCACCTACGCAAAACCACAACGGTGATACACTAGTTTGCTTTTCAACCTTCTCAAGGACCGCCTTTGTCGGATCCGATCCAACTAGAGTAAGAGAAACTGTCACCCGCAAGCCAGCTAAGCAACAAGTTGCATCGCGGGAACCGGTCTCTCGTAAGCGTACGAGTAATGTTGGTCCGGGCCGCTTCATCTCACAATACCGCTGAACCAAAATCCGACCAAGGGAGGAAGCAATCTAAGCATCAACGCCCACAAACCTTTTGTGTTCTACTCGAGATCTCATCGAACCATCAACCTAGCTCATGATGCCACTGTTGGGGAACGTCGCATGGGAAACAAAAATTTTCCTACGCACACGCAAACCTATCCATGGTGATGAGCATCTACGAGAGGGAGAGTGGATCTACGTACCCTTGTAGATCGCTAAGCGGGAAGCGTTAAGAAACGCGGTTGGTGTAGTCGAACTTCTTCGCGATCCAAATCGCCGAGCGTCCCGCGATCCAATCACGAACCGTCCCGCGAACACATCATGATCCGTCCCGTGAACTCATCACGATCCGTCTCACGATCTTGATCACGATCTGTCCCGCGAACTCATCACGATCCGTTCCGTGATCACATCACGAACCGTCTCGCGATCTCGATCACGGTCCTTCCGATCTAGCGCCGAACGGACGGCACCTCCGCGTTCAGCACACGTGCAGCTTGATGACGATCTCCACCATCTTGATCCAGCAAGAGGAGGTGGAGATGAGAGAGAGTTCACCGGTAGCATGACGGCGCTCCGGTGATGGTGGTGGTGGAGCAATTCCGGCAGGGCTTCGCCTAAGCGCTGCAGAAATCCGATCTAGAGGAGAAACTGTGCACCGGTGAAACGGGTAGCACGTGGCCGGAAATTCTGTCCAAAAACCACCCAATCCACTAGTATATATAGGAGGAGAGGAGAGGAGAGGCAGCCAAGGCCTTTGGGTCGGCCGAAATAGGAGGTGGGAGCAATCCTACTTCACCTCCAATCCTAGTTGGAGTAGGATTGCCTCCTATTGGCTGATTTTCCACTTTTTGCTTTAGGACTTTCTCTCCTACGCCATGGGCCTTTGTGGCTGTTTTCCCAGCCCACTAAGGGCTGGTTATTATTCTCCCACAGCCCATGGACCTCTTGGGGTCGAAATACCCCTCCCGGAGGTCCTCCGGTACACTACCGGTACTCCCGGTACAATACCGATACTCCCGGTACACTACCGATGAGCCCGAAACTTTTCCGGAAACCAAACTGGGACTTCCTATATATGAATCTTTACCTCCGGACCATTCCGGAGCTCCTCGTGACGTCCGGGATCTCATCCGGGACTCCGAACAACCTTCGGTCACCACCATACGTAACTCTACACTACCGAAACGTCACCGAACCTTAAGTGTGCAGACCCTGCGGGTTCGAGAACTATGTAGACATGACCGAGACACCTCTACGGTCAATAACCAATGGCGGGACCTGGACGTCCACATTGGTTCCTACATATTCTACGAAGATCTTTATCGGTCGAACCTCTATGTCAAGGATTCAGTTAATCCCGTATAACGTCCCCTTTGTTCTTCGGTATGTTACTTGCCCGAGATTCGATCGTCGGTATCTCCATACCTAGTTCAACCTCGTTACTGGCAAGTCTCTTTACTCGTTCCGTAATACAAGATCCCGTGACTAACAATTAGCCACATTGCTTGCAAGGCTTGTTGTGATGTTGTATTACCGAGTGGGCCCTGAGATACCTCTCCGTCACACGGAGTAACAAATCCCAGTCTCGATCCATGCCAACTCAACAAACACCATCGGAGATACCTGTAGAGCACCTTTATAGTCACCCAGTTACGTTGCGACGTTTGATACACACAAGGCACTCCTCCGATATCCGTGAGTTGCATGATCTCATGGTCATAGGAACATATACTTGACATGCAGAAAACAGTAGCAATAAACTGACACGATCATATGCTATGTTTGTAGTTTGGGTCTTATCCATCACATCATTCTCCTAATGATGTGATCCCGTTATCAAATGACATCTCATGTCCATGGCTAGGAAACCTTAACCATCCTTTGATCAACGAGCTAGTCCATTAGAGGCATACTAGGGACATGGTTTTGTCTATGTATCCACACATGCATTTAAGTCTCCGATCAATACAGTTATAGCATGGATAATAAACGATTATCATGAACAAGGAAATATGATAATAACTAATTTATTATTGCCTCTAGGGCATATTTCCAACATTTTGGTCGCCGGAAAAGTTTCGGGCTCATCGGTAGTGTACCGAGAGTGCCGGTAGTGTACCGGGGGACCATTGGGAGAGGTATTTCGACCCAAGAGGCTACATGAGCTGTGGGAGGGTGGAAACCAGCCCTTAGTGGGCTGGTGGAAGTCCTCTAAGAGTCCCATGCGGCTGGACTTGAGAATGAGAGAAAAAAAGCCAAGGTGGAAATAAATTCCAAGTAGGAAAGGAGGAATCCTAATCCTACTAGGATTGGAGGAGGATTCCTCCAATCCTCCTTGCGCAAGGGCAGCCTTGGCGCCAGACCTCCTCCTCCCTCCCTCTTATATATAATGGTGGTATTGGGTGTTTTGCACTTGATTTTACGGCCACGTGCTACCCGTTCCACCGGTGCTCCTCTAGATCAGATTTCCGCAGTGCTTAGGCGAAGCCCTGCCGGAATTGCTCCACCACCATCGCCGGAGCACCGTCACGCTGCCGGTTAACTCTTCTTCCTCTCCACTTCCTCTTGCTGGATCAAGACAGTGGAGATCATCATCAAGCTGCACGTGTGCTGAATGCGGAGGTGCCATCCATTTGGCGCTAGATCGGAAGGACCGTGATCAAGATCGCGAGACGGTTCGCCATGAGTTCACGGGACAGATCGTGACAAGTTCACGGGACGGATCGTGATGAGATCGCGGGACGGATCGTGATGAGATCGCGGGACAGATCATGATAAGTTCGCGGGACGGATCGTGATTGGATCGCGGGACAGATCGTGATGTGATCGCGGGACGCTCGGCGATTTGGATCGCGAAGATGTTTGACTACACCAACCGCGTTTCTTAACGCTTCCCGCTTAGCGATCTACAAGGGTATGTAGATCCACTCTCCCTCTCGTAGATGCTCATCACCATGGATAGATCTGCGTGTGCATAGGATTTTTTTTTGTTTCCCATGCGATGTTCCCCAACAGATGGTGTTGCCGGAACTGCTCTAGTGACTACCAACTCCTACGATATATTTGATTCACCAAATGAAGGGAGTGGAATTTTCTTAATGGCTAAAGGCCCCAAGGTATCACACCCCAAGTATCTTGATTTTGATAGTGATGAAGATGATTTACTTTGTGATGATGACTTGCTTTGTGATAAAACTAGTGATATTGATAAAAATGAACTTGATAATTCTCATGCTAGTCAAGATAAGTCAATTGATGATGATAACTTGAAAATAGAACAACTAACTAAAGAACTAAACACTCTTAAGTTAGCTCATTAATCTACTCTCGAAGATCATAGAGAGCTTGTGAGAACTCATGAGAAGCTACGCTTCGAGAAGCTCAACTTGGAGCAAGAGCATGAGTTCCTCAATGCTATCAATGACGATCTCCGAAAGAAGACCTCATCTTATCTAGACAAACGACTACTGTTGTCTACTTTCATGCCTCAAGTTAAAACTAAGCAATCTAGTAACAAAGGCAAGAAAGATTCTTCATCTAGTAGCAACAATAAAAGTGATAAATCCAATGATGTTGCTTCTAGTAGTTCTATTGATTCCACTAATGATGTTTATCTTATCCAAGTTACACTTGAGAAATAAAATGCTTTATTGAAAGGAATTATAGAAAAAGGTATCTACAAGAGTCTTGCTGGATGTAAGCAATTTGAGGCAATTGTACGCAAGCACGGAGGATATCGGAAGAATCGTGGTGTTGGCTACTTCAGCGCTAATGGAGTTGAGTGGGAAGAAGGTCAATATCACAAGTCCAAGTTTGTTCCTCAAAAGGAGAAGTATGAAAATACTCTTCCCAAGGGGACAAACACTAAAGATGACCTTCCACCACAAGACCACAAGCTCAAGGGCAAGAACAATCTTCAAGAGGACATTGACTCATATGAAGATAAACCCCTAGGTTTGGTGGAGTGGGTTCCCAAGGCTACTTCAAGCTCAACTACTACAAAGGCCACTTCAACACCAAGGATCCCCATCAACTTGATGTGGGTTCCCACGAAAAAGAACTAGTAAGTTCTTGAGGGGTGACTCCGCCAATGAAATTCATTCACATTCATTGATTGGCAAGAACATTTTGCACTCAACATCAACTCAATGCAATAGTTCATGGGGTCACACATTCCCTCAAAGGTAAGCAAGGGACAAGGTAATCAACAAATCAATGGACATCATAACACATGCTTTGCACTCCATGTCCATAGATATCCTTGTATTTTGTCTCTTGTATGTTGGGACTAACCCATGTAGGTGAGAGGAGTAAGGAAACAACAAGGATGCTCCCAACTCTTGGTGATCCTCATCAACATTGAGCATCCACAACTACCTCACCAACATGAAGTCTTCATCAACAAAACCCAAGGTTAGTTTATCCCTCTTATGGGGGGATGTCACATTTAGGGGGAGCTTGACTCAAATTCATGAGACAAAGCATCTCTTAGTATGTGACAACATTAAATACTTTATGAAAAAGTGGAAACCCCACTTGTGCTTAAACAATGAGTATGACCTATGATCAAGTACTCTTACTTGGCTCCTAAGTCAAATACTCATATATAGATGACTTTGTCATCACCCAAGTGTGTTTGTGCATGTTCGCCATGATTTCCTTTGACATCTTATTGTGTGAGCATGTTGGTCTGCATTTATTTTCTCATTCGAGGATATCCAATTGTTGCTATTTGGCTTTTGATTTATCTTTTGCCAATTGGATGGACAAGAATGCCTAGGACCACTCTTTATCTATCTATGCTTTCTCATCTCATATTCCATTCATGCTGCACTACAAAATTTGAACAAGTGCTTTTCGATTCCTCTGTGTGTGGAGCACTCAGAGTTCCGTATCGACAAGGACTCACCATTAAAACCTCCCAAGTGCATCTCGGTGGAACCAACCACAAAATCTCGGTCTCACCGAATGCCTAGGGTTGGTCTGCTTTTTAATCTCGGTAGCACCGATTTCATATTCTCGGTTACACCGAGTTTCCTTGTCAGCTGACAGTTGTGGAACTCGGTGACACCGAAAACATAAAATGGGTATCACCGACAGTGAGGGGTATATATGATGTGGACCCCGACGCTTTGAAATTTCTATCTTCAACGTCACGCCCTCAGAACCCTAAGCTGCCGCCCCAAGACCCCCTATTCATCGCCCTTGACTTCCTGAGCTCCGCCGCTACTGGGAATCGCCGCCGTCGACGTAATCTACACCAACGTTGCCGCCATAGAGGATCCGCGCCAAGCTAGGGTACGGATTCGATCTCTAGTGTGCTCCCATTCTGATTCTTGCACATTGGACCTTGTTTTCTCTATAAGCCACCTATTGCTCACATATTCATCCAATCAAATCTGCAAAATCTCGAGGTAGATGAATTTTTTAGGGTTTTGCTATCCACCCGATACATCTCGGTGGAACCGAAATGAAAATATCAGTCTGACCGATATACTTTTCTATGTTGCTGAGAACTGACTCGGTGGAACCGAGTGTATCTTTTCGGTCCTACCGAAAAGGCTGCCAAGTTCCTGGTAAGGAGTTGGTCTGTCTCAGCCCCACCAAAAATTTCATTTCAGCTGTATCGATATGTATGTGACAGATTGCAAAACTTTTGAAAAACTCATTGCTCAAATTTCACAAATAGCCTCATTTTGTGATGACTCATCTCCTTCTTCTCATCTATGCTCTATTCACAGGGTCAACATGTCAGGTTCAGAAGACAGTCAGAACAGGTCAAAGCAGAGAGCAGACATGAGTTCCGGGACAAGCCTAGAGCCCAGTTCATTCTCAGATCCAGGCACCCCCAGCTCTCATGGGTTGCCCAATGCTGCCACCAGAACTAGGAAGAGGTTGAACTCAGATGAAGAGGATTCAGACTTTGTGCCTAAGGAAATTCTTGCTAAGAAGCAAGAGAAGGCTGCCAAGAAAGCTGCAACTGAAGCTACTTCCTCTTGAAGAGTTGTCAACAAAATATATGCTCCGGCTTCTACCTTCAAGGCTCATGAGACGTCCAGAGAAATAATGTCTATTGAGATCCCTAAGAAAGCTATGCCTAAGAAGACAGGAGAGAAAAAGGCCAGGAAGAGGATCATCCATGTGACTGGCAGGCCTACCTCCATGTTTGAGGATCTACAAGCTGTTGCTGCTGAGGAAGAGGAGGTTGAGCTAGCTGCAAAGGCTCCTCCCAAGAAAAAGGCAAAGAAGCTGATGTCTGATGCTATGCCTAAAACCAGCACATCCAAGAAGGCTGCTGAGAAGCCCAAGAGGACCACTAGGCAGATTCCAGCTGCTGAGAAGAACAAAGGAACTGCTTCTAGAGTTGATGATGTGGATGACTTGACAACACTGATGAAGCTTAGACCACACCTTCCTGTTCATAATGCCAGCTATCTAGTAGCCGAGGACATGAAGAAGAGGAAGGATTCTGGATTGAGGGCATGGAGAGAAATAGGTCCTTATGCTCAGAGAAAGAAAACAACTGTGGACTACAGGTTCTATACCAAGGAGCAGCATGACTTCTATGAGACTGTGCTCTTTGACAAAAGTCCAGCTATCAGTGATATGTGCTACGTAGACTAGAAGTTCATCAAGGAGAATGAGGACTACTTTCCAAGTGTCCAGGACAACTTCCATTGCATTGGTCTTGATGAATTCATTGGCAGAGAATTCACAGCATGGAATGACGAGATGGTCATGCAGTTTTACTCCACTGCACACTTCTACAAACATGGTAGAATTGTGTGGATGACTGAAGGTGCCCGATATGAATCAACTATTGAGGAATGGGTAGATAGCTTAGGAGTTCCTGAAGCATAGGATGGTGACCTGGATGTCTACTCAGAATCCAAGGCTAGTCACAATGCTATGGCTAAGATGTATAAGGAGATCCCTGCTGCCAATGTGAAGTCTCACAGGCTAGGATCCATCTATTTACTCCAGGCTGGCCTCCGCACTATCAACACCATTCTGAGGCATACCTTGATGCCCAAGTCCGGAGATGACAAGCTGATTCAAGGCCACTCCATCAATATGTTGATCCACATTGACGGTCACACCAGGATCAGAGTCATGGACTTGATTGTAGAATCAATCAAGAGGGTTGCTGCTGACCAGAAGCGCTCATGTTGTTATGCACCCTACATCCAGATGCTCATAAACTCAAAACTGGAGAAGCACATATTTGCCCTAGATCACCCACATTTGCCCCTACAGCCAGATCCAGAGGACAACGTCATGGTGATGGATGTTGATCATCCCACTTCTGCTGCAGCTCAGGAAGCAGCAGAGGCAGTGAGAGCCGCTAGTGCTCAAGTCCCACGATCCAGGAACGAGCAAATGGATCTGCTGATATCATCTGTTCAGGGCATGCAAAAGGACATTAAGGGGATTCTGGACAACCAGAACAGTCTTTTTAGAATCTTTGAGACCAGAATCAAGACCCTTAGAGATAAGGTGGACGGGTTGATGAAGATAGTCACAGAACTTCAACATGAAGTTGACTCCATGAACATCCCTAGAGTCTTTTCTACTTCAGATGATGATGATGATGAGGAGGAGGAGGAGGAGGAGGAGAAATCACCTCTAGGGCCAGGCACTCAGTTCACTACTTAGGCCAGATCAGCCACAGTGCCACCTCCAATAGCTCCATCTGCTCCATCAACTTCAGCTCCCTCAGTGACCACTCCAGCTCCATCTACGATATCTGCAGAGATATTCGTTGACGCCATCATCTTGACTCCTTCATCAACAACCGAAGGAGATGTGCCCAAGAACGCTTTGATATATGCCTTTGAACTTTTTGGTAACTTGTTGCCAAAGGGGGAGAAGTGTATATAGATCTATAGGCTTCGAGCGAGAGAGAGATTTGTCTTTTATTTGCTTTTCAAAAACATTTCGCTCTTTTGATGTGAGATACATGTGTGTTATGCTACTATGTTATGGGTGATGCTACTATTTCCTATCATCTTAATGCTCATAAGATGATCATTCACCTTTGTTTGATTGTATTGTGCATTGTTATTCATTCTAATTATTCTCGCACACCACCAAGTTGTATGTGACATGGAAGAAGTGCCCCATATGCCTAATCGATTGTGCATTTGTATTCAAATGCAAATTCAAAATAATGCACAAATTTAGGGGGAGCTCTTGCTTATCACATACCTCTCAAAGCGACAATTATACTCATTGATTTTATCATATGTCGAAGCTTTGATCTATATGTTTTCATCAATTACCAAAAAGGGGGAGATTGAAAGCACATTTTCTCCCTTCGTAGTTTTGGTAATTAATAACAACATATAAGTCATTGAACTAATGTTTCCACTAAGTATATTTCAGGAAATGTTCAATGAGAGGATTCGCAAAAGGAGATTGTGGAGAAACCCCAAGATTCAAGGAAATAGGTTGGCCAAGCTTCAAGCAAGAGGACTCTATATTTTATATTTGTGAGAAATCACTTTGAGTCCATAGGAAAGCCAATAGTATTAAAAGGGGGTAAGGTGTTGTTGGTGAACAATATGCTCAAACGTGCACAAGTGATAGTCGCCAAAAACATCCACAAAACTCTCCCACCCAAGTCTGTTCTATACCCAACACTCAAAATCGGTGCAACAAACTATCCCACTTTAGTGCCACCAATTCCAGAACCTAGACAGACTCAAGCCAAACCCTAGCCACTTCGGTGCAACTAATTCCATACCGGTGCCACCGAGTTTAGGTTGCCAACTTTCTGTTACGCAAATTCACATTTTCGGTCCCACCGAGAATGGTGGATCAGCGTCACCGAGATTGGAAATCTGACCGTTGGTCACCTTATCGATGCAACCGAGTTTCCTATATCAGCTTTACCGAGATTCAAAAGTTGCCACCTTTTGGTCACTTCGGTACCACTGAGATTCACACATCGATGTCACCGAGTTGGTCATTTTGTGTGTAACGGCTGGATTTTTGGGGATGCCTATATATACCCCTTCACCACCACTCACTCGACAGAGAAGCACTCAGAACTATTCCATACCTATCCTATCAGATTTTCTGAGAGAGAACCCTACCCTTGTGTTGAGGTCAAGATCTTCTACTCCAATCATATGGATCTTGATTTCTAGCCTCCCCAAGTTGCTTTCCACCAATCCTATCTCTTCTACCAAGCCAAACCTGTGAGAGAGATTGCATGTTGAGGAGTCTATCATCTTGAAGCACAAGAGCAAGGAGTTCATCATCATTACCAAGCCTATTACCTTTTGGAGGGTGGTGCCTCCTAGATTGATTAGGTGTCGCTTGAGATCCCCCTACTTCGTGTTGTGGAGTGAACCAAGAAGTTTGTAAGGGCAAGGAGATCGCCTACTTCATGAAGATCTACCCCATAGTGAGGCTAGTCCTTCGTGGATGGAAGCCGCATGGAATAGTCAAGGTTGCTACTTCGTGGACCCTTTTGGGTGGAGCCCTCCGTGGACTCTCGCGACCGTTACCCTCCCTGGGTTGAAGACTCCATAAACGTGGATGTACGATAGTGCCACCTATCGGAACCACGGGAAAAATCATCGTGTCTACAATTGCGTTTTATATTCCTACCCTATCCCTTCTATACATGCTTGTTGTTACTTTCCGCTGCTATATACTCTTAGACTTGCATTTGTACATTATACTTGACTTGCCATGAAATGCTTAAAACTGTCAACCCTAAAATTTGGTATAGGCAAAACCTTTAATCGGTCAAGTAGTCTAATCCCCCCTCTAGACCTACTTTCGATCCTACGAATGCCACCCAGGCTCAAAGGGATCTTATGATATTTCATGCCTAGGAACTTTTGTGTGCAGCCACAAGCAATTATGAGCTCTGGCATAGTTGAGTAAGTTTGTGTGAGCCTTTCCGGGTAGGCTAGCAGATGTAGGGGAAAGTAGGTGTACCAGCCTATCAAGGGTTAAGGGGAACACATTTAGAAAGACTATGTATCGATCTTCCGATCATGGAGGTGGTCGAGTCTTGTGGGGAAAAGTGCGCAACCTTTGCAGAGTGTATAAACTAATCATGATTAGCCGTGTCCCCGGTTATGGACAACTTTGAGTATCTAGAAGTGAATTATTCGTTGATCTCATCACTCTATTTTAATTAATGAATTGGGTTATTAATGACTTGGTAATTTCGGGAATTGAGTTGGAGGAACCTTCTCAATAATGGCATAAACTGGTAGTAAATAAAAATTTATTCCTTTGTTGTAGGGAAAAATTAGCATTATGCCAAAATTAAACTTAGAGCCTCCACCAGCCAAAATTGCATATAGAGATATTATTTTCATCATTACTCTATGGTGTGACAATGCCAACATATTCCATGTGCTGACCTACACGGCTGCAACGTCTCATGTTGCAGAGTTTTTTGACGAGGATTAAGGTGCGATAGTTCGTTGTTCTACACTCAGTTTTGCCAGTGGAGTTGAAGGACTCATTTACCTTCGAAGCTTCTGTAATTATTTTATTTAGATGGCCTTCAGCCGTATTTATGTAATAAATACTCTTTTGAGGACCTCGATGTAATAAAGTGTGTGATTGAATTTTGTATTATTTCATCGAGTACTGTGTGTGCTAGCAAGTTCGATCCAGGGACTAGCACGGTATACATAGAGACTCTGATTTTTGGATCGGGTCTCTACAAGATGGTATTCAGAGCACACGCTGACTGTAGGACGCGACCACTAGGAATGGAAAAGCCATAAGATGGAAAAACTTATTTCATAAATTCCCTATATATCCCTTGGTTTTATACTCTTCTCTATTCATTTCTAATTCTTCTCTATTTTTAACAATATAGATGTCAACCCCCAAGACCAAGTTTGCTCAGCCTGATGAGACCATGCTCTTCGGCGACGCGTGAAGGAGATCGTCAAGTACCTGAACATTCCCCTACCAACTTTTACCGGAACCTTCAGCGCCACACTGCCAAAGGAGAAGCGCTGGAAAATCGAAGTACAAATCCCAGGAAGTACCTTTGAGCCGATCACCGAGCCCATCAATTTCTTCTTCGAGGCTCCAACCTGGATTTTAGGAAAGAATATTGTCGCAAATGTCACCCTTGGACGTATCCGTGAGGAATACCACAATGATCTTCAAGGAACCGCCTTCAAGATGTGCGGGCGACGGGATCAACAAGGAGATATGATACGCACCAGGGATGATGACACAATTGCATCACACATACAAGAGCAGGATGAGCAGATCCGCAGATTGGAGAACCAGATGCATCATGACTTGAGGAACACCAGGAAGCTGATGACCCGCATACTTGACCTGGAGGATGAACTTAAGGCAGCACATGATTGTCATGAGGAGGAAATGAGCATGCAGCTGGAAAAGTACGAGGACTTGAATACGAAGCTGGAAGAAGCCAAAGAGAAGCTAGACCAAGGAGAAAACCTTCAAAATGACGATTCCTATGGATGCTTCACCAGCCAGGACAAAGATTATGAAGATGATGACTCTGAAGACGATATTATCATGATAGAGCCCTCCTCCAATGAGAATTTTTAGCAGACCACCATTTTAGATATTAGTATTTCGACCCTTCGAGTAGATTTTTTTCTGATTAGTTCGATGTCGTTCGTGAGACTCTGTGTAATAGTTATCTTAGGCTCGATTGTGTGAAACTTGTTTGAGGTTGAATGGTGTGATTTGGAATTTATTTGCCTCATTTGCATATGGGTAGTGTGATTTTCTCATTAGGCCCCTATTCTATTATAAATTTCTCACCCACTCTAAACCCATCAGATGCCTCCGAGACGTGACCCCAGATCCAACTTCCAACTGGAGCTTACACAGTTGATCCAAAACCAGACCGCCCTCATGCACATGCTCCTTCAGAACCAGAACAACAACAACCTACCGCCACCACCCCCAGTTGACAACCTTACCCATTTCTTGAGGTTGAACCCACCAGTATTCTCTAGCAGCACCATGCCGATTGTCCCAGATGACTCGATCCACAAGATCGGAAGGGAGCTGACCACCGTAGGGTGCACTGATGCTGAGAAGGTGCGCTTTGCCGCGCATCAACTGGATGGACCCACAGCTTCGTGGTGGGGAAAACTACACCACCACTATCCTCATGGCCAATGTGACATGGGATCAATTCCAGTAGGCTTTCCGCACCGCACATGTTTCAGCTGGAGCCATAAGCCTGAAGAAAAAGGAATTCCACAACCTACGCTAAGGAAGCCGTTCGGTGGCTCAATATGTGGATGAGTTCAGCCAGTTAGCCCGATATGCCCCAGGTGATGTCCACATAGATGCCGCTAAACATGAGAAATTTCTGGAGGGACTGAATGATGATCCGGGACTTCAGTTAACTGGGTCTACATTCAATAACTTTCAAGAGTTGGTTGACAAGACTCTCATTCTGGAAGGCAAGCAACAATAGATAAAGAACCGCAAGACGAATCCCTGCTATACCCCGTACTCTGGAGCTCTAGAGCTCAGGAGAAGCCCCGCTATACCCCGTACTCGGGAAATAATGGATCAGGATCCAACAAGCATGGTGGACACAATCACCATAACCATGGAGGCCATTCTCACCATGGAGGAAATGGACATAACCATAATGGCCATAAGAATGGCAATGGTAATGAAGGCAACGGAAAACATTAGCGTTCCAACCCTGCTACACCAGCAAAGAAGGATCTGAGCCACATCACCTGTTTCAAGTGCGGGAAGACCGAACACTACGCCACCGAATGTCCTGAGGCAAAGAATGGGAATGGCAATGGAAGCTCTAGAAAGAAGCCCAACCCTTTCACCAGAGGGCAGGTGAATCATGTCAGTGTGGAGGAAATTGATGAGCAGCCTGACGCAGTTGTTGGTAAGTTTTTGATTAATACATTTACATCTCTCGTTCTTTTTGATACTGGTGCATCACATTCATTTATATCGAGGGGATTTGTGGAGAAGTGTAAGTTGTCAACCGTAGCCCTTAAGTCACCTATGTTAGTAAGTTCCCAAGGAGCAGAGACTATGTCGAGTCGAGCATGTTTTCAGTTGCCATTAAACACAGGGAGGAATGTTTTTCCACAAACCTCATTGTCCTAGAATCACAAGGATTAGATGTGATCCTAGGCATGGATTGGTTATCCAAGTACGAGGGAAACATTGATTGTGCTAGTAAGTCGATTCTTCTCAACAACCCAGAGGGAAAACAAATCAAGTATGTGTTGAGGCATACGCCGAGGAGGACACAGATGAATTCTCTATCGGGAGTTGTTCAGGAGGAAGTACCAATGGTAAAGGATTATCCCGATGTATTCCCAGAGGAATTACCAGGCATGCCACCCGGCAGAGACATAGAGTTTTTAAACGAGTTGTTGCCAGGCATAGGACCAATATCCAAGAGACCATACCGGATGCCTGCAAATGATCTAGAAGAAATTAAGAAGCAGATTAAGGAATTATTGGAGAAAGGTTATATTCGATCGAGTTCATCAACTTGGGGAGCCCCAGTGCTTCTATTTGAGAAGAAGGATGGAACCCTGAGAATGGTTGTAGATTATCATGCGTTGAACGAGGTGACGATCAAGAAAAATACCTATTGCTGATGATCAATGATTTTTTGACCAGCTAGTCGAAGCTAGTGTATTCTCCAAGATCGATCTTCGATCAGGATATCACCAGTTGAGGATCCGAGAGTAGGATATACCCAAGACAACTTTTACCACGAGGTATGGGTTTTATGAGTATACAATCATGTTTTCTGGTTTGACTAATGCACCTGCCTATTTTATGAGCATGATTAACAAGGTATTCATGGAGTTCTTGGATAAGTTTGTCGTGGTATTCATCGATGACATATTGATTTACTCAAAGAATGAAGAAGAACACAAGGAACATCTGCGCTTGGTTCTGAAGAAGCTCAGGGAACATTAACTGTACGCCAAGTTCAGCAAATGCGAGTTTTAGTTGAAGGAAGTCGGATTTCTTGGACATGTTGTATCAGGATAAGGAATAGCAATAGACCCTTCCAAGGTTGAAGTTGTCACAAAAAGGAGGGAACCGACATCAATCGGAGAGATACGCAGTTTCCTTGGACTCGCAGGATCTTACTAGAGGTTTATTGAGAATTTCTCCAAGATCGCGAAGCCCATGACGGAGTTATTGAAGAAAGACACGAAGTTTAATTGGATCGAGGATTGTGAGTCTAGTTTTCAGGAGTTGAAGAAACGTTTGGTTACAGCCCTAGTGCTACTTCTGCCGAATATACGCAAGGATTTTCAAGTATATTGCGATGCTTCACGTCAGGGACTTGGAGGTGTCTTCATGCAAGAAGGAAGAGTTGTATCCTATACCTCATGTCAACTTCGACCTCATGAGTTGAATTATGCCACGCATGATTTGGAATTAGCAGTCGTAGTGCATGCGCTCAAGACCTGGAGACACTTCCTTATCGGAAATAGTTGTGACGTCTACACGGATCACAAGAGTTTGAAATACATCTTCACATAGAAGGAGTTGAAGCTTAGGCAAAGGAGATGGTTGGAACTCACAAAGGATTATGACATGAGATTGAATTATCACCCAGGGAAGGCCAATGTTGTGGCAGATGCTTTGAGCCGTAAGAGTTATGTCAATACTCTCACAGCAGGAGGATTACCTAGAAGTTAGCCAATGATCTCAGAGATCTCCGTTTAGAGATAGTTCCAAGAGGTTTTGTTGCTGCAATGGAAATTCAGTCCATGCTGTTGCGAAGAATTCGAGAAGCCCAAAAGACGGACAAAGGAATTCCAGGGATAAAGGAAAGAATGAGCCAAGGAAAGGCAGAAGGATTTCGTGAGGATGAACACGGAACCTTATGCTTTGAGCAGCGTATATATGTGCCCAATGACCTAGAGATCAGGAAGTTAATTTTTAAGAGGCTCATGATTCGCCTTACTCGATACACCCAAGCAACACCAAGATGTATTTGGACTTGAAGGAATTTGTTTGGCGGACCGGTATGAAGAAGGATATTGCGGAATATGTAGCAGTATGTGATGTTTGTGAGAGAGTTAAGGCAGAGCATCAGAAACCAACTTGATTACTTCAGCCATTGCCTATACCCGAATGGAAATGGGATAAACTTGGCATTGACTTCATTATAGGTTTACCGAGGACACGTTCAGGTTATGATTCCATATGGGTAGTAGTTAATCGCTTGACCAAGGTAGCTCACTTCATCCCCGTGAAAACCACCTATACAAGTGCTAAGCTGGCAAACATATATATGACCAGGATCGTATGTCTGCATGGAGTTTCGAGGACCATCGTATCAGACAGAGGAATGCAATTTACCTTGAAGTTGTGGAAGCAGTTACATGAAACTTTGGGTACCAGGATAGAATTCAGCACAACGTTCCGTCCGCAGACAGATGGGCAGACCGAGAGAGTCAACCAGATTTTGGAGGACATGTTGAGAGTTTGTGCGCTAGACTATGGGTCTAGTTGGGATGATAATTTGCCGTACGCAGAGTTCTCATACAACAATAGCTATCAGACCAGTTTGAAGATGGCCCCTTTCGAACCATTATACGGAAGGAGGTGCAGAACACCATTGATGTGGGATGGAGTTGGAGACCATAAACTGTTCGGACCAGATTTAATCAGAGATTCAGAGGAGAAGGTGAAGTTGATTCGCGACAGTCTCAATATAGCCCAGTCCAGGCAGAAGAGTTATGTCGATACTAAACGCAAGGAGGTAACCTATGAAGTCTGAGACAGAGCATATCTTCGTGTGTCGCCGCTTCGGGGTGTTAAGAGGTTTGGAGTCAAAGGAAAGTTAGCACCACGATTGTGGGGCCGTATAGAGTTTTGGAACGTATGGGTGAAGTTGCATACAAGTTGGAATTACCCAAAGCTTTGTCAGGAGTTCATGATGTGTTTCATGTTTCCCAGTTGAAGAAGTGCCATGTAGAGATGGTCGATATCCCCCTCAGAGACACAGTGCCCCTAGAGGCGATACAATTGGATAGTGATCTACTTACGAGGAGAAACTTGTCAAGATTCTCGAGACTACAAACCGAGTTACCCGTAGCAAGATCATCAAGTTTTGCAAGGTTCAGGGGAGCCACCATATCGAAGAGGAGGCCACCAGGGAGCATGAAGAAGATCTTCGTCGAGACCACCCGCACCTTTTTGCTAGCCAACCCGAATCTCGAGGGCGAGATTCATCTTAAGGGGGGTAGCTTTGTAACATTCCAAATTTTCAATTTGGAATGTTTTACAATTATAGTTAAGCATCTATGCATTATGATTGAAATGAATGTGGCAATTATATTTTCATCTTCTTTATCTGACTTCTTTTCAATTGGCATTTGAGTTTATTTAATTCTCTGACAAAATACTTTGATAAAAAAGTATGAGAGGAGGTAACATGACACCCCAAAAGTCAGAAGAAAATAGTGCCAATTTATTTGAAATACAAATTTGGTTTTATTTGAAAAAAAATTAAACATAATGTTTTATAAAGTTTTTATTCTACCTCTAGAATAATCTACACGCTGTAGGATTTATTTTTCTGATCGTTTTGGTATATAATACATTATATTATGTTTTTCTGCTTTATTCTCACAAAATAGAAAAAAAATCAAGAAAAAAGAAAAATGCTAGCGTTGGGCCAGCCACCAGGCCACGCCCGAGCCATTCAGGAGCTAGCGAGGGGAGGGCCAGCCCTAGCGCTAGTGGCCAGGAGAGCGCCTACCGAGCCGCCGCCACCCACGTGCGCTCGTTTCTCTCGATCTCCCTCTCAATTTTTTTTCTGACAAAGGGACTCACCATTCTTCTTCTTCCCCAGGAATGAACAAGGAATTCTACACGTACACGTACAAGAACCGACTTCGATTCAAACTCTCACAAAAATCCAATCTCTAGTCAACCCCTTATTGGGGAACGTTGCATGGGAAACAAAAATTTTCCTACGCACAATCAAGATCTATCCATGGTGATGAGCAGCTACGATAGGGAGCGTGGATCTACATACCCTTGTAGATCGCTAAGCGGGAAGCGTTAAGAAACGTGGTTGCTGTATTCGAACGTCTTTGCGATCCAAATCGCCGAGCATCCCGCGATCTCATCACGATCCGTCCCGCGATCCAATCACGATCCGTCCAACGAACTCATCACGATCCGTCCCGCGATCTCATCACGATCCGTCTCGCAAACATGGGTCAAAATACTTCCACCAGCCCACCAAGGGATGGTATTCACTCTCCCACAACCCATGTAGCCTCTTGGGTTGAAAAACCCCTCCTGATGGTCTTCCGGTACACTACCGGCACTCCCGGTACACTACCGATGAGCCCAAAACTTTTCCGACGACCAAAATAGGACTTCCTATATATCAATCTTTACCTCCGGACCATTCCAGAGCTCCTCATGACTTTCGGGATATCATCCGAGACTCCTAACAACCTTTGGTCACCACCATGCATAACTCTATACTACTGAAACGTCACCAAACCTTAAGTGTGCAGACCCTGCGGGTTCGAGAACTATGTAAACATGACTGAGACACCTCTACGTTCAATAACCAAGAGCAGGACCTAGATGCCCATATTGGTTCCTACATATTCTACGAAGATATTTATCGGTCGAACCTCTATGTCAGGGATTCAGTTAGTACCGTATGATGTCCCCTTTGTTCTTCGGTATGATACTTGCCCGAGATTCGATCGTCGGTATCTCCATACCTAGTTCAACCTCGTTACCGTAAAGTCTCTTTACTCGTTCCGTAATACAAGATCTCGTGACTAACACTTAGTCACATTGCTTGCAAGGCTTATTGTGATGTTGTATTACCGAGTGGGCCCTAAGATACCTCTCCGTCACACGGAGTAACAAATCCTAGTTGATCCATGCCAACCCAACAGACACCCTCGGAGATACCTGTAGAGAACCTTTATAGTCACCCAGTTACATTGCGATGTTTGATACACACAAGGTACTCCTCCGGAGTCAGTGAGTTAAATGATCTCATGGTCATAGGAACAGATACTTGACATGCAGAAAAGAGTAGCAATAAACTGACATGATCATATGCTACGTTTATAGTTTGGGTCTTGTCCATCACATCATTCTCCTAATGACGTGATCCCGATCAAATGACATCTCATGTCCCTGACTAGGAAACCATAGCCATCTTTGATCAACGAGCTAGTCTATTAGAGGCATACTAGGGACATGGTGTTGTCTATGTATCCACACATGTATCTAAGTTTCCGATCAACACAATTATAGCATGGATAATAAACGATTATCATGAACAAGGAAATATGATAATAACCAATTTATTATTACCTCTAGGGCATATTTCCAACAGTCTCCCACTTGCACTAGAGTCTATAATCTAGTTCACATCACCATGTGATTCGCATTGTTATGAATCTAACACCTAATGAGTTCTGGGGATCGATCATGCTTTGCATGTGAGAGAGGTCTTATAGTCAACGGGTATGCGACATTTAGATCCGTGTCTACTTTGCAAATCTCTATGTCAAACTGTAAACACTGCTACCACACTCCACTTGGAGCTATTCCAAATGGCTGCTCTACTATACGTATCCGGATTGCTACTAAGAGTCATCCGGATTGGTGTCAAAGCTTGCATCGACGTAACTCTTTACGATGAACTCTTTCTTACCTCCATAATCGAGAAACATTTCCTTAGTCTTTTAGTTACTAAGGATGATCTTAACCGCTGTCCAGTGATCCACTCCTGGATCACTCTTGTACCCCTTGACATACTCATGGCAAGGCACACACAGGTGTGGTACACATCATGGCATACTATACAGAGCCTATGGCTAAGGCATAGGGGACAACATTCGTCCTTTCTCTTTCTTCTGTCGTGGTCGAGCTTTGAGTCTCACTCAACTTCACACCTTATAAAGCAGGCGAGAACACTTCTTTCTGACTAATCCATTTTGAACTCTTTCAAAATCTTGTCAAGGTATGTACTCATTCAAAGTCTCATCAAGCATCTTGATCTATCTCTATAGATCTTGATGCTCAACAATTAGGTAGCTTTATCCAGGTCTTCCTATGAAAAACTCCTTTAAAACAACCCTTTATGCTTTCCAGAAATTCTACATCATTTCCGATCAACAATATGTCAACCACATATGCTTATCAGAAACTCTATAATGCTCCCACTCACTTTATTGTAAATACAAGTTTCTCATAAACTTTGCATAGAATCAAAAACTTTGATCACCTCATCAAAGTGTATATTCCAACTCCGAGATGCTTTCTTCAGTCCATAGAAGGATCACCGAAGCTTGCTCATGTTTTAGCATCCTTAGGACTGACAAAACCTTCTGGTTGTATCACATACAACTTTTCCTCAAGCAAACTGTTAAGGAAACGATGTTTTGTCATCCATCTGCCAGATTTCATAATTGAAAAATGCAGCAACTGCTAACATAATTCCAATAGACTTTAGCATTGCTACGTGCGAGAAAGTCTCATCGCAGTCAACTCTTTGAACTTGTCAGAAACTTCTTTGTGACAAGTCGAGCTTTATAAATGGTGACATTTACCATCAGCGTCCGTCTTCATCTCAAAGGTCCATTTGTACTCGACGACCTGCCGTCAAACGAGCAAGTTTACCAAAGTCTATACTTGGTTTTCATACATGGATCCTTTCTCGGATTTCATGGCCTCTAACCATTTGTCAGAATCCAGGCCCATCATTGCTTCTCCATATCTCGTAGGTTCATCGTTGTCCAACAACATGACCTCTAAGACAAGGTTGTCGTACCACTCAGGAGCAGTATGCATCCTTGTTGACCTACAAGGTCCGATAGTAACTTGATCCGGAGCTTCATGACATCATCATTTACTTCCTCTTCAACTGACGTAGGTTTCATAGAAACATCTTTCTATGCTGCACTACACTCTGGTTGAAACAAAGGTTCAACAACCTCATCAAGTTCTATCTTCCTCCCAGTCAATTCTTTCAACATAAACTTTTTCTCGGGAAAGGACCCGTTTTAGCAACAAACACTTTATATGCTTGGATCTGAGATAGAAGGTTCACCCAACTGTTCTTAGGGTAATCTATGAAGATGCATTTGTCCACTTTGGGTTCGAGCTCATTAGGTAAAAACATTTTTCCACACAAGCGTCGCAACCCCAAACATTAAGAAATGACAGCTTAGGTTTCTATCAAACCATAATTCACACGGTGTCATCTCAACAGATTTAGATGGTGCCCTATTTAAAGTGAATGTAGTTGTCTCTAATGCATAACCCCAAAACTATAGTAGCAAAATGATAAGAGACATCATAGCCCGCACCATATCCAATAGAGCACGACTATGACGTTTGGACACACCATCACTGTAACAGCCCGGGACCGACGCTCTAGAAGATTCCAGAAGATTCCCCTTTCTTTTCCGTTTTCGTCTGTGTTCCATTCTGGTTGTCGCATTTATCATCGCATCATCCGCATTGCATCATCTCCCGTTTTCGAAAACTTGCACCCGTTCGTAGTCGCCGGTTCTCTCCGTTTCGCCGTTGCCCATTCGAGACCAGCCACACACGCACGCGCCCGCGACATCTTTTAAATAAAATCATTTTTAAGCGCGCGCAAAAATACTCTCGGATCAAGTTGAAACTTGTCGTGTGGTCTTGTTATAGCATAGGTAGACCGCCCATCGAATTTCGTCGCGTTCTGAGTTCGATAGATACCCCGTCGGTCAGTTGCAGCAGAGAGGTTATCGGTAGTTATCGGTTTTCGTCGGATGTTCTCGGCGTTTTAAATCTTCGTGTCACGGGTCGCATTGTTCTCTCTGTCTTCCCCTCTTTGCCCGTCTACACAGTCACCGTAGCCCGTCCCTCCGCTTCCGGACCGTCGGACCGACACCCGACAGTCCGAAACGCAGTGTCGTAACCCAGCCCCGAATCCCTATAAATATTCCCCTCGTTTCGCGTGTCCCAAACCCTAGCCCCTTCTCCCACCTCCAGCCAGCCCGCCTGAGCCCATCTGGCCCGTTCGAGCCGTTTCGGGCCTGAATCGGCGTCCCGGAGCTCGCCGAGCGCGTCCATGGTGGCTTCCTCCCGCAGCTCCCGAGCCATGGCGCTCCTCCTTCCACCGGCTCGCCGGAGCCCGAGGCCGCAGCCTCGCCGGACCGGACTGCCGCCGCCCTCCTCTCCCTTTCCTCCTTTCTCTCCCTCTCCTCCTCCCTCCGGCTAACCCCCGGTCTCCTTCCTCCCCTGCAGGCTGCTGCCGCCGCCATGGCCGGCCTCGCCCCACCGTTGCCAGGCCCTGCCGTAGCCGGGAAGGCCTCGCCGCCGCCAGATCCGGCCGCCGCCGGCCGTTCCTCCTCCCGTCCCTTCGTCGTCCCGGCCTCCGCGTGCCTCGCCTGCGTGGAGCCGCCGGCGTCGCTCCTTCCGCTCGGGAGGAGGAGGACAAGCGAGCGGGCGTTGACCCCGCCAGCGCTGCCCGCGTGGGCCGCTGCCCCCCCCGCTCGGCCCAGTCCCAGCCGCTCGGCCCAGCCACAGCCGGCCCAGCCGGCCAGTTTGGCCCAGGGTGAGCTAGCCTCCCCTTCCCCTTATTTTATTTTATTTTATTTATGTATTTTCGCGTATTAAGACGTGCCAAATAATTAACCGTGCCTCGTTTTAAAATATTTTCTACATGAAACATGATTGGAAAATTATGTAGAATCATACCTGTCATTTGCATCCATGGCTAGAAATATTAACACGTCATTTCTCGCATTTTTGCATTTATGCCATATTATTGCATTTTGATAATTAATAAACCGTGCACCGAAGTTAACAGAACCATAAATTAAAAAAAATGTTCATCTCATTCGCATCGCATTTTCACGCATGAATAAAACTGTCGGTATCACGTTTGCATTTATTTTTGCATTGACGGATTGCTTTAACGTGGTTAGGCCTAATACCCGCATATTTAATTGTGATTAACTTTCTACATGAACCTAATCATATTATATATGTTTCCGGGGTAGAAAAATCCATAGAAATTATCTGTGCATGTAGTTTTGTCATTTGAGCATGTTTGAGTGCATGTCATTTTCACCGTGATGCCCTTTTGTCATTTTCGTAGGAATTAATCCGGGCATGATATGAATTATTTTCCAACATGAAAGTTGCTCTTTGATATGTGTCCTAGCCCATGGACATTTTATTTGTCATAGAAATGCATGTGTAGGTGTTGTTTTGCTGTTGTCTACTTGCTATAAAAATCTGTTATTTTGAGGGTCCAAAATATTTCTAAGTCTGGAATCTGTTATATTTTGTTGCTGCCTTGCCATGTGATTTGGTAGTGTTCTAGAACTCTTTTGTGGTAGGTGCAATGGAGTTAATTTGTTGTTGATATAGTCCTTTAGTATGCTGTTAAGTTTCATGCCATAATATGATTTATAGCATATAGTTTCACTAATGTCAATATGCCTTCGTGATAAAAACTGCACTGTCAAAAACTGGTATTTTCACTAAGTCTGAAATTGTTTTCAAGTAGCCTTCTTGTGAGCATCCTACCAAGTGTTCCATGCATGTTTTGCTTATGATATGTAAATATGAAATGAAGTGAATGTTGTATGATATTGCCCCATGCTTAATTTGTGCACTTTCGAGTCTTGTAGCTTGCTGTTTTCATGTCTTCAAAATGCTAAGTTGCTGTTTTTGGCAGATTCCAACTAAAACTTGTTTTGATGATTGTGGTTGAACCGTAGCCCCGTTCAGGACATTCCATATATGAAACTTGCTTAGAATCTCATGTAATTTCATAATAACTTGTTGCATTCATGATTTGAGATGGTTGTGATTGTTTTCCCATGCATTTGCATTCATGTCATGTGCATCTTGTGTTGCTCATATCTTTTGAACCGTAGCTCCGTTTGAGATGTTCTATATATGTAAATCGACTAGAATGACGTGTAGAATAACATGATATACTTTATTTTGCTGTTTAATAAACATAAAATATGTTTAGTTCAGATCTGGACTAATTTCTAAATTAACATATGAGGTCATTTCGGAAATGCTATAAGTTGTTTCCGGTCTCATTTACTATGCCTAGATAGATAGTTTACTTATGCTTCACCTCCTGTCATGCCTAATAACATTTAATATTGTCGTGTACCTAACGGGAATAAACTAAATAATTCAAACATGGAGTTTCGTCAATATGCAACTCGTTGCATATTAAGCTTCACTTAATGTGTAGTATTTGATTGTTGTGAATTGTCATGCCCTGCATATTAAACCGGACATGCATCATATTTGTTGTGCATCGTGTTTTGCATATGTTGTGGTGTATCTTGTGTTTGTTTCGTATTGTTTCTTCTCGATAGAGTTCCGAAAGCATTCGGAGTGTGAGGATTCGTTAGACTACGTTGGCTCGTCTTCTTCATGGACTCGGTCTTCTTCCGAGCGGGATCTTAGGCAAGATGACTCATTTCCCTGGATATCATTACTATCATTGCCATGCTAGTTGTCTCGTCTTTTATCGTTATGTCTCGCTACCTACCACCTGTTTGATAAGCCTCCCAACATTGCCATGAAAAGACTCTAACCTCTTCATATCCCAGCAAAACATTGTTTGGCTATGTTACCGCTTGCTCGGCCTTCTTATACCGTTGCTAGTTGCAGGTGCAATTGCTTCCATGTGCCAGCATGGACATCCTTTTGTTATATCACAATATTATTGCTATTTAACTTATGCACATATATACATGGTAAAGGGTGGAAGGTTTGGCCTTTTGCTCGGTGTTTTGTTCCACTCTTGCCGCCCTTAGTTTCTTGTGAACCGGTGTTATGTTCCATAAATGAGCGCTCCTAACATGCTCGGGGTTGTTATGGGGACTCCCTTGATTTTCGGGTTAGAATAAAACTTTTCTGGCAAGGCCCAACATTGGTACTACATTTGCCTAATAATTAATGAACTTGCATAGGGGATTTTCCAGACCCCGTGGATAATTAATTAATAACCCGGGCCAGTGCTCCTCATGAGTGTTGGTCCAAACTGGGCTGCCTGCGGGGCCGCCTCGAGGCAACTTGAGGATTGGTTTTCCCTGTAGCTAGTCCCATCCGTCGTGTCCTGAGAACGAGATACGAGGCTCCTATCGGGTTCGTCGACACGTCGGGCGGCCTTGCTAGATTTGTTTTACCTTTCTCGAATGTCTTGAGTGAGGAATTCCGATTATTCTTCGGGCTATCTCGAGGTGTTGGATTTCCTTTGGAATTGCCTAGGATGATCACGAGATCCATGGTTGAGGTTATTCTCGCTGAGTGTGGTTAATTTGTGATGGACGAGTTGGAGCACCCCTGCAGGGTTAAATCTTTTCGAGAAGCCGTGCCCCCGGTTATGTGGCAAACTTGGATAATTTGTTTAACACCTGGTCATAGCAAACTTGAAGTAAACTCTAATAAAATACACCAACTGTGTGCGTAACCGTGACCGTCTCTTCTCGTGAGTCCTTATCCGGAAGAGAACACGGTGGGGGTTATGTTTGACGTAAGTAGGTGTTCAGAATCAGTTAGTGATCATTAGTAGTTCATGTCCGTTATGCGTAGACCACCATACTTTACTTTCTGTACTCGTAAGTTGGCCACTCAAATAAATGCTTAGTCGCTTGCTGCAGCCTCACCACTTAACCATACCTCACCCATTAAGCTTTAATAGTCTTGATACCCTTGGAAATGAGATTGCTGAGTCCGTGTGGCTCACAGATTCCTACAACAACAGTTGCAGGTACAGGTAATGTGATGAATCGACGTGAGCGCGTTGCTTGATTTGATTTGGAGTTCTTCTTCTTCATCAATCTTGGATGGGTTCTAGGCGACAACCTGGGATAGCAAGGGTGGATGTCATTTTATCGTTTGTTTTTGTCCGTAGCCGGACCCTGCTCTTATGTATGATGGTTGTGATGTTATTGTATTGCTATGACTCTGATGTAGTTTGTGGCGAGTGTAAGCCAATTCCATATACTCATCTCTTATGTACATGTACTTGTAATGATATCCATTCTTGCGAATGCATCGAGATGCGCTTCTATCCCTGTTGAGGCCCTCGTGCCAAATAAGGATAGGATCGCATCTTGGACGTGACAATCACACTATGGTGTTCCAGGTGGCGTGAGTTGTGAAATGACTTTCACATTGTCTAAAGTTGTATGCCAAACTGTAACTCAGATATTCACCTCCATGATCATATCGCAGCCATTTTTATCTTCTTGTCATGATGATCTTAAACTTCACTCTGAATTTGCTTGAACTTTTCAAACGATTCAGACTTGTGTTTCATTAAATAAACATACACTATATCTACTCAAATCATCAGTGAAGGTAAGAAAATAACGATATCCACTGCACGCTACAAGACTCATTAGATTGCATACATCAATATGTATCATTTCCAATAAACCAGTTGCCCGCTCCATCAATCCAGAAAACGGGGTCCTTAGTCATCTTGCCCAAGAGGCATGGTTCGCATGTCTCAACCGATTCGAAATCGAATGAGTCCAAAGATCCATCAACATGGAGTTTCTTCATGCGCTTTATACCAATATGACATTTAGCGGCGGTGCCACAAGTATGTGGTACCATCATTATTAACTTTGTATCTTTTGGCATCAATGTTATGAACATGTGTATTACTATGATCAAGATTCAACAAACCATTCTCACTGGGTGCATGACCATTGAAGGTATTATTCATGTAAACAAAATAACAATTATTCTCTAACTTAAATGAATAACCGTGTTGCATTAAACACGATCTAATCACGTTCATGCTCAATGCAAAACACCAAATAACATTTATTTAGGTTTGTCACTAATCCCGAAGGTAGAGAGAGCGTGCGATGTTGATCACATTAACCTTGGAAACATTTCCAACACACATCGTCACCTCACCCTTAGCTAGTCTCCATTTATTCCGTCGCTTTTACTTCGAGTTACTAACATTTAAAAACCGAACCGGTATCCAATACCCAGGTGCTATTAGGAGTACTAGCAAGGTACACATCAATAACACGTATATCAAATACACTTATGTCGACGTTGCCAGCCTTCTTATCTACCAAGTATCTAGGGTTGTTCCGCTTCAGCGACTGCTCACCTCATAATAGAAGCACTTAGTCTCGGGTTTGGGTTCAACTTTGGGTTGCTTCATTGGAGCAGCAACTGACTTGCCATCCATGAAGTTTCCCTCCTTGCCCTTGCCCTTCTCGAAACTAGTGGTTTTACTAACCATCAACACTTGATGCTCCTTCTTGATTTCTACCTTCACGGTGTCAAACATCATGAACAGCTCAACGATCATTATTTCTATCCCTGGCATTTTATATTTCATCAGCAAGTTCTATAGTAGCTTAGTGACAGTGACTTGGAGAACTATATCAATCACTATCTTATCTCGAAGATCAACTCCCACTCGATTCAAGCGATTGTAGCACCTAGACAATCTGAGCACATGCTTAACGATTGAGCTATTCTCCTTCATCTTGCAGGCAAATAATCTTGGAGATCTCATATCTCACAACATGGGCATGAGCCTGAGATCCCAATTTCAGCTCTTATAACATCTCATATGTTTCGTGACGTTCAAAATGTTTTGGAGCCTCAATTCTAAGCCGTAATGCATGACGCACTAAACTATCAAGTAGTCATCGGAACGTGCGTGTCAGATGTTCACAACATCTACAGACGATGCTAGAGGGGGTGGTGCACCGAGCGGTGCATTAAGGACATAAGCCTTCTGTGCAGCAATGAGGACAATCCTCAGATCATGGACCTAGTCCACAATATTGCTACCATCATCTTTCAACTCTATTTATCTAGGAACATATAGAAATTCAAGGGAGCTATAGCATGAGCTAGTAATCTACAACATAATTTTGCAAAGGCACTACTGACTATGTTCATGATAATGAGTTCAATTAATCATATTACTTAAGAACTCCCACTCAAATTGACATCCCTTCGGTCATTCGAGTGACAAATGATCCAAATTCACCAACTCAAGTTCGATCATCACGTGAGTTGAGGTGGTTTCAATGGTGAACATCATCATGTTGATCATATCTACTATATGACTCATGTTCAACCTTTCGGTCTCTTGTGTTCCAAGGCCATGTCTTTACATGCTAGGATTGTCAAGTTTAACCCGAGTGTTCTGCATGTGCAACACTGGCTTGCACCCGTTGTATGTGAATGTAGAGTCTATCACACCCGATCATCACGTGGTGTCTCGACACGACGAACTTTCGCATCGGTGCACACTCGGGGAGAACACAATTTATCTTGAAATTAAGAGAGGGATCACCTTATAATGCTACCGTCGTCCTAAGCAAAACAAGGTGCATACAAGGATTAACATCACATGCAAATCATAAGTGACATGATATGGCCATGAACTTGTGCTTTTGATCTCCATCTTGAAAGCACCAGCATGATCTCCATCGTCACCGGCATGACACCATGATCTCCATCATCTTGATCTCCATCAACGTGTGGCCATCGGGGTTGTCGCGCCCACCATGCTTCTACTACTATTGCTACCGTTTAGCGATAAAGTAAAGCATTACATAGCGCTTAAGGATTGACACGCAGGTCATACAATAATTAAAGACAACCCTATGGCTCCTGCCGGTTGCCGTACTCATCGACATGCAAGTCGTGATATTCTATACAACACATGATCATCTCATACATCACATATATCTCATCATGTAATTGGCCATATCATATCACAACATACCCTGCAAAAACAAGTTAGACGTCCTCTAATTGTTGTTGCATGTTTTACGTGGCTGCTACGGGTATCTAGCAAGAACAATTCTCACCTACGCATAAACCACAACGGTGATACATAAGTTGCTTTTCAACCTTCTCAAGGACCGCCTTAGTTGAATCCGATCCAACTAAAGTAGGAGAAACAAACACCCGCCAGCCATATTTGTGCAACGAAGTTACACGTTAGTCGATAGAACCGGTCTCTTGTAAGCGTACGAGTAAGGTTGGTCCGGTCCGCTTCATCCCACAATACCTCTGAACCAAAACACGACCAAGGGAGGAAGCAATCTAAGCATCAACGCCCACAAACTCTTTGTGTTCTACTCGAGATCTCATCTACACATAGACCTAGCTCATGATGCCACTGTTGGGGAACGTTGCATGGGAAAGAAAAAATTTCCTACGCACACGCAAGATCTATCCATGGTTATGAGCATCTACGAGAGGGAGAGTGGATCTACATACCCTTGTAGATCGCTAAGCGGGAAGCGTTAAGAAACGCGGTTGGTGTAGTCGAACGTCTTCGCGATCCAAATCGCCGAGTATCCCACAATCTCATAACGATTCGTCCCGCGAACTCATCATGATCCGTCCCGCGATCTCATCACGATCCATCACGCGATCTTGATCACGGCCCTTCCGATCTAGCGCCGAACGAACGACACCTCCGCGTTCAACACACGTACAGCTCGGTGACGATCTCCACCTTCTTGATCCAGCAAGAGGGAGAGGAGAGGTAGATGAGTTCTCCAGCAGTGCGACGGTGTTGTGGCGATGGTGTCGGAGCTATTCCAGCAGGGCTTCGCCTAAGCACCGCTGAAAACCGATCTAGAGGAGAAACTGCGATCTAGAGGAGAGGTAGCACGTGGCTATTAGGGTTAGCTTTTTCGTCTAAATCCTCTAGTATATATAGGAGGGAGGGAGGGGAGGAGGCAGCCTCAAACCCTCAAGGTTTGGTCGAAATTGGAGGTGGAGGAGTCCTACTCCAATCCTATTAGGAGTAGGATTCCTCCTTTCCACTTGGAAACTCTTTCCACCTCTCCACCTTTGGATTTTTTCCTTCTCAAACCACTCCAGCCGCATGGGCCCTTAGAGGAGGCTTCCGCAAGCCCACCAGGGGCTGGTTTACCTCCTCCCACAGCCCATGTAGCCTCTTGGGTCGAAATACCTCTCCCGATGGTCCCCCGCTACACTACCGACACTCCCGGTACACTACCGATGAGCCCGAAACTTTTTCGGCGACCAAAACAGGACTTCCTATATATCAATCTTTACCTCCGGACCATTCCGGAGCTCCTCGTGAAGTCCGGGATCTCATCCTGGACTCCAAACAACCTTTTCGGTCACCACCATACATAACTCTATACTACCAAAACGTCGACGAACCTTAAGTGTGTAGACCCTGCAGGCTCGAGAACTATGTAGACATGACCGAGACACCTCTACGGTCAATAACCAATAGCAGGACCTGGATACCCATATTGGTTCCTACATATTCTACGAAGATATTTATCGGTCGAACCTCTATGTTAAGGATTCAGTTAATCCCGTATGATGTTCCCTTTGTTCTTCGGTATGTTACTTGCCCGAGATTTGATCATCGGTATTCTCCATACCTAGTTCAACCTCGTTACCGCCAAGTCTCTTTACTTGTTCTGTAATACAAGATCTCGTGACTAACACTTAGTCACATTTCTTGCAAGGATTATTGTGATGTTGTATTACCGAGTGGGCCCTAAGATACTTCTCCGGCACACGGAGTAACAAATCCCAGTCTTGATCCATGCCAACCCAACAGACACCCTCGGAGATACCTGTAGAGCACCTTTATAGTCACCCAGTTACGTTGCAACGTTTGATACACACAAGGTAATCCTCCGGTGTTAGTGAGTTGCATGATCTCATGGTCATAGGAACAAATAGTTGACATGCAGAAAACAGTAGCAATAAATTGACACGATCATATACTACGTTTGTAGTTTGGGTCTTGTCCATCACATCATTCTCCTAATGACGTGATCCCGTTATCAAATGACATCTCATGTCCATGATAGGAAACCATAGGCATCTTTGATCAACGAGCTAGTCTATTAGAGGCATACTAGGGACATGGTGTTGTTTATGTATCCACACATGTATCTGAGTTTCCGATCAACAAAATTATAGCATGGATAATAAACGATTATCATGAACAAGGAAATATGATAATAACCAATTTATTATTGCCTCTAGGGCATATTTACAACACCCCTTCCCCAAGCAGGATGTCCTATAAATAGCCATGACTCTCCTCGACCGATTCCTCCAAACCACAACACCCGAAACCCCCTGTACACGGAGCTCTTGTCGTTTGGATCTCGCCACAAAAGCCGCAGTTCATCGTCAGATTCCGATGCTGGTGATCCATCTCGAGCCTTTATTTTCTACAATTCGACTTCTCTCGATCCGTAGCTTGATTTTGACAAGGTCTTGTCCCCCCTCTTAATCTACAACAACCACCTCAAGCTCGCAACGTCGCCGTAGTTCACGAAGTTCACCTCGACGCCCCGCTCGCTTCGGTCATCATCAACCTTCACATTCAACAAAAATCGATCGTCGTCGATCTCCCTCGATCTCCCTCACCCAACGGACATGACCGCCGACGCCATTGATCGTCGGAGCCACCACCCCACCTCCATCTTCTTCCATGCTTCTTCTGTGTAGGTAACGAGCATCTCTTGTTCTGTTAATTTTTTTAAGCTATAAGTGTTAAGTAGAGGTCATCCACCTTTTAGCCCCCGTAGTGAACGCTTTCAGCCACCCAAATACCGCCATGTGTCGGGTGCTCACAATTTAGCGTTTTCAGTAAAAAATCCCGTATTTAGATTAGATCCCGATTTTGTTTGTTTTGTATCTTTAATTATACAACTCGGATGTCGATGATTATTTTTGCTACGATTTTTAAAAAATCCCATCTATCTAGAGAACCAAACAAAAATTATTTTTGAAAGTTTTAAAATATGATTTTGGACAGATTTGTATAAAACACTAATTTAGGTCTAACTTTTATTCAAAAATAGGTTTTTGAGAAATTCTTTTCGCTATGGTTTTTTTTGCATGTTACGTGTATCCAGAGAACTAATAAAAATATTTTTTGTTTTCATAAGAACTTAATCCGGACAAATTTAAGTTTTTCTTAAATAGGCCATAACTTTTGTTTTATAAAACCTTTTTAATTGATTGTTTTTGCTAACAAAAAACTAATAGCAAATACTTTCCGTTGAACCAAAGTTTTACAATAATCTCTCATATTAAGATTTGTTTCTGTCCAGAAATTGTTTGCCAATTTCTTTGATTTTTTGATTTTTCTTCTTTTGATATTGTTTTGAAAATGATCTTGTTTGCTCGATTGTGATCGTGATTGCTTATTGTATGCTTATTTTTTGTCACGTTAGATTGTCCGGAGTGCGAGGCGGAGTACTACCAATCTCTAGAATTTAACGAACATCAGCAAGACAAGTTCACGCTTTGATCATACTTTCCTATACCCAGTTTTACTATGCATTAGATTCACTCTTACAAATTGCATGAGTAGGATTGGGAAAATTTGGTATTGCTATGTAGTTCATGAGGTAGGAACCTATGACCCTTGATCACCCCGGGAATATTTGTTAAGTTTATATATTGCTTAGCCATGCTCGTAGATGAAGATTGGTATGTGTGATTCATGCAAGTTTTGAGAGAAATGGTAATTTTGGATAACCTTAAGGTGACAACATTAACACAACTTTGGGTGGAATGGTTGGGGCACCTGGAGTATCCAGTGCTTGCCCTAGTGGATCTCGGAGGACTCGTGTGATCACCTGGAATGCCACCCAGGCTCAAAGGGATCATATGATATTTCATGCCTAGAAACTTTCGTGTGTAGCCACAAGCCATTATGGGCTCTAGCATAGTTGAGTAAGTTTGTGTGAGCCTTTCCGGGTAGGCTAGCAGATGTAGGGGAAAGTAGGTGTACCGGCCTATCAAGGGTTAAGGGGAAACACATTCAGAAAGACAATGTCTCGATCTTCTGATCATGGAGGTGGTCGAGTCTTGTGGGGAAAAGTGCACAACCTCTACAGAGGGTATAAACTAATCATGATTAGCCATGTCCCCGGTTATGGACAACTTTGAGTATCTAGAAGTGAATTATTGGTTGATCTCATCACTCTATTTTAATTAATGAATTGGGTTATTAATGACTTGGTAATTTTGGGAATTGAGTTGGAGGAACCTTCTCAATAATGGCATAAACTGGGTAGTAAATAAAAATTTATTCCTTTGTTGTAGGGAAAAAATAGCATTATGCCAAAATTAAACTTAGAGCCTCCACTAACCAAAATTGCATATAGAGATAGTTATTTCCGTCATTACTCTATGGTGTGACAATGTCAGCATATTCCATGTGCTGACCTACACGGCTGCAACATCTCATGTTGCAGAGTTTTCTGACGAGGATTAACGTGCGATAGGTTGTTGTTCTGCACTCAGTTTTGGCAGTGGAGTTGATGGACTCATTTACCTTCGAAGCTTCCACAATTATTTTATTTAGATGGCCTTCAGCCATATTTATGTAATAAATACTCTTTTGAGGACCTCGATGTAATAAAGTGTGTGATTGAACTCTGTATTATTTCATCGAGTACTATGTGTGCTAGCAAGTTCTATCCAGGGACTAGCACGGTGTACACAGAGACTCCGATTTTCGGATCGGGTCACTACAAGATGGTATTCAAAGCACACGCTGACTGTAGGACGCGACCACTACGTATGGAAAAGCCATAGGATGGAAAAACTTATTTTACAAATTCCCTATGTATCCCTTGGTTGTATACTCTTCTCTATTCATTTGTAATTCTTCTCTATTTGCAACAATATAGATGTCAACCCCCAAGACCGAGTTTGCTCAGCCTGATGAGACCATGCTCTTCGGATGACGCGTGAAGGAGATCGTCAAGTACCTGAACATTCCCCTGCCAACTTTTACCAGAACCTTCAGCGCCAAACTTCCGGAAGAGAAGCGCTAGAAAATTGAAGTACAAATCCCTAGAAGAACCTTTGAGCCGATCACCGAGCCCATCAATTTCTTCTTCGAGGCTCCAACCTAGAGCTTTAGGAAAGAATATTGCCACAAATGTCACCCTTGGACGTATCCGCGAGGAATACCACAACGATCTTCAAGGAACCGCCTTCAGGATGTGCGAAGATGGGATCAACAAGGAGATATGGTATGCACCCGAGATGATGACACAATCGCATCACACATACAAGAGCAGGATGAGCAGATCCGTAGATTGGAGAACCAGATGCATCACGACTTGAGGAACACCAGGAAGCTAATGACCCACATACTTGACCCGGAGGATTAACTTAAGGCAGCACATGATAGTCATGAGGAGGAAATGAGCATGCAGTTGGAAAAGTACGAGGACTTGAAGACGAAGCTGGAAGAAGCCAAAGGGAAGCTGGACCAAGGAGAAAACCTTCAGAATGACGATTCCTATGGATGCTTCACCAGCCAGGACGAAGATTATGAAGATGATGAAGATGATGACTCTGAAGATGATATTATCATGATAGAGTCCTCCTCCAATGAGAATTTTTAGCAGACCACCATTTTAGATATTAGTATTTCGACCCTTTGAGTAGATTTTTTTTGATTAGTTCGTTGTCGTTTGTGAGACTCTGTGTAATAGTTATCTTAGGCTCAATTGTGTGAAACTTGTTTCAGGTTGAATGGTGTGATTTGGAATTTATTTGCCTCATTTGCATATGGGCAGTGTGATTTTCTCATTAGGCCCCTGTTCTATTATAAATTTCTCACCCACTCTAAACCCATCAGATGCCTCCGAGACGTGACCCTAGATCCAACTTCCAACCAGAGCTTACACAGTTGATCCAAAACCAGACAGCCCTCATGCAGATGCTCCTTCAGAACCAGAACAACAACAACCAACCGCCACCACCCCCAGTTGACAACCTTACCTGTTTCTTGAGGTTGAACCCACCAGTATTCTCCAGCAGCACCGAGCCGATTGTCGCAGATGACTCGCTCCGCAATATCGGAAGGGAGCTAACCAATGCAGGATGCACTGATGCTCAGAAGGTGCGCTTTGCCACGCATCAACTGGATGGACCCGCAACTTCGTGGTGGGAAAACTACACCACCACTTTCCCCGTGGCCAATGTGACATGGGATCAATTCCAGCAGGCTTTCCTCACCGCACATGTTTCAGCTCGAGCCATAAGTCTGAAGAAGAAGGAATTCTGCAACCTATGCCAAGGAAGCCATTCAGTGGCTTAATATGTGGATGAGTTCAGCCAGTTAGCCTGATATGCCCGAGGAGATGTCCACATAGATGCCGCTAAACAGGAGAAATTTCTAGAGGGGCTGAATGATGATCTGGGACTTCAGTTAACCATGGATATCTTCAATAACTTTAAAGAGTTGGTTGACAAGGCTCTCATTCTGGAAGGCAAGCAGCAACAGATAGAGAACCGCAAGACGAAGTATGGACAGGGAAAGTATAACTCTAGAGCTCAGTAGAAGCCTTGCTATACCCCATATTCAGGAAATAATGGATCAGGATCCAACAAGTATGGTGGACACAATCACCATAACCATGGATGCCATTCTCACCACGGAGGAAATGGACATAACCATAATGGCCATAAGAATCGCAATGGTAATGGAGGCAACGGAAACCATCAGCGTTCCAACCCCGCTACACCGGCAAAGAAGGATCTGAGCCACATCACCTGTTTCAAGTGCGGGAAGACCGAACACTACGTCACCGAATGTCCTGAGGCAAAGAATGGGAATGGCAATGGAAGCTCTAGGAAGAAGCCCAACCCTTTCACTAGAGGGCAGGTGAATCATGTCAATGTGGAGGAAATTGACGAGTAGCCTGATGCAGTTGTTGGTAAGTTTTTGATTAATGCATTTATAGCTCTCGTTCTTTTTGATACTGGTGCATCACATTCCTTTATATCGAGGGGATTTGTGGAGAATTTTAAGTTGTCAACCGTAGCCCTTAAGTCACCTATGTTAGTAAGTTCCCCAGGAGCAGAGACTATGTCCAGTTGGGGATGTTTTCAGTTGCCATTGACCATAGGGAGGCATGTTTTTCCCACAGACCTCATCGTCCTAGAATCACAAGCATTGGATGTGATCCTAGGCATGGATTGGTTATCCAAGTACGAGGGAAACATCGATTGTGCTAGTAAGTCGATTCTTCTCATCACCCAAGAGGGAAAATGGATCAAGTATATGTCGAGGCATATGTTGAGGAGGACACAGATGAATTCTCTTTCGGGAGTTGTTCAGGAGGAAGTACCAGTGGTAAAGGATTATCGCGATGTATTGCCAGAGGAATTACCAGGCATACCATTGGACCGAGACATAGAGTTTTTAATCAAGTTGTTGCCAGGCATAAGACCAATATCCAAGATACCATACCGGATGCCAGCAAATAATCTGGAAGAAATTAAGAAGCAGATTAAGGAATTATTGGAGAAGGTTATATTCGACCGAGTTCATCACCTTGGGGAGCCCCAGTGCTTCTAGTTGAGAAGAAGGATGGAACCCTGAGAATGGTTGTAGATTATCATGCATTGAACGAGGTGACGATCAAAAACAAATACCCACTGCCGATGATCAATAATTTTTGACCAGCTAGTCGAAGCTAGTGTATTCTCCAAAATCGATCTTCAATCAGGATATCACCAGCTAAAGATCCGAGAGCAGGATATACCCAAGACAACTTTTACCACGAGGTATGCGTTTTATGAGCATGATGAACAAGGTATTCATGGAGTTCTTGGATAAGTTTGTCGTGGTATTCATCGATGACATATTGGTTTACTTGAAGAATGAAGAAGAACACAAGGAACATCTGCGCTTGGTTCTCAAGAAGCTCAGGGAACATCAACTATACGCCAAGTTCAGCAAATGCGAGTTTTGGTTGAAGGAAGTCGGATTTCTTGGACATGTTGTATCAGGAGAAGGAATAGCAATAGACCCTTCCAAGGTTGAAGCTGTCACAGAATGGATGGAACCCACCTCAGTTGGAGAGATACGTAGTTTCCTTGGACTCGGAAGATATTACTGGAGGTTTATTGAGAATTTCTCCAAGATCACGAAGCCCATGACGGAGTTATTGAAGAAAGACACCAAGTTTAATTGGACCGAGGATTGTGAGGCTAGTTTTCAGGATTTGAAGAAACGTTTGGTTACATCCCCTGCTAGTTCTGCCGAATATACACATGGATTTTCAAGTATATTGCAACGCTTCACGTTAGGGACTTAGAGGTGTCCTCATGCAAGAAGGAAGATTTGTATCCTATACCTCACGTCAACTTCGACCTCATGAGTTGAATTATGTCACGCATGATTTGGAATTAGGAGTCGTAGTGCATGCGCTCAAGACCTAGAGACACTTCCTTATCGAAAATAATTGTGACGTCTACATGGATCACAAGAGTTTGAAATACATCTTCACACGGAAGTAGTTGAACCTCAGGCAAAGGAGATGGTTGGAACTCATAAAGGATTATGACATGAGATTGCATTATCACACAGGGAAGGCCAATGTCGTGGTAGATGCTTTGAGACGTAAGAGTTATGTCAATACTCTTAGAGCAGGAGGATTACCTCAGGAGTTAGCCTATGATCTTAGAGATCTCCGTTTAGAGATAGTTCCGAGAGGTTTTGTTGCTGCAATGGAAATTCAGTCCATGCCGTTGGGAAGAATTCGAGAAGCCCAGAAGACGGACGAAGGAATTGCAGAGATAAAGAAAGAATGAGCCACGGATAGGCAGAAGGATTTCATGAGGATGAACACGGAACCTTATGGTTTGAGCAGCGTATATATGTGCCCAATAACCCAGAGATCGAGAAGTTAATTTTTTAGGAGGCTCATGATTCGCCTTACTCGATACACCCATGCAACACCAAGATGTATTTGGACTTGAAGGAAATTTTGGTGGACCGGTATGAAGAAGGATATTGCGAAATATGTAGCAGTATGCGATGTTTGTCAGAGAGTTAAGGCAGAGCATCAGAAACCAGCTGGATTACATCAGCCATTGCTGATACCCGATTGGAAATGGGATAAACTTGGCATGGACTTCATTACAGGTTTACCAAGGATGCGTTCAGGTTATGATTCCATATGGGTAGTAGTTGATCGCTTGACCAAGGTAGCTCACTTCATCCCCGTGAAAACCACTTATACAAGTGCTAAGCTGGCAATGATATATATGACCATAATCGTATGTCTGTATGGAGTTCCGAGGACCATCGTATCAAATAGAGGAACACAATTTACCTCGAAGTTTTGGAAGCAGTTACACAAAACTTTCGGTACCAGGCTAGAATTCAGCATAGCCTTCCATCCACAGACAGACAGGCAAATCGAGAGAGTCAACCAGATTTTGGAGGACATGTTGAGAGCTTATGCGCTAGACTATGGGTCTAGTTGGGATGATAATTTGCCGTATGTAGAGTTCTCATATAACAATAGCTATCATACCCGTTTAAAGATGCCCCTTTCGAAGCATTATACGGAAGGAGGTGTAGAACACCATTGATGTGGGATGGAGTTGGAGACCATAAACTGTTCGGACTAGATTTAATCAGAGATTCAAAGGAGAAGGTCAAGTTGATTCACGACAGGCTCAAGATAGCCCAGTCCAAGCAGAAGAGTTATGACGATACTAAACGCAAGGAGGTAACCTATGAAGTCGGAGACAGAGCATATCTTCGCGTGTCGCCGCTTCGAGGAGTTAAGAGGTTTGGAGTCTAGGGAAAGTTAGCACCACGATTTGTGGGGCCGTACAGAGTTTTGGAAGTATGGGTGAAGTTGCATACAAGTTGGAATTACCGGAAGCTTTGTCAGGAGTTCATGATGTGTTTCAAGTTTCCCAGTTGAAGAAGTGCCATGCAGAGATGGTCGATATCCCCCTCAGAGACACAGTGCCCCTAGAGGCGATACAATTGGATAATCTGACTTACGAGTAGAAACCTGTCAAGATTCTCGAGACTACAAACTGAGTTACCCGTAGCAACATCATCAAGTTTTGCAAGGTTCAGTGGAGCCACCATACCGAAGAGGAGGCCACCTGGGAGCGCGAAGAAGATCTTTGTCGAGAGCACCCGCACCTTTTTGCTAGCCAACCCGACTCTCGAGGGCAAGATACATATTAAGGGGGGTAGGTTTGTAACATCCCAAATTTTCAATTTGGAATGTTTTACAATTATAGTTAAGCATCTATGCATTATGATTGAAATGAATGTGGCAATTATATTTTCATCTTCTTTATCTGACTTCTTTTCAATTGGCATTTGAGTTTATTCAATTCCTGACAAAATACTTTGATAAAAAAAGTATGAGAGGAGGTAACATGACACCCTAAAAGTCAGAAGAAAATAGTGCCAATTTATTTGAAAGACAAATTTGGTTTTATTTGGAAAAAAATTAAACATAATGTTTTTTTATTCTACCTCTAAAGTAATGTTCACGCTTTAGGATTTATTTTTATGATCGTTTTGGTATATAATACCTTATATTTTTTCCGTTTTATTCTCACAAAATAGAAAAATGTATTTTTCAAAAAAAAGGCCAGCGTTGGGCCAGCCACCAGGCCACGCCCGAGCCATCCAGGAAATAGCGAGGGGAGGGCCAGCCCTAGCGCTCGTGGCCAGGAGAGCGCCTACCGAGCCGTCGCCACCCACGTGCGCTCGTTTCTCTCGATCCCCCTCTCAAAAAAAATTCTGACAAAGGGACCCACCAATCTTCTTCTTCCCTAGGAACGGACAAGGAATTCTACACGTACACGTACAAGAACCAACTTTGATTCAAACTCTCAGAAAAATCCTATTTCTAGTGAACCCCTGGCCTAAGCAAGATGTCCTATAAATAGCCACGACTCTCCTCGATCGATTCCTCCAAACCACAACACCCGAAACCCCCTGTACACGGAGCTCTCGTCGTTTGGATCTCGCCACAAAAGCCACGGTTCATCGTCGGATTCTGACGTTGGTGAGCCATCCCGAGCCTTTCGTTTCTACAATTCGACTTATCTTGATCCGTAGATTGATTTTGACAAGGTCTTGTCCCCCCCTCTTAATCTACAGCGACCACCTCGAGCTCGCAACACCGCTGTAGTTCATGGAGTTCACCTGGATGCCCCGCTCGCTTCGGTCATCATCAACCTTCACATTCAACAAAAATCGATCTCCCTAGATCTCTCTCACCCAACGGACATCACCGCCGATGCCGTTGATCGCCGGAGCCACCACCCCACCTCCATCTTCTTCCCTGCTTCTTCTCTGTAGGTAATGAGCATCTCCTATTCTATTAATTTTTTAAGCTATAAGCGTTAAGTATAGGTCATCCACCTTTTAGCCCCCGTAGCGAATGCTTTCAGCCACCCAAAAACCGCCACTTGTTGGGTGCTCACAATTTAGCGTTTTCAGTAAAAATCCCGTATTTAGATTAGATCCCGATTTTTTTGTATCTTTAATTATACAACTTGGATTTCGACGATTCTTTTTGCTACGGTTTCTAAAAAATCCCATCTATCTAGAGAACCAAACGAAAATTATTCTTGAAAGATTTAAACTATGAATTTGGACAGATTTGTATAAAGCACTAATTTAGGTCTAACTTTTATACAAAAGTAGGTTTTTGAGAAATTCTTTTTGCTACGGGTTTCTGCATGTTACATGTATCGAGAGAACTAATAAATATAATTTTGTTTTCATAAAAACTTAATCTGGACAGATTTAAGTTTTTTCTTAAATAGGCCATAACTTTTGTTTTATAAAACCCTTTTAATTGATTCTTTTTGCTAACAAAAAACTAATAGCAAATAATTTATGTTAAACCAAAGTTTTACAATAATCTCTCATATTAAGATTTGTTTCTGTCCAGAAATTGTTTGCCAATTTCCTTGAGTTTTTTCTTTTTTTCTTTTGATGTTGTTTTGCAAATGATCTTGTTTGCTCGATTGTGATTGTGATTGCTTATTGTATGCTTATAGTTTGTCACGTTATGTTGCACGGATCTTGAGGCAGAGTACTACCATTCTCTAGAATTTAACGAACATCAGCAAGGCAAGTTCACACTTTGATTATACTTTCCTCTACCCAGTTTTACTATGCATCAGATTCACTCTTACAAATTGCATGAGTAGGATTGGGAAATTTTGGTATTGCTATGTAGTTCATGAGGTAGGAACCTATGACCCTTGATCACCCCGAGAATATCCATTAAGTTTATATATTGCTTAGCTATGCTCATAGACGAAGATTGGTATGTGTGATTCATGCAAGTTTTGAGAGAAATAGTAATTTTGTGATAACCTTAAGGTGGCAACATTAACACAACTCTGGATGGAATGGTTGGCGCACCTAGAGTATCCAGTGCTTGCCCTAGGGGATCCTGGAGGGCTCGTGTGATCGCCCTACGGAATGCCACCCAGGCTCAAATGGATCATATGATATTTCATGCCTAGAAACTTTCGTGTGCAGCCACAAGCCATTATGGGCTCTGGCATAGTTGAGTAAGTTTGTGTGAGCCTTTTCGGGTAGGCTAGCAGGTGTAGGGGAATGTAGGTGTACCGACCTATCAAGGGTTAAGGGGAACACATTCAGAAACACTATGTCTCGATCTTCCGATCATGGAGGTGGTCGAGTCTTGTGGGGAAAAGTGTGCAACCTCTACAGAGTGTATAAACTAATCATGATTAGCCGTGTCCCTGGTTATGAACAACTTTGAGTATCTAGAAGTGAATTACTGGTTGATCTCATCACTCTATTTTAATTAATGAATGGGGTTATTAATGACTTGGTAATTTCAGAAACTGAGTTGAAGGAACCTTCTCAATAATGGCATAAACTTGGTAGTAAATAAAAATTTATTCCTTTGTTGTAGGGAAAAATTAGCATTATGCCAAAATTAAACTTAGAGCCTCCACCAGCCAAAATTGCATATAGAGATAGTTATTTTCATCATTACTCTATGGTGTGAAAATGCCAGCATATTCCATGTGCTGACCTACATGGCTGCAACATCTCATGTTGCAGAGTTTTCCGATGAGGATTAAGGTGCGATAGGTCGTTGTTTTGCACTCAGTTTTTCCCGTGGAGTTGATGGACTCATTTGCCTTCGAAGCTTCCACACTTATTTTATTTAGATGGCCTTCAGCCATATTTATGTAATAAATACTCTTTTGAGGACCTCGATGTAATAAAGTGTGTGATTAAACTCTTTATTATTTCATCGACTAATGGTGTGCTAGCAAGTTCGATCCAGGGACTAGCACGGTATACATAGAGACTCCGATTTTCGGATCGGGTCGCTACAAAAATTCTAGCTACATCAGCTGCTGACATTGTTGCTCCAACTACCACTGAGGAAACTACAGCGCAAATTCCTCATTTTGAAGAAATTCCTCCTATGCCTAAGGAGATTGTGGGCCGTTTCAGGCCAAACCTTCAACCGAAGCCGATGATGCCATTCAAAGGCTCAAAACGCCCCAAATTCCTCAAGTCAAATTTCTTCAATGAGCACATTTTATTCACTGGACCCATTCCATATGACTCAGCAAGGGCCGGTCGCACCAGATTCTGGACTCCAACACAGATGAATTATTATGCATCAGTACTATTTGACAAGAAGAAAGTCTTCGAGCACTATCAAATTCCTCATAAGGATATGGAAACATTCCCATCCTTCACGCCGGTGCTCTCAGTTCTTCATGATGCAGGAATTCTTCCGTTCTTTGTGGATATCTGCGATTGGAATGAAGAGCTAATTCTTCAATTCTATGCCACTCTGCACATCACAGGTGATGCCACTGACATCAACTCCTGGGTCTTGGACTGGATGACTGGATCTTCTCACCTCACTGCTCCAGCCTCTAAATTGCTTTGGTCAGTCCCAGTTCCGATTCCTTCAGAAGAAGCTCGTTGCCTGTTTGATGAACCTGCTCTACCCAACCAACTGATTCAAGTGTTGATGAAGCCATTGGCTCCTGGAAAACCTCAACGGACAACCTTCCTTGTGAAGGATTTTCTCTATGTGTCCAGGACGGTCTATTGCATTCTCACCAACACCCTATGTCCTCAGAAGGGCCACAACTCTGAAGAAGAAGAAGTGGAGGGAGTCATGAAGAATATGCTATTCAACATCGTTCATGGGATTCCCATCAAATTCCATGATTTCTTCATGAGGACATTGGCAAATGCATCACTTGCCCCATTTGAACTGAAGCCTTATGCTCCCTGGATCATGAAATTCATCAGATCAATGTCTTCAGTTCCCTTCAAGGCAGACTTCCAAAATCACTTTAGCTTTTTGCCCCCGATTGAAGTACTCAAGAGCACAATTGCCTCAGTAGAAGGAAAAGGCAAAGATGTCATTGATGAAGGTACTCGTCCATTGGCTGGTCAGTTTCGCAAAGCTGCATCTTACTCCACCAATGATGACACTGCTACCCAGGACTCTGTAGCAAAAGCCTCAACACAAAAACCTCAAGAGTCTGCCCCTTGTGTGATGATTGATTGTGAGCTTCTCATAAGTCTTCATCAGAAGGTTGATCGCAATCACAAGTGGGTAAAGCGTCAGTTGGCTTCCATTGTTTAAAACATGACTGTGACGCAGAACTCTGTGAGGAAAAATTACTACTATGTGCCTGAAATCTTTGATCGCGCATGGGCCATTCTCGCACACCTCAAGACTCATGAGGAAATCAAGGACAAGGACAAGGACTTTCAGCAAAACTTTGACTGGTCTCATCCTCCTCAAAAGAAATTCAAGAAGGTTCAAGTTCCTCAGCTGGTTACAAGTTCATATTCTTCATCGCGTGAGGCAGATGAAGCTAAGGACATTGACGACACTATGGCAGGCCATGCATCGACAAACGACCCCAACGACGCTGGCGCTCCTTCCTCACCAACAAGATGAAGTTCTTCAAAGGGGCGTTAGTCCTCACTTTTTCATCCCTTTTGGTCTTCGATGACAAAGAGGGAGAAAATTTGAGTTAGTCTTCAAGCAGATCTCTATATATGGGCTATTTTTGTTTAAGTTACAACTCTTGCTCTTCTGAAGCTTTTGTTGGTTGAGTTATAAACTTAAGTCCAATGGTGGTCTAACTGTTTTGAAGTGCCTTCTGAATGATTATTTCCTCATGTACCTTAATGAATGCATGCTAAATCTCGTCAGACACCATTTTCATCATGCATTTCAAATTCTTCATATCATATGTTAAATGCTTGTATGAATTACAAGATATAGGGGGAGTTCTCCATGCTTTTTAACCTGTCATGTGCATTTGCAGTCCAAAGCAAATTCCTCAAATATGCACATCTCCAGGGGGAGTTCTTCCATATCTTGCAATCAAATTCCTCAAACTTAGTATTTACACTCCATAGTATTATCCCCGTTAAAAACTTAACCTATTTGTCATCAATCACCAAAAAGGGGGAGATTGTAAGTGCATCTAGTGCCCCTTAGTGATTTCGGTGTATTGAAGACTTATAGGTTAAGGAACCAATGTGTTTGTGAGTGTACACAGGCTCTATAAGTCAATGAGAAATTTGATATATTTGGAGATTACCGACCCCTAAAAACGTATGTCTTCAACTGAAGACATTGGTGAAGACTTTGGTGAAGACCTTGTTGAAGACTTTGGTATTCCCTGAAGACTTTGGAAATGAAGAAGTTGGTGTGACCTTGAAGATATGAACAAGGACTATGAAGCGTGAAGACTTTTGTTTTCGTAGTTTCATTTCCTTTCTTTGAGTCATAGGAAACACCGTACTGTTAAAGGGGGCTGAGGTAATACTAAGGAAAATTTCCAACTGATGCTCAACTCCAAAATCTTCAACCTATACAATCCTTCGAGTGAAGCCCTTGGAAATATCTTATGGTTCTGACAAGTTCTCTAGTGACAGAGACGAAGTTCTTTTGGTCTCTGAGGAAATTGATCTGACTAAGGAGTTAGGATTTCGCCAGTGCGAATTGCCTACAAGTGAGGAACATGATAAGCCCGAGGACTTTCATAGTTCAAAATTCTGACCGTTGTTGTGCTTAGCGCCAGCTGTCCCCAATCATAACATCCACATAATGGTCATATCATTGCGGGCATTTATGACTTATCATGTCAGGTTGCACCCTGGCTATAAATAGCCACCCCCACAACCACTAGTTGGTTGGCTGCTCGGAGAGAGAACTGACACTTGTCATTTGAGAGCAACCCATCCTCTAAGGACTTTGAGAGAAAATCATCACTGAGGAAAAACCCAAAACCAAACCAACAAACCCAAAGTGATTGAGCATCACTAAAGAGATTGTTCCTGTGTGGAACCGATGCTTGTTACCTTTGAGGACTGTGTATCCTCCATACGGTTAGGCATTATGGTCTAGTGCATCCTGCAGTCAATTGGGGATCATAGAGTGACCTTGGTCAAGAGCATCCAACAGTCAATTGTTGATCGTCGGGTGACCAGTTTGTGAGGGTTTTGGAAGTCTATCCTGAAGACTTACCACGAGTGTTGGGCGAGGACTTTGTGACCTTAGCTCAAGGAGAATATGGTAAGGACTGCGTGTCCTGGGACTGTGTGTCCTCTGATTTAAATACCAGGTCGCTCCAAACCAGACGTACAACTGTCACAGCCATTGGAAATGGGTCATCAAACCATTGTCTTCATCGAGCTACCTGGTTCTATTTCCTCAACCCCTCTATTTCCTCGTATACTTGTTGATGAAATTGATCATTACTGTTTGAAGAATTTGACTGAAGACTTTCACAATTTCCTCACGTCAAATTCTTCAAGTTACCTTGTTCCTCACCTGCTTATCCTGTATCATGCTACCTAGAATTTTTGCATGTTCATTTCATCATCATGCCTATGATGTTGCTATGTTTCTCATGCAGTTGAGTACTTATTCTGCTGCTAGTTACTCATCACATTTCGAATTCCTCAAGTTGAAATTCCTCAAGTGATGAATTTGTAAAAATCGCCTATTCACCCCCCTCTAGTTGATATAATGCACTTTCATAATGCCGGAAGTCTTGGGGAAGGCGACCTTGTTCTTCGGCGAGTTGAGTCCGCCAAGAATTCCAACAAGTTGACGCCAAAGTGGGAAGGCCCTTATAGGGTAGTTCGAGTCACCAGGCCTAGCGCAGTCCACCTGGAGACCGAAGATGGCATCCCAGTGAGCAACTCCTAGAATATCAAACATCTTCACAAGTTCTACCCATAAGGCGCGGTTGTCGGGCCTCCCGGCAACCACCTTTTGTACAAGTCTTGCCGCCGAAACATGTAATCCTTGATACAAAGCCAGGCTCAGACCTTGTGCGTAGTTGAATAAAAGATAAGTGTTCTGCAAATCTTGATTGATTTTCATGTTTACTTATGTGCATGTTTGTGTGAGGTATTGGATTACACTTAATCCCGGCAAGAGCTAACGGATCGCCAAGGTTCCATATCCATATTTTCTCTTCTTTATTTTTCTCACAGGACAGAAGGTCACCTCGCGTGCAGCTTTGCCGTGGGAGGGGAATGGTGGTATGAATACCTACGAGCGACGTCCCAAAAAAACATGGCCAAAAGGAGTACGACAACAAAAAGATAAGTTGCAAAACCCCAAGAGAATTCTTGCTGTGAGGTTATTTTCCTTGGGCGATTTCGACTTATGTATGGAAAACCTGCACGCACGGGAACCTTGACGCAATTGGCTGCACCCTCAATGTGTTCGGGACCGCTCAAGGGCTTAAGTGGTCGCACCCGTGCTCCTTGTTTTGTTTCGAGTCCGCTCAATGACTCAAGTGACAGCGCTCGCGCCTTTATTCTATTTTGATCGCGACCAACACCTTGAACGGTTGTACCAAGGACGCCAAGATATCTTGCCAGCAGTGGCACCGCCAGCAGCCTGCTAAGGACCAGTTCCTCGAAGCACTCATGGTAGGGCTACGCGCGCTGGCAAGATTCCTCCGAGAAGGCGTAGGGAAAGTTCCATACACAGAAATAGTCTAACAAGGAAGATAATACACAGTCATTCAAAACAGAGTGAAATTTACATGAGATATCGATTTTTCCTAAGTACATATTTATTTGATTTTCTCCCCTAGGGGAGATTACAAGAAGAAAAATATGGAAAGGGGAGGCGGGCTACAAGAAGAAAAAGATGGCGAGAAGCCCCCAGCAGAAGCCCAGCCTGACCCCTCTGGACCAGCACTACGCGGAGGAGCTGGGCTGCCAGATGGGCAGGCAAGAACCTGGCCCCTCCTGGGCTAGCATTGCACGGAGGAGAGGGCCAGCGCGGGCGAAAAGGGGGATGGACCCCAGAAACCGAAGTCCACGGGCCCGCCAAAAGATCCAGCTGGAAGATGAGGCAGTGCCCAGGACTAAGGCCCCCGGTAAGGTCATCCTACTGGGCGGGGGAGAGGCGTGAGGCTGGCGGCAATGGTGCGGACGGAGCTCAGTCCGAGCTCGAGTCGTCGAGGTTCGACTTGACCGCTCGAAGATCAGAATCATCTTCGTTGTGTTCGCCGCTGTCCTCTTCATCACTCTTTCCGAAGGACAAGCTTTCGGTGTTGCTCGAGCTTTCTTCGCAGCAACTGAGACGGACGCCAGAGCGCCCATAAATCTTGAAGGAGAGCATGTTGGCCTCCGTCATTTTAAAGCGAAGGAGATGCCCCACCTGGAGGTTGTGGGCGCAGGTAAAGGTCTTCCAGCTGCTCCTTAGAAACATGAAACGATTCACTAGGTACTCGATGTTTACCCATGTCGCACCGTTACAACAACCAGCCACCCGCAACCACAGGACGGGCGGCTCGTCGGCCTTCATTGCCCTGACGAAGAAGTGAGGGAGGCGCAGATGATTCCGGAGGGGACCGCCCAGCTCGAGGACAAAATCCAGCGCCGTCCCCTCGGCGTGGGTATCCTCAAGGGAAAGGCTTGGCATCGGAGGAGGGGCTGGAGCAGCGCTCTGCCTCCCTCGACCTCGGCCTCCGCGGCGACCGCGACCCCTCGCGCCTCTTCCATCGTGCGAGCTCAAACCTCCTTCCGCCTCCGTGGTTAAAGCGGTGGCATGATCCCGACGGGAGCTCCTCCTTGGAGCGGAGGATGGTGGCTGCCCTTGCCCCCTGGTCATGGCTTCGGGCGGGCGCTGCCTGAAGGTTGGGAAAACGTGGGAGGGCAAACTATGAAGTTTCGCACTCGGAAGATGGAAGAAGAATGGATGAGCATCACCCTTGCTATCCCCCAATTTATAGGGGGGAAGCGCGGGGGCTGTCTCTCCCCCACTCCAAGGGACACCGCCCACCTCCTCCAATAACGGCGCCCTCGATCACGGGGCGAACCGTAACCGCCCCATTGCCCCAATCCATGGCGCTACAACTACTGCTTTTCCTAGGGACTTTAAATCATGGGTGCCCATTGCTGGATCCCCACTATGCATGCGGTGCGCGTGGCGGAAATGACACAGTAATTAAAAAATTTGGCGGCCGCGCCGCGCACGCATCCCACAACACACATTCAATGGGTGTCGCGGGGAAGCGCAGCAAGCGCAATGATCACAACCGCAAGCCCTACCACGCGTGCATGTGCAATGTTTGGTCCTAGCCCAACAACGCCTCGCGACATGTGTGGCCCAGGCCCGGGGGCTCCTGTCAGTGCACTAGCGTTTTTGGCCTCCTAGTGCCCCTCTACTCGTGCACGGGCTGTGGTAGCTGCCCTAGCGACGAGGCCCAGTAGGGACTTACCAAGTACCAGCGAAGAAGAATTGAGACTCCCGGCAAGACCTTGCCGGGTTGACCATTAGAGCCCCGGCAAGACCTGGCAAGGCCTCGCCAGTGCATAGGCTAGGTGTCGATCCGCCTGGACGCATGTCGTGGCGTTGGTGCTGGAGGGGGTTAAGAGGTGCCGATGGGACGGGCTCCTTTCCCATCCCACAGGCGGACAGAGATGCTTGATGGTGCATTAAATGCGCATGTCCTACTCCGTCAGTGTTAGGTATGATAGCATTGTAGCTCTGTACACCGTGTGTATGCATTGTATGCCACTGTTGGGATCCCCTTCAGTATAAAAGGAGGCCTAGGGCGATACAGTAGGGGCCTTTTTGACCTTTGAATCTTGAGACTTTCTAGCTCACACGCGTGGCACCTGCTCCTAGCACCCCTTGTAGAAAGAACCCTAAGAACACTCCCAATACAACCAACTAGGCATAGGGTTTTACGCATCCTTGCGGCCCGAACTTGGGTAAGATCCTCGCGTGCTGCTTGATACGTCTCCAACGTATCTATAATTTTTGATTGTTCCATGCTATTATATTATCTGTTTTGGATGTTTTATATGCATTGATATGATATTTTATATTATTTTTGGGACTAACATATTAAACGAAGTTGAAATGGAATAAAACCTTTGGAATGATTTTTCCTGGACCGGAAGGAAACCACCAAGCTTGGAGACCAAGGCAGGAGAGCCACCGTGGGGCTACAAGCCCTAGGGGCGCCGCCCAGGGGGTAGGGCGCGCCCCACAGGCTTGTGGGCCCATGGAAGCCCTCCTAACCCTAATCTTCAGCCTATAAATTACCAAATATTCCATTATTATCATAACGAGCCACGAAAACACTTTTCCGCCACCAGAAGCCTCTATTCCCGAGAGATCCAATCTTGGAGCCTTTTCCGGTAATCTGCCGGAGGGGGATTCGATCACGGAGGGCATCTACATCAACTCCATTGCCCCTCCGATGATGCATGAGTAGTTCACCATAGACCTTCGCATCCCTAGCTAGTAGCTAGATGGATTCTTCTCTCTCTTCGCTCTTCAATACCATGTTCTTCATGATCTTCATGGAGATCTATCCGATGTAATACTTTTGCGGTGTGTTTGTCGAGATGCGATGAATTGTGGATTTATGTTCAGATTATCCATGAATATTATTTGAGTCTTTCCTGAATTCTTATATGAATGATTTCATATCTTTGCAAGTCTCTTCGAGTTATTGGTTTGGTTTGTCCAACTAGATTAGTAATTCTTGCAACGGGAGAAGTGCTTAGTTTTGGGTTCAATCTTGCGGCGTCCTCACCTAGTGACAAAGTAGGGGTAGCAAGGCACGTATTATATTGTTGACATAAAGGATAAAAAGATGGGGTTTTCATCATATTGCTTGAGTTTATCCCTCTACATCATGTCATCTTACCTAATGCGTTACTCTGTTCTACGTGAACTTAATACTCTAGATGCAGGCAGGAGTCGGTCGATGTGTGGAGTAGTAGTAGTAGTAGATGCAGAATCATTTCGGTCTACTTGACACGGATGTGATGCCGATATGCATAATTATTGCCTTGGATATCTTCATAATTATTTGCTTTTCTATCAATTGCTCGACAGTAATTCGTTCACCCACCGTAATACTTGCTATCATGAGAGAAGCCTCTATGAAACCTATGGCCCCTGGGTCTATTTTCCATCTTATACTTTCTGATCTAAAACCAAAAATACCAAGAATACTTTCCTGCATTATTTTAACCTTCTATTTTACTTTCTGTTCAAGCAATATATCTCTATCATATCTCATCCTTGGAAGTAACCTTAAAGGGATTGACAACCCCTTTCTACCGTTGGGTGCAAGAGTTTGATTCTTTTTGTAGGTACACCTATTGGGGACTTGCTTGTATCTCCTACTGGATTGATACCTTGGTTCTGAACAACTGAGGGAAATAATTATCTACGTTGCTGCATCACCCGTTCCTATTCATGGAAACCAACACATGCTCGAGAAGTAGCAAGAAGGATTTCTGGTGCCGTTGCCGGGGAGATTTACATCAAGCCTACCAAGTACCCATCACAAACTCATCTCTTGCATTTACATTATTTTCCATTTGCCTCTGGTTTCCTCTCCCCCCTTCTAAAACGATTTTTAGAAAATACCAAAAAGATTTGCCTTTTTATTCGCCCTTCTTCTGTTCGCCTTTTCGTTGCTATGTTTGCTTGTGTTGCCATGTGCCTTCTATTTGCTTGCATCTTCGCTTGCTAAAAATCTATTGATATGGATCCTCATCCAATTTCTTATCTTTTCAAAATACCAAATTATGATGAACCAATTGCTAGTGAGTTGAGTGCACTTGATTATCTCTATGAAGTTTTGCTTGAACATCATGAAATTTTTGATGAAGTGTTGAAAGAAGAAAATTATAAAGTGATTCATGATATCTACTTGAATGAAAAACATGATTGCCATGTTGTTAGTATGAATTCTATGAATATCCATGATGCTAATGATATGCAAAACCACAAGCTTGGGAATGCTATGCTTGATGAACATGATATTTCTTATTCCCCAAGTTTTGGTGATGACACATATGCTATAATTGATCATGAAAAGAATGCTTTGTGTGATAGTTATATTGTGAGATTCCTTCATGATGTTACTAAAAATTACTATGAGAGAGGAACATATGATTTTACATATTGCAATAATATCAAGTTTCCTCTCTATGTGTTCAAAGTTTGGAAGTTATGCTTGTTTTGCCTTCCTATGGTAGATGATTTTTGTTCCCATAATTTGTTTGCTCACAAAATCCCTATGCATAGGAAGTGGGTTAGACTTAAATATGCTTGCAATGTGATTCATGATGTTCCTATTGTCTAAAATAGCAATTATGTGCCCATAGATTTCATTGTCCTTGATATAGAATTCAATCCTACATGTCCTATTATTATTGGTAGACCTTTCCTTAGAACGACTGATGCAATTATTGACATGAAAAAAGGAAATATTAGATTCCAATCTACATTAAGGAAAGGCATGGGACACTTTCCTAGAAAGAAAAAAAGATTCCCTTAAGAACCTATTATGAGATCTACTTTTGGATTACATACCAAAGATGACAATACCTGTATCTATTGCGTTTTGCCGAGCTAGGGACATTAAACAATAGCGCTTGTTGGGAGGCAACCCAATTTTATTTTGCTTTCTGTTTTTTGCTTCTGTTTAGGTGTGTTTTTCACATTATTACTTCTTTAGTAATTGTGTTTTGTTGTTTTAATTAGTGTTTGAGCCAAGTAAAACCTTTGGGGTGATCTATGGTAGTTGTTGATTTGATCTTGCTGAAAAACAGAAACTTTTGCGCTCAGCCCAGGAATTTTCTAATTTTTTTAGTGTGTTGAATTGATCTCAAATTTTTACATAGGAATTATATACAAATTTCCCTGATTTTCCTTATTTTTTAAGAATTTTTAGAGTTTCGTAAGTATTCGAAGTTTACAGATTGCTACAGACTATTCTGTTTTTAACGGATTCTGTTTTCTTTGTGTTGTTTGCTTATTTTGATGTATCTATGGGTCGTATCGGGGGGTATGAGCCATGGAAAATTTAGAATACAGTAGGTATTACACAAATACAACTAAAGAAGGAGTTCACAATAGTACCTACAGTGGTGATTTATCTTTTTATACTAACGGATCTCATTAGTTTTCTGTTGAGTTTTGTGTTGTGAAGTTTTCATGTTTTGGGTGAAGATTTGATGGACTATGGAAGAAAGAGTGGCAAGAACATAAGATTGGGGATTACCAAGGCACCCCAAGTCATATTCAAGGATACCAAAAAGCCTAAGCTTGGGGATGCCCCGAAAGGCATCCCCTCTTTCGTCTTCAATCCATCGGTAAATTCACTTGAGGCTATATTTTTATTCACCACATGATATGTATTTTGCTTGGAGCGTCTTGTATGATATGAGTCTTTGATTTTTAGTTTTCTACAATCATCCTTGCTGCACACATATTTCGAGAGAGACACGCTGAATCGTGAATTTATTAGAATATCTATGTGATTCCCTTATATCTTTTGAGCTAGGTAATGTTGCTCTAGTGCTTCACTTATATCTTTATAGAGCATGGTGGTGTTATATTTTATAGAAATTATTGAAATCTCATTCCTCACTTATATTATTTTGAGAGTTTCTTAAAACAGAATGGTAATTCATTTAGGTTATGAATTTAGTCCTAATATAATGAGCATACAAGAGGGATATAATAAAAACTTTCCTATTAAGTGCATTGAATACAATGAGAAGTTTGATTCCTTGCATGTAGTTTTGAGATAATAGAGATGGTAATATGAGAGTCATGCTAGTGAGTAGTTGTTAATTGGAAGAGATACTTGTGTTAAAGTTGGTGATTCCTGTAGCATGCACGTATGGTGAACCGTTATGTAATGAAGTCGGAGCATGATTTGTTTAATGATTGTCAACCTTTGTGTGAGGGTCGGGAGCACGCTATGGTTAACTCCTACCAACCTCTCCCCTAGGAGCATGCGTCTAATGCTTTGTTTGATAACTAATAGAAGTTTGCAATAAGTATGTGAGTTCTTTATGACTAATGTTGAGTCCATGGATTATACGCACTCTCACCCTTCCATCTTTGCTAGCCTCTCTAGTACCGCGCAACTTTTGTCGGTGCATCAAAGCCTCCTTCCTCAAAACAGCCACCATATATTCCTCAAAACAGACACCATACCTACCTATTATGGCATTTCCATAGCCATTCCAAGATATATTGCCATTCAACTTCCACCATGTAGTTTTTCATGACTTGCACCATCACTTCATATTGCATATAGAGTCATACTTTGTCATAGGTATCGAGTTGTAATTTCTTTTTTTTGAGTTATAAGTAACGAAAAGTATGATGAATTTTCATTAATAGAGCATTGTCCCATGAAAGAAAAGGATGATGGAAGCCATGACTCCCTCACAATTTGGGATGAGTATCCGGACTTTACAAAAACTAAAAGAGGCCAACAAATCCCAAAGAAAAAAATATATGAGGCCAAAGAAGCCCACCAAAAAATATAAAAAAGTTAGAAAACAAATGAGATAAAGAGAGAAGGGAAATTGCTACTACCTTTTCCACACTTGTGCTTCAAAGTAGCACCATGATCTTCATGATAGAGAGTCTCCTATTTTTTCACTTTCATGCAACTAGTGGATATTCATCTTGCACGACCACTTAGTTTACTTTTTGAGATTTCATACACTTATAGCTCTTAGTGCATTTGTTGCATGGCAATCCCTACTCACTCACATTGATATCTATTGATGGGCATCTCCATAGCCCGTTGATATGCCTAGTTGATGTGAGACTATCTTCCCCTTTTTTTCCTTGCACCTCCTGCATATTCTATTCCACCTATTATGCTATATCCATGGTTCACGCTCATGTATTGCGTGAGAGTTGAAAAGGTTTGGGAACACCAAAAGTGTGAAACAATTGCTTGACTTGTTCATCGGGGTTGTGCATGATTTAGATACTTTGTGTGGGGAAGATGGAGCATAGCCAGACCATATGATTTTGTAGGGATAACTTTCTAAGGCCATGTTATTTCGAAAGGACACGACTGCCTTGTTGGTGTGCTCGAAGTATTACTGCTTTTATGTCAATATTAGACTATTGTTTTGAATCTTACGGATCTGAATATTCATGCCACAATAAAGAATATTACTTGGATAAATATGTTAGGCAGCATTCCACATAAAAAATTCTGTTTTTATCATTTACTTACTCGAGTACGAGCATGAATTAAGCTTGCGGATGTTGATACGTCTCCAACGTATCTATAATTTTTGATTGTTCCATGCTATTATATTATCTGTTTTGGATGTTTTATATGCATTAATATGCTATTTTATATTATTTTTGGGACTAACCTATTAATCTAGAGCCTAGTGCCAGTTTATGTTTTTTCCTTGGTTTTGAGAATTGTAGATAAGGAATATTAAACGGAGTCCAAACGGAATAAAACCTTCGGAATGCTTTTTCCTGGACCGAAAGGAAACCACCAAGCCTGGATACCAAGGCAGGAGAGCCACTATGGGGCCACAAGCCCTAGGGGCACGCCCAGGGGGTAGGGCGATCTCCATAAGCTTGTGGGCCGACGACAACCCTCCTAACCCTAATCTTTGGTCTATAAATTCCCAAATATTCCATTATTATCATAACAAGCCACGAAAACACTTTTCCGCCACTAGAAGCCTCCGCTCCCGAGAGATCCAATCTTGGAGCCTTTTTCGGTAATCTGTCGGATCGGGATTCGATCATGGAGGGCATCTACATCAACTCCATTGCCCCTCCGATGATGTGTGAGTAGTTCACCACAGACCTTCGGGTCCATAGGTAGTAGCTAGATGGCTTCTTCTCTCTCTTTGCTCTTTAATACCTTGTTCTTCAGGATCTTCATGGAGATATATCCGATGTAATACTCTTTTGCGGTGTGTTTGTTGAGATCAGATGAATTATGGGTTTATGTTCAGATTATCCATGAATATTATTCGAGTCTTTCCTGAATTCTTATATGCATGATTTCATATATTTGCAAGTCCCTTCGAGGTATTGGTTTGATTTGGCCAACTAGATTGGTAATTCTTGTAATGGGAGAAGTGCTTAGTTTTGGGTTCAATCTTGCGGTGTCCTCACCCAGTGACAAAGTAGGGGTAGCGAGGCACGTATTGTATTGTTGCCATAAAGGATAACAAGATGGGGTTTTCATCATATTGCTTGAGTTTATCCCTCTACATCACGCCATCTTACCTAATGCGTTACTCTGTTCTTCATGAGCTTAATACTCTAGATGCAGGTAGGAGTCGGTCGATGTGTGGAGTAATAGTAGTAGATGCAGAATCGTTTCGGTCTACTTGACACGGACGTGATGCCTATATGAATAATAATTGCCTTGGATATCTTCATAATTATTAGCTTTTCTATCAATTGCTCGAGAGTAATTTTTTCACCCACCGTAATACTTGCTATCATGAGAGAAGCCTCTAGTGAAATCTATGGCCCCGGGTCAATTTTCCGTCTTATACTTTCAGATCTAAAACCAAAAATACCAAAAATACTTTTGACGGGGGAATGAACCCGGGGTGGCCTCAAGCGCCCCCTTTCCCCAGCCTTTTGACGCAATCAAAGGGCGGGCCGCCTCCCCCTGCGGTCCGGCTACGCCCTGCCAGAAGCGGCCCGCCAGCTACACCCCGCCGGTTACAACGTGTCGGCCGGCTGGGGGCGTTGCCGACTGGCTCCACAGCCGGCCGCGCATTGGATACCGTCGTGAGGGCATGCGTGGCAACAGTGGCCCCCATCCCATCGGGGGTCAGCGCCGATATGACCACAGCGAAGGTATCAGGGCCTCTGAGCCTAGCGGATGGTGATCGGGCTTCCTATAGTGCCGACACACCCCAGCCACTCCATTACCTGCCCCCGCATGGCTACAGGGTGGCCGGCCATACCGCTGACCCCGGCCGGCCGCCTCAAGATGACGCCACAAGGGGCGGCCCGTGCCGTGACGTGACCGGCGTCGGGACCCGCCGCGTGGGCCCTGCCGGTTCCTGACGGGACCCTTCAGCTGGCGGGACCTACCGGCGACAAGACCCCACAGCCGGCGGCCCCCGCAGCCGGCGGCCCCCGCAGCCGGCCAGAGAGGCTGTTGGCTGCCCCCCCTTTGACCTTCTATTTGTATTGTAATCTGGGGGGTTGGCCTATAAAACCCCCCGGGCCACCCCCATGCAAGGGGTCGGCAGATCTCCCAGCTTTCTTCACATCCACTCCACTCACATGCACGTAAGGAGGCAGAAGAGAAGTCTAGCTCCTTCTTCCTGCACGATCCATACAGCTCAAGGAGCGCCATTGTATTCTGACCATTGTCTCAACTAGACCAAGCAGGACTAGGGGTATTACCTCCCACGGAGGGCCCCGAACCTGGGTACATCGTGTGTCCGCCACCGCTTGTGCCTAATACTGCTCCCGGAGCCCGCCGGCATCCTTCGGACCCTCTCGATAAGCCTACCTATGGCATCTGCTGTGACGAAACCACGACAGTTGGCGCCCACCATGGGGTCGTCCGCGGCGTCGGCCGGAGTCACGCTCCGGGCGGGACCCTTCACCACCTCCCCTGACAGCCTCGCGTCCGGTCGGAACCGCATGCTCGTGGGGCTTGCTCCAGCGGGCCTTGCGGGCAACGCGGCCGGCATCTCTGACGAGTGCCTTGGCCGCGACCTCGCGACCTAGGCGGTTCAACAAGCTGAGCCTCGCCGAAGAACCGGAGGCCGACGAGTACCCTAGTTGGGTATTCGATTGCACCGACCCTCCCTCGTCCGTGGGCGCGCTCGCCATGGGCGAGACCATCGGCCCCCACACCCGTGTGGGAGTGATGGTCACCGTCTCCTCCACCACTTCGGGCCATGTGCGGGCGGCCGAGGCCACCGCAGCCGCCGCTCGTGCCGGCACCTCCGACCCACTCTCCGCCACCCTCCGGGGTCTGGGCACTTCTATCGCTACGACGGCGGATCCGACCACCGCCAGAGCCGAGCTGGAGGCAGCCCGTCGCCTGCTGTTCAAAGACGCCAGCGCCCTCATTGCTGAGCGGCGCTGGATGGAGGCCGTGCAGCGGGAATACAACTCCGCGTACGGTCTCACCACGGCTGGCCCTGACCCCAGCCGGCGCGGTGCTGTGCGAGAACGCGGCCGCGTGGTCGCGGAAATCCTCGGCGGCCGCTTCCCCGTCTACGACACCCCCGCGGCCAACCTGCGCGCCGCCAAGGTTGCCTACGAAGATTTGGCAACCTTGGAGGGCGAGGAGCGGGCCGCACGCGAGCGGCACATCAAGGACCTCATCGACACCACCAATGCGCAATAGGTCGTCCTCACCCCTGATGGGGCCGTCTCCGAGTTTCCCTGTCTCGAGGGCAAGGATGCTGGGGCTGCTGACCGCTGGCCAGCTCAACACTCCAGCACTCCTCGTCCCTCCGGCCGGAACGCCTGGGGGAGCAACGTTCAACGCCCCCCGTCACGCGGAAACGAGCAGCCTGCTGTGAACAGCCGGCACAGCAACAACCCGGCTGGCAGCAACCGCCGCGACGAGGCGCCGACGGGCGTTAGCCGGCACACCCGTGGGCATACCCCGCCTTTGCGGAAGGAATCGGCACGGTCCATCCTGCCAGTCGTCCGTCCTGAGCTTGCCGCCCAGCTCGGATTCCGCGTCCCCCACAGCGACAATGACGCCCGACTCCGTCTTGACCAGCTGGCGCAGTCGGTTCTCCTCGAGGAGGAGGGCTCGATTGGCCCGACCTCCTTCGGTCCGCGGATCCACAACGAGCCTTTTCCACCCGGCTTCACACTCCCCCATGACACCCCGAAGTATACAAGGGCCACCAAGCCGGAGGACTGGCTGATCGACTACACCACTGCCGTCGGCATCGCCAGGGGGAACAAGCACGTAGCTGTCCGCTATGCCCCCCTCATGCTAATCGGCTCGGCCCGCACCTGGCTGAACAGCCTTGCTGCCGGCAACGTCAACACCTGGATGGACTTTGAGGAGGCCTTCGTCCGCAACTTCACCGGCACCTACAAATGGCCTGGCCGGCCCCGCGAGCTGGCCATGTGTGTCCAGGGGCCGGAAGAGCCCTCCGCGAATACCTCACGCGCTGGACCAAGCTCTACAACTCCTGCGAAGGAGTACACGAGGTACAAGCCATCCAGTACTTCATCGAAGGCTGCTGTGATGGCACCCCCTCAAGCACAAGCTCTTGTGCTTCGAGCCAACCCCCCTGGCGGACCTGATGTCCAAAGCGGACAAATACGCCACGGCCAATTCCTCGATGAGGATGAAGGCTAAGGCACCGGCCAAGCCGGCTACGCCCCCGCCGCGCCACGGGCGGCGGCCGAGAACCGGCAACAGCAGAACGACAAGCGCAAGAACGACCATTCCGACTCCCGCTACGGGAGCCGGCAGGTCGCCTCCATCGAGGAGGAGCAGCCGGCTGGCCAGGCCTCCGGTCAGCGCCAGCGCACCAGTAAGGCCGCTGGCAGCCCAAGCTGACTTTCGAGAAAATGCTTGACCTCCCCTGCAAAAACCACTCCGGTGCCAAGCCGGCCACACACACGCTCCAACAGTGCAGCTTCTTATAGCGATTGGCCCGAGGGGACGGCCTCCCGGCTCCCCCTGTGTAGCCAGCCCGCGCTCCGGCACCAGCCCCGGCTCGAGCTCCGGCTCCCGGTCCGGGTCAGGCGGACCCGGCCCCGGCTCGGAACGACGACCGGCTGCACGACCGATACCCAGAACATGACGACTGCTACGTCGTCTTCACCAGCGAAGAGATAGACAAGCACGCCCAGCGCCGGCTCCACCGTGAGGTGAATGCCACCATGCCCGCGACTCCCCAGTTCATGCACTGGTCCGAGAAGCCGGTCACCTGGAGCCAGGCGGACCACCCGGCCGTGATGCCGAACCCCGGTAGCTACACCCTCGTCCTCGATCCTACCATCGCCTCCCAGAAACACTCGTGCCGCTTCTCGCGGGTGTTGATCGATGAAGGCAGCAGCATCAACATCCTCTACCTTGACACCCTGCTCAAGCTGGGGCTCAAGGTGGAGGATCTGAAAACAAGTCGGACCGTCTTCCATGGCATCTTGCCGGGAAAGTCCTGCACCCTTGTCGGCAAGATCAAGCTCGACGTCCTCTTCGGCAACGCCATTCATTTCCGCCGCGAGCCAGTCTTGTTCGAGGTAGTGGACCTCGATAGTCCCTACCACGCATTGCTGGGCCGGCCGGCTCTTGTCAAGTTCATGGCAATCCCCCATTACGCCTACCTCAAGATCAAGATGTCAGGTCCCAAGGGCATCATCACCGTCGCCGGGAAATACCAGATGTCAATGGCGTGCGTGCGAGACGGTAGCCGGCTGGCCGAGGCCCTAGAAATAGCCGTGGAGAAGCGACAGCTCAACCGACTGGTGGCCCTCGCCTCTGCCTAGCCGGCCGTGCCGGCCCCTCCATCCCAATCGGTCGGCGAAGGCTCATTCCAGCCGTCCAAGGACACCAGGCAGGTGCCACTCGATCCGGCCAACCCCACCCAGTGCATGACCATCGGCTCCCGCCTCGATAGCAAATAGGAAAGGGAGCTCGTCGACTTCCTCCGTGAGAATCGGGACATCTTTGCGTGGTCCCCCAAGGACATGCCGGGTGTTCTGAGGAAGTTCGCCGAGCACAAGCTACACGTACGGCCCGATGCGAAGCCGTTCAAGCAACCCTTGCGCCGTTTCTCCGAGGAGAAGCGGCATACTATAGGAGAAGAGATCGCCCGGCTGCTCGCAGCCGGCTTCATCATGGAGGTATTCCACCCGGACTGGCTGGCCAACCCAGTCCTAGTGCTGAAGAGAAACAAGACCTGGCGCATGTGTATCGACTACACAAGCCTGAGCAAGGCGTGCCCCAAGGACCCGTTCGCCCTGCCGCGGATCGATCAAGTCATCGACTCCATGGCCGGTTGTGATCTGCTGTCTTTCCTGGACGCCTACTCTGGCTACCACCAAATAAAGATGGACCCGTCTGACCGGCTCAAGACCTCCTTCATCACCCCCTTCGGGGTCGACTGCTACATCACCATGTCCTTCGGCCTGAAGAATGCAGGCGCTACCTTCCATCGTTGTATGCAGAAGTGCCTCCTGCCTCAGATAGGCAGGAATGTCGACATCTATGTGGACGACATCATCGTCAAATCCAAGAAGCATTTCAGCCTCCTCGACGACCTCCGGGAGACGTTCGCCAACTTGCGCGAATACAAGATCAAGCTCAACCCGGAGAAGTGTGTCTTCGGCGTCCCAGCCGGCCAGCTCCTGGGTTTCTTTATGTCTGCCCGCAGCATCGAAGCTAACCCCAAGAAGATCCAGGCGATTGAGCACATGCCCAAGCCGGTCCGACTCCGCGACATCCAGAAGTTCACCGACTGCCTTGCTTCCCTCAGCCGGTTCATCAGCCGACTGGGCGAGAAGGCCTTGCCCTTCTACGGGCTCCTACGCATGTCGGCCCTGGTCGAGCCGGGACGAGACCTCTCGAAGAAGCCGGCCCTGTTCGACTGGTCCGACGAGGCGGACGCGACGTTCCGCGGCCTCAAGCGGGCTCTCACCAACATGCCCATCTTGGCCGCGCCGGATGACAAGGAGCCTTTGCTCTCCTACATTGCGGCAACCACACGCGTCATTAGCGGCGTCCTGGTGGTGGAGCGGTTGGAGGAAGGCAAGGCGCGCCGACGCAGTGTCCCGTCTACTACCTCAGCGAGGTCCTCTCCACCTCCAAGCAAAACTACCCCCACTACCAGAAGATGTGCTACGCTGTATACTTCGCCGCCCAGAAGCTCAAGCAGTACTTCTAGGAGCACGTCATCACCGTCGCGAGCATAGCGCCGCTGGGCGAAATCATGGCCGACCGGGATGCCACCGGCCAGATCGCCAAATGGGCCATCGCCCTGGCCGACTACGAAATACGGTACGAGCCGCGCACTGCCATCAAATCCCATGCAATGGCCGACTTCCTCATCGACTGGGCCGAAACCCAGTCCGTGTCGCCTCCACCAGACTCCATGCACTGGCGCATGCACTTCGACGGCTCGAAGATGTCAGCCGGCCTAGGAGCCGGCATCGTCTTGTCTTCTCCCAGAGGAGACCAGCTTTGCTACGCCCTCCAGATCCACTTCGCCGCCTCTAACAACGTGGACGAATACGAGGCCCTCGTCCACGGCCTCCGGCTCGCCAAGGAGATCGGCATCCAGCGCATTATTTGCTTCGACGACTCTGACCTTGTGGTGCAACAGGTCTCTGGCGAATGGGACGCCAGGGACGCGAAAATTGCTAGCTATCACTTCCTCGTCTAGCAGCTCACCGGCTCCTTCGAGGGCTACGAGTTCCACCACATCCCCTGTGCGGACAACGAGGCGGCCGACATGCTGACCAAGATCGGCTCCACCCGGCAGGCCATCCCAGCCGGGGTTTCCCTCGAGCGGCTGATGAAGCCTTCGATCAAGCATTCTCCTGAGTCGGAGTCCATCTTCGTACCGGCAAACGCGGCTGACACCTTGGCGAAACCGTCTGCCCAACCAACCCCACGGGCTGCAGCAGCTCTGCCGGCACCATCACCACCTTTCCTGGCGGTGGCGCTGACCGCCATGGCAATTGAGCCGGCCACATCTACGCACGCTGGCGCCAGTCTCCTCGCCGTCATGATGGAGGTCAACGCTCCCACCACCGCCTCGCTCCCGGGGGCTAGCGAGCCGGTCCCGAGGACGGGCGAGCCGGTCCTGGGTGCTGGGCTGGCCCCTGTCTCGGCTCCCTCATGGGCCCAGCCCATCCCGGCGTTCCTCCAGCGCGGCGAGCTCCCCTCTGATGAGGCCGCTCCACGGCAAATTCAGTGCCGGGCCCCGGCCTACAGCACCATCAACCACGAGTTGGTTCATCGCAGCACCATCGGCGTCTTCCAACGCTGCGTCGAGACGGAGAAAGGGTAAGAAATCCTCCTCGACATCCACCAAGGCGAGTGCGGGCATCATGCCACCTCCAGGTCCCTGGTGGCCAAAGTATTCTGTCACGGTTTCTACTGGCCGACCGCTCTAGACGCGGCCAAGAAACTGGTTGACAAGTGCGAGGGCTGCCAGCGCTTCAGCACGCAGAGCCATCTTCCGGCTAGCGCCCTCCAGACCATCCCCCTTTCGTGGCCCTTCAACATCTGGGGGCTGGATATGGTGGGACCCTTCAAGACTGCAGGAGGCGGCATGCCACACTTGTTGGTAGCCGTCGACAAATTCACCAAGTGGATCAAGGCCCGGCCAATCAAGAAACTGGACGGCCCCATGGCCGTCCGGTTCATCAAAGACATCACAGTACGCTACGGCGTCCCCCAAAGCATCATCACCGACAACGACACGAACTTCCCTAAGGGCGCGCTAGCACGTTTCTGCTCGAGGCGGGGCATCCGGCTCGACCTGGCGTCCGTCGCCCACCCGCAGTCAAACGGCCAGGTTGATAGGGCTAACGGCCTGCTCCTGTCCGGCATCAAGCCCCGGCTCGTGACACCACTGGTCCGGTCGGCCGGCTGTTTGGCCGAGGAGTTGTCGGTTGTCCTTTGGAGCCTCTGGACGACGCCCAACCGGTCGACCGGCTACACTCCGTTCTTTCTCGTTTACGGGTCCGAGGCGATCATCCCCACCGACGTTGAGTTCGATTCGCCTCGGGTCACCCTGTACACCGAGAAGGATGTGAGGGAGGCAAGGGAAGACGGCGTCGACCTCCTCGAGGAGGCCCGCGAGCTGGCCTTGAGCCGGACAGCCATCTACTAGTAGAAGCTCCGACATTACCACAACAAGCGGATCCGAACGCTCTCCTTCTGCGAAGGAGACTTGGTGCTCAGGCGGATCCAGCGAACCGCTGGCCAGCACAAGCTGTCCTCCCCATGGGAGGGCCCGCTCATCGTCAGCCGGGCGCTACACAACAATGCATACTATTTAATAAATGCCTAGAAGCCGCAGAAGCGCAAGAGAGACGCCTCCGGCGAGGAGACAGAGCGCCCATGAAACGTGGCGCTCCTCCGTCCATTTTATTGCTGAAAACCATTGTATGTATCCTCCCCCTTTCGGACTTATGAATGCAATGGGGGACCCAAGCCGACACTTGGGGCATGTCCCTTTTTGATTCCTCCAAAGATTTCCCATTACTTAAAGGCACGTCAACCGGGTCCGGCTCCCGGGCCCGGGGGCTTGCCCGACTCCCCACCGAGGCGGACAAAGAATGTGAGCAAGCCACCCTTCGCCTCCCCTCCCTAACTAGCTACAGACCGGCTCCCAGCTGTCCGGCTGAAGGAACCACGGGGTACGAAGGAACTTCTCACACAAAGGTCGGCCAACGCGCGCGGTAGCCGGACCGGCCCAGTCGAGCTATGTTAATCCTAGCAACCGGCCTCTGCCGGCTCAACCTAGCCCTAGCCGGTTGACTCTAAGAGCCCGCTGGTTTTACCCAAGGGTGAAGCCCCGCCCCTGTCCCAGACCGGCTCCCGACTGGCTGGCAGGCAGGGCAGAAGCCGGAAGGAATCCTGGCGCGCAAACACAAGTCAAAAGGAAAAAAGACGAAAGAAGAGCCGGCACACACTTTCTTTTTTTAAGAGCAAATGGCATAAGTCATAACAAAAAAATGCCCATGGCCACGAGTTCATTACATATACACCCCCAATGGGTGGAATTCTAGTCCAAAACAAAGATGCAGGAAAGAAAGACCTAAGTGGTGGCAACTTCGGGCCGACCCTCCTCCGGTGCTGACGCCTTTGGAGCTAGCGGTGCTCACGCCTCGGGAGCCGGCGGTGCTAGCGCCTCCGGGGCGGCCGAGGTAGAAGCCCCGCCCCCGCATCCGGAGCCGGCTCGAACTCGGCATAGTCGTCGGTGTCGGACTCTTCATCGGCCGTCTCGGCGGCGCTCCCCTCCAGGTCATCCAGGGCGAGCCCATACCGGTCCTCCAGGACCACCACGCCGTCCGCCCCACGCTCCGGGACGTACTCATCCCACGTGGCGACGGACGCAAGGTCGCTCGCCCTCACCAGCATCTCATTGGCCACCACCTCCAACTCCGCGTCGGTGCCGGCACACTGGGCCATGAGCAAACCCAAGTCCAGTTCGAGGTACCACGACTTGGCAATGCGGAGCCCCATGCCCGCGCCGACACGTGCCGTGGAGGCCCTCCAGGCGTTCACCCGCACGGTCCCAAACTCCAGCAACCTCGATAGCCGGTTCATGGTGCCCGGCTCTGCCGCGCCGGGCCAAAGCATGTGGACCAGCGCCACGCCGGCCGCTTGGAGCCACCTCAGGGCGCGGACAACCTCCGACAGACGCGCCTTGGCGGCGATCCCCACCTCGTCTAGGGTCCAGGGGGCAAGCGACCCAACAGCCTCTCCTCGTGCCCGCCGGGCCTCACGGTCAGCCTTCACGGCCGCCTCCGCGACCTCTTGCGTGCGGGGGAAAAGCCCTAAGAAGAAGACAAGGGATGAGTGGGGAGGAAAGCCAGAAAACCCAGAAGGAAGGCGCGAGAAGAACAAGGCAACAGAAGCTTACTGTGCAGCATCTGATCCACCTTGTGCCCTTGCTCCTGCAGCTGCACCTTACTGGTTGACCACTCCTAGCGCCGACGCTCGTGCTCATCCCGGGCCACCTACGCATCCTCGGCCGCCTTGGCTAGCGTGGCGTCCTTGGCCTCCTGCCTCTCGTGGAGAGCCTTGTCCCGCTCCTTCGCCTCCCGACGAAGGGCCGCCCCTTGGTCCACCAACTCTTGGCGATGGGCCGCCTCGCAACCCTCCTGCTCCGCCTTCACCTGGTCCGCCTCCCCATGGAGCCGGTCGTGCTCTGTCATCAGGAGTTCCCGCTCCTCGTAAAGGCGCACCACCTGGCGCCGGAGGCAGACCATCTCGGCGTGGGTAGCTGCATGAGAAGAAGCCGTTGTTGTCAGAAAGGATTCAGCCCGCCTCCGGGGTAGTCGGCCTCATTCCCGGGGGCTACACCCAGTGGGTGCACTTGCGCGCTCCCACTGAAAGATCGCAAGAGCACATACCTCGCAGGTCCGCGGACACGACGGTGAGCCGGTTTTCAGCTCCTCGATACAACCCCAGCAGGGTGTTGTATGCGTCCACCCGGCAGCCATGCGCTGCCTGCAAAACAATAAGAGTGCACAACTTTAGGCTCGACCCGCCAGTGCCCCAACCGGCTCGAGCCTCGGGGGCTACACCTAGTGGGTGTGCTGGCGCGTCCCCATTGGAAAAGACGAAAAAACACAAAACAAGAGAAGAAGGAAAGAAGAAACTCACCGCGACTGCCTGCTCCAAGCTCACCAGCCGGTCGTTGGCGGCCCGAGCGTCTTGCACCGCCTGGGCGTGGCAAGCGGCAAACGCTTCGACAACGGAGGACACCGCCGCCCCGAGGGCGCTCGATGGTCTGCCAGGGGCCGGGCTCCCGGCCGCCGCCCAGGTCTGCTGCGGCCGGCCTCCGTCTGCGTGTCCTCCCTTGTTGGAGACCGCGATGGGACCAGCCCCTCCTGTCGCCGTCGCGCCGGGGGCCGCTGTCGACGCGCTTCCGCCGGCCGTTTCCCCGGCCATCGCGGCCCCCACCTCCAGCATCTCCGGGCCGACTCGCCTTCGGTGTTGGCGCCTCTGGAACCGACACCTTCGAAGCCGGCACGTCCGATGCCGGCATTTCCGGGGCCGGTACCTCCGCCCCCGGCAGCACGTCGCCCGCCACTGGCTGGGCGGCGTCATGGTCCATGTCCGCCTCGTCCTCTGCGGCCTTCGCGCTCGCCTCCGCCCTTCGCCCGGAGCCGTGGTGGCCCTTCGACCTCTTCTCCCGACTGCGGGGGAAAGGCTCCCACGCTCCGCCAGCGGCCTCCCCGCTGGTTCCTCGGAGGAGGGGGAACGGTTCCCACGCTCCGCCAGCGGCCTCCCTGCTGGCTCCCCCTCGCCTCTTCGCCGCTTCCTCCCATGCGTGAAGCTCCTCGACAAGCCGCTCCCGCTCGGCCGCCTCGAGGTCGAGCCACACCTCGCGCTCCCTCTCCTCGGCAGCCGTTGGCGGCGCCTCCCTCTCCGTCCCGCCACTCGGGGTCCTCCCCAGGGCGCGCGCCTCCCTGGTAACGACGAAGTAAGGAACTGGGGGGAAGGCAGAATGGACCAAGGTGGAGGAGGAGATGGACTTACCCGACGACGACGGGGACCGCCCTACTCATGGGTCCCGCCTGGGCAACCTTCTGCTTCTTGCGCCCGCCTCCGCGGCTGCCGCCCGGCTGCGCGGTCGCCTCACGCTTGGGTGCCGGCTTGGTGGCGGCCGGCCTTTTCCCCTTGTCATCCGCATCCGGGCCTCCCCGGCTGGAGCCGCCGCCGGCTTGAGGTTGGCGCCTCCGCGGCGCCGTGACCTCGTCCTCCGAAGTCTCGGGCTTCTCCGGAGCGTCAGCAACACACGTCTAGGGAGGAGACTCACCCGTCGATTCAGCCTCTTCGGCCCCCTCCGTCTCCGTCTCCGCGTCGCTGGCTCCGGACGCTCCGGCTCGCTCGGAGTCAGCTGGCTCCACGTCGTCGGCATCCTCGACCTCCTCAGGGTCCGACTCTGCCGTGTCGGGGGCCGGCTCCCCGTAGTTCCGCAGGAACGGGAAAAGCTGCGGGTGGGCCCGGCGACACGCTGTCACACTAAAGGGGGGAGGAGTACTGCCTCTAAAAGAAGATGGAGCGGAGGAGGTGGCTAGACACTTACCCGCGGTGCCGGGCGGCTCTGGCTGTACGGGGTTTTCCCCCATTGCCATTCGCCCTCCGTCATCTTCGCCGTCGAGATGGCGTTCACCCTCCTCACCACGTAGGCCGGTTTCATCTCCTTGGTGGAGAGCCGGCAGGGGTCATGGTGTCCCCCCATCTGGAATATGAGGTGCGAACGGCGCTGCAGCGGCTGCACCCGGCGCGCCACCATCGCGGCCAGTAGATCTGTGGCCTTCAGCCCCTCCGACCCGGTCATCACGAGCAGGCGCTCGCAGAGCCGGTCCACCGTCTCGGGTGTCGGAGGCGCCACCGCCCGCCAGTTCAGCATCACGGTAGGCGGGTGGTTGGCGAAGTTGGGGAGGTTGATGTATTCCTCCTCCGGCATCGCGTTCTTCACATAGAAGAATCCCCGCTGCGGTGCTTCACCGACTCGTGCAGCGGGAGTTTCGGTAAGCCGGTCCCCTTGCGGATATGGATCAGGGCGCCTCCGCAGGCGGTCATCACCATCTTTTTCGTCACCGGATCCTTTGCCGTCTGTTGCTTGAGGAAGAAGAGCCGGCACCAGAGGTACAACCTCGGCGCACCCCAAGTACCCCTCGCAAGGGGTGACGAACGCTGCCAGCTGCAGGATGGCATTGGGGGCGAGGTGGTGTAGCTGCAGGCTGAACCGCGTCAGGAAGCGGCGGAAGAAGGCGCTCGCCGGCATCCCGAGCCCGCGGAGGAAGTGATCAGCGAAGACAACCACCTCGCCCTCCCGCGGTGCCGGGGAGTTCTCTGGCCCGGCTGGGCATGCCTCCAAGTGCTCCTCCGTTGGGAGCTTGCGGTGGTGGCAGTGGTGCTCGATGAAGGTTTCATCCACGTCGCTTCCGTCCCATGCGCCCTTGCCCGCCATGGTCTCCGAGGGGGCATGCGGTCGCGATTACGGGCGCGGGTGCTCGGCGGCGGCCCGGGCTCTCTTCGGCGGAGGACGGCGGCGCAGCCTGCTCCCGTGCCCTAGCTTCCTGCTCTCTGCTCTCGCTCTCTCTCGTGGCGGGGGAAGGAAGACGATGAAGGCGATGCGATGACAGGGGGGAGCGTACGGGCCGCTCGCCCCCCCCTCTCGACATTTAAACCCTGCATGGATGATCGTGGGGGCCGGATTCATTGCACACGACCCCCGCGATTCCTGCGGCGTGCGGGGCAGAGATCATGGCGCTCGGGAGCGCCAACCGTCTGCCCCGCGCCGTAAATGATCCCCGCGCATGAGCCGAGGCTGCGGTCGCAGAGGGCCCCGCTCCACCGCCCGGTCCTTTCCGCCGCGTGGCGCGTCTCCTCTACCCGGTGAGGAACCCGAGGCAGCGCACGAAGTGTTGGCCGGCTGTGGAGCCGGCCGTCGCTTGCCGACTTCGCTTGACTCGCAAGACAGCCCACGGCGCAAGAACGATCTTCAAGCCGGCGAGGACCGCCGCGGCTCGTCGGCAGGTCCTCCCCGGCTTCAGGGACTACTGACGGGGGGATGACCCCGGGGTAGCCTCAAGCGCCCCCTTTCCCTAGCCTTCTGATGCAATCAAAGGGCGGGCCGCCTCCCCCTGCGGTCCGGCTATGCCCTGCCAGAAGCGGCCCGCCGGCTACACCCCACCGGTTACGACGTGCCAGTCGGCTGGGGGCGTTGCCGCCTGGCCCCCCAGCCGTCCGCACATTGGATACCATCCAGGGCATGCGTGGCAATAGTGACCCCCATCCCATCGGGGGTCAGCGCCGATATGGCCACAGCGAAGGCGTCAGGGCCTCTGACCCTTGCGAATGGTGACCGGGCTTCCAACAGTGTTGGCACACCCCAACCACACCATTACCTGTTCGGCATGGCTACAGGGTGGCCGGCCGTACCGCTGACCCAGGCCTGCCGCCGCAAGACGACGCCACAAGGGGCGGCCCGTGCCGTGACGTGACCGGCGTCGGGACCCGCCGCGCGGGCCCTACCGGTTCCTAATAGGACCCTTCAGCCGACGGGACCTACCGGCGACAAAACCCCTTAGCCGGCGGCCCCCGCAGCCAGCCACAGAGGCTGCCGGCTGGGGCCCCCCTTTGACCTTCTATTTGTATTTTAATCCAGGGGGTTGGCCTATAAAAACCCCGGGCCACCCCCATGCAAGGGACGACAAATCTCCCAGCTCTCTTCACATCCACTCCACTCACACGCACGTAAGGAGGCAGAAGAGCAGGCTAGCTCCTTCTTCCTCCATGATCCATACAGCTCAAGGAGTGCCATTGTAATCGGACCATTGTGTCAACTAGACCAAGCAGGACTAGGGGTATTACCTCCCACGGAGGGCCCCGAACCTGGGTACATCATGTGTCCGCCACCGCTTGTGCCTAATCCCACTCCCGGAGCCTGCCGGCATCCTTCGGCCCCTCTCGATAAGCCTACCTATGGCATCTGCCATGACGAAACCACGACAACTTTGCTGCATTATTTTTACCTTTAGTTTTACTTTCCGTTCAAGCAATCTATCGCTATCAGATCTCATCCTTGCAGGTAACCTTAAAGGGGTTGACAACCCCTTTATAGCGTTGGGTGCAAGAGTTTGATTCTTTGTGTAGGTACACATATTGGGGACTTGCTTGTATCTCCTACTGGATTGATACCTTGGTTCTCAATAACTGAGGGAAATACTTATATACTTTGCGGCATCACCCGTTCCTCTTCATGGAAACCAACGCATGCTCGAGAAGTAGCACTGCTCATCAGACCAACTCTATGCTCGAGCCTTCTCCCCCGCAGAACCGAAAAGGGATCCCTCCGATACCATAGGTGCTCGTTCGCCATGACAGAAGGGCTTTCCAAGTATTATGGGACAGGAAGGATTGCAATAAATGTCAATCATAGTGTAATATACATGCACATAATTTGCATCTGCAATAATAAGCACATCATTAATCCGACCCAAAGGTTTCTTAATGGTAGAATCCACAAGATGCATGTTTAGGGAACACTCTTCAATATTAGTGAGACCAAGCACATCACATAAAGTTTTAGGTATGGTTGAAATGCTAGCACCAAGATCACACAAGAATTGCATTCATATTTATTTATCTTCATTTTGATAGTAGGTTCCCACTCATCATGCAATTTTGTAGTAATAGAAACTTCAAGCTCAAATTTGTCATTATAAGGTTTTATCATAGCTTCTACTATATGTTCGGTAAAATATTTGTTTTGTTCATAAGCATTGGGTGACCTAATAATGTATTGCAGTAAGGAAATACATTCTACTAAAGAGAATTTATCACAATTAAAGTCCTTGTAATCCAAGATAGTGGGCACATCACTAGTTAAATTTTTGACCTCTCCAAACCCACTTTTTTTAGTTTTAGCATTAAAATCATCACCCTTCAAGCAAATGGGACTCTCCTCAACTATAGTTGACTCATATCCGGTAACTTTATAATTTTTGTTAGGATAGGTAAACAAAGAATTAATAGAAGAAACCCCAATTATTTTAAGATCTTCGTAATGATTCTAGTAGAAACTGGGTGGAAGAGCCTTTTCCAAGAATTCCCGCTTAGCTCTTAACTTAGCGGCCCTCTCCTTAATTTAATAAATAGATATTTGGATAGATTTAATAGTCTCATTAAAATAATGATTATGTGGCAAATCTTTTCATTTAAGAGTTTCTACATCAAGAGCAATTATATCCACGTTTTTAGCCAAAGTATCAACAACATGCAATTTTTCTTCTACCATAGTATTGAAAACTTTTTGAGAATTAATGAATTCCTTAATTATGTTTTCAAGATAAGAGGGTATCCTTTTAGAATTTGTAGAAGAATTTCCATAATAATTACCATAACAATTTCCATAATTCGTAGAGGAATTACGGAGATACGTTCTAGCATTTAAATTACCTATATAAGCATTGTTGTTGAAATTATTTCGCGAGATGAAGGTCACATAAATAGAATAATTATTTTTATCAATCAAGGTAGACAAATTCATATAATGTGGATCAACATGAGTACTTTTACTAGCAACCATATTCATAAGAGCATCCACTTTTTCACTCAAAGTAGCAATTTCTTCCACAGAATTTACCTTCTTACTAGTTGGAGCTCTTTCGATATGCCATTGAGAATAATTAGTCATGATGTTGTCTAGAAGTTTTGTGGACTCTCCCAAAGCCACATCCATAAAGGTGCCACCTGCACCAGAATCTAGAAGATTTCTATACACAAATTTTAGTCCAGCATAATTTTTTTGGATAATCATCCATAAGTTTAAACCATTAATAGGGCAATTTCTTATCATAAATTTCACTCTATCCCAAGCTTGTGAAACATGATATTGATCTTGCTGTTTAAAATTCATTATTTTATTTCTAAGGGAGATGATCTTAGCAGGAGAAAAACAATTGGCAATGAAACCATCTTTACACTTATCCCATGTTCCAATACTATTACGTGGTAAAGATGAAAACCAAGCTTTAGCTTTATCTCTTTATAAAAAAGGAAATAATTTTAATTTTGCAATATCAATATCCATATACCTTTTCTTTTGAATATCACATAATTCAACAAAGTTAGTAAGATGTGAAGCAGGATCCTCATTAGGACTTCCCGAAAATTGATCTTTCATGACAAGATTCAGAAATGCAGTATTAATATAAAAAGCCTCCGCACTAGTGGCGGGTGGTACAGGAGTACTAATAAAAATCATTGTTATTAGTATTTGGGAACTCACACAACTTGGTAGTATATTGAGACATGGTGACCGAGCAAGCAAAGTAACAAGCAAGACAAGTAAACTAGCAAGTAGAGCAAGCAAAGAAGTAAACTAGTAACAAGCAAAGATAAATATTTTTTGCATTTTTTATTTTTTATGAGACAAACTAAAGATGACAGCAAATAAAAATAAGAACAAGTTAATGAAAATTTGTGCGAAGTTGATAGTTGGTGATGGTATTCCATGGCAATGGCGCTAGAATTTCTTCCTCATACTTGTGATCTGATTTGGGTTTTCCATGAAGAGGAATGGGTTATCGCAGCACAATGTGGATAAGTATTCCCCTTAGTTATGAAACCAAAGTTTATCAAACCAATAGGAATACCAATCCTCAACGATCTTCAGCGGCTGCATACAGAAGAACAAACAACTTGCACCCAACGGGCAAGAGGGTTGTCAGTCCCCTTGATCTCATTATTTGCAAGCAAGTGAGGTGTCTAGATAATTGTAAATTGCAAAATAATATAAAATAAAATAAAATAACTAGCAGCAAGGTAATGATAGCATTTGTAAATATATAAGTGAATAGACCCGGGGGGCGTAGAGTTCTCTAGTGGCATCTCTCGTAGAAATAGCATATGGTGGGTACACAAATTACTGTTGGGCAATTGATAGAAAAGAGAATATTTATGTGATTTTCACGACAATGATCATGTGTATATAGGAATCACTTCCATAATCAAATAGGCCAACTCTTGCATGCACTAATTACTATTACTCACGACCTCCTCACAAGGGCTCACAACTCGGGATCCCCTACCAGAGATCTTCTGGTTTTGACATCGACATTGGTGCTTTCATTGAGAGTTCCGCTGTGAGATCAATAGAAAGGTCGATGGCTCGCTCGGTCATTAACGATCAGCTCTGCTGCAGGGATGTCATTGTCCCTAGGAAGGTTTTCACCTTCGGTAGCATCACACTGCAAGCCGAACCGACTGGCCATCTGGGCCAGATCCGAAACTTTTTTGTCGATCAGGAAACCAAACACGAGGACCCAGAATTCTCCGCCGATTTGACCTCCGTCGGCTCTTGGTATCGCCTGACAAGTCTGGGAACTCTGAAGCCTTAACTTCTTAGTCTTTGCGCAGCTTCCCCTTTGCCTAGGAGCCATGCCTATGTTCGGATCTGGCCATAGATCCCCAACACCCTGATCTAGATCTCGTCGTAAACCCTTCCTCGAGGACACCCCGGACAATACTTCGGAAAACCTCCAAGAGACAGACCTTGATAGCCTCTTGGTGATAAATGATACACTTGACTGGATCCAGTCGTTGGTGATCACGAATGACCGAAGCCCGACACATGTTCAGTACAGGCTGAGGCCAGATCATGGGCAATTTTATCACCCACCCACCACCCACTTGGTAGCCACTGTCGAAGACTTAACCGACATGCTAGATTATGCCTCTGATAAGACGGAGGACATGTATGACGAGGTCGACACCCCGTCCCCTCTCAATACGGGACTGTGGACTACCACCTCCTCCTACGATGTCTACATGGTGGATACACCCGCCAACAAAGACGATATCACCCCCGAGCAGAACGACGATAGATCCTACGAGCCGTCGAAACACCGGAAGCAATGCAAGCGGTCCAAGGCAAACAAAGGGAGGGGAGTCATCATGGGCATCGGAGAAAATGATACACCAGTAGGCCCCGAGGACCTCGAAGCCCTAGGGCAACCATATGAAAACATCGAGAAGCCTTGTGACCCCGAGGACCCTGATAACTCCGAGGACGATAACTATCTCCCTCCGGTTGATGAGGACGATAGCATCCAAGACAAAGATTTTAACACCCCGGAGGATCCGCTAGACCAAGAACGCTTCACGCGTCGTCTTCTAGCCACCGCCCGGAGCCTAAAGGCCAAACAACGGCAGCTTCAAGCTCAGCAGGACACCCTCAATGATAGATGAACGGAGGTTCTAGCAGCCGAAGAAGGGTACAACACTGACCAAACCAGGAGCTACCCACGCAAAATTTGCTTCCCCAATTTGTGGACGAGGCTCTCAAGCACACACCTCCTAGGTACACAAGGCATGATCAAACGGATTGCCCTCCTTGAGGAAGAGACAGAGCAGCTGAGGACCCAAATACATACCGAGGTTGCCCCATAGGAGGGGTAAGGACACAATGCGGTATAGGGATCGACACGACCTACGCCAGAACTTGAGTAATAGGACAGGCCACACTAGATCCATTTACACATCTAGAGAATACTCCCACGCTAGAAGGAACAGAGAACAACCTTGTTTTGACCACAGCAACCGAGAACGGGAATGGCACCGGGCACTAGAAGCCGAATTCCGGCATAATGTGGCCCGAATCAAAGGCGCTGCCCAACCACTATGCTTCATAGACAAAGTCATGCAACACCATTTCCCCGAAGGGTTTAAAACCATAAATATCGAACAGTACGATAGGACCACAGACCCTGCCGTGTGGGTAGAAGATTTTCTGCTGCATATAAATATGGCCCGAGGAGATGACCTCCACGCCATTAAGTTCTTACCGCTCAAGCTAAAAGGACCAGCCAGACACTGGTTAAACAACCTCCCCGAAAATTCTATCAAAAGTTGGGAGGATCTCGATGACGCCTTACAGTCTAACTTCCAGGGCACTTACGTCCGACCTCCGGACTCCTCTGACCTAAGCAATGTCATCCAGAAGGAGGGAGTGTCGGCCCGACAGTTTTGGAACAGGTTCTTAACCAAGAAAAAACAGATTGTCGACTGCCTGGATGTTGAGGCAATAGCCTCCTTTAGGCACAACATTCGAGACAAATGGTTGGCTCGACAGCTCGGCCAGGACAGGCCGAGGACAATGTCCGCCCTTACCGCACTCATGACATGTTTTTGCGTGGGCGGAGACAACTGGCTTGCATGCCGTAGTCATAATCCTGAAGATATGGGCACCTCGGAAGCACGGAATGGAAACGAGAAGCCACAACACAATAAAAACAAGCGCCAACGCAGCAACGGAGACGCCGATGACACAACGGTAAACACAGGATTCCGCAACTCGAAACATGTCCAACAAAGGGATCCCTTAGAGGGAACAGCGATGGACCTACTATGCTGGACAAAATAATGGAGAGACCCTGCCAGATCCATGGCACCCGGGACAAGCCTTCCACACATACCAACTGTGAATGTCAGGTGTTTCGACAGGATGGAAAGATATTAGCCGTGGAACAGGGCAAAGGTCCACACAACAACGATGATGAGGAGCCCCGCGGCCCTAACAATGGAGGCCAAAAGCAATTCCCTCTAGAGGCAAAAACTATGAACAAGATATATGTCACACATATACTAAAGAAGGAAAGGAAACGCACCCTTTGGGAAGTCTACGCCGTAGAGCATGTAGCCCCGAAATTCAACCCATGGTCGGTTTGCCCGATCACCTTCGATTTAAGGGACCATCTGACTAGTATCCGTCATGGAGGTTCGGCAACCCTCGTATTACATCCCATCATTGATGGACACCACCTCACCAGAGTTCTCATGGACAGAGGAAGTAGCCTTAATCTGATCTACTCAGATAAGGTAAAAAAGAAGGGCATAGATCCGTCCAGGATTAAACCAAGTAACACTACCTTCAAGGGAGTTATTCCGGGTGTAGAAGCCCACTGCTCTGGCACTGTAGCACTCGAGGTTGTGTTTGGATCTCCCGATAACTTCCATAGCGAAGACTTGATCTTCAACATTGCACCGTTCCGCAACGGTTACCAAGCGCTTCTCGGTCGCACAACGTTTGCTCGCTTCAAGGCTGTCCCTTACTACGCCTACCTGAAGCTCAAGTTGTCGGGACCAAAGAGGGTCATCACTTTCAATAGAAATACGGATCTCTCCCTCCGAATAGAAGAACATACTGCAGTCCTAGCATCCGAATGCCAAAATGACAACCAAGCCCCAGGATCCCAACACGCCTCCAGGACGCGACGGACGGGCAAGCGAGCTCGAGCCCAAACAGATTTGCCACCTCCACCTCCCGCCCAGGGAAAATATGGACACACTCCCCACAACAGGGCCTGGCTACCCGTCAGGTATGTCCCTCGGAACACAATTTTTTGCTCTAAAGATACCATGGGCAGCTATGGGGATCTACTTCTGAGGACTGGATATCCGGCTTAACCGAACTAAATTCCAATCGTTTCTCCGACCAGAGGCGAGATACCATTAAGGATATACAAAATGTCAGGCCGACACTATCTACGGCGGTTTCTCACGGCCCCCTCAAGGTCCGTTCGCCAAGTAGCAACCACCCCCAATAGGTTTCGCAGCTCCTCGCTTGAGGGCAATATTGCGCAACCGGGATCAAGGAAGGCATCAAGCTACCAATAAGGTCTATGAATAAAAATGCTATCCTGTAAAATATTGATTTTTTCGCCAGAAGTAATTACTTGTAATAGCCGTCTCGGCAACGTGAATAATAAGATCATTACACATGCCTCAATTTTTCTACTTGTTTTGAACATATATGCACCATATAGATCGTCCGATTATAGGACAGGTGTGATCCGCTGATAGACCGAGGGCTGGGGTATAACTAATACACCCCACGCATGACCCTGTCATTATGTCTTACCCATTCGGTGTCTTGGATAGCGCACTATATGCATCGGTTTCAAATTATGTCTTGGGTGAATAGTTGGATTGCCCCGCTCCTGTGCTTGCCCCTGTACGTTTCGCGAGTTAGGCTCAAGGGGCAATAGGGAGAACCACTGTGATTGTATCCCCTGTTGGCTTGGTGAATACCTCAATGGAGAAAGCTGAAAACTGACTGTCATAATAAGCAAGAACTAGCCTGCGATCCAAGCTAAAGTGTCAAACTAAGAATCGATGGAGGTTCTTGTGTGTCATACAAAGGGTTTGTACCTTTCCAAACCATGTGGTATCAGTCTCAAGCTTCGGCTGGACAGACTACCACAAAACACTAGGGTCTGCTCACCAGCCCCCCCCCCAATTCGATCTCCTAAGGCTAAGTGAAATCACTAGAGCAAATAGTCCAATTGACTCGTTTCCCTCTCTACCACCCGGGCACCGATATATCGGTTAAGGGCCAAGCATGAACGTCAAAACACTCCTCGTAGTATCTACATGGGGGGCTGAAGCCGACGACTAGCAACTTTCAAATTAAACCAGACATGGAGGAGTCAAAATAATACATAACATGATATATTCATACAAGCATAATAAAAAATGATTGTCTTTAGGGTATACTGATAACACCCTCACTCGTAAATTACATTTTTCGGGCACTAGGTCTCTATAGACCAAGCACCCTCTAATGCAGCACGGAAGTACAGCTCGGGGCATCTCTGCTCCTTCCCAGGAGGAGGGGCGTGATGGCCATCTCAATTGGCTTGATCCACGATAATTGCATCATGGTCCGCGCAAAGGCCATCCACACTCCCTCGATGCAAACAAAATGCCTCATAGACTCAATCTACGGCACACATCGCGAAGCTTCTCCAGCAGGTTGAAGTACCTGTTCGGGAGCGGCTCCATAGGCCACACCTAGATGCAGAGGTCCTGCAAGGCCGGCTCCGCCATCCTGTGCAGCTGCATCAGTTGCCTCATCTGGTAGCTGAGGAGTGGATGTGCCTCGGGAGTTTCAAACTTCGCCTAGAATAGTCTCTCCTCCCCATCCCCATCCCGGACTGCATAGTGCTTCACCATGTCCACCACACTCCTTTGGAGGTTCGTAAAGGTGCCTGGGGAACACCACAACCATGTAAGAAAGGCAAACCTATTTCCACCAAAGACACATTGAAGTAAGAATGGCTTACCATCCGCGATGAGCCTGACTTGGCGAATCTCTTCTTCAAGGAACCGCCTCTCAACATGCTCTGATTTAAGGTCGGAGGTGAGCGCCATCAGTTAGGTTGCCTAGTCTTTGACCCCCTGCTCCAAGGCCTCACACTTAGCACTGGCATCCTGAAGCTCCTGTTGGACCTCAGCCACACGAGCCTCATACCTGCCGCTCTCCACCCTAAGCGAGTTAAGCTCGGCGGCTGCCTTATCGGCTATTGCCTTGTGGTCGGTAGCCTCCTGTTCGGTCCTCATGAGCTCGGCTTTGAGGTTTTCAACCTCTGTGTTTGAAGCCGAGAGCATAACAAGACGCAAAGATCAGGACCCAAATTCGGAATAATCCACATTAAGGAGAAAAGCAATAAAGTAAGCAACTACGGTTAAAACCGACCTTATACTTTGTCAAACCGTTTGTTCAAACGGTTCAGTTCCTCATCGGAGCTCTGGAACTTCCAATTCATCTTGTCCAGTTCAAGGGCATTGGATGCCCTGGCCGAGGACGATGCCTGCAAAAAACAAACTTATACATAAGTAGGAGTTCAGGTTATTCGATGCCAAACTATATGCCTACGTTTCCAAGACCCCCGGGCGAGTTTTTTAAACTCACCCGTGGCTCGGGGGCTACTATACCCATAAAGAATTCATGACAATGTAAACAAAATTCATCATTATAAACAAGAGCATGTCTTACCTTGAAACCCATCAGTAAATCATTGAAGGTTTCCTTCAGTCCGTTGTCACTGGACTGAATACTTTTTAGAACCGCACCCATAAGGGTGCAATGGTCTTCGGCGATGGAGGAGTTAGTCAATGCCTCCTCCATCATGGTCGGCCACCCTACCACATTCAGCTTTGTTGTGGGCAGCACTAGCGATGGCAGTTCTCCTTCTCCTCCTTGGGGAGGCAGGGACAATGAAGTGGGAGGCGTTGAAGCCTCCGGATTCGACCATGGAGGGAGCTCGGGCGACTTGTGCCCCCTCCTTATCCGCCAGGAGGGTTTCGACCTCCTGGACCTAGGCAGCCGAGGTACAATCCTCGACTAGCACGTCTCTGGTGGCCGAGGTGTGCACCTCAGCCATCACCCTCTCACCCCTGTGTTCGGTACAAGGATGGTCTAAGAGACACCACCTCTGCGGCCTCACCTATGGCCGGGGGTGGCGTGGTGCGGGATCCTGTCCTTCTCTCCACTAGTTTGGCCGGGGGAGATTCCCCTGAGACCTGATCGGTTGAGAGGTCACATGTCGGACTATATCATGAAAGTAATTAAACAAGTGAGCTCTACGAAGCCAATGAGGCTAAGCCGGATGGTGTCTAGATTCAATACCCCTGAGCTCGGGGATTTACCCTAGGGTTCCTTCGGGGGACCCTCTTGAAATCTCCGGAATCCTCATCGGAATCCGGGCTATCGTCTGTCAAATCCACCTTGGGCCTGCATGCCCTCTTCGGGGCAGAGGGAGATCCTCCTCGGCATCCTCGGGCGCGGCCCTCTTCTTTGTCTCGGGAGAGTCTATCTCTCCCCTGTCCTCCTCCTCCTCCTCCTTGTGTGTGAAGGAGGCTTGGGATTCTTCGGATCTAGTATCCGGATGACCCCTAGAATGGAGGCCCCTGCGGACCTCCTCCTCCTTCTCCTTCTTTTTTGGTGCCACGTACAACACCACGACCAACATTGTCGTCAGCTGGGGCGACCTGGGGTCTTTGGGAAAGGGGGTTTGGCTGTTGATTTGCACAACCTTTCCAACCAGCCCTGTAGAGACAAAGAGAAGAGGGGTGAATCCGGGCCAAGTGTTGGAATTCGGCATGCAGTTAAGGAAGTCCTATCATACCTTCAATGGTGGGTTATCGGCATCCAAACCGATGTCTTCTTCTTCGGCCGACCACTCCTTCTGAGGCATGAACAATGCCTTCCACAACTTCTCGTGAGTTATTCGAAAAAACATGTGTATGGTGGCCGGGTCCTCGAGCATGCGGGACCACATCGGCATCTCCCAATGCTGGTAGGGTAGGAGACGGCAGCATAGCATAACCTGAACCACATTGTTCAGCGCGATGTTGGCCTCCACCATCTTAGTGATGTGCCTTTGCAGCGCCTTCACTTTGGAGGTAGAACCCCAATCGAGGCCCTTCCTCATCCACAAGGTTAGCCTCGCGAGGGGGGGTCCCTATCTGAATTCGGGTGGCACCGACCAACCCTCATCCTGTGGTTCGCTGATATAGATCCACTCTTTCTAACAGATCTTCACGGTGTCAATGAAGGTGATGTCCAGCCACACGACCCGTGGAAGCTTGCTGATCACCATACTATTGGAAATATGCCCTAGAGGCAATAAATAAAGTGTTTATTATTATATTTCCTTGTTCATGATAATCGTTTATTATACATGCTATAGTTGTATTGATTGGAAACTAAATACATGCATGGGTATATAGACAACACCGTGTCCCTAGTATGCCTCTAGTAGACTAGCTCGTTGATCAAAGATAATTAAGGTTTCCTAGCCATGGACATGGGATGTCATTTGATAACGGGATCACATCATTAGGAGAATGTTGTGGTGGACAATACCAAAACTATGAATGTAGCATGTGATCGTGTCAGTTTATTGCTACAGTTATCTGCATGTCAAGTATCTGTTCCTATGACAATGAGATCATGCAACTCACTGACATCGGAGGAATACTTTGTGTGTGTCAAACTTCGCAACGTAACTGGGTGACTATAATGATGCTCTACAGGCATCTCCGATGGTTTCAGCTGAGTTGGCATGGATCAAGACTTGGATTTGTTGCTCCGTGTGACGGAGAGGTATCTCAGGGCCCACTAGGTAATGCAACATCACAACAAGCCTTGCAAGCAAAGTGACTATTGTGTTAGCCATAGGATCTTGTATTACGGAATGGGTAAAGAGACTTGCCGGTAACGAGATTGAACTAGGTATGGAGATACCAACGATCGAATCTCGGGCAAGTAACGTACCGATAGACAAAGGGAACATCGTACAAGATCATTTGAATCCTTGACATAGAGGTTCAATCGATAAAGATCTTAGTAGAACATGTAGGAACCAATATGGGCATCCAGGTCCCGCTATTGGTTATTAACCGTAGAGGTGTCTCAGTCATGTCTACATAGTTCTCAAACCCATAGGGTCTGCACAATTAACGTTCGGTGACGAATTAGTATAGATGAGTTATGTATGTTGGTGACCGAAGGTTGCTCGAAGTCCTGGATGAGATCCTGGACTTGACGAGGAGCCCCAGAATGGTCCGGAGGTAAAGGTTCATATATAGGAAGTTCCATGTTGATCACCGGAAAAAGTTCGGATGTCACCGGTAGCGTACCGAGGGTGCCGGAAGGGTTCCGGGGGTCCACCGGAAGGGGCCACCAGCCCCGGATGGGGCACATGGTCTATGTGTTGGAAATATGCTCTAGAGGCTATAATAAATTAGTTATTATCATATTTCCTTGTTCATGATAATCGTTTATTATCCATGATTGTATTGATGGGAGACTTAGATGCATATGTGGATACATAGACAAAACCATGTCCCTAGTATGCCTCTAATAGACTAGCTCGTTGATCAATGATGGTTAAGGTTTCCTAGCCATGGACATGAGATGTCATTTGATAAACGGGATCACATCATTAGGAGAATGGTGTGATGGACAAGACCCAAACTACAAATATAGCATATGATCGTGTCAGTTTATTGCTATTGTTTTCTGCATGTCAAGTATATGTTCCTATGACCATGAGATCATGCAACTCAATGACACCAGAGGAGTGCCTTGTGTGTATCAAACATCGCAACGTAACTGGGTGACTATAAAGGTACTCTACAGGTATCTCCGAGGGTGTCTTTTGGGTTGGCATGGATCAAGACTGGGATTTGTTACTCTGTGTGACGGAGAGGTATCTCAGGGCCCACTCGGTAATACAACATCACAATAAGCCTTGCAAGCAATGTGACTAAGTGTTAGTCACGGGATATTGTATTACAGAATGAGTAAAGAGACTTGCTGGTAACGAGGTTGAACTAGGTATGGAGATACCGACGATTGAATCTCGGGCAAGTAACATACCGAAGAACAAAGGGAACATCATACGGGATTAACTGAATTCTTGACATAGAGGTTCGACCGATAAGGATCTTCGTAGAATATGTAGGAACCAATATGGGCATCTAGGTACCGCTATTGGTTATTGACCGTAGAGGTGTCTCGGTCATGTCTACATAGTTCTCGAACCCGCAGGGTCTGCACACTTAAGGTTTGGTGACATTTCGGTAGTATAGAGTTATGTATGTTGGTGACCCGAAGGTTCTTCGGACTCCCAGATGTGATCTCGGACGTGACGAGGAGATCTGGAATGGTCCGGAGGTAAAGATTCATATATAGGAAGTCCTGTTTTGGTCGCCGGAAAAGTTTCGGGCTCATCGGTTGTGTACCGGGAGTGCCGGTAGTGCACCGGGAGACCACCGGGAGGCGTATTTCGACCCAAGACGCTTCATGGGCTGTGGGAGAGTAAATACCAGCCTTTTGTGGGCTAGTGGAAGTCCCACACAAGGCCCATGTGGCTGGGAGAAAAAGCCCAAAGGGAAAAAGGTGGAAAAAGGCCAAAAAAGGAGGAATCCTACTCCAACTAGGATTGGAGGAGGAGTCCTCCTCTCCTCCCCACTTTGGCTGACCCAAGGGCTGGCTTTTTGGCAGCCAAGACTCCTCCTCCTGTCCTCCTATATATACTAGAGGATTTTAGGGTTTCGGCACAGACTTTTCAGCCACGTGCTACTCGTTCCTCTAGTGCATAGTTTCTCCTCTAGATCGGTTTTCTGCAGTGCTTAGGCGAAGCCCTGCCGAAATAGCTCCACCACCGTTGCCGCAATGCCATCACTCTGCCAGAGAACTCTTCTACCTCTCTGCTCCCTCTTGCTGGATCAATAAGGTGGAGATCGTCATCAAGCTGTACGTGTGCTGAACGCGGAGGTGTCATCCGTTCGGTGCTAGATCGAAAGGACCGTGCTCAAGATTCCGAGACGGATCATGACGAGATCGTGGGACGGATCGTGATGAGATCGCGGGACGGATCGTGATGAGTTCGCGGGATGGATCGTGATTGGATTGCGGGACGGATCGTGATGAGATCGCGGGACGCTCGGCGATCTGGATCGCGAAGACGTTCGACTACACCAACCGCGTTTCTTAATGCTTCCTGCTTAGCGATCTACAAGGGTATGTAGAACCACTCTCCCTCTCGTAGATTCTCATCACCATGGATAGATCTTGCTTGTGCGTAAGGTAAGTTGTCATCCCAACTAGATCCATAATCTAGCGCATAAGCTCTCAACATGTCTTCTAGAATCTGGTTGACTCTCTCAGTCTGTCCATCGGTCTGCGGATGAAAAGCTGTACTGAACTCTAACCTTGTACCCAAAGTTTCATGTAACTGATGCCAAAACTTTGAGGTAAACTGTGTTCCTCTATCTGACACGATACTCCTCGGAACTCCATGCAAACATACGATCCTGGTCATATATATCTTGGCTAGCTTAGCACTGGTATAAGTGGTTTTTACCGGGATGAAGTGAGCCACCTTGGTCAAGCGATCAACCACTACCCAGATGGAATCATAACCTGAACGGGTCCTGGGTAATCCTGTCATGAAGTCCATACCAAGCTTTTCCCATTTCCACTCGGGTATTGGCAAAGGTTGGAGTAACCCTGCTGGTTTCTGATGTTCCGACTTTACTTGCTGACAAACATCACATATTGCAACATGTTCCGCAATATATTTCTTCATACCTGTCCACCAATAACTTTCCTTCAAATCCAGATACATCTTGGTATTGCCTGGGTGTATCGAGTAAGGTGAATCATGGGCTTCCTGAAGTATCAACTTCCTGAGTTCTGGGTCATAGGGCACATAGATGCGGTTCTCAAACCACAAAGTTCCTTGCTCATCCTCACGAAAACCTTTAGCTTTACCATCTTCCATTCTCTGCTTTATCTCAGCTATCTCCTTGTCTGATTTCTGGGCTTCATGAATTCTTTCGGTCAAGGTGGACTGGATCTCTAGTGTAGCAACATATCCTCTTGGAACTATCTCTAGCTTGAGCTCTCTGAGATCATCGGCTAACTCTTGGGGTAATCCTCCCGCTGTGAGGGTGTTTACATAAGTTTTCCGACTCAAGGCATCGGCTACAACATTAGCCTTACCTGGATGGTAATGTAATCTCATGTCATAGTCCTTGATTAACTCTAACCATCTCCTCTGTCTGAGGTTCAACTCTTTCTGCGTGAAAATATATTTCAGGCTCTTATGGTCGGTGTAAACATCACAACTATTTCCGATAAGAAAATGTCTCCAGGTCTTGAGTGCATGCACTACGGCTGCTAGTTCCAAATCATGGGTGGCATAATTCAACTCATGAGGTCGTAGTTGTCTGGATGCATAGGCTACAACCTTTCCATCTTGCATGAGTACTCCTCCGAGTCCTTGACGTGAAGCATAACAATAAACCTGGAAATCCTTCCGAATATTGGGCAAAATCAACACTGGGGCTGTGACCAAACGTTTCTTCAACTCCTGGAAACTGGCTTCACATTCCTCAGTCCAAATATACTTAGATTCTTTCTTCAACAACTCTGTCATGGGCTTGGCAATCTTTGAGAAATTCTCAATGAACCTCCGGTAATATCCGGCAAGTCCGAGGAAACTGCGGATCTCCTTAACTGAAGTGGGTGACTTCCACTCGGTGACGGCTTCAACCTTAGCGGGGTCTACGGCTATTCCTTCTCCGGAAATAACGTGTCCAAGGAATCCGACTTCCGTCAGCCAAAATTCACATTTGCTGAACTTGGCATATAATTGATGTTCTCTCAGTTTCTCCAGAACTAAACGCAGATGTTCCTTATGTTCTTCCTCGTTCTTGGAGAATATCAAAATGTCATCAATGAACACCACGACAAACTTGTCCAAATATTCCATAAACACTTTGTTCATCAAATTCATGAAGTAGGCAGGAGCATTAGTCAAACCAAAGGACATGACAGTATACTCATACAAGCCATACCTTGTGGTGAAAGCTGTTTTGGGTATATCCTGTTCACGAATCTTCAGTTGGTGATACCTTGATCGAAGATCGATCTTAGAGAATACTTTGGCGCCTACTAGCTGATCAAACAAATCATTAATCATCGGTAGGGGATACTTGTTCTTGATAGTCACCTCGTTCAAGGCACGATAGTCAACTACCATTCTCAAGGTTTTATCCTTCTTCTCCACCAAAAGAACTGGGGCTCCCCAAGGTGAAGAACTTGGACGTATATAACCTTTGTCCCATAACTCCTTAATCTGCTTCTTGATTTCCAACAGATCATTTGCGGGCATCCGATAGGGTCTCTTGGGAATTGGTGCTGTCCCTGGCTGCAGCTCTATTAGAAACTCAATCTCCCTATCTGGTGGCATTCCTGGTAATTCTTCCGGAAATACATCCAGAAAGTCTTTTACCACAGGTACTTCCTCCTGAACAACTCCTGTGAGGGAATTTAACCGTGCACTCATCTGGGTGCGTCGGGATACATACTTAATCCTCTTGTTCTCCGGGGTGGTGAGTGAAACAGACTTGCTAGAGCAATCAAGATTTCCTTCATACTTGGTCATCCAATCCATGCCTAGGATTACATCCAATCCCTGGGATTCTAAGACGATGAGGTCGGTAGAAAAAACATGGTTTCCTATATTGAGTTTCAAAGCATGGCATCCTATCCCTGCCATCATCATACCTCCTGGGGAACTGACCTGAATAGGCTGGCTAAGGGTTTTGGTGGGCAAACCATACTTATCCACAACTACCCTTGATATGAATGAATGAGTTGCACCGGAATCAAAAAGTACTGTAACTGGACGTGAATGCAATAAAAACTTACCAACCACAGTCTCGGGTTGATCATAGACTTCTTCCACGTCGAGGTGATTCACCTGGGCATGAGGAAAAGGGTATGGCTTCTTGACTGCGGAGTTGCCGTTTCCATTTCCCTGCTTGCTCTGGGGACACTCAGTAGCATAGTGCCCTGTCTTCTGGCACTTGAAACAGGTGATGTGACTCAGATCCTTCTGAGTAGGAACGTGACGGTGCTGGTTGTTGTTCCCATTCCCATTGTCAGTCTTGAAATTGCCATGGTTAAGACGGGCATTACCATTTCCTCGATGGTTGTGACCTCCATGGTTATGCACGGCATGAGTGTGCCTTCCAAACTTACCGGTACCTGATCCGGTGTTCCCTGAGTACGGGGAGTAGCGGGGCTTCTGATGAGCTCCAGAGTTAAACTTCCCCTGAGTGTACTTCCGCTTGCGGTTCTCAATTTGCTGCTGTTTACCCTCTAGAATAAGGGCCTTGTCCACCAGCTCTTGGTAGTTGTTGAAAGTAGCCACTACCAGCTGCATGCTCAACTCATCGTTGAGTCCTTCTAGAAACTTCTCTTGCTTGGCTGCATCATCGGCCACGTCTCCTGGTGCATAACGTGCCAATGTGTTGAAGTCGTCCACGTATTGGGCCATGGAGCGATTACCCTGGCGCAAGTTGCGAAACTCGCGCTTCTTCAGACTCATGGCTCCAGCTGAAACATGTGCGGTGTGTAAAGCTTGCTGGAACTGCTCCCAAGTTACATCAGCAATAGGATATGTGGTGGTGTAGTTCTCCCACTATGAAGCTGCTGGTCCTTCCAGTTGATGTGCGGCAAATCGCACCTTCTCAGCATCAGTACATCCAGCGGTGACAAGTTCTCTCTCCATCTTACGGAGCCAGTCATCTGCCACAATGGACTCAGTACTGCTGGAGAAAGTTGGAGGGTTCAACCTCAGAAAATGGGTGAGATTGTCAGTCTGGGGTGGATGATGGTTGTTGTGGTTGTTGGTCTGATTCTGAATCAATAACTGCATCAGTGCATTCTGCTGCTGAAGAAGTTGTGTGAGTTCCGGCGGGAAAGTGAAATCGGTCTCAAGTCGTGGAGGCATCTTGCTGTTTTTAGAGGGGTGAGAATTAGAATAGAACAAGGGCCTAAAAGGAGAAATTCACTACCCATATGCAATGCAACAAACATATCACACCAAACACTCATTCATTTATTCAATCAATGTCAAACATCGGGAATACAAATCTCAACAACTAAGCATCAACCTACGCTTTTAACGTTGAAAAATAAAAGATACATGGAGGGCATAACTAAAGTTTTTCCTCAGAAGTACATGGTGACTGAGTCTCCTCCAATGGTGCTCTCCTCATAGTCATCATCGTCGCTGATGAAAGGAGCCAAGTCTCCCTCAGGATGAAGATTTTCACCCATGTCCATCTGTTCCTCCAGAGTGGCGATGCGAGTGTTCAGCTTGTCGATCCTCTCTAAGAAATCCTTCACCTCATACTCATGCTCGTACTCGGCTTCCCGTAAGTCAGCTTCAAGGTCAATCTCGCGGTTCATCAGATTCTTGATTGTCTTCGTATCAGCACGAACTCGAAGCTCCAGAGTCCTGATGTGAGTCTCCAGAGTCTGGATATATGACATGGTGGAGTCTCCAGTGGGAGGGGTTATGATGTTGCCATGGGCATCTCTGCGGCAAACCATGCTGAGTCCTGGTGAAATGGTTCCATCTCTGTATTCCTCCTGAATACATCCAAGGGCACGATGAATGGCCATGTCTCTTCCAAGTATCCAGCTGGGAGCCACGAACTTGAAGTCGATGGGTTTCTTCCGATTCCCAAAGGTCTTCCCTGGGATGTGCACCTCGATCCTATATCGTCCATCTTGTGGAAATGACATGATAGGAGTCCCGGTGATGCTCGGCAAAGCAATCCTCACGTCTTTAACAATCCTCATCAGCTCCTTACCAAAAGGCATCGTTGCGTCAGGCTGGCAAAACTCCGTGATCAACACTGGGATGAAGGTGGCCATCTATAAATTTTGAAATAATCGGAGAGGAGTCAGAAACGAGTAGATGAGAGTATAAGAATTTTAAAGACAAAGAGAAACAATCCTAAGGCTTTCCAGTCCTAGAGGTTACGTCCTACGGTCAGCCTGGCTCTGATACCATTTCTGTAGCAACCCGACCTGAAAGGTCAAGTCTCTGGTGTTTCCGTACCATCCCAAGATCATGCTGGTACACACACGGTACATCAATGTATATATCAAAGGGAAATCACACAGCAATTATTTTAATCGAAATCTCATTTCGAGTCCTTTATTACAATAAAAATTACAATAAAGTGGCTAAAAGCCAACTCATGAGAATATCTAAATCTTGCGGAAGCGTCGAAGGTAGATGAGTCCATCTGACTCCAAGGGCATCTCACTGAGCATAGAACGTGTCCTCACTCCTAGTCGGAAAAGTACTCTGCAACATGATACGTTGCAGCCATGTAGGTCAGCATATGGAATATGTCGGCAAAGTCACAAGAGAGGGGTGAAAAGATAATCATCTAGTCTATATGCATATATGGCAGGTGGGGCGGTAAGTTTTTGCGTAAAGCCAATTTTTCCTACATCAAGAAAGGGGATAATCAAAATATTACTAAGTTGGTTGATTAATGAGATGGTTCCACCAACCAATTCTCATTCCCAAATTATTAATACCCACATCATCATATTAATTGTGTTGAGAGTTCCGGAAGTTTCAGTACCTTTGGCTCAAGTCGTCCATGACTGTGGACACGGCTAATCGATTAGGTTTGAGTACTCTGCAGAGTTTTGCACACGTTCCCCACAAGATTTGGTCGCCTCCATTTGATTTTCTCGCACTTCAGGGTGTTTGAGAAACGGATGACCAAAACATGGTCTTCCAAAGGGTTTCCCTGCGACTCTGTCGGTGCCCATCCTTTCCTACCGTTCTTCTACCTCTCGTAGCACCGCCTGTCCAGGGTCACCACGATATCCAACCAAGCCAGAGCCCATAATGACTTGTGGCTGTGCAGGTAAGCCTTGGGTCTTGAAGCACCCATCCATCTCTTTGTGCCTGGGTGGACCTTTCCGCGTGAATACTGGCCATCTCCAGCATCACCTAGGCAAATCCACTGGTTTCTCCAGGGTGCCTTTCAACCATCATCCACCCAGAGGTATGTTGAAAACTCGGAGTCTTAATTCTTGATCATTATGTAGGTCTTGAAATTATTAACTCTCTCAACTCTCATGAATCACACAACCAACCCCGTCTACTAATAGCATAGCAAAAAGGTAAAACAACGTTTCCCGGGGCCAATGTGTCAAAGAGGTTGAGAAGGTACCTACCACATGATACTACAACAATGTACCCAAGTTTCCAACTAACCTATCTTGCATGCAATTGGGGTGATGGTAGAACTAATGCATATAAAACATGGGTAAAAATATGATCAAAGTGACTTGCCTGATTGATGATCTTCGTACACGAGTGACTCTAAGTAACAAGCTTCGCACTCCGGATAATCTAACGAAGCAAACAAAGCACTCAAATAAGCATACAACAAAATATTGTAACTCACAACCATCAACCAAAACTAGTAAACAATCAAGACAAAACAATGCACAAAAATCACAAGCAAGAAAACACACAAAGTTTTGTTTACTAGGAGGTGATTGATAAAACACTACTAACATAATAAAACTATTTTGTAATAACAAAACAATTGTTGACAGCAAGGAAACAATAGAATATTTTATTAATAAACAGAATAAAATCAATTTAAGTTTGTTGGGAAAAGTTTAGTAAAGTTTATAAAAGTTTTGATAAGCACTATATGAATCAACTATAGTTATACTAACAAAAAGAATGAAAAACTAAACTTATTATTTATTAGTAAAACATGTTCTTAACAGAAAATAATTTACAAATAAACTTGTTTTAGAAAACAAAATTAAATTATATAAAACTTTGTTGAAAACAAAACTATTACTAACTAGTTGTTTTAATCAAAATAAACCTATTTGAAAAGAAGTTGTGATTCCTATCTTAACAAGGAAATGAACTAAACAATTTTATATTTTTATAAACAATAAGTAAAACACTAAATGTATAAACAAAAGAACCTACTAAACAAATGAAACCAAATCTAAATTGAACTAACTAAAACTAAGTAAATAAAACTATATTATAATAGTAGGCAGATTCTGTTTATAGCTAAAACACTATTCAAAAACATTCAAAAAAATCCTCAAACTAAACATGATGATAGTCCTAACCAATATTAAACAGTAGCAAAAAGATTCATGTCAAAATCTATTTTCAAACTCTAGTTATACAGATTTGAAGATTTTAAGCAAATTTGATTCAATTCAAATTTTATAGTTCAAATTTGAAATTTAAAAGTACAGGGTGAAACTACATGAAAAATGTGAGCTATTGCAAAAAGAATGAACTCAAAACACTAAATAGATTAAAAGATATAATTAAAACAAATTTTGAAATCATTCTGTTAATTAAAACAAGAACAGAAAAGAAAAAAATGATTTGCGACGGTCAGGGGCTACGTGGCGCTGTCCGATTGGCTAAGGGGGGTGTGCGCGCGAGGGTTACGGGCGGGCGACCGGTCCGTAAAGGAAAACGGTTCGGATTTAAATCCGTTCTAATCTGGACCGTGGGTTTTGGATCCAAGGGGTGGGAGTGCTGACGGGGTAAAGTCGCCGGCGTCGGGGGTTCTCCGGTGGATCCGAAGGCGGCGAAATCGACGGCGAGGCGTTCCGGTGGTCGGGGAAGGCAGCGAAGTGGTCCGGGAAACGGCGACGGGTCTCCGGAGTCGAAAGGTGAGGTCGGTTGGGCGAGAGGTGGTCGGAATTGGTGGCTACGGTCGACGGGAGATCCGGTGGGGGTGGCTACTCCGACGTGCAATTGCGGCAGCCTTCCGGCGAGAGAGAGAAGGGGCTCGGGGGAAATGGACGCGGGGAGTGGCCGGCTACTTATAGGGTGCTCGGGGGTGCGGGGAGTTAAGAGAGGAGAGAGATCCGGGAGGGGGAGGAAACGGCCGGCGTCGTCTCCGGCGCGTGCGGGGGGGGGGGGGGGGAAGAAGATGACCGTTCGGTAGTAACGGTCGGTCAGGGGTGGGGTCCAGCGTTAGTGAGAGAGAGGGAAATGAATGCGCGTCGGTCGACCGGCTTCTAATCAATATGCGAATAACTGCCCGTGGGCCGGCCCGTTTAATACAGTAACCGTTACCGTTTTTGTTTAATGTTTTTCCAGAGATATTCAAAAACATTTAAAGCATTCAAATCGTCTCTAAAGATAGGGGTATTATATATCAAAATTTACAGAATAATAAATTCTATTTAATGAACATTTTTATTCTGTCATTTGAACAGTTTGAAAAATATTATTTTCAGAAATTGCCTAATTGTTTTTAAACCCTTTTTTGCAAATATTTTCAAAATAACTCCTGGTTATTTTTGTTCAAATAAATCACCAATTTTACCCTGGTGTGGAGTGTCATGTTACTCCTCTCTTATTTTGAACATTTAACCAATGTTTCCAATAGGTGAAAGCAACATAGGGAAAAGTAGAAGGGACTTTCAGAAATTTGGAAAAGGCATTTCAACAAACACTTACAATCAAGCAATGATGATGATAGATGCATAGCTATATTTCATAACATTCCAAAATGAAATTTTGGGATGTTACAAACCTACCCACCTTAAGATGAATCTCGCCCTCGAGATTCGGGTTGGCTAGAAAATAGGTGCGGATGGTCTCTACGAAGATCTTCTTCGCGTTCCCAGGTGGCTTCTTCCTCGGTGTGGTGACTCCACAGAACTTCGCAGAACTTGATGATCTTGCTGCAGGTAACTCTGTTGGATGTCTCGAGGATCTTGACAGGCTTCTCCTTGTAAGTCAGATCACTGTCAAGCTGTATGGCCTCTAGGGGCACGGTGTCTCGAAAAGGGATGTTAGCCATCTCAGCATGGCATTTCTTTAGCTGAGAAACATGGAACACATTATGAACTTCGGATAATCCTTCCGGCAATTCCAGTTTGTATGCAACTTCTCCTCTACGTTCAAGAATTTTGTAGGGGCCTATGAATCTGGGTGCTAATTTTCCTTTAACACCAAACCTCTTGATTCCACGGAGGGGGGACACACGAAGATAAGCTCGGTCTCCCACTTCATACATCACTTTGTTGCGTTTGCTGTCAGCATAACTCTTCTGTCGAGATTGAGCTATCTTGAGTCTGTCACGAATCAACTTGACTTTCTCTTCCGAATCTCGGATAAGGTCGGGACCAAAAAGTTGTCGGTCTCCAACACCATCCCACGTCAGTGGTGTTCTGCACCTCCTTCCGTATAAAGCTTCGAAAGGGGCCATCTTCAGACTGGTCTGATAACTGTTGTTGTACGAAAATTCTGCGTAAGGTAAGTTGTCATCCCAACTAGATCCATAATCTAGCGCATAAGCTCTCAACATGTCTTCTAGAATCTAGTTGACTCTCTCAGTCTGTCCATCGGTCTGCGGATGAAAAGCTGTACTGAACTCTAACCTTGTACCCAAAGTTTCATGTAACTGATGCCAAAACTTTGAGGTAAACGGTGTTCCTCTATCTGACACGTTACTCCTCGGAACTCCATGCAAACATACGATCCTGGTCATATATATCTTGGCTAGCTTAGCACTGGTATAAGTGGTTTTTACCGGGATGAAGTGAGCCACCTTGGTCAAGCGATCAACCACTATCCAGATGGAATCATAACCTGAACGGGTCCTGGGTAATCCTGTCATGAAGTCCATACCAAGATTTTCCCATTTCCACTCGGGTATTGGCAAAGGTTGGAGTAACCCTGCTGGTTTCTGATGTTCCGACTTTACTTGCTGACAAACATCACATATTGCAACATGTTCCGCAATATCTTTCTTCATACCTGTCCACCAATAACTTTCCTTCAAATCCAGATACATCTTGGTATTGCCTGGGTGTATCGAGTAAGGTGAATCATGGGCTTCCTGAAGTATCAACTTCCTGAGTTCTGGGTCATAGGGCACATAGATGCGGTTCTCAAACTACAAAGTTCCTTGCTCATCCTCACGAAAACCTTTAGCTTTACCATCTTCCATTCTCTGCTTTATCTCAGCTATCTCCTTGTCTGATTTC